>CM038141.1:186756193-187453693 GCA_021437245.1 Aegilops speltoides | reverse complement strand
TGGGTTCGCCTGAGACAGTCGGCGGTGTGGCCAGAGGCGGGGATGAGGTGCTCGGGGACAGGGAGACAGGAGAGCGGGGACGGCCTGGCCAGAGAAGTCGGCGATGCGACAGGGAAGGGGAGCAGCGCGGCTGTCGGTGGTTGGATTGGCAGGGGAGATCAAGCAGAGGAGTGGCGGCTGCGGGAAATCGAGGAGAAGCTGGAGGCTTGGCTGTCCCGATCGGGAAGGAGGAAGCTGGTAGGTTGGGGATGGATCCAGAGGGTGATTTTGGAGAGAGTGGCGGCGGCGAGGGACAAACCTCCTCGAATTTAGGGTTTGGTCTAATTATATAGTAAGTGGGTTAGGTTAGGATCTAATTGGACCCTCCGATTTAGATCGGACGGTCGAGAAAAATAGGTTAGGGAGTCCAAATAAGAAAACGAAGATGTTTTAGGGATGTTTGGGGATGATCTGACTCCAACGGTGATGACCGAGCGGGTCTGGTTCGAGTAAGATTCGGACGCGCGCAACGGGTCTGAGGTTGTGCAGAGAGGTTAGGTGGTTTGACAAGAGGGAAACGAAAACACGGTTGGTCTCGGAACGGTTAACGAACGCCACGGAGAGAAGCGAGGAGCGGCAAGTACGAGTAGATGCAAGTTTTAAGAAAACAATGCTGATGCAATACGCATGGTGCTATGAGATGAGATGCATGACATGAACAAAATGCAAAACAAAGTACAAAAACCCAACCACGAAGGAAATATCACAACACATAGCCAAAAATGGCAAGAGTTGGAGTTACAATTATGGAAAGTTACATTCGGGGTGTTACACTATCTCAGGATCACGGCAGACCTCGGGGTCAAAAATCTCATCGTCAGGTTCGATTCACAGCTTGTCGTCTAACAGATCAACTAGGATTATCAAAGCCTGTTGATGGAAGCCTACGTAGATGAAGTGAGGAAACTGGAGGAGTGCTTTGATGGTATACAGGCAGAGCATGTTCCCCGAGTGGAGAACGACATTGCCGACTACCTGTCGAAGTGCGCCGCCCTCATGCTACCTGTGGAACCAGGTACTTTTGTGCTTCGGTTAACTCAACCATCCATTAAACCATCAATAGAGCAGAACAAGCAGAGGAAGTCAGGCCCCGGCAAGTACTTCCCCACTGAGCTTCCTGGAGCCGCGGACGAAGATGTTGCCGTGGACGCCGAGCCTGCCATGGGACAATCAACTCCGGCGGGGCGCCAAGCCCTTGCCGTGGAGGCGACCACTCCCGCGGTAGAGGAAATGCCTTTGGTCCTTGCCGTCGAGCCAAAGGCTCCAGCACAGGCGGAGCATATCTTCCGATTCCTCCAAACAGAGAAGCTTCCTGAGGAGCAGGAAGAAGCAGAGAAAGTAGCACGCCGGTCTGCCCTGTACCAGTTCATTGACAATGTTTTGTACAGAAAAAGTCCAAATGGAGTGAAATTGAAGTGCATCCCCCGGGAGGAAGGACTGGAGTTGTTGGTAGAGATACATGGAGGCATATGTGGCTGCCACATAGGGTCGAGGGCCCTTGCCGGCAAGGCTTTTCGGCAAGGTTTCTTCTAGCCCATCGCCTCCGTGATGCGACGCACTAGTAACCAAGTGTGAAGCGCAAGGCCCATTCAAGAAGCTTCATCACCACCAAGCCTTGCGCATAATCCTCTCTCTCCGCCATTCTCGCCTGGGGCTTGACATATCGGGCCCTTTTCCCTCGCTGGCCATTTGGGGCTTTGAGTACTTGTACGCTGTAATTGACAAGTTCACAAAGTGGCCAGAGGTGGAAGCAAAGGAGGAAGGTGACCACACAACACCGCCAAATTTTTAAGGGACTAGTTTGTCGCTTTGTTGTGCCGTAATGTAGTCATCATCGACAACAAAGACGCAGTTCACAAGCCACACCTTCATGAAATACATTGGAGACCTCGGCAACAAGGTCCGTTTTGCTTCCGTCGCACACCCATGAAGCAACGGCCAAGCGGAGAGAGCAAATGCTGAAGTGCTGCGTGGCCAGAGGACGAAGACTTTTGACAGGTTGCAGAAGAGCGGAAGGCGATGGATTGATGAGTTGCCGGAGGTTCTTTGGTCGATCAGAACGACGCCAAATCGAGCCACCGACTAGACACCCTTTGCCCTGGTATACGGGGAAGAAGTAGTTCTCCCCACGGAACTCATATACGGGTCACCTGGAGTGCTCGCTTATGATGAGCTTGAGCAAGAGCGATTGCGGCAAGATGACGCGACGCTCCTCGAGGAAGATCGTCTTTGGGCGACTTTGAGAGTAGCACGCTACCAGCAAGCCTTGCACCGCTACCATAGCCGCAAGGTTCATGCCTGAAGCTTTGAGGAAGGCGACCTTGTTCTTTGGCTGCTCACACGGCCAAGAATTCCAACAAGTTGACGCCAAAGTGGAAGGCCCTTATCGGTAATACGAGTCACCGTGCCCGACGCGTCCGCCTGGAGACCAAGATGCCATTCCAAAGGAGCAACCCTAGAACATTGAGCGCCTTCGTAAGTTTTACCCATAGGCGCAGCCACTGGCCCCGACAAGCCACTTTGTACAAGCCTTGCTGCAAGGCATATAACCTTTGTACAAAGCCGTGCATGCACTCGAGCATAAATAAACGGTTGCCATGCCCTAAGTCATAGCATGCATACTAGGTTGAGTCTCTCCCTCGGTTAGGGTTGAAAGTGCTTAGCAGCCACTAACCTCTAGCATAGAGGTCCAGTTTGCGTCTCTTTGTTCCATTCCGTCCTCTTTGGTTCGCAGGGTACATGGATATTTCTGCCGAGCTATGTGGGAGAAAGGGAACAAGCCGGCGCTCTGGCCCATGCAAACCAAGCTTGTCGGGGGCTAAAGACACGAAGGTCCACCCACGGCATGCTAGGGTTGCTGGGGGCTGCGGATTCAGATATGTTTTCATATCCCCTGTTATGCATTTTTGTGTAAAATTGGGAAGTATGAAGCCTCGTTTTATTCCAAGGCTGGCGTGCTCCCTCCATTCCATCCACTCGAGAACCTCTTCTTAGTTCAAAATTTGGTTGTAGTCACGGCGGCAAGGAAGCAAGTGTAGGGCCCACCCCTACATCGTCCCTGCCTCCACCAAAGGCGTGATTGTGGTCGAATGGAGTAGGGGAGCGGCAAGGCCTGCTTTCGGGAAATGATGTTTATGTTAAAAATAACAAGGATTCATTCCTTGGTATGGGCTTTGCTCACACACACAAGACCCGGCAAGCACCCTTTTTCATTAGTACATTCCATACAGGTACAGTTCATACGGAATGTAAACATGAGCAAGGGGATTACAAGTTTTAAATCTAACTAAGGCCCGTGAGGCTTACAGTGCTGAAAAAGATAAGGTGCTCAGATCCTTTCTTGTCCCTTTCCTCAGGAAATGGAACAAGAAGGCAAGAGGGAAGGAGGAGCGCCTAGGCGAGGTACGAGCAGCAGAAGGTGCCAAGAGAACATGCCGGCGGCAGCCTAGGGAGGGCTGGTGATGATGCTGCCGGGAGGAAAGCTGGAAGATGAGGCAGCGGTCCATCAATACGCTACGAAGGCGTCGGTGCCATCATACTCCGACTTGACGGCCCGCCACCGGCCTTCTTCGCCTTCTCCGGCCTTCCAATGCCAGCCGCCCAAGGAGGCGGCCCTGAGAAGTTCAAGGAGCCGGCTCCACCAGGAGAAGGGGCCCGGTGGAGATGCTGCTGCTGCCGGCACCGCCTGGGGACGGCGGGTCCGACGCCTAGTCGGCCCCGTCATCCTCCTGCCTGCTGCCCTCGTCGTCCTTCTCGTCACCCTTGCTCGAGGAAGAGCCTTCGTCATTGGAGGAGCTCTCCACGCAACACTTCAGGCGAGTCCCGAAGTCGCTAAAGACCTTGACGGAGAGGAGGCCATTCTCCATTAGTTTGAAGTAGAGGATGAGCCCCGCTGTCAAGCTGTGGATGCGAGCAAATGTTTTCCATCCGCGGCGAAGGTACATGACGTGAGGGGTTGCGAAATCAACATCGGCCCATGCGCCGCTGTTCCCGCAACCCCTCATGTGCAGCCTCAGTGCCTGCGGCGGGTCGAGCTCCATCTCCCGAGCAAATGGAGTAGGAAGACAAAGACGACGACGCGCCGGCCAGCGCAGCCTGATGAAGAACTCGCGGGGCTAGTCTCCGACGTTTGCCCTCCATTGGAGGAGGGACCGCCGGCATAGGCGAGGCCGATGCGCCACCCCGTCCTCCTCTTCCCCGAGCACCACGGCGACCTCGGCCTCAGCCCCTCCCTCTTCCCCTCATGGCCGGCTCCGCCGCCAAAGGCTCTTGGGGAGGAGGGGCACGTTGTCAAGCAGAAACCCTCGCCGCCACCATCAAGACAAGACGCCTCGCCATGGCGAGGGGAGGAAGAAGCAAAGATGGAGGAGGCGGATGGCGAAGACCAAGGGTGCCATCCTCCCGCCTCCCTCCTTATAAAGGGGCAGGGTCGTGGCTCGCCGCCTCCTCACCAACCCAGCTTATTAACATGACAGCGGGCGAGGCCGTCGACCGCCCTCCCCACCCAATTGAAGGCGCGTGGGTATCGACCCTCGGGCGCACGTCTTCCCATATTGCACGCGCCTATCACCCGCCCTGCGCCGTGCATGCAGCCTACATGGCGCAAGGGGTGGGTGTAGTGAGACGCATGGAACGATGGTTCCCAGGCGGGAGAGTAAATGAGCATCGGCCCTGCATTCTCGATGGGACACGCAAGCCACCTCTTTACTGTTCGCCGCAAGATGACGCAAGCATGCTTCCATCACCCTCATGCACGATCCCCACGTCACGCGTTCAACGTGGATCATGGGGAAGCGGAGCGGGCGGAAAAATCACCTCAATAAAATCAACCCCGCCTGCGCGCGCACCGTTTTAGGCCTGGCCCAACAACGTGTTGCGCTTATGTGTGGCCCAGACCCAGGGCTCCTGTCGGTGTATAGAAGGAGGGGCACTACTTTGTACCCCTTTACCTATGCACGGGCAGTCAGAGCCACGCCCGCGGGCACACTTAAGCGGGGCAGGGGCAGGGAATCAACGCCACAAGGTGGTCAAAGCAATGCCAAGACAGAGACACGAAGAGCAAGAAGGTGAGGTGGATTCCCCCGGCAAGACCCTTGCCGGGGCGGCCTCCACGGCCCCGACGAGGACCTTGCCGGGCCAGCTTGCCCAACGCCAGCGGAGCGTGCCACCCTCGAGCCCAAGGTTCCCGACAACCACATTGGAACCAAGGCTCGGGAGGCACCTCCATGATGGCATGCAGATCTTTGTGAAGATCACGAACACTCCAAGTTAGATGAGAATTAGAAGACAACAAACCTCGGCGAGATCCTTGCCGAGGAAACCCACAAGACCTCCAGCAAGATCCTTGCCGGGGACGACCATGACGCCACGGCAAGACCCTTGTCAGGGCCCTGGCAAGGCCCTTCCGAGGACATCTGCGGGGCCACAGCCAGGCCTACGCCCACCAAGTTTCCACCAACGCCCCATGCAGCTGCCAGCCCACCAGCTATGCAGGCACCTGTGTGTCGACGTGCGGCTTCCAGGCCAGCTCAGCACATGCCTGCGTGGTGGCATGCAAATCTTCGTGAAGGCCCTACGACCGCGCCGCCTCAGCAGCTTGCCAGCGTACATGGCACCATACGCACTGCTAGCCTGGACGCGTGTCGGAGCGAGGTGGGCGGCGACGGACGGGGCGGGGGCTAGTTTCCGTCCCCGATAAAGTGGGGTGGACACCTAAGATGCCATTAAATGTGTCTTGTCCCGTGGCTAAGCGATAAGCTTAGCCACTGTACACTGATGCCACCTCCTGTGTGCCACTATGGCGATCCCCTTGACTATAAAAGGAGGCCCAAGGCATCCGGGAGAAGGATTCGGACCCTTGGACAAGTTACACTCATCGTAGCTAGCTCAAGAACTCCAAGAACACAGATATACACACCAAAGCAGGACTAGAGTATTACGCATCCTCACGGCCAAAACCTGGGTAAACGACCCGAGTGCTTGTGCTGATTGCTGATCCCGCTCTTCTCACGACCCCGCGCCCTGCAACCATAGTAGGTATTCTTGTGATCCCATAAGTGTCGTTTCCACCGACAAAATTTGGCTTGTACGAGTGGTTGGTTATGCCTATGGGTTTATCGGAAGCTCCCGATACTTTCATGCGTCTTATGCATTCTGTGCTACGTCCTTACATTAGAGTGTTTGTTGTAGTCTACTTCGATGACATACTTGTTTTTAGCAAGTCCACGAAAGGTCATCTAAATCATGTTAGGGCTGTTTTGCAAACTCTTCGCAAGGAACGTCTTTATGCCAACATGAAAAAATGCACGTTTGGTGTTGACAAACTGGTTTTCTTGGGTTTCATTGTTTCCTCAAAGGGTGCGCATGTTGATGAATCTAAATTGAAGTGATTAAAACTTGGTCCCAACCCACTAATTTGCAACAAGTGCGTCGCTTTCTTGGCCTTGCAGGTATCTATCGTCGCTTTGTCAAAGATTTTAGCACTATCGCTGCACCTTTGCATGCCTTGAGTAAGAAAAATGCTCCTTTTGTTTGGGGACCTTTGCAATCTACCGCTTTTGACGAGCTCAAATCTTTGCTTACTCATGCTCCAATTCTTGCTTTGCCCAACTTTGACAAAACTTTTGAGGTTCATTGCGATGCAAGTGGTAATGGAATTGGTGGAGTTTTGATGCAAGAAAAACGAGCTATTGCATATTTTAGTGAAAAACTCTCTGGTGCTCAACTTAACTATCGCATCTATGAAAAAGAATTGTATGCTTTAGTACGTGTGCTACATGTTTGGGAACATTATCTTAGACCGCATGAGCTTGTCATACACACCAATCATGAAACGCTTAAGTACTTAAAGGGGCAAACTAAGTTGAACAAGCATCATGCCAAATGGAGTGAATTCATAGAGTCTTTTCCTTATGTCATCAAGTACATCAAGGGTAAGGAAAACGTAGTGGCGGATGCCCTTTCACACATATGCACACTTGTCACTAAACTTGAGTTGAATGTTATTGGCTTTGAGAACATAAAAGACTTGTATGTGAATGATCCTTCCTTTGCTACTCCTTATGCTAAGTGTTTGACGCATACATCTTGGGAATGATATTACATCAAGGATGATTATCTTATGAGAGCTAACAAACATTGCATTCCCGAGTCCTCTCTTGGTTTGCTCCTTTTGCAAGAGGTTCATGGAGGTGGACTCTTGTGACACTTTGGACGCGACAAGACATTTGCCACACTCTCCAAGAACTACTTTTGGCCCAAGATGTTCTGCGACGTCTCACGCTTCACCAACCGATGCTCTACATGTCGCAAAGCTAAGTCTAAAGCTCAGTCCCATGGTCTTTACATGCCTCTTCCTATTCCTTATCAACCTTGGGAAGACATTAGCATGGACTTTGTACTTGGTTTGCCAAGAACTCAAAATGGAAAGGATTCCGTGTTTGTTGTTGTGGACCGATTCTCTAAAATGGCTCATTTTATCCCATGCAACAAGATAGACGATGCTTGACATTTTGCGAATATCTTTTGTAGGGAAATCATGCGCCTACATGGAGTGCCCAAAATGATTGTCTCGGACCGCGACGTCAAGTTCCTGAGTTACTTTTGGAAGAGTCTATGCACCAAGCTCAGAATCAAGCTCTTGTTCTCTTGAGCATACCCTCCAGAAACCGACGGCCAAACGGAGGTGACAAACCGTACACTCTCCACTGTACTTTGTGTGTTGATCAAGAGGAACATCAAAGAGTGGGAGGAGTGTCTACCCATCACCGAGTATGCCTACAACCGCGCAAGACATTCCACTACTGACAAGTCCCCTTTCGAGGTCGTCTACGGCTTCAACCCGTTGTCCCCATTGGACATTCTTCCTCTACCACTACAAGAGCGCACCAACATGGACGCGAGTGCCCGAGTGAGCTACCTCAAGAAGATGCATGAAGATACAAGGCACACCATCGAGCGCCAAGTACAACGACTCGCGACCAAGCTCAACATCAACAAGCAACCCATGATATTCAACATTGGAGATCTTGTGTGGCTACACCTTCGAAAGGAATGCTTCCCCAACGAACGCAAGTCCAAACTTCTACCACGAGCCGATGGACCCTTCAAGGTGCTTGAATGCTACAACAACAACGCCTACAAGATTGACATCCCACGTGACAAGTACTCCGTGAGCGACATCTTCAACGTCAATGATCTCTCCCCATACCATGGTGATGAGGATTTCGATCTGAGGTCGGATCTTTACCAAGGGAGGGGAGATGATGCGGAGCATCCCACGATCATCCCCATGGACACTACTTAGACTACTCAAGCTCCAAGTGGATCCATGACAAGAGCTCGCGCACGTGCTATTCAATCCGAGGTTAACTGTCTCCTTGTTGAACTTCCCTTTGACCCACTTGAGACATGGCTACTACCTCAAACGGAGATGCTTTGTGTGCTTAGGTACCAAGAAAGAAACCAAGGAGAAGTTATGGTGCAAGATGATCATTAAGAGCATGTAGATGATCTGCCTAGCCCAGAAGGACCGGAACAACCTCCCAACTACTGCCCGTGCGGAACAACCGGCCCACCTTATGTGATCGAGCGGAGCAAGGCCGGTGCTGCACCGGTTGTACTGGTTTCTACAAAAAGACCGGAGCAACCGCCCCGACGACCGGAACAACCCCAACCCCTTTGGCGTACACCTCCGTAACCAGCCACTGGCTTCTAGCGTAATCCATCATTTCCCACCGACCGGGTACTACCACCCTCGTGAGCTCCCAATGAACTACCGACCACATGACCAAGATTACCGCCTGCTCGCACGCAAAGGAAAGGGTTTTCACCGAATGTATCCTCTCCCTCTTACCCCTTCGTGGCTTAGCACTATATATAATTGTCTCCTAGCTTCGTATTAGGGTTAGCATTGGTTTAGCTCATTTGAGATAGGGCTTTGCTCATCCATCCGGATCTACTCCACCGCGAGGGACCGACACCTCTTCGGAGAAGATCCACTTGGATTCAAGACCTCCTCTTGGAGAAGACCATCTTCAAGACACGGAGAAGAACCGGTTACCCTATGTATCGTCCCCTGTTGGATTTGGTTCTTGTACCCTTTTGTGTTTCGTGGATCTAGCATATGTGTGACCCTATTCTCGTTGGTTGAGTGTTTGCTCTTGTGTTTTCCTCGTGTTCCCGTCGTTCCCCCACTCATGTTCTTCATGTTCTTGGTAGGATTCTCCTCCAAACGTGAAAGATCGGCCTCTAGGGTTCTACCCTACAGCAGAACCTCTAGTGAAAACTACCCTTAGGTCTATCTTTATCATATATTAAAATCCAAAAATACTTGCTGCAATTTATTTATTTATTTGTGTTTTTGTTTATTTATCTATCACTATGAGTTTTGATCCTTACAATTAACCACCAACGGATTGACAACCCCATGCTTGCGTTGGGTGCAAGTATTTGTTATTTTGTGTCTAGGTACTACTAATAATGTGTTGCATGGTTCTCGTACTAGATTTATAACCTTGGTTCTTGTCAGTGTACACAAACAGGGATGTTCGTTTACGCCCGTGCACAGACCGGCAAGGCATTCAAGTGAGCCGCCTCGTTACCGAAGCATATCAATAGAACATTCCAATTTTCAATTTGGATGTTATACATGGATCATCATATGCATATCATATTTATTCTTGCATTTGGATGAGATCCTAGAAATCTTAAGCAACTCAAGGACCCAAGGAGAGAGTTGGAGGTTTCACAAAATTCATACTGGAATTTATTTCAAATTTGAAGAAAGGATCAATTTGATTTTATTATTTTTCTCTCCAATTATTTCCAATAATAAAAATATATTCCCTTAGTCCCAAAATAAGTGTCTCAACTTTGTACTAGCTTTAGTACAAAGTTGTACTAACTTTAGACGCTTATTTTGGGACAGAGGGAGTATGAGAGAAGATAATATGACTTCTTCAACCCAAGAGAAATACTGGAGGAAGAATTTTAAAATCAAATTATGATTTTATTTGTATTTTATTTGAATTAGAAAAATATTGCATTTTTGAAAATTGCATCTTAGTCCAAAAAATGTTCATCTTGTCTTAAATATTAGGTTTGGACGGTGAAAATTGTTTCTGGAATTTTTAGATATTTTTATATTTTATTAGGATTTTCCTTTCGGGCGAAATTTATTTAAAAGAAATTCCCGCCGACTTGGCCGAAGGCCTAGCTGAGCAGGCCGGCCCACCGCCGCTCCGCCCTCCTCCTCCCACTCGGGACCGGAGTCCCGAAAAGCGGCCGCTAGCCGCCGTGTCCGCCTCGACACAGCCACCGCCTGAAGCCACCGCCGCTTTTCCCCTTTAAATAGCGACCCGGCCCTTGGACCGTGAGCTATCCGTCGTCACGCTTTAGCTTCCTCCGCCGCCGCCATTGCCGCTGCCAAGACTTGCCGCCGCTGCTGCCGCAGACGCCGCCCCCGCAGCCTCGGGTCATTGTCACGGAGCTGCCGTCATTGCTCGCTCGCCGAAACCGCCGCCCGATTCCGCCGGTTTTCGCTGGTTTTTACATAAAAACCTATATTGTTTTAAGGGTTTTGTCGGTTTATTTCGGTCCTTCGGTTTTAGATCGGTTTTTTTGGGTTCGTTAATTAGCGAACGTTCTTTGATTCTGTTAGCGAACGATTGCACTGTAGGATTTTTCTTTTTTACTTTATTTTCGGCTAGGGACCCATCCACGAATAGTTTTATCGCGATTTAGCCCCTGATCTTTAAACAAGCATAACTTTTTACTCGTTTATCCAAATTAGATGAAACCAGCGCCTAGATCTTCGTATCGTTCCGTTCTTTCTAGTTAACCAACTTGAACATGATTTTGGTACTGTAAAATTTGAGTTTAGTCCAGATTAGTAAACGATCTTGTTTTTTTCGTACTTTGAGTTTCGTTGCTCCGTTTGAATTGAATCTTTTTGCAAATCGTAGCTAATCACATGTACCTACTGTTAAGATCTAATCCATATGATAATAATGCTGTTAGGTTTGACTTTTGTTAGTTTAAGTCGTTTGCTTGTTTCGTGTTCAATTTGGTTCTTTTCTCGGTTTTTCTCGTGTTTCGATTGAATGATTGTTTATGTATGCTATTTTTTGTCCATGCTAGATTACCCGGAGTGCGAAGCTTGTTACTACGAATCTTTAGAGTTTGCAGATCATTAGCAAGGCAAGTTACACATACTCTTTTATACCCAGTTTTTACTATGCAGTAGTTCTGCCCCTCAAATATTTGCATGAGTAGCATTGGGAACATGGGGTTTTCATTGTAGTACTTGAGGTAGGAACATAATACCTTTTGATCACCCCGGGAATATACGTTATGTTTATTTGTTGCTTAGTCATGCTCGTAGATGGGGATTGGATCGTGATTCACACATGGAAGTTTGAAAGTTATTTAATCATGGATAACATTAATGTGGCAACTTTAATATACATCTGGGTGGATTGGTTGAGGCACCTGGGGAATCTAGTGTTGCCTATTTTGGGAAATCCAGGAGAACCCGTGTGATTTTTCCTATGGTTCGCCAGCCAGGCTCAAAGGGATCATAAGATTATTCATGCTAGAAACTTCCGTGTGCAGCCACAAGCCATCATGGGCTCTGACATAGTTGAGTAAGTTGCGTGCGCTCTTGAAGAGGTGGACTAGAAGATGTAGGGGAAAGTAGGTGTACCGGTCCGCCCGGAGTAGAGAGTTAATGCTTTTGAAAGACTATGTCTCGATCATTCGATAATGGATGCGGTCAAGTCTTATGGGGAAAAGTGTGCAAACCTCTGCAAAGTGTATAAACTAATCATGGTTAGCCGTGTCCTCGGTTATGGACATCTTGAGTATCTAGTAATAGAACCTATTGATGCGATCTCAATACGTTACTTTAATTAATTTGATTTGGGTTAATGACAATACTTTTAATTGGGATTTGAGTTGGGGTTACCTTCTCAAATATTGGGCAACTTGGGAGTAGTTAAATAAATTTATTCCTTTGTTGTAGGGAAAAACTAGCTTTATGCAAAATCATAAACTTACAGCCTCCATCAGCCAAATATTGCATGTAGATATAGTTCTTGCATTTCATTGCTTTACAAGGTAACTCGCCAAAGATATTCAATGTGTCGACCTACATGGATGCAACGATCATGTTGCGCATTATTCGACGCATTTAATAAGGTGCGATAGGTCATTGTTTTGCACTCAGCTATGCCGTTGGAGTTGATGGACTCATTTACCTTTGAAGCTTCCATAGTTATCTAGTTTAGATGGCCTTCAGCCATGATATTTTTGTGTAATCATACTCTTTATGAGGACTCGATGTAATAAGTGTGTGATTGAGACTCTGTTATAATTCCTCGAGTACTGTGCATGTCAACATTACCGATCCAGGGATGAAACTGATGCAAAGAGACTTGACTGTTTGAGGTTTGGTTGCTACAATCAAGAAATAGAGCAAGACTCCAGAAGACTACCTTCGGAAGGCCTCCCTTGCCGGGCAGGAGGGCCTGGCCAGGTCGAGACCGCACCCAAGGGCAAGCCCAGACTCGCCCCGGCAGGCTTGCTAGGGCCTCCAAGATCAAAACCTCGCCAAGCTCCTTCAAAGGATTATCGCCAAGACCCCACCGCTCCACCACATCGCACCCAATTCACTTATTAGTGCGGTGTCAAGATACTAAACAACCTGGTGGATCCTATCAGGCACGTGGCAGCATCGAAGAGAAGGGATTAGCTTTATTGACACCCGTCCAGGGGGCGTCAAGCTGATAAGAAGAGGCGGATAAGCGGTGTAACAAGCTTGTCGGGATTCGCCCTCGACACGACACCTAGTAGTGCATTTAATACACTTTGTCCTAACTGTCAGGGTTAGGTATGATAGTAGTGTTAGCTATCTAATCACACCCATATGACAGTTTTTCCACTGTGGTCGCCCCTTTACCTATAAAAGGAGGCTCGAGGCAACCTAGCAAAGGGTTCGAACACTTCAACCCCAACCATTATAAGCTCACGTTGCTCTTCCCTAGGCACCCCTGCCAGGCCAGAGTGCGTCAAGCCTTCGTCCACCTCCAAATCAATCCACCAAAGCAGGAGTAGGGTTTTGCACTACAAAGCGGCTCGAACCTGGGTAAAAAAGCGAGTTGTCAATCGTCGTGTTGTCCCCTATTGTTTCTCCTCTTTTTGCAACGCCAACATCCCCATACCGAACCACAAAGGGGCACCCCTGCCCCATAGGTGATCGTGCTTCCATGCCGACATCTTTGGCGCGCCAAGTAGGGGCCGTCGCTTGTGCGAACCTGAAGTAGTAGCCGGTGCATCGATCTTCGTCGACTTTCGTCATCTGTTTGCATCAGTGACGGCCCCTAAGGCAAAAAATGGAGCAGCGCCATTGTTCCATGCTTCATCGTCCTTCTTGTCCGAAGCTGTGAGCACCATAGGCGCCGTGATGTTGTGTGTGGCACGACCACCGTGGGTTGCACATCTGTTACCTTTGCCATCGTCTCCTTTGAGCGGAGATCAGGGTAACGGCAGTGAGGAGGCGGGTGATCCAATTACGAATCAGCTAAACCTGGCGGTAAGGGCGTTCTCCTCTCTAGAAAGGACGACCTACTAGGCTGCAGGCCAAGGCAAATTCGTTGGGTCTCCGCTCCAGCCTACAGGGCAATATTGTCGTGGAAAGAAAATCACATAGATGCGTATTTCCGCCCATCCCCGGCAAGCCTATCCACATGTGTCGGTGCATCACAACCGTATCACATACGGAATGGGTGCAAATTCCAATGTGCAGGACTGCCATGGGGAAGAAGGATTCACGCCATCGCTGCAACAAGGATAACCAAAAGATAATTTGTGAAACCTCCATATGGTTTCAAGACCTTTTTATGTACCCTATGCAATTCCTTTGGGTTTAGAGCCTAGTGTTTGTATGAGATTTCTGTAACGTGAAGGGACTCCTCCATGATTGATTGCATCCTAGCCTGTTTCGAGTCTGCTCAACAGGACTGGCTGACCGTGTCAATAATGTCGAGGGATAACCTTCCAGTGGCAGTGAGGCTTGCGGAATGCTAAGGGCCTGCTCTCGAGAGCAGCACGACTATCAATTCCCCGTCAGGCTCCCAGCATGCGAAGGATTCGAGATCATATGAGAGCTAAGGGCCAGATAAACTTAAAATGATAGCATTGGGTTCATACAACTATTTAAGAATACTATTACACACCATAAGATAGCAAAGCCTGACACAAGGCCAAATCATGTCTTTTTGTTTGGCAGCAACAGAATAAACAAAGCAAGGCAAGTCAGTCCAGGCGGACTCCCTGGACCCGGGGCAATCGGAAAACCTTGTCGGCCAGGGGCCCGACGACTTGGGCAGCAGTAGAAGTATCTGTTCCGGCAGGCAACCTTTTGAAAGCATTGGAGATGTCGATGTTGGGGTGGTTGTGCACGTAGTTAACGAGAAGAGTGAAGATGGCGTCCCGGGCAAATTTTTAGGAATTATCGGCGAAACAGGCGGCTCTGTTGTCCTCATATGTCTTCAACCTATCGATGAGGCCCTAAAAAAAGTGCATTAGCATGACACTGGGGGCTTCATGCTTGCTGGCAGTGAAGGCCAGTCCTTCATGTTCATCTTGACGATCTGGGAGGAGATATGCTCGGCTATGTCGACCATGTTCTGCAACCAAATGCCATACAGCTTGGCCTGGTCCTTGACCTTGGTCTCTGCATCTTTTCGGAGAGCCCCAATGATGTTTACCTCCTCCGTCAAAGCCCTTTCTCGGTTTTTGGCCTGCTCAATAGCCTGCTCAAGAGTGCAAAGCTTGGCGTTCATGTCCTCAATGGCTCCGGAGGCAATGTCCAGCTCCTTGTTTTTGGATGAAAGCTGAGATTATCAGTCACCTCCTTGATTTTTGCTGCCACGTCCAGGGCTTGCAAGTCGATGGCCTTCTTATGGCTATCCTCCAAGTCCTTGATTCGCTGCTGAACAAGACTCCCCATCTCATCGTCGTTGTTGTGTAGAGTAACATATAGAGGCTATTCAGGAGCGGCAAGATCCTTGGCCTTGGCGTTGAGCTCTACGTCACGCTCCAACAGCCTGCTGTTGCAAACCATTGCCTTCTAAGCGGCAGCAGCCATCCTCTCCTCCTCGTCCCTGAGCTTGTGAGATCTGCTAGTATACCAGGAGCGCAGTTCTTCTGCTTTGTCCTTCAGCTGCTGGGTGGCCATGACCTGGGCCTTGCGCTCCTCTTGGGCTACCTGCCACCTCCGACTGTATCTGTCTTGCAGTTCCTTAATCCCAGCAGCAACAATTTCTAAGAAAACCAAGTCTTTGGAGCTGTCATCGGGGTCATCACTTCCTTGGTCCTCTAGGTCAGGGGAGCCAGTATGCGGCAGATCTCTTCATCAAAGTTAGCCCCAGCAAGGGATGACGGGCTGGGGGCTATCAAGGTTGGATGAGGTACGACCATCGCCAGGCTGCTAGTGGGGGGGAGCTGTTTTCAAGCGCGACGCATCGCTCTGGAGGGCCGCCTTTTCTTTAACTTCCATGATGGGGCCGATCATGCTTACAGGATTTTCTCCTTCTCCTTGAGGGGTTGCTTGGGTATCCTTGTGGGCTTCGACCCGGCCCTCCTTAGTGGCAATTCTGAGGGTCTCTGCGGCAATGTCCTTCCCTATATTTGTCACCTCTTCCAAGAGTTCTTTCCCTTCAGGAATGGGGGTTGCAAAGGAGTGAGTCCAAGGATAATACATGAATCAACAATTTTAATCAAAAGTTGAGAAATGCAGAAGCCTTCAACAAAAATTTCAAGGGTGGATAATTTACTTGCTGGCGGCCGGTGGGAAGAGACTTCTCCTTTCCCGACAATGCCTGCTGCCGGAGAACGATCAACATTAATTCCCTCCATGGGGGAAAGTTCGGCATGGACAGACCTGACAGAAGGAGACCTTGTCGGGGATTCCCTCCCCTGAGGATTACTCACAGTGGAGTGGCTGTTGTGTGCTGTCGGGTTTATTCTTGAAGTTTCTCTCCAGTTTCCTATGTGGGCGGCAGAAGAATTTCAACATGGCCACCGGCGGGCGCAGTCTGGCCCATGCCTTCTTTCGGAAGGCTGGCCTAGGGGCCTGGTGCCGGATCATCCCCGGCTAACCTTGTTGGTTCAGTGCCCGACATCAACCCCAGCTCCTTCGCCGTTTTGGCTCGTTTGGCCGGTTGCCCCAAGGTTTCTTCATCCTTGTCAAGGCCAACAAAAATGAAATCAGTCAAGGATCAAAGGAAAGCATTAAGAGATATGGAACTATGAGGTTCTTCCTTACTCAGAATCGTCAAACATGGCATCCATCTCGTACACAAGTGGCGGGGGGGATTCCCTGCCTCTTTTTAGTGGCGGTGGAGTCTTGCTCGCTGTCGGTGTCAAAACCGGCGAATCTCGGGTAGGGGGTCCCGAACTGTGCGTCTAAGGCTAATGGTAGCATGAGGCGGGGGACACAATGTTTACCCAGGTTCGGGCCCTCTCTATGGAGGTAATATCCTACTTCCTGCTTGATTGGTCTTGATGATATGAGTATTACAAGAGTTGATCTACCACGAGATCGTAGAGGCTAAACCCTAGAAGCTAGCCTATAATTATGATTGTTGTTGTCCTACGGACTAAACCCTCCGGTTTATATAGACACCGAATGGGGCTAGGGTTACACAGATTCGGTTACAGAGAAGGGAATCTACATATCCGAATTGTCAAGCTTGCCTTCCACACAAAGGAGAGTCCCACCCGGACACGGGAGAAAGTCTTCAGTCTTGCATATTCATAGTCCAACAGTCCGGCATAAGCATATAGTCCGGCAGTCCGAGGACCCCCTAATCCTGGACTCCCTCAGTAGCCCCTGAACCAGGCTTCAATGATGATGAGTCCGGCGCGCAGGTTGTTTTCGGCAATGCAAGGCGGGTTCTTCTCCAAATTCTCCAGAGTACCTGTTGTAACAAGCAGTGTCCAACTTCCCATTTATTGTTGCACTCATCGGCTTCTGTACCTTAATAATGTCAGTCTCCATGTGTTGAGCGAATGCGTCGGGGCATTTTTACACTTGCCACCATAACCATGTAAATAAATCGTCTATTAAAGAGTCGGGGATCCTTAGATCCAAAACACACCATCTTCCCCAAGCGAGGATCCATCGGAGCGCGCCCGAAAAAACAACCCCATCATGGCCGGCCACCGCAGCTCCTCCTCTCGCCCTCATAGCGCCAAGCTAGGTGATTGGGAGAAGTGTACCGTATCCCATGGCCAGTTGGTGGAGTTGCAGACCCAGGGGTTTCTCCCGCCTGCATATCTTGTCCTTGTTTGAGCCGGACTGGCCACATTTGATGGCGGGGAGCAAGTGGAGAGTTTTCCCAACCCATCCCAGGGGGAGCGCATGTGCCTTGTCCCTTACTTGTTGAGGGGCCTCGGATATCCAATCCATCTGTTCCTCCGCGGGCTCCTGGAGTATTATGGCCTCCAGCTGGACAACTTCACCCCTGCCTCCATCCTGCACATCGCAGGCTATGTCGCCCTTTTTGAGTTATTTCTGGGTTGCGAAGCTAATTTCGAGCTATGGAAGAGGCTATTCTGCCTCGTCCCTCGTAATTAGGAGGGATCAATATACCAAGTGGGCGGAGCCAAAATATGGCGCCTCGCTGGGACCGGATACCTGTCCTACACTCCGAAGAAGACATCTGAAGACTGGCTTTCCGAGTGGTTTTATATAGAGGACGTCTCCCTTCCTTACCCTATCCGGATGGGTCTTCCCGAGGTCACAAATGCCCCATTGAAGAAAAGCCATAGCTGGCGTCCCCGGAGCCCCCAGGAGGAAGATAGTAGAGAGGTCCTTCAACTGATGGGCAGGATAAAAACGCTGGCCAAATTGGGATTGACAATAACCGAGGTTACGTCAATATGCATAATGCGGGGGGTGCAGCCACTCCAGTATCGGGGGCATCCCATGTGGCACTTCAATGGAGAAGTCGATGCCACCCGCTATGGTCGAAAAGGTCCGGACTCCGCCACCGCTCTGGCGAAAATATTGTCCGATTTGTATAAAGGGGAAGAAGAGGAGTTCATCCGCATTAAGCCACGGGATGGATTTTCCATGTACAACCCCCCTAGTTGGGTGAGTCGCTATCTTTTACTCAACTCTATTCATTCCCGCAGTCTATTATTGCAATTATTTACCTTGCTAGTCCATAACAGGAACTGCGGAAAGCTGTGAGGGAGATCCACAGCCCGCCTCCACAGCCAGAGGACCACAACCGGGCCCTCGACCCCGGACTTGAAGAAGATCCAGACATATTTGTGGAGCTCGTTGACTGGATGTTTTACCAGGCAAGCTGTGACGGCACCTTGGTGGCCATCATGGCCGACTATCCTGGCCTACTCCTTGCATCATATGTAAGTAAAACCGGAGTCCTAACTTCTGAGAAGGATCCCTTCCTTACGCCTTACCCACCGCACATGTATTGCGCTTTATAGGGAAGGCCATCGGGGTTGTGCCGAACCCGCGGCTATTCACCAACAAGGGGCGCCCAAGCCAGGTAGGCTTAAAAGGAAAGCGATCAGGACTGAGCCGCCATCAAAGAGGTATGATTTAAAACATGCTCCGTGATTGCCATCTTGAAAATATAATAATGTCCACTATGTCCTAGCAGAAAGAGTATTCGCTGGTCTGTGTCCGGAGATCCTACCAGCCACGCCTCTACTAGCTGGACTCCAGAACCGGCTCAAGGGTGGAGGCTAACATGGGGACAACACTAGATGATCCTCCTACAGAGGATGCAGATAGCATATCCGCTACAAATTCCGAGGTAGAGAGCGCTACGAATCATCGGCGTCGATGGGCCGCGCTCTGCAACCCTTATTTCTCCGAAGAGGCGTTCAATGCCTTCAACTCGGGAGACGCGTACATCCGAGCTGCTCAAGATGGGATTGCTAGAGCCACAGACCAGTATTTAAAAGATATACGGGTAAGTAAAATCTGATAATTATGTATATCAGTAGCCCCTGAGACTTGAGACAGTTGGTACAACTGATTTAAGGATCATTGTACGAATAGATTCTTACAGAGAAGAATACCCATTTGTCTCAAGAGCTGGAGGAGTGTAAAGCCCAGCTAAGGACTGCAGTTGCCGGAATGGAGGAATCCAAGAAGGCCTCATCTTGTAATATTTGTCTCGACCGATAAAAGACGTAATTACGTGTACCAGTTGGTATTTGGCATGTTTGCAGATCTAACAATAGATTCCGCAGACAATCCCGGAGTGAATCCAGCAGATCCTTCAAGAGGATGAACAACGAGCTCAACGACAGCTAGAGGCTAGCGAGCGTGTGCTCACATGGGTCCGGCTGAAGGAAATATGCCCTAGAGGCAATAATAAAGTTATTATTTATTTCCTTATTTCATGATAAATGTTTATTATTCATTCTAGAATTGTATTAACCGGAAACATAATACATGTGTGAATACATAGACAAACATAGTGTCACTAGTATGCCTCTACTTGACTAGCTCGTTAATCAAAGATGGTTAAGTTTCCTAACCATAGACATGAGTTGTCATTTGATTAACGGGATCACATCATTAGGAGAATGATGTGATTGACTTGACCCATTCTGTTAGCTTAGCACTTGATCGTTTAGTATGTTGCTATTGCTTTCTTCAGGACTTATAAATGTTCCTATGACTATGAGATTATGCAACTCCCATTTACCAGAGGAACACTTTGTGGGCTACCAAACATCACAACGTAACTGGGTGATTATAAAGGTGCTCTACAGGTGTCTCCAAAGGTACTTGTTGAGTTCGCGTATTTCAAGATTAGGATTTGTCACTCCGATTGTTGGAGAGGTATCTCTGGGCCTCTCGGTAATGCACATCATCGTAAGCCTTGCAAGCAATGTGACTAATGAGTTAGTTATGGATGATGCATTACATAATGAGTAAATAGACTTGCCGGTAACTAGATTGAACTAGGTATTGAGATACCGACGATCGAATCTCTGCAAGTAACATACCAATGACAAAGGAACAATGTATGTTGTTATGCGGTTTGACCGATAAAGATCTTCATAGAATATGTGGGAGCCAATATGAGCATCCAGGTTCCTCTATTGGTTATTGACCGGAGATGTGTCTCGGTCATGTCTACATAGTTCTCGAACCCGTAGGGTCCGCACGCTTAAAGTTCGGCGACGATCGATATTATGAGTTTTTGTGTTTTGATGTACCGAAGCTAGTTCAGAGTCCCGGATATGATCACGGACATGACGAGGAGTCTCGAAATGGTCGAGACGTAAAGATCGATATTTTGGATGACTATGTTCGGACACCGAAAGTGTTTCGGAAGGTTTCAGACATATACTGGAGTACCGGGGGGTTACCGGAACCCCCGGGGGGTTTAGTGGGCCTCATGGGCCTTAGTAGAGAAGAGGAGGGGCGGCCAGTGCAGGCCGCGTGCCCCTCCCCCTCTAGTCCGAATTGGACAAGGAGGGGGGCGGCGCCACCCTTTCCTTCCTCTGCTCTCTCTCTTCCTTCCCCTCTCCTACTCCAACGAGGAAAGGAGGAGTCCTACTCCCGGTGGGAGTAGGACTCCCCCCTTGGCGCGCCCTCCTCCTTGGCCGGCCGCCTCCCCCCTTGCTCCTTTATATACGGGGGCAGGGGGCACCTCTAGACACAACAATTGATCTCTTGATCTCTTAGCTGTGTGCGGTGCCCCCCTCCACCATATTCCACCTCGATAATATCGTAGTGGTGCTTAGGCGAAGCCCTGTGTCGGTAGCATCATCGACACTGTCATCACGCCGTCGTGCTGATGGAACTCTCCTGCAAAGCTCTACTGGATCGGAGTTCATGGGACGTCATCGAGATGAATGTGTGCTGAACTCGGAGGTGCCGTACGTTCGGTACTTGATCGGTTGGATCATGGAGACGTATGACTACATCAACCGCGTTGTGCTAACGCTTCCGCTTTCAGTCTACGAGGGTACGAGGACAACACTCTACCCTCTCATTGCTATGCATCACCATGATCTTGCGTGTGCGTAGGAAAATTTTGAAATTACTACGTTCCCTAACAGTGGCGCTCGAGCTTGGTTTTATGTGTAGATGTTATATGCACGAGTAGAACACAAGTGAGTTGTGGGCGATACAAGCGATACTGCTTACCATCATGTCATACTTTGGTTCGACGGTATTGTTGGATGAAGCAGCCCAGACCGACATTACGCGTACGCTTACACTTATGCGAGACCGGTTCTACCGATATGCTTTGCACACAGGTGGCTGGCGAGGTCAGTTTCTCCAACTTTAGTTGAACTGAGTGTGGCTACGCCCGGTCCTTGAGAAGGTTAAAATAGCACTAACTTGACGAACTATCATTGTGGTTTTGATGCGTAGGTAAGAACGGTTCTTGCCCATCCCGTAGCAGCCACGTAAAACTTGCAACAACAAAGTAGAGGACATCTAACTTGTTTTTGCAGGGCATGTTGTGATGTGATATGGTCAAGACATGATGCTATATTTTATTGTATGAGATGATCATGTTTTGTAACCGAGTTATCGGCAACTGGCAGGAGCCATATGGTTGTTGCTTTATTGTATGCAATGCAATTGCCCTGTACTTGTTTTACTTTATCACTAAGTGGTAGCGATAGTCGTAGAAGCAATAGTTGGCGAGACGACAACGATGCTACGATGGAGATCAAGGTGTCACGCCGGTGATGATGGTGATCATGACGGTGCTTCGGAGATGGAGATCACAAGCACAAGATGATGATGGCCATATCATATCACTTATATTGATTGCATGTGATGTTTATCTTTTATGCATATTATTTTTCTTAGATCGATGGTAGCATTATAAGATGGTCACTCACTAAATTTCAAGGTATAAGTGTTCTCCCTGAGTATGCACCATTGCGAAAGTTCTTCGTGCTGAGACACCACGTGATGATCGGGTGTGATAGGCTCTACGTTCAAATAAAACGGGTGCAAAACAGTTGCACACGCAGAATACTCAGGTTAAACTTGACGAGCCTAGCATATACAAATATGGCCTCGGAACACTGAGACCGAAAGGTCGAGCGTGAATCATATAGTTGATATGATCAACACAGTGATGTTCACCATTGAAAACTACTCCATCTCACGTGATGATCGGACATGGTTTAGTTGATTTGGATCACGTGATCACTTAGATGATTAGAGGGATGTCTATCCAAGTGGGAGTTCTTAAGTAATATGATTAATTGAACTTTAATTTATGATTAACTTAGTCCTGATAGTATTTTGCAAATTATGTTGTAGATCAATAGCTCGCGTTGTTGCTTCCCTATGTTTTATATGTTTTCCTAGAAAAAATGAAGTTTGAAAGATGATAGTAGCAATGATGCAAACTGGGTCCGTGATCTGAGGTTTATCCTCATTGCTGCACAGAAGAATTATGTCCTTGATGCACCGCTAGGTGACAGACCTATTGCAGGAGCAGATGCAGATGTTATGAACGTTTGGCTAGCTCAATATGATGATCACGACGCTCGGGAACGGGGTCCCAGACTTGCTCGCTCGCTACTGCGGCATGGTTTCAAGTGGTGGCCCAAGACGCCCATCTTCATCAATGCAATTCAAGACCTCGCGAGGGGCCAGATTGGGCGGACAATGCAAGGCTTCCTCAGGAGTGGCCTCGCCAGGCAGGCTCGCGAGGAGGCGGAGAGATCAAGGCAAGGGTACCTCGCGAGGTGCTCGTGATGCAAGCCATGACGATCAAGACCAAAGGGCGCCGCCTGTGCAAAGGTCCTTGTTTCCTCTTTGGTGCAAAGGGGGCAAGCACAGGCGTGGAGTACCGAGGCATCAGGCAAAGGTTACCATTTCGGTGGAACGAGACCAAGACCAGCAGAGCGGCAGGATGGAGGTCACCATGGAGCCCAAGACGGCGTCATTGCCAGTGCCTTTGGTAGCCGAAGACCAACTTTAGTCAGGATAACTTGTACTGGATGTTCCCCTTCAAAATGGCCGTTGTTGGCTCCCTTCCTGCTCAATATTTGGGAAGAGGACCAAGGCCTCTATATATAGAGATAGCCACCACAGTAAGAAGGCATCGAGTTCTCACGAAGCGAACGAGGACAGATTCCTACCTATGAGAACACCACACCAGCTCAAGAACACCTCTCGCGAGGCTGTTCTTCCCTTTGTACTGTTCATCATCAGCCCCTAAGGCAATCCACCACACCACACACTGGAGTATGGTATTACACCACAACGGTGGCCCGAACCAGTATAAATCTTGTGTCCCTCGTGCTGTTCATTGTTTAGCTTAGATTCTCGCGAGGCGATTGGACGTGGATTGGTAGGGGGAAGATCTTTGCGCGCACCCCGGAGTTCGAACCTCAAGGGTCTGCCGAAACCCAACATCCGACATTTGGCGCGCCAGGTAGGGGTGCGCCGAAGCTCCCCCTTCCGTCGACTCGCGCTCCATCAGCACCGCACTCTGCCCTCATGGCGGGCACCGCACCGCCTGCTTCGGCTGTCGACGCCAGTGCAGGGACTAGGGGGCTCCGAGCCTTGGCACCCGCCTTGCGACATGTGCGGTGGCCGAACAAGTTCAAGCCAGACATGTCGCCGCGCTACGATGGCGCGGCCGATCCGCTGGCTTTCCTGTTGGCGTATGAGGAGGCTGTCCTCAAGGACGGGGGCGACGACCGGGTCATGGCTAACTGGCTGCCCATGACCCTCACTGGCATCCCGCGCGTGTGGTAGCTCCACCTGCCAGCGGCTTCTGTAGCCTCCTGGGAGGAGTTGCGCAGCCTCTTCCTCGCCCATTATGCTGCGCCGGCGCCCCCAGTCGTCGTAGCTCTCCTGGGTAGTTCGCAGGCGCCACCTTCAAGCCGCCACGTCAAGCCGTTCGTCCGCCAGATCGGTGCGGTCCTCAAGCGCCGTGAAGCCCCCCCCCCCGGGCTGGGTGGCACCCAAGGCCGACTTGACCTTCGGCTCGGATGATCACCCCTCCAACACCGCCCGTTCGGGCGCACTCCCGATGCTATGCACCCCCACCATCAGTCAGGTGGCCGTCACTAGGACCCTCATCGACGGTAGGGCCAGCCTCAACGTGCTCTCGGTGGAGGCCTTCAATCTCCTCTATGTGCCGCTGGAGCGACTCCAACCCAGCAAGCCCTTCCTAGGCTTCGGAGGTAGCCCCACCGACTCCCTGGGCCTGATCCGCCTCCCGGTGACCTTCGGCCCCCACGACAACTTCCGCAGGAGCTGGTCGACTTTAACATTGCCCCCATCGGCCTCCCATACAACGCCATCCTCGGCTACCCTTCCTTGGCCCAGTTCATGGCGGCGACTCACCCGGCCTACAACCTCATGAAGATGCCCGAGAGCAGCGGCGTCCTTACCGTGTCTTGATACACGAAGGATGCTTTGCAGGCGCTCAAGCTCTCTTTCAAGACAGCCGTGGTGGCGCAGCCCGCCAGTGCTGACACCCTCGAGCCCAAGGGGGCTGCACCGGCCAAGAAGAAGCAGTTGTTCACCCAAGACAAGGCGGAGACCAAGCAAGTGCCAGTCGATGAAGATGGATCCTCTGGCACCACCTTCACCATAGGCGCCAATCTCAACCCTGAACAGGAAGAGGCCCTGGTGAAATTTCTGCGCGTAAACAAGGAGGTGTTTGCGTGGGAACCTGATCAGCTAGCGGGGGTTCCAAGAGAGGTGATTAAGCATCATCTGAATGTGTGCCCCAACGTGTGTCCCGTGAAGCAGAAGGCAAGGCGACAGTCCACCGAGAAGCAGGCCTTCATCGTCTAAGAAACCCGCAATTTGGAGGCTGCAGGTGTCATTCGTGAAGTTTGCTATCCTGAATGGCTGGCCAACCCTGTTGTTGTGCCAAAAAAGGGAGGAAAGGAGCGCATGTGCGTCGACTTCACCAACCTCAACAAGGCCTGCCCTCAGGATCCATTCCCGCTCCCTCGCATTGACCAAATCGTCGATTCCACCGCCGAGTGCGACCTGTTGTGCTTCCTCGATGCCTTCTCGGGCTATCACCAAATCAAGATGGCAGTAGAAGATGTGGAGAAAACGGCCTTCCTGACCCCGTGCGGAGTATATTGCTATACCTACATGCCGTTCGGATTGTGCAACGCGGGCGCAACCTTTCAGCGACTGATGCATATCACCCTGGGGCGGCAGCTCGGAAGAAACGCCGAGGCCTAGAACGACGACATCATGGTGAAGTCTTGGGAGGCGAAGACCCTGATACAGGACCTGGAAGAAACCTTCGCGAGCCTTCGCGAAGTGGACCTGCGGCTCAGCCTAGAGAAGTGCGTGTTTGGAGTCCCTTCTGGCAAGCTTTTGGGCTTCCTCGTGTCCCACAGAGGTATCGAGGCTAACCCAGAGAAGGTCAAGGCAGTTGAAGACATGAGTCCGCCAAATACCCTCAGAGAAATGCAGAAGCTCACCGGGCGACTAACCGCATTGGGGCGCTTCGTCTCCAAGCTGGGAGAACGAGCCCCGCCCTTCTTCAAGCTCATGAAGAAGAAGGGCCTGTTCGAATGGACTGAAGAGACTGACAAAGCATTCCAAGATCTCAAGAAGTACCTGACCAGCCCTCCGGTGATGGTGGCTCCACACCCTTAGGATCCCTTGGTACTCTATCTTGCAGCCACGCCCTACTCCGCCAGCGCAGCCCTGGTGGCGGTTCGGGAGGAGCGCCGGGTTAAGACCGCGTCAGTCGCGACCCCGGCCGCAGCAGTACAAGGCCAAGAAGACCTCGTGAAGACCACGGCCGCAACAGATGGGAACCAGCATCAGTAGGGGTGACCTAGGGCGGAAGAGGCCCCACCAAGTGACCAGGCGCTGGGGGCTCCATCATCTCAGTAGGCGCCTCGACCTCCGGAAGACATAGTGTAGGATCGTTGAAGGCAAGAGTGTCTAGAGGGGGGGTGATTAGACAACTCGACAAGATAAAAATTATGCCTTTTGATTAGAACAAGTTTTTAGCAAGTTCACAATGAAGATCAAGTCAAGCATCATGCATACAAGTCGAGCAACATACTACACATGCAATTCTAGAGTATGGGGCAGCGGAAAGTAAATTGCACAAGTAGTAAGGAGAGATTATGAAGAGCAAACGCAATTTGAGACACGGAGATTTTTCTCGTGGTTCCGATAGGTGGTGCTATCGCCAATCCACGCTGATGGAGACTTCAACCCACGGAGGGTAACGGCCGAGAGTCCACGGAGGGCTCCACCCACGAAGGGTCCACGAAGAAGCAACCTTGTCTATGCCATCATGGCTTACGCCCACGGAGGACTAGCCTTACTGGGTAGATCTTCACGAACTAGGCGATCTCCTTGCCCTTACAAACTTCTTGGTTCAACTCCACATCTTGACGGAGGCTCCCAAGCGACACCTAACCAATCTAGGAGGCACCACCTCCAAAAGGTAATAGATGGTGTTGGTGATGATGAACTCCTTGCTCTTGTGCTTCAAATGATAATCTCCCCAACACTCAACTCTCCTCACCGATTTGGCTGTGGTGGAAGAAAGGATTGAGTGGAAAGCAACTTGGGAAGGCTAGAAATCAAGTTTCATATGGTGGGAGTGGAGCAACTTGATCTCAACACAAGGGTAGGTAGTTTTCTTCTCGTAAATGTAAGGTAGGAGTGGTAGTTCTTTCGATGGCTCTCTCCACTAATGAAGAGGAGGTGGAGGGGTATTTATAGCCTCCACACAAAATCCAACTGCTACACACATTTGACCAATCTCGGTCGACCGAGTTGACAACTCGGTGAGACCGAAAGTTCAAATCTTAGAACGTTGGGATTTTCGTGGGACCGAAAATACAATCTCGGTAGTCCGATTCTTCCAAAGTCTAGGGTTTGCCAATCTCGGTGGGACCGACTTTCTCATCTCGGTGACACCGATTTGAGTACGTATGTTACGTAAGCTTGGCAACACCAATTTCGTAAGACCGAGTTTGGAATCGGAAAATCCAAATTATTAGGGTTTGGCTATATGGCGAGGTGGTTCATCTCGCAGTGACTGAGTTTATGGAATCGGTGGGACCGAGATTACTTATGGGTTTATGTTGGAATGAAAGATTGCTGATAGTTTGAGAGATAAATCACTAAGCACTTTGAGCAACCAGATCATCATCATAACCTCATCCCCTTTTAATAGTATTGGCTTTCCTATGGACTCAATGTGATCTTGGATCACTAAAACAAAATGGAGTCTTGAGCTTTTGCCAATCCTTTCCTTAGCATCCTAGGGGTCCACCTTTTCAGTCCTTTTGCCATGCCAGAGTGATTGACTTTCCTGAAACATACTTGATGAAAGCATTAGACCAACCACAAAGTATGTTGTCATTAATTACCAAAACCACCTAGGGAGCAAATGTGCTTTCAATCTCCCCCTTTTTGGTAATTGATGGCAACACACAAAATAAGATATCAAAGCTTACTAAAAGAAAGACAGGATTTTCATTAAAGCTTTGACAAACATGTAGTACACAGGCTCCCCCTACAAGTGTGCAAGATTTTAGATTTTTGGTTTTGGACTACCACAAGCACACATGAGAGAAAAGCAAGATGTGCTACATGCAGCTTGGCTATATGCATCAGAGCAGATGAGGATGAATGAGTGATGATGCATATGTGCATGGTGATTTCTTGCAAACAAGTATTCACAAGCAAGTCACCATCATGCACATTCTCGCAAGATGCATATACTTACCTTGAAGTTCCTTGGCATTGTACCAAGAAATAAACTTGAGAAAACAAGGTTAGATAACACAAGAGTAGTTCTTCAACCAATAGCAAGAACATCAAGAGTACCAAGCCAGGGATGACATGTATAAAGAGTGTCTCATGTTGAGCACTAGCTTGAATCAGCAAACATGTCTCCCAAGACTGAAAGATTTTCAATGAGCTCTGAAAGATTTTGCTTTTCATAAGATACCAATTGTGCTTTTCATAAGATACCAATTGTGAGAGCAAGAGAAGCAAAAATCAAAAGAATAATGCCAAATGTGTTATCATAGTGAAGTATGGCAAAGCTTTGATGTGATCCTCTCCCCCTTAAGGCAAGATTGTTTTTCTTCCTTTAAATTTTCTTTTCTCCCCTTATCCTCCAATCTCCCCCTAAGCTCCCCCTAAATCTTCTCCCCCTTTGACATCAAGTGCCGAAAAGGACAGTAAACCAGGAAGGGCAGGAAAGATGGAAGGAAGGAAATGGGATCCTTAAGAATCACAACTTGTCCAATAAGAAACATGCAGAAAGAATCATTGAGTTGAGCTGCATAAGATGGTTTCCTGGTGAATGTAAATCGGTGACACCGAATTGATATGGATCGGTGTGTCCGAAAGTCAGAGACTTAGGGCAGATCCTTTTTCGGTCAGACCGAAGTGATTGAATCGGTGACGCCGAGTTTAATTCCAAGGAAATCCAGAAATAATTCAGCTCACTTTGCAAGGAATGTTTCAAAAGATTTGCAATGAATTTGTAAAAGATTTTCAGGGAATTTATCAGAGCCAAAAAGATATTCACAAAAACATAAGAAATAGAAGTAAAGAGATTGCTAGATGAAGTTTTTTTTTTGATTAAAGGGAAACTCAACGAGAGAATCAAAAGAGACAATAGCAAAACTCCAAAACATATGTACTTCATCTAGATAGGGGTCGGCGACTAGGTCACCTATGTTTGAGTATATTGACTTAGGAGTCAAATGAGAACATTTGATCATAGGTCATACTCATCGTTTAAGCTCAAAATGGGGTTGCTATTTTTCGATTAAGCATTTGATGTGATCACATCTTTTGAAGCTGCTTGTACTCATGACTTTGAGCAAAGCTTCTTCAAGATGTGAAAAACATACCTTGGGCTTGTTGTTGCTTGTGCTCATGTAGGTGAACTTGATGTTGATGCTCATAGAATGTGAAGTTGGAGCACCATTTCCAATTGTATAGTTCATCTTCCTACATGGGTTAGGCAAGCAAGGAAATACTCAAGAATATCCAAGATGACATGAGTGAAGTACTAGATGTATAAAGTGTCAAAAAGGATATGTGGAATTTTGTTCCTTGAACTCAACTTCCCAAAGAGCTAGATACTTGGTCAATGACAAGATTACTCATGATTTGAGTGTGTGTGATAATCTTGTTGAATATAGTCCATCCAAGTACCTGCAAGGAGTTAGATGCAATACAAAGGGGCAAATGTGTCCAAGACATATGATCATCATCATAAGAGAAATATCAAGGATTAGTCAATTAGGCTCATGCCTTGCATGCATCAATGGAGTTTTCACTCCAAGTTTGAAGCATCAATGATGTTCAACTCACTCCTTAAGTGACAAAACACTTTCTCATCAAGTGGTTTTGTAAAGATATCTGCAAGCTGTTTGTCAAGATTTAACATGCTTAAGATCAATGTCACCCTTAGCAATGTGATCACGAATAAAATGGTGACGAACTTCAATGTGTTTCGTAGCGAGAGTGTTGCACGGATTGTGTCCAATCTTAATCGCACTCTCATTGTCACAAAGCAAAGGAACATGTCTCGCATGTATCCCATAATCCTTAAGCGCTTGTGTCATCCATAGCAATCGAAAGCACAACACGAACCAGCAGCAATATATTCTGCTTCGGCAGTAGATAATGATACCGAATTTTGTTTCTTGGATGACCAAGATACAAGGGATCGACCGAGAAATTGACACGTACCCGAAGTTGACTTTCTATCAATCTTGTCTCCGGCATAGTCCGAGTCGGAGTAGCCAACAAGATCGAAAGCAGCCCTCTTAGGATACCAAATGCCAAAGTTAGGTGTGTGTATCAAATATCTCACAATTCTTTTAACAGCTTTAAGATGACATTCTTTAGGTGCTGCTTGATATCGAGCACACATGCATACACTCAACATTATGTCTGGACGAGAAGCACAGAGATATAGTAGAGAACCAATCATGGATTGATAAACCTTTTGATCAACAGGTTCTCCATCTTTAGTCAAGTCATTATGTCCACTAGTAGGCATGGGGGTTCTCATACCTTTGCTCTCTTGCATGTTGAACTTCTTGAAGAGATCCTTAGTGTACTTTGTTTGTGAGACAAAAGTACCCTCCTTAGATTGCTTGATTTGCAACCCAAGGAAGAACTTGAGTTCACTCATCATGGACATCTCATACTTCTCCGACATAAGCTTTCCAAACTTCTCACTAAAATGGGGGTTAGTTGAACCAAAGATAATATCATCAACATATATTTGGCACACAAATAGTTCACCATCAACCCTTTTTGTGAATAGCGTTGAGTCTATTTTTCCAATCTCAAATCCTTTTTCAAGAAGAAAGCTAGTCAAGCATTTGTACCAAGCTATAGGAGCTTGTTTAAGACCATAAAGAGCTTTGTGCAATTTGTAAACATGATTAGGCTTTTTAGGATTCACAAATCCGGGAGGTTGTTTCACAAATACTTCCTCCTCAATTTCACCATTTAGGAAAGCACTTTTAATGTCCATTTGATAGAGAGTAATGTCATGGTGGTTGGCATAAGCAAGAAGAATGCGAATGGACTCAAGTCTAGCAACGGGGGCATAGGTCTCACCATAGTCCATACCTTCGACTTGTGTGTAACCTTGTGCTACGAGACGAGCCTTGTTGCGGATGACTTGTCCATCTTCATCTTGCTTGTTCCAAACACCCATTTGGTTCCAATGACGCTTTTGGTCATCATTGGGCTTTCTACCAAAGTCCAAATGTCGGTAGTACTAAGGTAGGGGTACCTCAAGACCCCAACTTGTGCACGGCGGTTGCAGCTTCCCGCGCAGGTTTACCACGTGCTCACCAAGACCTTCCCGCTCCATGTCAAACCATTCAAAAACAAAGTATACAGATGATGAAGATCGAGACCCCGGCAAGCGGAGTTTGCCGGAAGGCCGCCTGTGCTCAAGGTTACATCACTCACGCAAGGCCCCGCAAGAGGAGCTCGCCAGAAGACTAGAAGATTACATCATAGAAGACACGCCGGCGCTATATGCGTCGGCGAGGGCCCGGGAGCGACAAGTTACAGAGCCCAGAAGCTCCCGGGTCCGCAGCAGTCAAGACCCGCAAGGTGCTTGCCGGAGAATTGTGCTGTGTGCCCGCTCTAGCTCATCACCCACGCTGTGCCTGGGGCCTTTCCAGGACGCGTGGCGGATGGTCAGGCAGCCTGGGGACACGGTGGCACTCCACGGTGGTAGATCCATCGCCGTGGCGCGACGGAGACACAAGGGCGGAGCTTTTGGGTCGACGGCGACGGCATTAAATGCCCTTGTCCCCATCGTCAAAGTAGGTAGCGACCAACGCTCACGACCGTAGCTCCACTTTGTTCGCACTATTCCAACTACCATCTCTTTTACGCTTTTACCCTTTTTTCTCCTACGTTGACACCTGTCGGTGACCCCTTGCACTATAAAAGGAGGCCCATGCACAACGTGGAGGAGGTTCGGTTCGGTTCGGGTTCGAAACCTTGACAACTCTCGCGCGGTGTAGCCGATATCAGATCTTCAAGCTCCCGAGCTCAATACAAACCAAGGCAGGAGTAGGGTATTACGCGTCCATCGCGTCTCGAACTCGGGTAAAACCGCCAGCGTGCTCGCTACGATCTGCTCTCCGTGCTCCCTCCGCCTCGCACCGCATGCATAAGGGCTCCCGTCCCATAGGTGTTCGTGGCGGGCGCCTCCGACATCTTTGGCGTGCGGTAGGGGCGCCGAGGTTGTGCGGACCTGATCCGGCGTTCACGCTGGCGCGCTTCTTCGCCAACCTCTCCAGCTTCATCAGCGACTTCATCAACAATTGCGCCATGGCCTCAAGAAGAAGGCTTGGAGGTTGAGGTCCGTCTGCGTCTCATCCGCCGCCACCGGAGCCAACGGTGGGCGGAGAGACGTTGTCGGAAGGGTGGTCGCCGGCGAGGACACTCGCGGCGCCACCAGATCTCAAGGACAAGACGGATGACCGCGCCGGTCTCCGTGGACACGCCGCGTCCATCTCAACAAGACGACAACCCAAAGCAGCGCCATACCACGGGAGGTGGTATCCGCTTTCTTGGGCAAGGACACACCGGAGGCTCGCGGATGTTCCGACCACCGTCCGGACACAAGCAAAGCGAAGGCGCCGGGCAGGACTTTGCTCTTCTAACGCTGTTAGAGTCCGAGCATATCCGCGCCTCGCACCGCCGCTTCGCCCCGCTTCCACTCCGCCGAAGCGCTGCAAAGGCGAATCGCTCGACTTCCCTCAGCCGCGACAAGGTCAAGATCGGAGGGCTACCATCCGAGCCTGGTCGCCGCTAACGCGACTTTTCACAGCAGCCGGCGACTCGCGCCGGGCAAGCTGAGAAGACGGCGCCGACGGCGACAAGACCGCTGGGGTGCAACCACCGCACTCCCCGCCAGAAGCAAAAGACGCCGCCCGCACGAATAACGCTAACGACGGCTCCACGGCATCGCCGGATCCGCTGGCTAGACGGGATCAACGCCAGATCTCGACGACCGGGCGATAAGAAGACGCCGGACCACATCGAAGCGCCGCCAGAAGCTCGGCGACAATCAGACCAGAGAGCTGGGAACACTGCCGACGCGGTGCTACCGGTGAACTTGCGATTTGCCAGACGCTGCAAAGCCCTGCGTTCACCCGCGAAGGCGGCGCGTCCCAAAGGGCTCAAAGATGAAGAATTTCAAGCCCGACGATCGAGAAATACGACGGCAAGACGCACCCTCGAATTCCTCGTGTCTACACCATCGCGGTGCAGGCTGCCGGGGCGCGACGAGAAGATTCTCGGCGAACTATTTCCGCTGCGTGCTTAAGCCGAACGCTCGTTCTGGCTTATGCACTTGCCGGAAGGCTCCATTTCTTCTTGGGAAGATCTTTGCCATCGCTTTGTTGGCGCCTTTCACCGGGCGGCCACAAACCCCACGGCCAGAGAGCGATCTCCACATTTTGGCCCGAAGGAAGGAGAAACCTCGCGCAAGTATATCCAACGCTTCACCGTGTGCGAAGACAACATCCTCGATGTCCACCTGCCATGGTTATCGCTGCTCCACCGAACGCGCGAACCGCCGCATGCGTGAAGAGATGGCGGCGACCAAGATTCGGGATGTCACGAGCTCTATGCTCGGTTGATAAGACGCTGCGAAGAGGGGAGGAGACTCCGGGAGGATGTCGGCGCAGGAGGAAGCGACAATGACGACGCCGCTTCGAAAGAAGAGCCGCGGCGGAACAACCGAAAGAAGAACAAGAAGAGGTGCTTGCCGCCGAGAAGTCCGCAAGGAGGCTCCCGCCAAGCAAACACAGGCTTGCGGCTCCGCAAGGAGCCTGCCTATGAAGCGGCCGACAAGCGGGGACGGCGCCGACAAGCAATCTTGCAAAATCCACCGCACTAAGGGCCACGATCTCTCAAGCGCAAGCGCCGAATATCTCGCCGAGCAGCAAAAAGCTGAGTACGAGAGCGCGACAAGGAGAAGGCCCAAGGTGGCGGAGGAGAACCTAGCAGAAACGGCCGCTCAATGGCCGGGAGGACACCGCGGCAGGCCAAGCAGCGGCAAGGTGATCGACCTCCCGGGCCGCGACAAGGATGAAGAAGACGACGACGAAGACATGGAGGATGAGGATAACAAAGGAGCAGGAGTTCCGGAAGGCCACGGAGGTCCTGTCGCGTCGACGGTGGCGCTCTCTCACACCTCCCACCGCCAGCTAAAGCAAGGTGCGTGAGGTGAATGCAGCGGAGCCGCCCGTGGAGTCGCTGCAGCTTCCTCAAATGGTCCAAGACGCCCATCATTTTTGATCTTGAGGATCACCCCGACCGCACCACCGCGGTCGGGTGCTTGCCGATGCTGGTCTCGCCCACCATCCGCAACCTCAAGGTCACCAAAATGTTGGTTGACGGCGGGCCGGGCTGAACTTGATCTCCTCTCGCTGTGATCAAGAAACTCCAAATTCCAGATGGCGAGCTCAAGAGACCGGTTCTTTCCAAGGAATCAACCCGGACGGAGCAAGCCCAAGGGAAAGATCACTCGCCGGTGACCTTTGGCGGGAGCTCAATTTCAGGATCGAGCGCATCACTTTTGACGTCGCCGATATTCCGCTGCCATACAATGGAATACTCGCCGCCCCGCCTCGCCAAGTTCATGGCAGCTTCCCATTATGCTTACAACGTACTCAAGATGCCGGGCCGATAAGCGCCATCACCGCCCACGGTGACAAGAAGGATGCGCTTGTCTGCGCCGACAAGATCTACCGGGATGCGGCAGCTGCGGCCGATAAGAATACACTTGCCGCTGAAGCTCCCCGGGGGAAGAAGAAGGCCAAGTCCGACAAGGACAGCTCTGGTGCTCGCTCCGGTAAGCGCATCTCCCCGGAGCGCTGCGCTGCCGTCGAGGACGCGCCATCGAGCTCCACCGGCAAGTGCGAGGAAACAAAGACAGACCAGCCAAAGACTAAGCCCGGCAAGAACAGCTCTGGTGCCTGCTCCGGCAAGCGCACCTTTCCGGAGTGCTGCGCCGCCGTCGAGGACGTGCCATCGAGCTCCACCGGCCAGTAGGGCAAAGAAAGCAGCCAATTTCAAACTTTTGAGTTATATTCCCTGAAAATTCGTACCTTGTATGGAGAACACAGCGCGACAGGGTCGAATCGTGGCTAAGTTGGCGCCCGATCTGCTTCGAGTCCGCTCAACGATGAAGGCGCCGCTGCAACTAGCCCGACAAGTTCTTCTGCCGAGGCAACACCGCCAATGGCTGCTGATGTTCCGCACTCAGAAGTGTGTTTGCGCCGGCAGTTCCACGAAGCGTGAGGGTGAAACGCATAAGGGAGGAAATCAAGGAGAAGTACGGCCTCGACGGATTGTTGGAAATAGAAAAGCTAAGTCGTCCGAGCTTTTGTGCGAGCACTCCTTAGTTCCATGTTTTTTATGTTATGTTCCTCGTATGCTCGTCCTTTGTACGCAAAACCTGTGCGCGGAGGAACCTACCCGTGGATAGCCGCACTTTATCTTGTTTTCGAGCACGCCAACGATTTAAGTGAGCTGCGACAAGTGTCGCGCCTTTGTTTCGTTTTCGAGTCCGCCAGCAAGCTAAGTGCGTTGTGACTAGCATGCAAGGTTGCTTGCCGGTAAGACCTTGGCCAGCTGGCTGCTTCGAAGTTCAAGACTCAAGATCATCATGGCAAGGGCCCCTTGCCGCAAGTTCCCTAGAAGCGAGGGTAAAAGCGCAGAAAGGGTGTAAAGTAGAGGGTGTAACATAGCAAGCCCTGCCGTAAGATGCCCTTCAGATGAGAAACTTGTGCTGGAGGAGCCAACTCGCGGCTGAGTTAAGTCCTCGATTTGTTTCGAGTCCGCTCAACAACTCGAGCACACCGCACTGGCCCGAGAAGGTTTCTTGCCGGAGAAAACACCGCCAAAGAGGTCTGCTGATGTTCCGTACTCAGCAAGTGTGTTAGCACCGGCAAATTCCCTAGCAGCGTAGAGTATAAACATACGAAGGGCAAGGCACGGCATCGCATTGCAAAGTTGCACAGAAAGGATTTATATACATATACATGTAAATAATGAAACTATTGCAGACCTATCTCAGCTGTTTTCATGGCTGAAATTACAGCAACAAGGAGAAACCAGAAGAGCACACCAGCACCTGGATTTTGGTGGAGCCAGAGTTGCCGGGGGCTGCGAGTGCCAAGATTCCTTCCCGGCCGGGATAATAGCACCGAAAAGCTGCGGAATCAGATAAGTTTTTCATCCCTCGTCATGCATCCTCTCATGGACCGGGAAAGCGGGCTGCGCCCTTGAACGAAAGCGTGTCTTGTAAAACCCGTGCGCGCGAGGAGCAGTGTCATGGCCCGATTATGCCCTTGGTTTGTTTCCGAGTCCGCTCAACAAACACAAGTCTTGCGCAGAATCGCCCGCAAGGTTGCTTGCCGGAAGCAACACCGCCAGGCTGGCTGCTGATGTCCCGTGACTCAAGAAGCGTGTTCAAGCCGCAAGCTCCCGAGAGCGAGGGATGGGAACATACAAGGCACGAAGTCAAGTAAAAGACTCGGTCCGACAAGCGTTCCCCTCTTTTTGTTAAAAACATCCTAGTTTAGTACAAGTCCATAGAGGATGAAAAACATGATAGAGAGGATTACATATTTTAAATACAACTAAGGCCCAAGGGCTTACAAATTAGAAGATAAGATGCCCGTAATTCCTCTCTGCTTTCTCTGCTCAAGAGTTAGGTCAAGGAGGACCCGCAAGAGAAGCTTGCCGGAAGGGCAAAAGGGGAGCCTAGGAGAGCTACTGGCGCGAAGACACCAAGAGAACTTCCTGGGCCGCCAGAGCTTGGCGGAGACGGAGGCGCGGAGGCGAGCTTGAAGACGAGGTGGTGGGGCGTCAAGCCTGCCGACGAGGGCTCTCGCCCTCAGACTCGATTTGACGGCCTTGCCGCCACCCCTCTTCCTCTTCCGCAGCCTTCCCACGCCACCGCCCAAGGAGACGGCCCCGGAGTTGAAGGCGGCGACCGGATGATGGGGTCGCGGTGGCGCGAGGCAAGATCCGACGCCTAGTCGGACCCGCCATCCTCGCATCGCCTGCCAGCGCTCCCTCCTCGCCACTCTCGCCGAGGAGGGACCTTTGCTATCGAGGAGCTGTCCACACAAGATCTCGCCGGGTCCCGAATCTCGAAGACCTTGACGGCGAGAAGGTCGCCTCCATTAACTTGAAATGGAGGGTAAACCCCGCCGTCAAGCTGTGGATACGGTGAACGCCTTCCACCTCGATCGGTACATCACGCCGGGGCTGGGGACACGACACTCACTCGAAAGTGCCGCTGATCCCACAGCCCTCATGCGCAACTCCATCACCTCAGCGGATCCGGTTCCATCGCGCTCGCGAACGGGCCGGTAGCCGAGGCGGCGACGAGGCGCCGGCGTAGCTTGATGAAGAACTCCCGTGATCGCTCAAAGATGGACCGCCGAGGAAAGGAGACACCGGAGGAGACGGGGAGGCATATCGCCACGACCGCCTCTCCCCGACCGCCTCGACCGCGCCCTCGGCCTCGTCTCGCCCTCGCCCCTCCCTCCCCTCGTGGCGGCTCCGCCACGGGTGCGGATAGGAGAAGTGCGCTGCTGTCGGCGACCCTCGCTGCCACCGTTGAAGAACTAGGATTTCCTCCTTCCATGGCAGAAAGAAGAACGGAAGCTGAAGACGAAGGGAGAAGAGGAAGTGTGAGACCATTGTGCACCCCTTCCGCCCCTTTTAAAGGGCGAGGTGTGGGCTCAACCGCCCTGCCCGGCCAATCGGGAAGCAAGGAGGGCAGAGGAGCGGGGCCGACTCGCCATCTCCGCCCGTGACGGCTCGGTCTCCCACTTCGCCGCCCACGCACCCCATGCATGAGGGCAGCGTGGGCGCGCGGGCCGGAGCGACGGGTGAAGTGACCTCGCCGCACCACGATCACGGGGTGGATGCCCTAAAGACCGCCGCGCGCCGCCCACGCCTCCCACGACGCCGCAATCGACGCGTGCTGCTACGGGGATGCGGCGATGCGGAAGTGGATTCGCGCGCCAGGGCGCGTGTGCCTGCAGCACTGCTTTTGGGCCTGGCCCAACAGCCGGCACTGTGTGTGGCCCAGCCCGGGCTCTGTCGGTGTACTAAGGTAGGGGTACCTCAAGACCCCAACTTGTGCACGGGCGGTTGCAGCTTCCCGGCGGGGTTTACCACGTGCTCACCAAGACCTTCCCGCCCATGTCAAACCATTCAAAAACAAAGTATACAGGATGAAGATCGAGACCCCGCAAGCGGAGTTTGCCGGGAAGGCCGCCCCTGTGCTCAAGGTTACATCACTCACGCAAGGCCCCGCAAGAGGAGCTCGCCAGAAGACTAGAAGATTACATCATAGAAGACACGCCTCGGCGCTATATGCGTCCGGCGAGGGCCCGGGAGCGACAAGTTACAGAGCCCGCAAGCTCCCGGTCCGGCAAGGTCAAGACCCGGCAAGGTGCTTGCCGGAGAATTGTGTTGTGTGCCGCGCTCCAGCTCATCAGCCCACGCCATACTGGGCCTTTCCAGGGCGCGTGGCGGATGGCTGTGCAGCACTGGGGACACGGTGGCACTCCACGGTGGTGGATCCATCACCGTGGCGTATGGAGACACAAGGGCGGGAGCTTTTGGGGTCGACGGCGACGGCATTAAATGCCCTTGTCCCCATCACAAAGTAGGTAGCGACCATCGCTCACACAATCGTAGCTCCACCGTTCCCGCACTATTCCAACTACCATCTCTTTTACGCTTTTACCCTTTTTTTCTCCTCGCTGACACTGCCGGTGACCCCTTGCACTATAAAAGGAGGCCCATGCACAACGTGGAGGAGGTTCGTTCGGTTCGGGTTCAAACCTTGACAACTCTCGCCAGCGTAGCCGACATCAGATCTTCAAGCTCCCGAGCTCAATACAAACCAAGGCAGGAGTAGGGTATTACGCGTCCATCGCGTCCGAACTCGGGTAAAACCGCCAGCGTGCTCGCCACGATCTGCTCTCCGTGCTCCCTCCGCCTCGTACCGCATGCATAAGGGGCTCCGTCCCATAGGTGTTCGTGGCGGCGTCTCCCGACACCAAACGTTGTTCCTCTCGGTTGTGTAGCTCTTCATGCATAGCGCTCACCCAATCCGGTCTTCAAGCGCTTCTTCTACCTTCATAGGTTCAAGACTAGAGATAAATGAGTAGTGTTCACAAAAGTTAGCTAAATGAGTTTTAGAGCGAGTGATTCTCCGGAGTCGATGTCATTCATCATTTGTTCCACGGATGGTCCTTCTTGACTCTTGCTCGAACTCGGGATAGCTTTTGTCGTGGTCGAGGCTGAGCTTCCTCATCGCCCTCATCTTCTTCTTCATCATTGTTGTTGGTGTTGTCTTGAGGTGGTGGAGAAGGAGGTTGTGGTGGATCTTCTTGTCGCACTTCCTCATCTTGGTGAGTTCCACTTGTGGAGGCCTCCATGTTGCCTTGAGGTTCATCTCTCCGTGAGATAGGGGCTCCACATATGTAGATGAGGTACTCTCCTTCACTTCCATGGGACTAATCTTTCCAATGGATAAATCTTGAATGGCTTCCGATGGGTCCTTGTCTCCTACATCAATAGGCATTTGCTCTACTTACGAGCCATTAGATTCATCAAACTTCACATCTACCGCCTCTTCAACCTTTCGGGTGAAATTATTGTAGACACGGTAGGTGTGAGAGTTTGATCCATAACCGAGGAAAAAGCCTTCATGAGTTTTAGGAGCAAATTTAGACCGACGATGCTTATCAAGGATATAGCATTTTGAACCAAAGACACGAAAATATCCCACTTGGGGTTTGTTACCAAGAAGGAGCTCATATGAAGTCTTGCCGAGGAGCTTGTGAAGATAAAGCCTGTTGATAGCATGACAAGTCGTCTCGACGGCTTCACCCCGAAGTGTTTCGTGTTTTGTATTCATCAAGCATCGTTCTCGCCATCTCAATGAGCGCTCGGTTCTTCCTCTCAACAACTCCATTTTGTTGAGGTGTGTATGTAGCCGAGAACTCATGTAGAATCCCTTCTTCATCGAGAAAAGAGTCCACATGGGCGTTCTTGAACTCCGCTCCATTGTCGCTCGAACTTTCTTGATCTTCACCTCAAATTGATTTTGGGCCTTTCTAGCAAAGGTTTTGAAGATTTTCTGAACCTGTGATTTGTCATCAAGGAAAAATACCCACGTAAATCTGGAAAAATCATCAACAATAACTAGACCAAAGGAGTTACCACCAAGGCTTTTGTAAGCATTGGGACCGAAGAGATCCATATGAAGAAGCTCAAGCGGTCTCCTTGTGGTCATGATATTCTTCACGGGATGACTTCCACCTACTTGTTTTCCTGCTTGACATGCACTACAGAGTCTATCTTTGTCAAAGAAAACATCTTTAACACCAAGAATGTGATCACCTTTGATTAGCTTATCTAGATTACGCATACCAACATGTCCAAGCCTTCTATGCCAAAGCCAACCTTTTGCAGATTTAGCAATAAAGCAAGTTCTAGGTTGAGCTTTCTTAGTGAAATCAACGATATACAAATCACCTCTACGGATACCGGTAAAGACCATGTTATGATTGTCACGACGAAAAACTTGGCAATCTACTTTGGTGAATAGCACATTGAATCCAAAGTCAGCTAATCTAGACACGGAAAGTAAATTGTATCCAAGTGATTCAACAAGCATGACATTTTTAATGGAGCTATCATGAGATATGGCCACCTTACCAAGGCCAAGTACCTTACCCTTGAAGTTGTCTCCAAAAGTCACATACTTGCGTGGACCATCGTTCTTTGCAAGCTCTCGAAACATGTCTTCATCTCCGGTCATGTGATCGGTGCATCCACTATCAAGAATCCACTCTTTTCCACCGGATATGTAGTCTCTCAGATTTGCCATAAGATTGAGACTCTTCATGATCTTGTCTAGCTCGGTGTCCGAATCGGAGTAATCGTCATCATGCTCATGCTCATCATCATATTGACCCATAGATAATTCATCATGAATACCTAGGTCAATTTGACAATGACTTGCATCAGTTTTATCAATGTGATAATAATCATCGGAATGCAATACAAGAGCATTTCTAACTCGAACATTGATAAAACCGGGATCACCCTTCTTTTTCATAAGATCACGAAGCTCAAAGAAGCATTTATCAAAGTTGGGATCTTTAGAGCGATCATATCAAATTCAACAGTCTTGTATAGAATTTCATCGAGACCTCTCAAAGAGTAGTCCGGATAAAGTTCTTCCAAGAACTTCCACATAGCATGGGCGCACTCAAAGTTTGTGACAAGCTCAAGTAAGTTATCGGGTAAGCCTCTAATGATAAGATTGACAGTTCTAAGATTACGAAGCAAATCAAGCTCTTCATCCATAGTAGGGTGCAAGGGGTCAAATGGTGGTACATATGGGGTTTCAACATATTTGCGCAAGTTGTACATCTTAAAGATAGCAAGCATTTCAATCCTCCACGAGTTATAGGACACTCCATCAAGAATAGGCACTATATGACTAACACTCCCAAACGTAGACACGTCCATCTTCCTCCAATGGTGTGCAAACCAAAGCAATGGAGACCAAGGCTCTGATACCAATTGTAGGATCGTTGAAGGCAAGAGTGTCTAGAGGGGGGGTGATTAGACAACTCGACAAGATAAAAATTATGCCTTTTGATTAGAACAAGTTTTTAGCAAGTTCACAATGAAGATCAAGTCAAGCATCATGCATACAAGTCGAGCAACATACTACACATGCAATTCTAGAGTATGGGGCAGCGGAAAGTAAATTGCACAAGTAGTAAGGGAGAGATTGTGAAGAGCAAACGCAATTTGGAGACACGGAGATTTTTCTCGTGGTTCCGATAGGTGGTGCTATCGTCAATCCACGTTGATGGAGACTTCAACCCACGGAGGGTAACGGCTGCGAGAGTCCACGGAGGGCTCCACCCACGAAGGGTCCACGAAGAAGCAACCTTGTCTATGCCATCATGGCTTACGTCCACGGAGGACTAGCCTTACTCGGGTAGATCTTCACGAGTAGGCGATCTCCTTGCCCTTACAAACTTCTTGGTTCAACTCCACATCTTGACGGAGGCTCCCAAGCGACACCTAACAAATCTAGGAGGCACCACCTCCAAAAGGTAATAGATGGTGTTGGTGATGATGAACTCCTTGCTCTTGTGCTTCAAATGATAATCTCCCCAACACTCAACTCTCCTCACCGATTTGGCTGTGGTGGAAGAAAGGATTGAGTGGAAAGCAACTTGGGAAGGCTAGAAATCAAGTTTCATATGGTGGGAGTGGAGCAACTTGATCTCAACACAAGGGTAGGTAGTTTTCTTCTCGAAATGTAAGGTAGGAGTGGTAGTTCTTTCGATGGCTCTCTCCACGAATGAAGAGGAGGTGGAGGGTATTTATAGCCTCCACACAAAATCCAACTGTTACACACATTTGACCAATCTCGGTCGACCGAAGTTGACAACTCGGTGAGACCGAAAGTTCAAATCTTGTGAACGTTGGGATTTTCGATGGGACCGAAAATACAATCTCGGTTAATCCGATTCTTCCAAAGTCTAGGGTTTGCCAATCTCGGTGGGACCGACTTTCTCATCTCGGTGACACCGATTTGAGTACGTATGTTACTGAAGCTTGGCACACCAATTTCGTAAGACCGAGTTTGGAATCGGAAAATCCGAAATTATTAGGGTTTGGCTATATGGTGAGGTGGTTCATCTCGGTGTGACTGAGTTTATGGAATCGGTGGGACCGAGATTACTTATGGGTTTATGTTGGAATGAAAGATTGCTGATAGTTTGAGAGATAAATCACTAAGCACTTTGAGCAACCAGATCATCATCATAACCTCATCCCCTTTTAATAGTATTGGCTTTCCTATGGACTCAATGTGATCTTGGATCACTAAAACAAAATGGAGTCTTGAGCTTTTGCCAATCCTTTCCTTAGCATCCTAGGGGTCCACCTTTTCAGTCCTTTTGCCATGCCAGAGTGATTGACTTTCCTGAAACATACTTGATGAAAGCATTAGACCAACCACAAAGTATGTTGTCATTAATTACCAAAACCACCTAGGGAGCAAATGTGCTTTCACATAGTCCACGTCAGCGCCCCCAGCCTCGTCGAGCATCCCGTGTACTTCGTTAGCACGATGCTGCGGGACGCAAGGGCACAATACCCCATGCCTCAGAAACTCTTGCTCGTGTTACTAGTGGCCTCACGCAAGCTACGGCACTACTTTCAAGGTCACCCCATCAAGGTCGTCTCGGCATATCCCTTGGAACGGGTGCTCAGGAGCCCCAACTCAGCTGGAAGGGTCGCCGAATGGAACATCGAGTTGCAAGCATTTTAGTTGGAATACAGCATGACCAGGGTCGTCAAAGGAGCCGCACTTGCAGATCGGTGAAATGGACAGAGGCGCCAGGGCTCAAAGTAGGCGAGGACCGGTCACTTTCCCCAGGAAGTGAGGCACCGGACGGCTAGGTCATGTACTTCGACGGAGCGTTCTCGCGACATGGCGCAGGGGCTGGCGCAGTGCTCATATCCCCCACTTAGGACAAGCTCTATTACGTCGTGCAGCTCTGTTTCCAGCATGGAGCGAAGGTCTCCAACAACATAGCATAATACGAGGGCTTGATAGCAGGATTGAAAGCTGCAACCGCCTTGGGGGTAAAGCGCCTCATCATCAAGGGCAATTCACAACTCCTCGTCAACTTCTCCAACAAGGTGTACAAGCCGAAGGACGAACACATGGAAGCATATCTTGTGGAGGTCCGTGGGATGGAAAAGCAGTTTTGGGGGCTGGGCAATCAAGAGGCTGATGACATCGCCAGGAGGGCATCCAGGCGGCTGCCCCAGGAGCCGGGCATCTTCGAGGAATGACTCTTCAAACCCTCAGCAGCACCGTCACTATCAAGTACAGCACAGCCTCGGGAGGAGCTCCCTCAACCGACTGCCTCGGGAGCTCCGGCCTGTGGCCCGACCTCAGGAGCGCGTCTACTTCTGGCGCTGGAGCCTCAGGAGGGATGTTGGACGTGGAATTCAAAGATTACCTGATGCAAGGGACTCTGCTAGAGAAGGAGGAGGACGTAGAACGCGTGGCGCGGCAGGCCACTGCCTACTGCATCCAAGACGGAGAGCTCTACCAGAAGCAGCCAAATGATGTTTCCCTGCGTTGCATCCCCAGGGAGCAAGGGAAAGAGTTGCTGGCAGACATTCATGGTGGAGACTGTGGGCACCACTCGTCTTCACGGACCCTTGTCAGCAAGGCATTTCGCAGCGGGTTCTATTGGCCAACAGCACTCAACGACGCAATCGAGCTGGTTAAGGCTTGTGAAGCCTGTCAATTCCACACCAAGCAGATTCATCAGCCGGCTCAGGGCCTGCAGACCATCCTCTCTCATGGTCGTCCGCTGTTTGGGGGCTGGACATCTTGGGCCCGTTTCCCTGGGCGCCAGGGGGCTACCGCTACCTCTACGTCGCCATTGACAAGTTCACCAAGTGGGCAGAGGTGGAAGCTGTCCACACCATCCCAATTGGTTCAGCGGTCTAATTCATCATGGGGCTCGTGAGCCAGTTTGGGGTGCCTAATCGCATCATCACCGACAACGGTTTGTAGTTCACAAGCAATCTCTTCAAAACATAACGTGCTAACCTTGGAACGCAGATATGCTACGCTTCGGTGGCACACCCTCGGAGCAACGGCCAGGCTGAATGTGACAACACAGAGGTCCTGAAAGGCCTCAAAACCAGGACCTTCAAGAAGAAGCTGGAGGCCTGCGGCAGGGGCTGGTACGACGAGCTCCAGTCCGTGCTATGGTCCATCCGCACAACCGCTACCAAGTCGATCGGTGAAACCCCGTTCTTCCTCGTCTATGGAGCTGAGGCGTTCCTCCCTCACGAGGTCAGGCATCGATCCATGCGGGGCCTGGCTTTTGACAAAGCATAGCAGGACACCATGCGGGGGATGGATCTCGTGTTGGGGGAGGAACACCGTCGGGAGGCTACGCTTCGAGCAGCAAGGTACCAACAGGCGTTGCGGCGGTACCACTGCCGCAACATCCGCCCCAGGACCCTCGATGTAGGTGACCTCGTGCTCAGGCGGGTGCTCTCCAGGGAAGGATTGCACAAGCTCTCGCCTATGTGGGAAGGCCCGTTCAAGGTTGTTCATGTTTCCAGACCTGGCTCCGCGTGCTTGGAGACCCAGGAGGGGGTTTCCATCCCGAACGCGTGGAACATCTAGAACCTCTGGAAGTTCCACCCTTGAAGAAAGGCCCGGTGCCTGTGAAGAAGGCCAACGCCTTTGAAGCCCATCGCCCCAAGAAAGGCCCAGTGCCTGTGAAGAAGGCTGATGCCTGTGAAGCTCGCCGCCCGTGACACTCTCATGTAATAATGAGTTGGGGCTGTACACGCCCCGGAGTCTCCAAAGAGCCGCCCTCGGGCCTCGGGGGCTCCTGCCCACGCCAAGTGGCAGCACTTAGCTCCGCGCTGTTGAGAAGACGTCAGAGACTAGATTAGGGGCCGGACGCGGCTTTTCATTTGCTTTCTGCAGTTGGCTTGTTCACCCTTGTTCGAAATTTTATTGGAGTTGCTTTTAGCGTTGTTTCCGTCCCCCGCCGGGATTCTTTTTCTTGCTTGCTCGCCTGACTCGTCTTCTCTTTCGCAAGCATCGCGAGGGGGCTGCACGGGTGCCCTCATAAGTGCCTTCTGGCCCAGTCTGGTGAGGCTTCCCTATTCAAGTTCACCGCGGGAGCACTTTTCCCAGACCGTGCCCCACGGGCATCGTGACCCAAATGCAGGACCTGAGCCGGTTATCCTCACGATCAGGATTCGAAAGCTATCCCCCCAGCTAATTTTTGCAAGCCTCGAGGCGCATGACGAGGCCTCAGCCTCGAGAAGCAAAGACTGCGGCAAGTCCCCCCAAGCTAAGTTGTTCCTAGCATGAGCACGCAAAACCGAAAGACCGCACGGGAATAATGAAAATAGCATGGAGTTAAAGGCAACAGTCCAGCACGCCCCCACGGGACTCCACACTTTTCTCTCTTTATACAGGAAAAGGAGAAAAACAAAATAGACGCGGCTTGCCCAGCGACGGCTCATGGCGGGGGCACGTACTGCCCTCCGGAGCTCAGTCATACCCATCCTCACGCTTCACCGAGGCGCGACGACGGGATGACCCACTGCCCACCTTAAGGCGAGCACGGCGGCGCGGTCGTTGGTCACGGACGCCGCTGGAGGAGCTATCGTCAGAGGGAGAGCTGCCAAAGGTTGGCGAGCTATGGACGCCGCCGACCACGTGCCCCCTTCGTCTTCATCTCGGCCACCACCAAGGTTAAGCACCCGATCACCATCATCATCTTCAGGGCAGCACCCAACGCGGCGGCCATCTTCCCCGAACACCAGCACGTCGAGGGTGGCATCACCGTCAAACTTGAAATGCAGGGTGCACCGCCAGCCCAGGCCACACGCGCGGGCAAACGTTTGCCAGCCGCGGGGCAAAGCCACGTTCCTGGCGACGGAGATCTCCAGTTAGCCCAAAGAGGCCTTGCTGCAGCAGCCGTCTGCTTGAAGCCAGAGGCCGCCAAGAGCGCCGGCCGGGAGTTCACCTGCAAAGAAGCAGGGAAGCTGGAGCCAGTTACCGGTTGGGTCCACCGACCACACGACGAACTCCGGCAGCACCTCAGCCGAATGGAAGCGTTGCACCTCCCCTCACCCACCAGATGCCCGTCGCCACGCGGGAGATCACCACCGCAACCATGGGGAGCCGCTGCAGGAGTCGCAGGATGCTTGCGGTGACGACCTCGGCCGCATTTGGGCAGGGGAGAGTCAGGACCTTCCCAACGAGCCTTCCCCTTCTTCGTGGCTGAGAACCTCTTCGGCGGCGCCATAGGACGCGGCGTGCAGCTGGAGAAGGGAGAAAGAAGAAGCAAGCGGAAGGAGGAAGATGTTCAGCGGGGGCTTGCGCCCTCCCGCATTTATAACCGAGGCAAGCCAACTGTAGGCCTCCATGATTGTAGGTAATTATGACTCATTTTCGCATGCAAGGACTTGTCAAGTCAGGCAGTTGCCGAGGCAGCGTGGGGAAGCGGAGACGCCCACGTCCAATCAACCACCACGAGACGCCCAAGGCCGCAGGCTGTTGGGGCCTGCGGCGCTCCGCACTTGCCCTTTTGCTTCTCTGCTAAGCCAAGTCCGAGCGCGCCTTGGGCCTGGGGGCTATTGTCGGTGTTCTGGGAACGGGGGTCCCCAGACTTGCCTACCTGCGGCCTGCGGCGTGGCTCAAGTGGTGGCATAGTACGGCCCATCTTCATCAACGCAAACTCAAGACCCTCACAAGGGGCCAAGCCTTGCGAGGCGGACAACGCAAGGCTTTCTCGGGAGTGGCCTCGCCAGGCAGGCTCGCGAGGAGGCGGAGAGATCAAGGCAAGGGTACCTCGCGGGGTGCTCATGACACAAGCCATGACGATCAAGACCAGGCGGGTGCAAGGCAGGCACCGGCCTGCGAAATGTGTTGTTTTCCTCTTTGGTGCAAAGGGGGCAAGCATAGGCGTGGAGTACCGAGGCATCAGGAAAAGGTTACCATTTCGGTGCAACGAGACCAAGACCAGCGGAGCGGCGGATGGAGGTCACCGTGGAGCCCAAGACGGCGTCATCGCCAGTGCCTTTCGCAGCCGAAGACCAACTTTAGTGAGGATAACTTGTACTAGATGTTCCCCTTCAAAATGGCCTTTGTTGGCTCCCTTCCTGCTCAATATTTGGGAAGAGGACCAGGGCCTCTATATATAGAGATAGCCACCACAGTAGGAAGGCATCGAGTTCTCACCAAGCCAACGAGGACAAATCCCTACCTATGAGAACACCACACCAGCTCAAGAACACCTCTCGCGAGGCTGTTCTTCCCCTTGTACTTCTCACCATCAGCTCCTGAGGCAATCCACCACGCCACACACTGGAGTAGGGTATTACAACACAACGGTAGCCCGAACCAGTATAAATCTTGTGTCCCTCGTGCTGTTCATCGTTTAGCTTAGATTCCCGCGAGGCGGTTGGACGTGGATTGGTAGGGGGAAGATCTTCATGCGCACCCCAGAGTTCGAACCTCAAGGGTTTGCCGGAACCCAACATCCGACAATGACTACTTGATAGTTTAGTGCACCGTGCTTAACGGCTTATAATCGGGACTTCAAAGACGTTTTGAACGCCATGGACCATATGAAATGTTCCAGGAGTTGAAGTTAATATTTCAAGAAAATACCCGAGTTGAGAGATATTAAGTCTCCAACAAGTTCTATAGCTAAAATATGGTGGAAAATAGCTCAAGTAGTGAGCATGTGCTCAGATTGTTTGGGTACTACAATCGCTTGAATCAAGTGGGAGTTAATCTTCCAGATAAGATAGTGATACGTCTCCAATGTATCTATAATTTTTGATTGTTCCATGCTATTTTATTACCGCTTTTGGATGTTTATGGGCTTTATTATACACTTTTGTATTACTTTTGGGACTAACCTATTAACCGGAGGCCCAACCCATATTGCTGTTTTATTGCCTGTTTTAGTATTTCGAAGAAAAGGAATATCAAACGGAGTCCAAACGGAATGAAACTTTCGGCATCGTGATTTTTTGGAAGAATATGATCCTGGAGACTTGGAGTTCACGTCAGAAGATCCTCGAGGCAGCCACGAGATAGGAGGGCGCCCCCCTGTAGGGCGCGCCCCCTGTCTCGTGGGCCCCTCGAGGCTCCCCCGACCGACTTCTTTCGCCTATATATGCCTACGTACCCTAAATCCATCGAATATCAAGATAGATCGGGAGTTCCACCGCCACAAGCCTCTGTAGCCACCAAAAACCTCTCGGGAGTCCGTTCCGGCACCCTGCCGGAGGGGGAACTCATCATCGGTGGCCATCTTCATCATCCCGGCGCTCTCCATGACGAGGAGGGAGTAGTTCACCCTCAGGGCTGAGGGTATGTACCAGTAGCTATGTGTTTGATCTCTCTCTCTCTCTCTCTCGTGTTCTCGACTTCACACAATCTTGATGTATCCCGAGATTTGCTATTGTAGTTGGATCTTATGATGTTTCTCCCCCTCTACTCTCTTGTGATGAATTGAGTTTCCCCTTTGAAGTTATCTTATCGGATTGAGTCTTTTATGAGAACACTTGATGTATGTCTTGTCGTGCTTATCTGTGGTGACAATGGGATATCATGTGCCACTTGATGTATGTTTTGGTGACTAACTTGCGGGTTCCGCCCATGAACCTATGCATAGGGGTTGGCACACGTTCTTGACTCTCCGATAGAAACTTTGGGGCACTCTTTGAAGTACTTTGTGTTGGTTGGATGAATCTGAGATTGTGTGATGCATATCGTATAATCATGCCCACGGATACTTGAAGTGACAATGGAGTATCTAGGTGACATTAGGGTTTTGGTTGATTTGTGTCTTAAGGTGTTATTCTAGTACGAACTCTTGAATAGATCGATCTGAAAGAATAACTTTGAGGTGGTTTCATACCCTACCATAATCTCTACGTTTGTTCTCCACTAATAGTGGCTTTGGAGTGACTCTTTGTTGCATGTTGAGGGATTGTTATATGATCTATCTGTGTTATTATTGTTGAGAGAACTTGCACTAGTGAAAGTATGAACCCTAGGCCTTGTTTCCTATCATTGCAATACCGTTTACGCTCACTTTTATCACTTGTTACCTTGCTGTTTTTATATTTTCAGATTACAAAAACCTATATCTACCATCCATATTGCACTTGTATCACCATCTCTTCGTCGAACTAGTGCACCTATACAATTTACTATTGTATTGGGTGTGTTGGGGACACAAGAGACTCTTTGTTATTTGGTTGCAGGGTTGCTTGAGAGAGACCATCTTCATCCTACGCCTCCTACGGATTGATAAACCTTAGCTCATCCACTTGAGGGAAATTTGCTACTGTCCTACAAACCTGTGCACTTGCAGTCCCAACAACGTCTACAAGAAGAAGGTTGTGTAGTAGACATCAAGCTCTTTTCTGGCGCCGTTGCCGGGGAGGTTAGCGCTTGAAGGTATATCTTTAGATCTTGCAATCGAATCTTTTTGTTTCTTGTTTTATCACTAGTTTAGTTTATAAAATAAAACTACAAAAAAATGGAGTTAAGTTTGTCTCATACGCTTCGTATTTTTAATATCTTTCGTGAGTATGATGGAAAGGAAAACTGTGCTCAAGTGCTAGAAGAGGAATGCATTAAAATGCTTGGTACTAAATCTTTGAATAATGAGCATGATTGCAATGTTGTTAGTATAAACTCTTTGAATATCCATAGTACTAGTGATGATTGCACTAGTTATGATGAAAATATCTCTTATGAGCATGTCAACTTTTGTGGAGTGCATGTTTGCATGAATGCACAAAATAGAGAAGATATATATTGCAAGAGGCATAAGCATTTAGAAACTGAATGGTTGCAAGAAAGGCTAGATGTGAGTGCTGAAAATTTAAAATTCCTTTGCCGTACTTGTGAACTTTGCAATGAACGTGGTCATTTACATCTCCAATGCAAATTGTTTCATGACTGAATCGTGTCCAAAAATTGTGATGATTTGATTTCCCTTGCTCATTATAATGAACTTAGTTTGCTTTTGGGTTATGAAGAGTTGAAACGTTTAACTAAGCCCATTCCAGGATTTAATCTTGAGCATTTCCTTGATATTGATCTAGAAAATATTTATATGTTTTGTGCGGAGAATTGCATTGAAAATCCTTATATTGTCAATTACCTAAAGAAAAGAAAGCAAATAGAAGATGATGAGAATACTAATGAAAGGGAAGAGACTTCCCAATCTCCTCCTATATTATTTCTTATGATGAATCAGGTAACGAGGAGGAGCATTCTATTCAACCAATCTCATCAATAAGGAGCTCAAAGAGGAAGGTTGAACCCACACATAATTTGAAGAAGAAAAAGAAAAGGAGCAACAAAGGTACAAAGGTATCCCTCCCAAATGATGTTGCTCCCACTACTCATTGTGATAATGATAATTGCTTTACTATTGGTGCTATCCATATATTTAATGATGAGAGTGATTATGCTTATGATACGAAAGGGCTCAAGCTTGGGGAAGCTATATTTGATGAGGATGACATATTTGAGAATATATTTGCTGAAATTAATGTTTGTCCCAAGCTTGGGGATGCTATGTTTAATGAAGATGATACTTTTAGCATCCCAAGTTTTGATATGCAAAGTTGTTATGATGATAGCATGCCTCCTACCTATGATGATTATATTGATGAAAGTGGGTTTGGAAGAGTGTCAACTTTAGGAAGTAGTGATCCCACTATTTTGGAGGATGTTGAATATTATTGTGATGAATATGAAAGTGGATTTGGAAGAGTGTTAACTTTATTTAGTGATTCCACTATCTTGGGAGAGGTTTCAATCGGTTATGATGAGAACAAAGTTGCTACTTATCATGATTATTGTGATGAAACTTATGCTATAAAAAGTAGTGATGATTATATTTATGAATCTTGTCATGATTATGATTACCCTTTTTCTGAACATTACTCTTTTAATGTGGAAACAATTTTTAGTGTTCAAGTCTCTTATGATACTTCCACTATTCCAAATGAGAAGAATTTTGCTTATGTGGAGAGTAGTAAATTTTCTATGCTTGTAGATCATGAAAAGAATGCTTTAGGTTCTGGTTATATTGTTGAATTCATTCATGATTCTACTCAAAATTATTATGAGGGAGGAACATATGCTTGTAGGAATTGCAACAATTTCAAGTTTCCTCCCTATGTGTTGAAAATCTTGAAGCTATACTTGTTTTGCCTTCCTATGCTAGTTGATTATTGTTCCCATAAGTTGTTTGCTCACAAAATCCCTATGCATAGGAAGTGGGTTAGACTTAAGTGTGCTAGTCATGTGCTTCATGATGCTCCCGTTATGTTTCAATTCTTATCTTTTATGAGCATCATTGTCATCATCATGCCTAGCTAGAAAGGCTTTAAAGAAGAGCGCTTGTTGGGAGACAACCCAATATTTATCCTTACTGTTTTTGTGTGTTTACATGATTATTCTACTGTAGTAATCATGTTTTATAGATTTTGTTTCAATAAAGTGCCAAGTAAGACCTTTAGGATAGCTTACGGTGATAGTTGTGTTGATCCTGCTGAGAATCAGAAACTTTTGCACCCAGTAAATTAGTTTTTTTAATTCACAGAAACGTTCTTCGGATATGATTCGTTCTGGTCTGAATTGGTAAACAAATTGCTTAGGACTTCCTAATTTTGTAGGATTTTTAGAGTTCCAGAAGTATACGTTTGATACAGATTACAACAGACTGTTCTGTTTTTGACAGATTATGTTTTCTATGTGTTGTTTGCTTATTTTGATGCATCTATGGCTAGTATTAAGTGGTATGAACCATAGATTAGTTGGAATACATTAGATATTACACCAATATGAATTAAGAATGAGTTCATTACAGTAACTAAGTGGTGGTTTTATTTTCTTATACTAACGGAGCTTACGAGTTTTCTGTTGAGTTTTGTGTTGTGGAGTTTTCAAGTTTTGGGTAAAGATTTGATGGACTATGGAATAAGGAGTGGCAAGATCCTAAGCTTGGGGATGCCCAAGGAACCCCAAGATATTCAAGAATAGCCAAAAGCCTAAGCTTGGGGATGCCCCGGGAAGGCATCCCCTCGTTCGTCTTCGTTCATCGGTAACTTTACTTGGAGCTATATTTTTGTTCACCACATAATATGTGTTTGGCTTGGAGCGTCATTTTATTGTGTTAGTATTTGTTTGCTGTTAGTTATAATAATTTTTTTCATCTTTAGTTTCAATAAAAATGTCAAGGATAGCCTTTACCATGCTTATTTTGCTACTATACATGTTGCTGCTTGAAAACAGAAAGTTTACCATTGTTGCAAAAATTCCCTAGAAAAGTAAGAGAGTGATATAATGTTGAAACTTTTTGCGTATTGAGCTCTGATAAATTTAATACAGTGGGAATTTTATTTCATAATTTTTGGAGTTAGGTAAGTATGATGAATCTTGCATTCTTTACAGACTGTACTGTGTTGACAGATTGCTGTTACGGTTGCATTGTTTGCATATGTTTGCTTGTTTAATGATTCTATTTGAGGATAGGAGTGTTAAATATGCAGAGGCATTTAGTATTCAATGTTGAATAATAATTTTAGTGATTTGTTACAGTAGAAAATGATAAGGGACGAGCACAACACGTTCCCCTTGAGCTTGGGCAAAATTCTGGTGCCGCTGCACCTCCTGTTGATGCTTCTGTGGCTCCTGATACTGCTGCTACTGGTGCCGAGGAGGATGACGCTTATTCGGGCGATTACGAGGATGAGGTTGATCAAAATCAGAACTACGCGCAACCACCAGCACCTGGTCATCCACAGGCATATAATCGCAATGGTAGGCCTGCACTATCAGCTCAGGTACGAGATCATGACCATCTTCCTAAACAGAAATTGAATATCCCACCATATGAGGGTAGATATGTTCCTGATATATATCTTACTTGGGAGTTAGAAACTGAACAACATTTTACATGTTTAGATTACCTCGAGGAGAGACATGTTGTTGCTGCTCTTTGTGCTTTCACTAGTTTTGCTTGTGTGTGGTGGTCTGAACATCGTAGATTCTATCCGAATAATATTCCAACTACTTGGGCTGCTTTGAAAACTGCTATGCGTACTCGTTGGGTTCCAACATATTATCAACATGAATTACTTCAGAAGTTGTAGCGTTTAAGACAAGAAAAAATTCTGTAGAAGAATATTATCATGAATTACAAACTGGAATGATTGGATGTGGTATTCTTCAGGATAATGAAGCTATGCTTCCATGTTTTATGGGTGGATTAAATAAAGAGATTCATACCATTCTAGAGTATAAGGAGTATAATAATATCACTCGTTTATTCCATCTTGCTTGCAAAGCTGAACATGAAGTGCAGGATCGACGGGCATTGGCGCGAACTAACTTTTCTACAGGTCGACCTTCATCATGGACACTGCGTGCATCCTCTACTCCCACGCGTCCTACTGCATCACCACTAACTTCAGCCACCAATTCTAAACAAGATACAAGAAAATAGGCACAATCACCACCATCTGCCAGGAGTACACCTTCCGGTTCCGCACAGAGCTCTTCTTCATTCATGGCATCAACAAGACAAACACATGATATTTATTGTCATCATTGCAAGGGTGGAGGTCATTATGCGAGAGAATGCCCATCTAAGCATGTGATGATTGCTACTAAGGATGGTGGGTATGAGTCTGCTAGTGACTATGATGAGGAGACTTTGGCTCTTATTACAATTGAAGAACACGGTGGAGATGATTCTGATCATGATACGCAATACACGGCTCCTAAAGACGCTGACAGGTATGAATGTTTAGTTGCTCAATGTGTTTTGAGTGTGCAGGTGACAAAAGCTGAGCAAAACCAGAGGCATAATTTGTTCCATACAAAAGGAGTTGTGAAGGAACGTTCTGTTCGCGTCATCATAGATGGAGGGAGCTGCAACAACTTGGCTAGCATGGATATGGTGGATAAGCTATCTCTCACCACAAAACCACATCCACACCCTTACTACATCCAATGGTTCAACAACAGCGACAAGGTTAAGGTAACACGTACTATTCATGTGCATTTTAGTATCTCTACATATGCTGATTATGTTGATTGTGATGTGGTACCTATGCAAGCATGTTCCTTATTACTTGGTAGACCATGGCTATTTGACAAAAATTCTATACACCATGGTAGAAACAATCAGTATACTCTTGTTCATAAGGATAAAAATATTACTTTGCTTCCTATGACTCCTGTTTCCATTTTGAAAGATGATATTAATAGAGCTAATAAAGCAAAATAGGAGAAAAATAAGAGTGAAAATCAGATTGTGGAAAAAGAATTTGAGCAACAAATGAAGCCGAATAATAAACCATCTAGTGTTACTTCTGAAATTAAATTGAAAAGTGCATGTTTACTTGCCACCAAATCTAATATTGATGATCTAGATTTCAGCAAATCTGTTTGCTATGCTTTTGTGTGCAAAGAGGCATTATTTTCTTTCGAGGATGTACCTTCCTCTTTGCCTCCTGCTGTCACTAACATTTTTAGGAGTTCGCTGACATCTTTCCACAAGACATGCCACCGGGATTACCACCCATTCGAGGGATTGAGCATCAGATTGACTAAATTCCCGGTGCTTTGCTGCCAAACCATGAGCCATACCGTACCAATCTAGAGGAGACAAAGGATATTATGCGTCAAGTACATGAGCTCCTCGACAAAGGTTATATACGTAAATCTTAGTCCTTGTGATGTTCCTATTATACTAGTGCCAAAAAAGGGTGGTACGTCACGTATGTGTGTTGATTGTAGAGGCATTAATAATATTACTATTCATTATCATCATCCTATTCCTAGGCTACATGACATGCTTGATGAATTGAGTGGCTCTACAATATTCTCCAAAGTTGATTAGCGTAGTGGATACCATCAAACTCGTACGAAATTGGGAGATGAATGGAAAACAACATTTAAACTAAGTTTGGATTATATGAGTGGTTAGTCATGCCTTTTGGGTTAACTAATGCAGCTAGTACTTTCATGAGATTAATGAACGAAGTTTTATGTGCTTTCATTGGGCGATTTATGGTAGTCTCTTTTGATAATATACTGATTTATAGCAGATCTTTGGAGAAACATTTGGAACATTTACGTGTTGTTTTTATTGCTCTACGTGATGCACGTTTGTTTGGTAACCTTGGGAAGTGCACCTTTTGCACTGACTGAGTATCTTTTCTTGGCTATGTTGTTACTCCACAGGGAATTGAAGTTGATAAAGCCAAGAAGCTATTGAGAGTTGGCCGCAGCCCAAAATGGTGACACAAGTGAGGAGTTTTCTTGGCCTCACTGGATTCTATAGGCGTTTTGCGAGAGTTTTCAGCACCATTATTGCACCTCTCAATGAGCTTACAAAGAAGGATGTGCCTTTTGTTTGGGGTACCACACAGGAAGAAGCCTTCGCGGTATTGAAAGATAAGTTGACACATGCTCCTTTACTCCAACTTTCTAATGTTAATAAGACTTTTGAGCTTGAATGTGATGCTGTGGAATTGGATTAGGAGGTGTGTTATTAAAAGATGGCAAACCTGTTGCATATTTTTCTGAAAAACTGAGTGGGCCTAGTTTGAATTATTCTACTTATGATAAAGAATTATATGCTCTTGTCCGGACTTTTGAAACATGGCAACATTATTTATGGCCCAAAGAATTTGTTATACATTTTGATCATGAATCTTTGAAACATATTAGAAGTCAAGCTAAATTGAATCGTAGACATGCTAAATGGGTTGAATTCATTGAGACTTTCCCTTATGTCATTAAACACAAGAAGGGTAAACAAAATGTTATTGGTGATGCATTGTCTCATTGCTACACTATGCTTTCACAACTTGACTTCAAAATATTTGGTTTGGAGACCATCAAAGATCAATATTTGCATGATGCTGATTTTAAAGATGTATTGCAGAATTGTAAAGAAGGAAGAACATGGAACAAGATCGTCGTTAATGATGGATTTGTATTTCGTGCTAAGAAGTTATAAATTCCAACTAGCTTTGTTTGTCTTTTGTTGTTGCAGGAGGCGCATGGAGGAGGATTCATGTGACACTTTGGCGTGAAGAAGACGGAGGACGTACTTGCTACACATTTCTTTTGGCCAAACATGAGATGGGATGTTGAGCGCTTTGTTGCTCGCTGCACTACATGTCAAAAAGCTAAGTCATGACTCAATCCTCATGGTTTATATATGCATTTGCCTGTACCTAGTGTTCCTTGGGAAGACATATCTATGGACTTTGTTTTAGGTTTACCTCAAACAAAGAAGGGGAGGGTACCATATTTGTTGTCGTGGATAGATTCTCAAAAATGGCACACTTTATACCATGTCATAAAAGCAATGATGTTGTTAGTGTTGCTGATTTGCTCCTTCGTGAAATTATTCGCTTGCATGGTGTGCCAAATACTATTGTTTCAGATCGTGATACTAAATTTCTTAGCCACTTTTGGAGATGTTTATGGGCTAAGTTGGGGAATAAACTGCTTTTTAGTACTACTTGTCACCCCCAAACTGATGGACAAACTGAAGTAGTCAATAGAACATTGTCTACTATGCTTAGGGTTGTTTTGAAGAATAATAAGAAAATGTGGGAAGAATGCCTTCCTCATATTGAATTTACTTATAATCGTTCATTGCATTCTACTACTAAGATGTGCCCTTTTGAAATTGTGTATGGTTTCCTACCTCGTGCACCTATTGATTTGTTGCCTCTTCAATCTTCGCAGAAGGTTAATTTTGATGCTAAACAATGTGTTGAATTGATTTTAAAATGCATGAGTTAACTAAGGAAAACATTGAGCGTATGAATGCTAAATATAAACTTGTTGGAGATAAGGGTAGAAAACATGTTTTGTTTGCACCTGGAGATCTTGTTTGGTTACATTTGCGTAAGGATAGTTTTCCTGATTTGTGCAAATCAAAGCTAATGCTACATGCCGATGGTCCTTTTAAGGTGTTAGAAATAAATGATAATGCATATAAACTTGAGCTGCTTGCAGATTTTGGGGTTAGTCCCACTTTTAACATTGTAGATTTGAAGCCTTATTTGGGTGAGGAAGATGAGATTCCGTCGAGGACGACTTCATTTCAAGAAGGGGAGGATGATGAGGACATCAATACCATTGTTACACCCACAGCCCCTGCTACTATACATATTGGAACAATTACTAGAGCTTGTGCACGCCAATTAAATTACCAGGTACTTTCGTTTCTTGGTAGTGATTCTAATGTTCATGAGAATATGATGCTGCCTAAATTGGATATATTTGTTTTGCTTACAAATGAAGGGCCTAGCTTGGAGAAGGATGAACATTGGAGCAAGAACAAGCATGGAGGCGCAAGGGAAATAAGAACAATGTTTCAAGTGATGATTTTAGGATTTTAAAGCCACCGTAATGAGTGCATGAAGTTTTGGACAAAATATACAAGATGCCACTTCACAAATTTCGTCCAGAGGCTATTATAGGTGCTACGTCACCTTATTATTGGGCCAGGATGTTTTTAGAGTCCGTATGTGTGGGGAAACAAGAGATGGGGTTGGTTTCGGATCCCTGCCCCAAGCGCCAGGAAATTGCACCCTCTTCCTCTATATATATAACCCTTAGGGCGTCCTTTAGGCTTTGGGTTTTGTTTAGATTAAAGTTGGCCATAGCTACAACTTCGTGTACTTCTTTTGTGTTCAACAACCAGACAAGACGTCATAGAACCCCACGTTCATCAATAAAGCTTTCATCTTATATTACCAATATCCAGATTGCAATCTTAGTTTCTTGCTTGTTCTTCATTTGCTTGTAGGAAATAGACCCTCGTGGTCAGGCTGATCATGCTCCGACATGGTCAATAACCTCTTGGTGTTGGTTTAGCGATTGTTAAGGTGCGACATCCTCGCACGTTCGTAGTCGGATTGTCAAAGTCTACTCCACCCAAAATGATAGCCACCATCTCATCGAAAGACGGGACAACTTTCCCTCTATCAGCCCATGAGCCTTGTATGGACTAGGGTTAGTTTTAGGCTGCCTTGGGACGTCCTCCCACCTCTTTGGCCGCCACCCCTTGCTCCTATGAAGTAGATCCATCTAGTAGCTTTTTACTTGGGATTTTTTTAGTTAAAAGTTAGCCAACGCAACTTCGTGTACTTTGTGTCCAACGACCAGACCAAGACCGCTTTCGGATCCCCAGCATTATCAATACTTCATCCATATTCGTAATATTCTGATTGCTTTATCATATTCTTGCATATTCTTCGATTGCTTGCAGGAATAGCCCTTCGTGGTCAGGTTGATCATGCTCTAGCGTGGTCCATAACCTCTCAGAGTTGGTTTAGCGATTGCTAAGGCGCAACTTCGTGCACGTTTGTAGTCGGATCGTCAAAGTCGACTCCACCGAATCGATAGTTATCATCTCCTCCAAAGATCGGGACACCCCGCCTCTATCAAGTCGTATCAGTTTTTAGGTTGCTCGGTGAGAATTTCCAGTTATACCAAGATTAGTTATATTTTCTTACCTATTGTCCAAGAAAAAGCCACAAAAAAAGTTAGTTCTATTCATCCTTTGTCCAAGTCAGCCTGAGCCTTCACAATTTTCTTTTCATTGCTTGCATAGTTGAATTATCGATTGCATCGTCGTGTCGAGTTGTTGGTCTTAGTGTCTAGTTCCTTTAGAGTTTTGAGTTCTGTTCACATTAATCATGCCTCCGCTGCATCATTATCCCTTCCGCTGTCCACCACCCCATTCATCAATTTCACCACGTGTTACCCACCGTTCATTGTCATAATCATAGTTGAGGTCGTTCACATCTTCGCTTGATCCAATCTACATCTTATCTAGTTTGTGTTGGAAAGAGGGAGAGAGAAAAAAGGCAGAGAAAAAAAAAGAGAGAAAAGAAGTTAAAAAAGTCAGGGAAACAAAAGGAGAGAAAGAAAAAGGAAAAAATGTGAGAAAAAAAGAGATAAGAAAAAAAAACAAAATTTGGGTATATCTAGAGTCAATCTCGTTAGCTGAATTTGGATTAGAATCTTTTTTGTGCAATGTTCAGTAAAACAGGCTTATCTTCCTCATACGAAGTCCATTTTGGCTCTGTAAGTATTCAAATTAAAGTTAGCGATGAGCCGCATCTAAATAGTTGCAGTAGCTTGTCCAAAGTTTAACACCTCAAAATTAGCTTCTAAATAGGTCTTTTTGCCCTCCAAAGTTCGTGAACACAGCTTGTTCCAGTTTTTCACGCCAGTTTTAGAATTTTTTGACTCCTCATATCAACTCGGAATTGAGTGGTTCTTTTGCGTTTGAAAGCTTGAGTCAGTGCCATTCTTGAGAAAAATTAGCAGAAAATTGGCATAAACTTTTCCAGAGGAAAGTTGGAGAGAAATTAGTTGGTATATCCTGCTTGGCAGGTGTTTCACATCATTATCTTTACTGCTGTTTTGATCTTAACTTTTATCTTGTTGTCCAGAGCTACTTAATATCCTTTATTGATGCTAGTTGTGCTATGCCGTGACCTCATTAGTGTTCTAGGCTTGCGTGTCTAGTCTGGTCTAGTCTAGGACCAGCAGAATACGGTCGTTGAGCGTTTATTCAACATTGCATCTCTGAATTGATTATTGCTAATCTTTTGCTACCAAATATTTAAGCCTTCCAAAATCCTCATATTTCTACACCGTGACCCTGGCAATCGCTTTAATCAATCTTCAGAGTTATTTGCCACCGCTGGTTTCCTGTCACCACCTACTGCATGGTACGGACTTGTAACATATTGATATTTGCTATACGGTGAGCATTTACCACCACATCCTAGTAGTTCATAGGAACATTATTCTCGGATTTTGTTTCTTGTTTTCTACTAACTATGGCAGGTTCTAGAGTTGTTAGTTCTTGGACTTCATCGATGGTGGGAGATTTGCCATCACCTAAGACAATACAACAACTGTCACAAGAGTAGCAACAACATCAAAATGCACATAATCAGGTTAAAGTTTCCATGCCACCATTTACTGCTCATTTTAGGCCTGATTTATATATTGAATGGGAGTACGAAATAAATGCTATATTTTCTTCCCATAATTTTGATGAGCGTGGAAAATTTCAAGTTGCAGTTAGTACTTTCAGTAGCTTTGCTTTAGTTTGTTGGAGTGAATATTGTCGGTTAAACCCTGATTTTTTACCTACTAAGGATGATTTAAAACTGGTCATGGGAGACAGATTCCTTGATGTTATTATACTCGTGGCATGATTAAAAAATTACAACATTTAAAACACGGCACTGACATGGTAACAAAATATTATGATGATTTACAAACTACGTTGTTACACTCATTTTTAGAAGAAAATGAAGAAGATTTTATGGATAGATTTTGGGGAGGATTAAACCGTGATATTCAAGAGATACTAATTCATGAAGAGTGTTATCCTATGGACCATTTTTTCGTCTTACTTGCAAAGCTGAACAGGAAATAAAACGACGTGTTTCCCACAAGGAGAACAAGCGCACGGTGCACATTTCAAGTGTTGATACAGATGTTTCTTCAACTAGTAGGCATACTATGACAACCACATCCGTTGTTACGAGGACTACATCATCTCCAACCTGTGACACATCACCGCCGATAGTGCCGACATCATCTGAGTTGATCATAAGAGGTAATGACAAAGGTACAGATTTTCCATTTTCACATGAGAATGATGCATGCCTAGTTAACTTGAATACATCATGTGTTGAGTTACCTATTGATTTGGGCACACCACATATTTTAGAGAATTGGGTTACTGTCAGGAATGCGTCATGTGATCAAACAACTAAAATACCAACAATTTTCAGTGCACCCATTGAATTAACTGTTGATGCAAAAGGACCAATGTTTAATCATTTTGATATGACCTCTAATCTTGGTGATGATTCCATGACCAATGACTTATGGCATGTTTTCTTATTTAAGCATGTAAATTTGATCCAAGTAAGGTTTATTCATCAATTTTAGGATGGTTTAATGATGAACATTGGCAACCTTTTGAAATGAATAAGAGCTTCACTTATATGTGCAAACTGAGTTACAATATTTTCATGCCTTCTATTTCTTGTGATAACATTTTGGCTTTAGATTTTATGAACATGAAGGTTACTCATGTATACATGTGTCATATGTGCAAAAACCAAGGGAAGTAAAGATGGCTGACATATTCACAAATGACATGTACACCTTATCTCTTTTGTTAGCCACATTTCAGATTAAGCAATGCCAAGGACGACATTGTTCTCAAGAAGGGGAGGATGATGAGGACATGACTACCTTGGATACGACCAAAATTATTGCATACATGTATATTCGTGAGGTGATTTCTAATGCAACCTATGCAATAATTTACTTATGTCATCTGGGACAAAAATACTTCACAAACTTTTGTGTCATGTCTAATTGCAGGTGTATGGGACATCTGTACAATCCACATATGTAGATAAGAGGAAAAGAGATGTTTAGGTGTTGTTCAAAAAGTTCTCTCACATCACTTTTGTGCCAAGAGAAGATAGAGTCCAAGTCTCTCACGTTCTGGATTCAGATTCGGACTGCACAGACATACCTGAATCAAAACGCCCAGAACTCTTTCATACGGACTCCGAATTGGGTGATTCTTTTTTTTTGTTAGAAAGTAGATTTCGTGCTCTTTCCAAGCTAGTTGGATTCACCTTCAAATCGTCCGGAGCGTTGAGTTATCGACAAAACAATCAGACCCTACAACAGAATCTGAGTCAAACTACAAGTCCAAAGTTGTTGCATCACCTCCACTTAGGCCCATGAGCCTTGTACAGCCTAGGGTTAGTTTTAGGCTGTCTTGGGACGTCCTCCGACCTCATTGGCCGCCACCCCTTGCTCCTATATAAGTAGATCCATCTAGTGCCTCTTCCTTGGGATTTGTTTAGTTAAATTTAGCCAACGCAACTTTGTGTACTTTGTTTGTGTCCAACGACCAGACCAAGACCAATTTCGGATCCCCACCATTATCAATACTTCATCCATATTTGCAATGTTCAGATTGTTTTATCATATTCTTGCTTATTCTTTGATTTCTTGCAGGAATAGACCTTCATGGTCAGGTTTATCGTGCTCCGGCGTGGTTAATAACCTATCAGAGTTGGTTTAGCAATTGCTAAGGCGCAACATCGTGCATGTTTGTAGTCGGATCATCAAAGTCGACTCCACCGAATCGATAGTTATTATCTCATCGAAAGATCGTGACACCCGCCTCTATCAGAAATACCGACGTAGTTCGAGCCGCATCAGTGTTGCTTGGGAGCCTCCATCGAGATGTGGAGTTGAACCAAGAGGTTTGTAAGGGCAAGGAGGTCGCCTACTTCATGAAGATCTACCCAAGTGAGGCAAGTCCTTCATTGATGATGGCCGTGGTGGGATAGATAAGGTTGCTTCTTTCATGGGTGGAGCCCTCCATGGACTCGTGCAACCGTTACCCTTCGTGGGTTGAAGTCCCCATCAAGATAGACATACAATAGCACCACCTATCGGAACCATGCCAAAAATATCTTATCTCCATTGCGTTTGCCTTCTCCAAACCCTTCCCTTTACCTTCATATGCAATGTTTTACATTTCGCTGCTATGTCCTTAGAATTTCATGTGTATGTTGATTGCTTGAGTTGTGCTAATTGCTAAAATCTATCCACAACTAAAATTGGGAAAAAGTTAGATTTCTATTTGGTCAAGTAGTATAATCACCCCCTCTTTAGATATACTTTCGATCCTACAAGTGGTATCAGAGCTTTGGTCTCCATTAGCCTTGATTTCCAGAGCTTCGGTGATCATAGCCTTGGTTTCACAACCTAGGAGAGTATGGCATCTAGCGAGTCTAACTATCACCGTAGAGGTCCTTATTTTGATGGTACAAGTTTTGCTAGTTCGAAGCATAAGATGAAAATGCATATTCTTGGTCATAACCCCGCCATTTGGGCGGTTGTGCCTGTTGCCTTGCAAGGTGATTTCTTCGAAGATGGTAAAGAACCGGATCATGAAGCAACCGTGGAAGAATTGAAGATGTTGCAGTACCATGCTCAAACTTGTGATATTCTCTTCAACAAATTGTGCCCCGAAGAATTCAACAAAATCAGCCGCCTTGAGAATGCAAAGGAAATTTGGGACACTTTGGTTGATATGCATGAAGGTACCGAGTCCGTCAAGGAATCCAAGTTGGATGTGCTTCGAAGTCAACTTGACAAGTTCAAGATGAAGGATGGTGAAGGAGTCGCTGAAATGTACTCTAGGCTTGCTCTCATTACAAATGAGATAGACGGCTTAGGAAGTGCATAGATGACCAACAAATTCATCATCAAGAAGATCCTTAGAGCCTTGGATGAAAAATATGATATTGTGTGCACACTGATCCAAATGATGCCCAATTAAGAAGATCTCAAGCCCACAGAAGTCATTGGTAGAATTGTTGCTCATGAGATGTCACTCAAGGATAAGGAAGAGCTTCACAATAAGTCAAGCGGTGCTTACAAAGTTTCAAGTGATGCCCCTACAACATCAAGTGAGAAGCAAGTCTCCAATGAAGAATTGAGCTTAATGATGAAGAACTTCAACAAATTCTATAAGAGTAGAAGCAAAGAGAGAAGCTCCAAGTCAAGGTCCTACAATGACAAAAGATCTTCTAGTCGTGATCGTAATTGCTGCAATTGTGGAAGACCTGGACACTATTCCAATGAGTGTATGGCTCCCTACAAGAAAAGAGAAGACTCACAAAAAGGAGAAGTAGAAGAGATGAATCGCCTCCAAGATAAAGAAGGAGTAGAGATGATCACTATGAACAAAGACCCTCTCATAGAAGCAAGATTCTGAAAGGAAGGACATGTCATCAAAGAGCTACACAAGATGAACACATCAAGCTCACGTTGCTGAATGGGTGTCCGGTTCCGACTCCGACAACTACTCCGAGAAAAGCTATCACTCTGACTCCAACTATACTTAAGATGAAGGTGTTGCTGGTCTTGCACTAGTGTCATCCAACTCCCATGACATATTAGACTCACCAAATGAAGGAATTGGAAGGTGCTTCATGGCTAAAGGCCCCAAGGTATCACACCCCAAGTATCTTGATTTTGATAGTGATGAAGATGATAATCTTAGGTGATGATGATTTACTTGTTGACAAAACTTGATAGAGGCAAAGGTGTCCCATCTTTCGATGAGATGGTGATTATCGTTTTGGAGGAGTAGACTTTGACGATCCTACTACGTACGTCCGAGGACGTCGCGTCTTAGCAATCGCTAAACCAACTCCGAGAGGTTATTGACCACGCCGGAGCACGATCAACCTGACCAAGAGGGTCTATTTCCTGTGAGCAAACGAAGAACAAGCAAGAAACTGAGATTGCAATCTGGATATTGCGAATATAAGATGACATCTTTATTTATCAAGATGGGGTTCTGTGACGTCTTGGTCTGGTAGTTGAACACAAATGAAGTACGCGAAGTTGCAGCTATGGTGAACTTTTAATCTAAACAAATCCCAAAGTCTAAATGACGCCCTAAGGTCTATATATATGGAGGAAGAGGGGGGAATTTCGTGGCCCTTGAGGGAGGAGTCCGAAACCAACCCTAACTCTTGCTTCCCCACACATACGGACTCTAAAAATAGCCTATAATCAAGTATTTCGAAAATACATTGGCCTTGCCCAATAATAAGGTGACGCGGCACCTATAATAGCCTCTGGACGACAATTATGACGTAGTATCTTGTATATTTTGTCGAAGGCTTTATGTACTCATTATGGTGGCTTCAACGTCCTGAAATCATCACTTGTAACTCCGTTCTTGTTCCCCTTGCGCACGCCATCATCTCCATGCTTGTTCTTGCTTCAATGTTCATCCTTCTCCAAGCTAAGCCATTCAATTGTGAGCAAAACAAATGTATCCAATTTAGGCAGCATCATATTCTCATGAACATTAGAATCATTACCAAGAAACGCAAGTACCTGTTAATTTAATTAGCATGCGCGAGCTCAAGTAATTGGTTCAGTATGTATAGCAGCAGGGGCTGTGGGTGTAACAATGGTATTGATGTCCTCATCATCCTCCCCTTCTTGAAATGAAGTCGTCCTCGATGGAAGCTCATCTTTCTCTCCCAAATAAGGCTTCAAATCTGCAATGTTAAAACTGGGACTAAAGTTTATATGCATTATCATTTATTTTCTCTAACACCTTAAAAGGACCATCAGCACGTGGCGTTAGCTTTGATTTTCGCCAACCAGGAAAACTATCCTGACGCAAATGTAACCAAACAAGATCTCCAGGTGCAAATACAACATGTTTTCTACCCTTATCTCCAGCAACTTTATATTTAGCATTCATACGCTCACTGTTTTCCTTAGTTAACTCATGCATTTTTAAAATCAATTCAGCATGTTGCTTAGCATCAAAATTAACCTTCTCCGAAGATGGAAGAGGAAACAAATCAATTGGTGCACGAGGTAGTAAACCATACACAATTTCAAAAGGGCACATCTTAGTAGTAGAATGCAATGAACGATTATAAGCAAATTCAATATGAGGCTAGCATTCCTCCCACATTTTCTTATTATTCTTCAAAACAGACCTAAGCATACTAGACAATGTTCTATTGACTACTTCAGTTTGTCCATCAGTTTGGGGGTGACAAGTAGTACTAAAAAGCAGTTTAGTCCCCAACTTAGCCCATAAACATCTCCAAAAGTGGCTAAGAAATTTAGTATCACGATGTGAAACAATAGTATTTGGCACACCATGCAAGCGAATAATTTCACGAAAGAACAAATCAGCAACATTAACAGCATCATTGCTTTTATGACATGGTATACAGTGTGCCATTTTCGAGAATCTATCCACGACAACAAATATGTTATCCCTCCCCTTCTTTGTTCGAGGTAAACCTAAAATAAAGTACATAGATATATCCTCCCAAGGAACACTAGGTACAGGCAAAGGCATATATAAACCATGAGGATTGAGTCGTGACTTAGCTTTTTGACATAGTATAGGGAGCAATAAAACGCTCAACATCCCGTCTCATCTTTGGCCAAAAGAAATGTATAACAAGTATGTCGTCCGTCTTCTTCATGCCAAAGTGTCCCATTAATCCTACTCCTTGCGCCTCCTGCAATACCAAAAGACGAACGGAGCTAGCTAGATGGCATAGCTTGTTAGCACGGAACACAAATCCATCATTGATGACGAACTTGTTCCACATTCTTCCTTCTTTACAATTCTGCATTACATCTTTAAAATCAGCATCATGCACATATTGATCTTTGATGGTCTCCAAACCAAATATTTTAGAGTCAAGTTGTGAAAGAATAGTATAGCGACCAGACAAAGCATCAACAATAACATTTTCTTTACCCTTCTTGTGTTTTATGACATAAGGGAAAGTCTCAATAATTCAACCCATTTAGCATGTCTACGATTCAGTTTAGCTTGACTTTTAATATGTTTCAAAGATTCATGATCATAATGTATAACAAATTCTTTGGGCCATTGCCATGTTTCTAAAGTCCGAACACGAGCATATAATTCTTTATCATAAGTATAAGGCCCACTCAATTTTTCAGAAAAGTATGCAACAGGTTTGCCATCTTTTAATAACGCACCTCCTAATCCAATTCCACTAGCATCACATTCAAGCGCAAAAGTCTTATTAAAATCAGGAAGTTTGAGTAAAGGAGCATGTGTCAACTTATCTTTCAATACCGTGAAGGCTTCTTCCTGTGCGGTACCCCAAACAAAAGGCACATCCTTGTTTGTAAGCTCATTGAGAGGTGCAGCAATGGTGCTGAAATCTCTCACAAAACGCCTATGGAATCTAGCGAGGCCACGAAAACTCCTCACTTGTGTGACTGTTTTGTGCTGCGGCCAACTCTCAATAACTTCAATATTGGCCTTATCAACTTAAATTCCCTGCGGAGTAACAACATAGCCAAGAAAAGATATTCGGTCGGTGCAAAAGGTGCACTTCCCAAGGTTACCAAACAAACGTGCATCACATAAACCAATAAAACAGCATGTAAATGTTCCAAATGTTCCTCCAAAGATCTGCTATAAATAAGTATATCATCAAAATAGACTACCACAAATCGTCCAATGAAAGCACGTAAAACTTCGTTCATTAAGCTCATGAAAGTACTAGGTGCATTAGTTAATCCAAAGGGCATGACTAACCACTCATATAATACGAACTTAGTTTTAAATGTTGTTTTCCATTCATCCCCCAATTTCATACGAATTTGATGGTATCCACTACGCAAATCAACTTTGGAGAATATTGTAGAACCACTCAATTCATCAAGCATATCATCTAGCCTCGGAATAGGATTACGATAACGAATAGTAATATTATTAATGCCTCTACAATCAACACACATACGTGATGTACCATCCTTTTTTGGCACAAGAATAATAGGAACGGCACAAGGACTAAGGGCTTCGTGTACATAATATTTGTCGAGAAGCTCCTGTACTTGACGCATAATCTCCTTCGTCTCCTCTGGATTGGTACGGTATGGCACACGGTTTGGCAGTGAAGCACCGGGAATTAAGTCGATCTGATGCCCAATCCCTCGAATAGGCAGTAATCCCGGTGGCACGTCTTGTGGAAAGACGTCAGCAAACTCCTGCAAAATGTTAGTGATAGCAGGAGGCAAAGAGGAAGGCATGTCCTCAAATGAAAATAGTAGTATAGCAAACAGATTTGCTGAAATCTAGCTCATCAATATCAGATTTAGTGGCAAATAAACATGCACTTTTCAATTTCATTTCAGAAGCAACACTAGATGGTTTATTATTAGGCTTCATTTGTTGCTCAAAATCTTTTGCCATAATCTGATTTTCACTCTTATTTTTCTCCTGTTTTGCTTTATTAGCTGTCTGAATATCATCTTTCAAAATGGAATCAGGAGACATAGGAAGCAAAGTAATATGTTTATCCTTATGGACAAGAGTATACTAATTGTTTCTACCATGGTGTACATATTTTTTTATCAAATTTCCATGGTCTACCAAGTAATAAGGAACATGCTTGCATGGGTACCACATCACAATCAACATAATCAGCATATGTAGAGATACTAAAATGCACACGGACATCACTCGTTACCTTAACCTTGTTGCTGTTATTGAACCATTGGATATAGTAAGGATGTGGATGTGGTCTTGTGGTGAGATATACTTCTTCACCATCTCCATGCTAGCCAAGTTGTTACAGCTCCCTCCATCTATGATGACACGAACAGAATGTTCCTTCACAACTCCCTTTGTATGGAACAAATTATGCCTCTAATTTTGCTCAGCTTGCGTGACCTGCACACTCAAAACACGTTGAGTAACTAAACATTCATACCTGTCAGCATCTTCAGGAGCCATGTATTGCGTCTCATGTTCAGCATCATCTCCACCATGTTCTTCACGTGTAATAAGAGCCAAAGTCTCCTCATCATAGTCACTAGCGGACTCATACCCACCATCCTTAGTAGCAATCATCACATGCTCAGATTTGCATTCTCTCGCATAATGACCTCTTCCCTTAAAATGACGACAAATAATATCACTTGTGTGCCCTGTTGATGCCATAGAAGAAGAAGAGCTCTGTGCAGGCCCAGTACGTGTGCTCTTGGGAGATAGTGGTGGTTGTGCCTGCTTTCTTGTATCATGACTGGAGGTGGCACCTGATGGAGGTGCTGGTGTCGTGTAAGTAGAAGATGCACGATGTGTCCATGATGAAGGTCGATCTGCAGATAAGTTAGTTCGCACCAATGCATGTCGATCCAGCACTTCACGTTCAGCTTTACAAGCAAGGTGGAATAAACGAGTGATATCAGTATACTCCTTATACTCTACAATGGTTTGAATCTCTCTATTTAATCCGCCCATAAAACGTGCAAGCATAGCTTAATTCTCCTCAACAAAACCACATCTAATCATGCCAGTATGTAATTCCTGATAATATTCTTCTACATAATTTTTCCCTTGTCTTGAACGCTGCAATTTTTGAAGCAGTTCACGTTGATAATATGGTGGAACCTAACGAGTATGCATAGCAGTTTTCAAAGCAGCCCAAGTAGCTGGAATAGGATATAATCTACAATGTTCAGACCACCATACACATGCAAAACTAGTGAAAGCACAAACAGCACCAGCAACCCGTCTCTCCTTGGGATATTGTAAACATGTAAAACGTTGTTCAGTTTCTAACTCCCAAGTAAGATATATATCAGGAACATATCTACCCTCAAATGGAGGAATATTCAATTTCAGTTTAGGAATATGGTCATTATCTCGTACCTGAGGTGGTGGTGCAGGCCTACCATCGCGAATATATACCTGAGGTCGACCTGCTGGTGGTGGTGCTGCTGGCTGCACGTAGTTCTGATATTGATCAACCTCATGCTCATAATCGCCCGCATAATCATCATCCTCCTCGGTACCAGCAGCAGGAGCCAAAGAAGCATCAACAATAGGTACATCAGCAGCAGAAGTTTGGCCATCCTCAAGAGGAACACGCTTCGCTCGTCGAAACTGATTCGGAAGGGGGCGTTGTTGTTGTCGTTGCAGAGGTGCGATAGGTGCAGCCGACGGTGGTTGTGGAAGACGCGCAAGCAATTCATTAAACTTGTTATCGAGATTTGTTTCGAACATCTTCTCAATGCCATCTATCTTCTCCATGGCCGCTTCAAATCTGTTTAGCACATCTTGCACCTGTCCACTCATCATTTGCTGAAAATTATCATGTAGTTGTTTGTTCGTCATGGTCTCCCAATCAGTCTCATCGGCTTGTGATCCTTCCATGGTTAGCAGCAATAGAAACACACAAGAATATGATCCTACAGACTACTAGGAAGTGGTGGTGGTGTGTCACAAACCCGTCAAGAAAATCTCAAATTCTCACCAGTTCTTACCCAGCAGCAGGTGCTGATCGGCAACCGTTGTAGTCAAAACTCTCAAAGCTTGGATAGAGTGATGGCCAGGCGGTGTCAAACACATGACGTAGATGTATATGGAGCTGGGAAGGCTTATAATATGGTAGCAAAAAGGTCAGCAATAATCAATTCAGAGATAGAAAGTTGAATAAACGCTCAACGACGGTATTGTGCTGGTCCTAGGCTAGATCGTGCTAGAGACGCGAGCCTAGAACACTAAGAAAATCACAGCGCGACATGTAATCAAGTGAGGAGCACACTCTGAATTTTTTTCTCTTTTTTCACTTTTTTTTGCAGTTTTTTCCTCTTTTTTTTGCTCCGCGACAAATTTTTTTTGAAAAAGTCTACAAATGGTCGAAAAACCGCCTAGCCAGAATTTTCCAGACTTATTTTTTTTGAAACTGGAACTATTTTTCTACTGCGGGTAGCACAGAAGTTGGGGAGTCCGACTTGGTGACGTCTCGTAATATCGCGTGATCTCGAACTTGAAAATAAAGGAACAAATACTGGACTCAGACTGGTGGCGGAGATGAATCTGGTGGAACTCAGACTGGTGTTGGTATATGGATACGGATTGGTGATGGTATATGGATACGGGTCAGTGGCGGATAAGCGGTGGTGGTAGATGGCAGGGGCGATGATGATAGTGCGGCGGCGGCGTGACAACTTTTGACCAGAACTCGAAACTCTAAAAGACCAGACGCTAAGACCATCAACTAGACATGACGATGCAACTGCAAATTCAACAAAGCAAGAACTCTAAAAAGATTATGCAAAGGCTCAGATTGGTTCGGATAGGATGAACTAACCCTAAAATTTTTTTTTTGCTTTTTCATGGACTATAGGTATGAAGAATAGACTCGATCTAAACTACGAAAAACTATGAAATCTCAATGAGCAACCTGGAAATCTAATACCACTTGATAGAGGCAAAGGTATCCCATCTTTCAGTGAGATGGCGATTATCGTTTTGGAAGAGTAGACTTTGACGATCCAACTACGTACGTGCGAGGACGCCGCGCGTTAGCAATCGCTAAACCAACTCCGAGAGGTTATTGACCACACCGGAGCACGATCAACCTGGACACGAGGGTCTATTTCCTGCGATCAAACGAAGAACAAGCAAGAAACTAATATTGCAATCTGGATATTGTGAATATAAGATGAAAGCTTTATTGATCAAGATGGGTTCTTTGACGTCTTGGTCTGGTCGTTGAACACAAACGAAGTATGCGAAGTTGCAGCTATGGCGAACTTTTAATCTAAACAAAACCCAAAGTCTAAATGACGCCCTAAGGGCTGTATATATGGAGGAAGATAGGGGAATTTCGTGGCCCTTGAGGGAGGGGTCCGAAACCAACCCTAACTCTTGCTTCCCCACACATACAGACTCTAAAAACAGCCTATAATCAAGTATTTCGAAAATACATGGGCCTGGCCCAATAATAAGGTGACGCAGCACCTAGAATAGCCTCTGGAAGAAAAATTATGAAGTAGCATCTTGTACATTTCGTCCAAGGCTTCATGCACTCATTATGGTGGCTTCAACGTCCTGAAATCATCACTTGTAACTCCGTCTTGTTCCCCTTGCGCATGCCATCATCTCCATGCTTGTTCTTGCTCCAATGTTCTTGCTTCTCCAAGCTAGGCCTTCATTTATGAGCAAAACAAATGTATCCAATTTAGGCAGCATCATATTCTCATGAACATTAGAATCATTACCAAGGAAGGCAAGTACCTGGTAATTTAACTGGCGTGCGCAAGCTCTAGTAATTGGTCCAGTATGTATAGAAGCAGGGGCTGTGGGTGTAACAATGCTATTGATGTCCTCATCAAAACTAGTAATGAAAACTATGATGAACTTGCTAGTAATCATGCTAATCAAGATGAAACGAATGACAATGCTAAGAAGGAGATTGAGCGTCTAACTAAGCAACTAAAAACTCTTAAGTTAGCTCATGAAATAACTCAAGAGGATAATAGAGAGCTCCTAAGGACTCATGAGAAGCTACGCTTCGAGAAGCTAAATTTAGAGCAAGTGCATGAGTTCCTAAAAGCAATCAATGATGATCTTGGAAAGAAGAGTTCTTCTTACATTGCCAAATGTCTCCTCTTGTCTACTTATATTCCACAAGTAAAATCTAGTAACAAGAGCAAGAAAGATTCTTCTTCTAGTAGTAACAATAACCATGCTAAATACAATATTGTTGCTTCTAGTAGTTCTCTTGATTCCACTAATGATTCTCCTAGCCAAGTTACACTTGAGAAACAAAATAGCTTATTGAAGGGAATTCTAGAGAAAGGTGTTTACAAGAGCCTTGCCGAGAGTAAGCAATTTGAGGAAATTGTACACAAGAAAGGAAGGCACCTAACAAATCAAGGGTGTTCGTTTTGAACGAAAGTTCAATGCAAATGGAGTTGAATGGGAGGAAGATCAATACCCGAAGACGGTTTGTTCCTCAACAGAGAAGTGTGACGCCACTTCTTTTGAGGGAACACAAGCTCAAAATGATCTTCCACCACAAGACCACAAGCTAAAAGACAAGGACAAGCTTCTAGAAGAGATTGACTCATTTGAAGAAGCTCCTAAGGCCATGGTCAAGTGGGTTCCCAAGACTACGTCAAGCTCTACTTCATCAAGTACAAGTACAACTCCAAGGATTCTCATCAAGTTGATGTGGGTCCCAAAGAAGAAGAACTAGAGTGTTCTTGATGGTGACTCCACCAACACACTTCAGTCATATTCATTATGGCAAGGACTTGTGCAATCAACTTTCATCTTCACTAGTTCATGGAGCCACAAACCCTCTTGTTGGTAAGACAAGGGTCAAGGTAACCTAATGCTTTCATGAACATCATCATTTGTGTAATTCACTCTATGTCTATGGATATCCTTGTATGTTCCGTGTGGGACTAACCCATGTAGGTATTGAAAGTGCAACACTCCAAAGGATTGATCCAAGTGATATACATCAACAAAGAGCATCCACATATTCACTATCTACATGAAGTCATAATCAACAAAACCCAAGGCTAGTTCATCCCTCTTTGGGGGGATATCACATCTAAGGGGAGCTTTGCTCTAAAATTTGATCTAAAGCAACTCTAATGGTGTGAACACATTAATGCTTTATGTAAAAGTGGTAAAACCACTTGTGCTTAAACGATGAGTATGACCTATGATCAAATGTTCCCATTTGACTCATAAGTAAATATATTCATATATAGATCACCTAGTCATCGCCAATTGCTTGATAGATGCTAGAATTGGTTGTGCATACTTTGGCACATATTTCATTTGCTATCTTATTGTGTGAGCATGTTGGTTGCATATTTTCTCCATTCGAGGACATCCATTTGTTGGTTTGATTGTCTTGGTTTTTATTGGCCAATTGGATGTACAAGAATGCCTAAGAACCTTCTCTAGCTATCTATGCTCTTCTTATCTCAAACTCTATTCATGCCATATCATAAAAATTGAACAAGTTCTTTTCGGACCCTCCGGGTGAGCAGCACTCGGAGCCACCGATCACTCAAGGGTTGCCTTCCAAAACCTTCTACCGCATTTTGGTCAGACCAATCCACTCGAACTCGGTCACACCGTAAGCATTAGATTGACCTAGCTTTTCAATCTCGGTCTACTAATTAGACCGACTCAGTCCCAGCGATTTGCTGTAACTGCACGCAGTTTTGCATCTCAGTGCCACTGATTCATTCCACTCGGTGCCACCAACAGCACATGGGTATATATTCTAGTGGCCCGTACGGTTGAAAATTTCTTCAAATGTTTCGAGCCCGCGCCCCATTGCTGCCGCCCCTTGGTTTCCAGATCGTCATCGTCTCATGTGCATCGTCACTGCAGGAATTTGCCGCCGTCAACGGAATCCACTCCGTCGTTGCCGCCGTAGAGAATTGTCACCAAGTTAGGATGAGATTCGATCTCCTCGTGCTTTCCCTTTTACGATTCAAGGCACAAGGATTCTGCCTAGTATATTGCCACGTTTGAGATTGATTTATCCACCAAACAAATTTGTTAGAATAGATTCACAGAAAAAAAATTAGGGTTAGGTTTCCACCGAACTCATATCGGACTGACCGAAATGAAATTTTTGGTCCCACCAATTGGCTCTGGTCATTGCACAAGTACAACATGGTGCCACCAAAACGTACTGGTCGGTGAGACCAAAAGTAAAGTTTCAGTGAAACCCTAGCATCTCAGAGCCACCGAACCACAATTCGGTCCGACCGAAAGTGTGTGTTTAGGCTCTGTGAGTGCTTCGGTGTCACCAAAATGATCAGATCGGTAGCTCTGAAATGCTTTTTGTGGAAAACTAAAACTAAAGTTTGGACTCAAATTTTTGAAAAACTATCTGTTTTTGTGATAACTCATCAACTCTGCCTATACCAATCTATTTACAGGGTCAGGTTTGCAGGCTGTCAAGTGCAAGTGACAGTCAGAACTAGTCAGAGCGGGACATTGATCTCAGTGAGGGCTCTTGTCCAAATGATAGCTATCATGATGGCAACAGGAGCACTCCAAGCAACTTGCCAAAGTCAGGTGTTGCGGTGGACCACGGTCACCTATGGGGCCATCGGCCTCTTGTGGTTCGGCAAGGGGAAACGTCACATGGCACAAAGAGCAGAAGCTATGAGACACACGACAGGGGTGGCGCTGGTGGTTTTTACCCAGGTTCGGGCCACTGGGAAGTGTAAACCCCTACTCATGCTTTGGTGGATTGAGGGAAGGACCGCGATGAACATGCAACACTCAAGCCCGGCAAGGTCGCCTCGGGGAGAGCATCCAAGCGCATATGAGTATAGAAGGGTTTGAATCCTTTTTTGGGTTTCCATGGCCCTCCTTTTATAGGCTAAGGTGTAATCACAGTGGCAAAATAGTCATTATCTAGTGATTTAGATAGCCAATAGTGCTATCATACCTAACTTTGGTAGTTAGGAAAAGTGCATTAAATGCACTGCTAGGTGTCACGCTGAGGATGTAGCCCGGCAACCCTACCACGCCGCTTAGTCATCTTGTACCTATCTGCTTGACACACCTCTGGAGGGGTGTCATATAGAGGTAATCTTCCTCCCAAATGGCTGCCATGTGCCAAATGACAGCCACTTAATCACCTGGGGGCTCTACACGTCACAGAAAGATGACTTACATTGCAGTACAGTGGAGCGGTGGACCGATGGAGTCTTGGCGGGGAATTTTACCTTTAGCGGCCCCGGCAAGCCTGCCGGGGAAATATTGGATTCGTCCTTGGGGCGGCCTTGACCTGACCATGCTCGCTTGCCCGACAAGGGAGGCTTTCCCTTAGTGATGTCTTATTGATTTGGCTTGTCTTGGTCTTCTTGATCCGCCCTTTGATCCCTCAAAGAGCTGTTTATCTAGCTTGATTTTGACTTGGGTGCTAGGTGAAGTTTGCTTCCTTGCCATCGTGCCTGTGTACAGTCCGGGCAACATATGTGAAGGTTTGTTGTACCGATAGGAGCCCCTGGGACTTGTCCAGACCTGATGCCGAGAATCGTTGTGGTAGGCCCCATCAGGTACACAGGCAGGGCACTTGTGATGATATTCTCCTCTTTCTTGATATTTTCCTTGCTTCTTCATTAACTTGCGCTTGAGTCTATTTCTGTTTTCCCCATGTGTCGTGCGAGATGACATGAGGGAATTTACGCCACAATCCATGGGCTGCCCACGTCCCACGTTCACGGGTTGGTAATAGCGATTCCGCTTGTTTTTCCACTCCTGCCGTTTCCACCACGTATGCTGCATGCACTACGTAGGGTTGGTGGCCGACGCGGAGGCCGCGGGAATGAGTGCCCTGGCAGAACACCAGGTACCGCGGATAGGTGCAGGAGGGCGGTCATGATTCCATGTGCCGTTGGTGACACAGAGGGGCTAGCTCCTGGCCATGTTCGCCTATAAAAGGGGACGCATGCGAGGTGCTTGCTCACAAACTTCTCCTCTTTCTTTCCTTGGGCATCTTTTCTCCACCATGGCATGGGGAGAGGGCGTGGTGGTACTCCAGTGGTGGCGACGAGGGTTTCTGCTCGACAATGCCTCCCACCTCCTGTTGGGGACGCAGAGGTGGAACCCGTCGTGAGAGGAGGTGGTAGAGGACGTGCATGCGACCTTCATGGTGCCAGGGATCGAGGAGGACGAGGCGGTGCTTTGATCGCCCCTCCTCCAGTTGCCTTGGGCATGAACGAAGGACACACCAGGGACCAGCCACTGGAAATAATTGTCCAGTTGCACTAGCCTCCATGCAACCATTTTCGGCTTCCAATTCCATTCTCAAGGGTGATGGAGGTTAACAGCCGCCGGGGTTGAGGCCGCACATGAGGGGCTGCTGTAATGGCGGCATGCGGGCGGTGTAGAGTTCCTTGCACCTCATGTCATGCTTCTCCGGCATGGCCGGAAAACCTTCGCTAGTGCCCACAGCTTGGCGGCAAGGCACGTCCTTCACTTCAAATTAATGGACACCACCCTGCTCTCCATCAAGGTCTTAGGGTGTTCAAGTGCTCGCTTAGGGTGCTGCGCGGAGAGCTTGACCGACGATGAAAGCTCCTCCTCAAGCGACAGTGATGAGGAGGATAGTAACGGCAATGACAGCAGCTCCAATGATGAGGACGATGGCTCCGACTCCGGCTGAACACCAGTTGCACCGTCATCATCAGTTGGCGGCACCACCATCTGCACCTGCATCTCCTCCCCGGCAAGGCGATTTGCCACGGTATTGGGTGTGGTAGGTGTCTCCCCCTCCTCCAGCAATCTTCTAGCTGGAGCCCGGTATGCTTCCCCGTGGACTTCGGCTTTGTCTTCCTTGCCGGTGTCCATGCTGCCGCACCCTGCTGGCCCTAGTGGTGGTGACCTGGGCATCGGCTAGCCGAGCACTATCGCCGAGCACTATCGCACAACGGGCTGGGCGCCGAGCATTGACGGGCTGGGTGCCTTCCGTCGTTGTCGCGGGGCTTGGGCATGCCGGGCTCAAAACTATGGAAGGTAACTGGCCCCTTGTCGAACCTTTTCTGACAAATGCCACTACAACCATCTTCATCGAAATAATGTTCGAATCAAGGGATGGGAGCAAAAATGTTTTGAAGGTGACAAGGTTTTTCTATGCACAAGTTTTCTTCTTACAGAGACATGATATGGATAAAAAGAAACTTATCTGTTTGGCCTGTCGGGGATCGATATGTAGGCTTGTTTTCGTCTCTTCTTTTTGGGATCGAGCCCGCGGCAAGAACCCTATAGTTAGTGCAGAGGAAAACATAGCAACATATGATCTCATCTAAATGATCATGGCAAATTTATGCTAAGCTAATCATGCATGCAAGTTTTTAGGGCAGCGCTTCATTTTATTATCTGTGCTTAGTGTCTGCGCCTGGCTTTGTATAAAGGGTTACATGCACATAGGCAAGGCTTGTACAAAAGGGTGGCTGTAGGGGCTGGGCCCAGCAGCTGCGCCTTATGGGTAGAACTTGCCAAGATGCTCAATATTCCATGAGTTTTGCATTTTGATGCCATCTTCAGTCTCCAAAGGGACTGCGCCAGGTCTGGTGACTCATACTACCCGGTAAGGGACTTCCCACTCTTGGCGGACTGAACACGCCTAAGGACAAGGTCGCCTTCCTCAAGGCTGTAGTGACCAGACCTCAAATGGTCAAGTCTCTGTGCATCAGTGTCATCCCTGGATCGGTAATGCTGACACGCAGTACTCAAGGAATTATAACAGAGTTTCAATCACACACTTATTACATCGACTCCTCATAAATAGTATGATTACACAAAATATCATGGCTGGAGGCCATCTAAACTAGATAACTGCAGAAGCTTCAAAGGTAAATGAGTCCATCAACTCCAACGGCATAGCTGAGTGCAAAACAACGACCTATTGCACCTTATTCGTCGTCTGAATAGTCTGCAACATGAGACGTTGCAGCCATGTAGGTCAGCACATTGAATATGCTGGCAGAGTTACACTGTAAAGCAATGAAATGCAAGAACTATATCTACATGCAATATTTGGCAGGTGGAGTCTGTAAGGTTCATGGTTTTGCATATTGCTAGTTTTTCCCTACAACAAAGGAATAAATTTATTTTAACTACTCCCATGTTGCCCATTATTTGAGAAGGTAACCCCAACTCAAATCCCAATTAAAAGCATCATCATTAACCCAAATCAGATTAATTAAAGTAACCTGATGAGATCACGTCAATAGTTTCAAGTACTAGATACTCAAGATGTCCATAACTGGGGACATGGCTAACCATGATTAGTTTATACACTCCGCAGAGGTTTGCGCACTTTTCCCCACAAGACTCGATCTCCTCTATTGAATTTCTCGCACTTCATGATGTTTGAGAAACGGATGACCGAGACACAGTCTTTCAAAAGCATTAACTCTTTACTCTGGGTAGACAGTACCTCCTACATCCCCTACATCTACTAGCCTACCAATGAAAGAGGTTACACAACATACTCAACTATGCCAGGGCCCATAATGGCTTGTGGCCGCACACGGAAGTTTCTAGCATGAAAAATCTTATGATCCCTTTGAGCCTGGGTGGCGTACCATAGGAAGAATCACACGGGTACTCCGGGATTTTCCAAAATAGGCATCACTGGGTTCCCCAGGTGCCTCAACCAATCCACCCAGATGTATATTTAAAGTTGCCACCTTAATGTTATCCATGATTAAATAACTCTCAAACTTCCATGTGTGAATCACGATCCAATCCCCGTCTACGAGCATGGCTAAGCAATAATAAGCAATACGTATAGTCCCGGGGTGATCAAAAGGTATTAGGTTCCTACCTCAAGCACCACAACCAAAACCACATGTTCCCAATCCTACTCATGCAAATATTTGAGGGGCAATACTAATGCATAGTAAAAACTGGATATAAAAGGGTATGATCAAAGTGTAACTTGCCTTGCTGACGATCTACAAACTCTAGAGATTCGTAGTAACAAGCTTCGCACTCCGGGTATTCTAGCGTAGACAAACAATATCATACATAAGCAATCACTAAACGAAACACGACAAAAACCGAGAAAAGATCCAAATCAAACATGAAACAAGCAAACGGCTTAAACTAACAAGATTCAAACCTAACAGCAATATTAACATGTGAACTAGATCTTAACAGTAGGCACATGTGATTAGCTACTATTTGAAAAACGATTCAACTCAAATAGAGCAACGAAACTCAAAATATGAACGAAACAAGATCATTTACTAATCTGGACTAAACTCAAATTTTACAGTACCAAAACCATGTTCAAGTTGGTTAACTAGAAAGAAGATTTAGGCGTTGGTTTCGTCTAATTTGTATAAACGAGTAAAAAGTTACGCTAGTTTTAAGATCAGGGGCTAATTCGCGATAAAATAATCGCGGATAGGTCCCTGACAGAAAATAACTAAAAAGAAAAATGCTAATGAACGAACGTTCGCTAACAGAGACAAACGAAAGAATACATTCGCGAACAAAGATAGTCGAGTGAACATTCGCCAAATAGAAAACCTAAAAAAAATAAAAATCGATCTAAAGCGAAAACCAAAAAAAACGTCAACGAACAGAGGCCATTTTCTACCGGTTCTCGACATGGCGGGATCTGGCAGCGAGGCGGGGCTCCGGCGAGACGGCGGCGGCGGCACACGACGGTGGTGGCGGCGCCAAGCGACTGGTGGTGGCGGCGAAGCTTGCGGCGGCAACTAGCGGCGGCGAGCAGTGTGGCAGCGGCAGCGGCGGCAGGCAGGTGGGCGATGTGATTGCATCCAAAGACGGTGGCGGCGGTAGTGACTCGGGGCTCCAGGGGGCCCCAGGGTGCGGCTTATAAGGGGGAGGGGCGGCGGTGCGGCTTGGGGAAGGGGCAGGCGCGAGGCGGAGTCCTGCTCGTACTCCTCCTCGGCGTCTGTTCCTCGCACGACGGAGGAAGGCGGCGGCGGGCAAGGGGTCGGGCTGGCTCTCATTTGGGCCTTCCCGGTCCGAGGCGGAGGAAGAGATTTTTTTTTACAAAAAAATCCGCCGAAAAAAATTCCTAAAAAAATTCTAAAAATGAGAAAAACAATTTTCACCGTCTAAATAAAATATTTAGAACTAGGTGAACATTTTTCTGGCCTAAAAATGCAATTTTCAAAAATGCATATTTTTCTAATTCAAACCAAATAGCAAATAAAATACCAGTAAAAACATAATTTGATTTTAAAATTCTTTCTCCAATATTTCTCTTAATTTGAAGAAGTCATATTATCTTCTCTCTTTTATTATTAATATAGGAAATAATTGGAGAGAAGAATAATAAAATCAATTTGATCCTTTCTTCAAATTTGATTAAATTCAAATATGAATTTCGTGAAACCTCTAACTCTCTCCTTGGGTCCTTGAGTTGCATAAGATTTCTAGGATCACAGCAAAACGCAAAAATAAACATGATATGCATATGATGATCCATGTATAACATCCAAATTGAAAATTGGGATGTTACAAACCTACCCCCCTTAAGATGAATCTCGCCCTCGAGATTCAGGTTGGTCAGCAAAAAGGTTTGGGTGGTATCTACGTAGATCTTCTTCTTGCTAACAGCTGGCTTCCTCCTCGGTATGATGGCTCCACTGAACTTTGCAAAGCTTAATAACCTTGCTGCGAGTAACTCGGCTGAAAAAACTCGAGAATCTTGGCTGGCTTCTTTTCATAGGTCAAATCACTGTCTAAATGAATTGCTTCCAGTGGCACTGTATCTCTTAGAGGAATATCGGCCATCTCTGCGTGGCACTTCTTCAACTAGGAAACGTGACAATCCTTCTGCAATTATAGCTTGTATGCAACTTCTCCCATGCGTTCCAAAACTCTGTATGGTCCCATAAAACGTGGTGCTAGCTTTCCCTTGACTCCAAAACGCTCAACTCCTCGAAGCAGGGATACACGAAGGTATGCTCTGTCTCCGACTTCGTAAACTATCTCCTTGCGTTTAGTATAGGCATAACTCTTCTGCCTGGACTGTGCTACCTTGAGTCTGTCGCGAATCAACTTAACCTTCTCTTCAGAGTCTTTGATTAAATATGGTCCGAACAATTGTCGATCTCCAACTTCATCCCACGATAACGGTGTCCTGCACCTCCTTCCATACAAAGCTTCAAAAGGGGCCATCTTCAAGCTGGCTTGATAACTGTTTTTATAAGAAAACTCTGCATATGGCAAATTGTCATCCCGACTAGATCGATAATCTAGCACACAAGCTCTCAACATGTCCTCCAGAATCTGATTGACTCTCTCTGTCTGTCCATCTGTCTGTGGATGAAAGGTTGTACTGAACTCTAGCCTGGTACCCAAAGTTTCATGCAACTGATTTCAAAACTTTGAAGTAAACTTGGTTCCTCTATCTGATACCATGGTCCTCGGAACTCCGTGCAGACATACGATCTTGGTCATGTATATCTTTGCCAGCTTAGCACTCGTATGGGTGGTCTTCACCGGGATGAAATGAGCTACTTTCATCAAACGATCGACTACAACCCAGATAGAGTCATATCCTGAACGAGTCCTGGGTAATCCCGTGATAAAATTCATGCCAAGCTTATCCCACTTCCATTCTGGTATCGGCAACGGCTGTAGCAATCCGGCTGGCTTCTGATGCTCTGCCTTGACTCTCTGACATACATCACAACTGCTACTTACTCGGCTATATCCTTCTTCATTCCTGTCCACCAGAAACTTTCCTTCAAATCCAGATACATCGTAGTGTTTCCTGGGTGAATCGAATACAGCAAATCATGTGCCTCCTGCAGAATCAACTTCCTGATCTCGGGGTCATTAGGCACATATATGCGATCCTCAAACCATAAAGTGTCATGCTCATCCTCACAAAATCCTTTAGCCTTTCCTTTTCTCATCCTTTCCTTTGTCTTGGTAATCTCCTTGTTATTCTTTTGGGCTTCCATGATCTTACCCAAAAGAGTGGACTGAATTTTCAATGCTGCAACATAACCTCTCAGAACTATCTCCAAGCATAACTCTCAAAGATCATTGGCTAGCTCCTTAGGTAATCCTCCGGTCATGAGCGTGTTAACATAACTCTTGCGGCTCAATGCATCTGCTACGACATTGGCCTTTCCGGGATGATAGTGCAATTTCATATCATAATCCTTGATGAGCTCCAACCACCTCCTTTTCCTGAGGTTCAACTCCTTTTGCGTGAAGATGTATTTCAAACTCTTATGATCCGTGTATACCTCACATCGGTTTCCGATGAGAAAATGTCTACATGTCCTCAGCGCATGCACTACGGCTGCTAACTCCAAATCATGCGTAGCATAATTCAGCTCATGAGGTTTAAGCTGTCGTGAGGCATATGAAACAACTCTCCCTTCCTACATAAGTACAGCTCCAAGTCCTCGACGTGAAGCATCGCAATATACTTGATAATCCTTACGTTGGTCTAGGAGAATCAGCACTGGGGCTATAACCAAACGTTTCTTCAACTCCTGAAAACTGGCTTCACACTGTTCAATCCATTTAAACTTGGTGTCCTTCTTCAATAACTCCGTCATGGGCTTTGCAATCATGGAGAAATTCTCAATCGGGCGGAGGGACAGATTTTTTTAAATAAATTCCGCCGAAAAAAAATTCCTATAAAAATTTTCTAAAAATGACAAAAACAATTTTCGCCGTCTAAATAAAATATTTAGAGCAAAGTGAACATTTTTCTGACCTAAAAATGCAAATTGCAAAAATGCATATTTTTCTAATTCAAACAAAATAGCAAATAACATACCAATAAAATCATAATTTGATTTTAAAATTCTTTCCCCAATATTTCTCTTAATTTGAAGAAGTCATATTATCTTCTCTCTTTTATTTTTAATATAGGAAATAATTGGAGATAAAATAATAAAATCAATTTGATCATTTCTTCAAATATGAATTTTGTGAAACCTCCAACTCTCTCCTTGGGTTCTTGAGTTGCATAAGATTTCTAGGATCACAGCAAAATGCAAAAATAAACATGATATGCATATGATGATCTATGTATAACATCCAAATTGAAAATTGGGATGTTACAAAGGCTCCGGGCATGAACCCTACGGCTGTGATAGCGGCGCAGGGCTTGCTGGTAGCGTGCAGCATGCACAGCAGCCCGTAGACGGTTCTCCTTGATACATCTCCAACGTATCTATAATTTTTGATTGTTCCATTCAATTATATTACTCATTTTGGATGTTTATGGGCTTTACTTTACACTTTTATATCATTTTTGGGACTAACCTACTAACCGGAGGCCCAGCCCGAATTGTTGTTTGTTTGCCTATTTCAGTGTTTCGAAGAAAAGGAATGTCAAACGGAGTCCAAACAGAATGAAACCTTCGAGAGCGATCTTTTTGGAACAAACGTGATCCAGACGACTTGGAGTGGAAGTCAAGAAACGAAGGAGGCGGCCACGAGGGTGCCCGGCGTGCCCCCTACAGGTGGGAGCGCCCCCCACCCTCGTGGGCCCCTCAGGTGTCCAGCGACCTACTTCTTCCTCCTATATATACCCATGTACCCCGGAAACATCAGAAGCAACCATGAAAAACTATTTCCACCGCCTTAACCTTTTGTATCCGCGAGATCCCATCTTGGAGCCTTCGCCGGCGCTCCGCCAGAGGGGGAATCGACCACGGAGGGCCTCTACATCATCTCCAAGGCCTCTCCTATGAGTTGTGAGTAGTTTACCACAGACCTTCTGGTCCATAGTTATTAGCTAGATGGCTTCTTCTCTCTCTTTGAATCTCAATACAAAGTTCTCCTTGATCTTCTTGGAGATCTATTCTATGTAACTCTTTTTGAGGTGTGTTTGTCGAGATCCGATGAATTGTGGGTTTATGATCAAGTTTATCTATGAGAAATATTTGAATATCCTCTGAATTCTTTTATTTGTGATTAAGTTATCTTTGCAAGTCTCTTTGAATTATCAGTTTGGTTTGGCCTACTAGATTGATCTTCCTTGCAATGGGAGAAGTGCTTACCTTTGGGTTCAATCTTGCGGTGTTTTTTTCCAGTGACAGCAGGGGCAGCAAGGCACGTATTGTATTGTTGCCATCGAGGATAAATAGATGGGGTTTATATCATATTGCATGAGTTTATCCCTCTACATCATGTCATCTTTCTTACTGCGTTACTCTATTCTTTATGAACTTAATACTCTAGATGCATGCTAGATAGCGGTCAATGTGTGGAATAATAGTAGTAGATGCGGGTAGGAGTCGGTCTACTTGTCACGGACGTGATGCCTATATACATGATCATGCCTAGATAATCTCATAATTATTCACTTTTCTATCAATTGCTCGACAGTAATTTGTTCACCCACCGTAATACTTATGCTATCTTGAGAGAAGACACTAGTGAAACCTATGATCCCCAGGTCAATCTTTTATCATATAAGCTTTCAATCTACTTTTATTTGCATCTTTACTTTCCAATCTATATTATAAAAGACCAAAAATATATTTATCTTAGCATATTATCTCTATCAGATCTCATTTTCGCAAGTGGCCGTGAAGGGATTGACAACCCCTTTATTGCGTTGGTTGCGACTTCTTGTTTGTTTGTGTAGGTGCGTGGGACTTTTAAGGAGCCTCCTACTGGATTGATACCTTGGTTCTCAAAAACTGAGGGAAATACTTACGCTACTATTGCTACATCACCCTTTCCGCTTCAAGGAAAACCAACGCAAGCTCAAGACGTAGCACTCCTCAAGGAGCACGGCATCGTCATGCCGGTGCTGCTCTTGCTCTAGTTCATCGTAGGCAAATACTCAAGGTGACCCATATATGAGTTCCGCGGGGAGCACTTCTTCTGCCCCATACACTAGGGAGAAGGGAGTTTGGCCGGTAGCTTGATTTGGTGTCTTACGGAGTGACCAAAGAACCATCGGCTGCTCGTCGATCCAATATCTGCCGCACTTTCGCAGCTTATCAAAAGTCCTTGTCTTGAGCCCACGCAACACTTCAGCATTCATCCTCTTAGCCTGTCCATTGCTCCTGGGATGAGCAACAAAGGCGAATGAGACCTTGCTTCCGAGGTTTTGAATGTATTGCATGAAGGCGCGGCTTGTGAATTGGGTGCTGTTGTCAGTGATAACTCTGGCAGGTACTCCGAAACGGCACACCAATCCTTTCAAGAACTTGATAGCTGATTGTGCAGTTACCTTCCTCATAGGCTCCACTTCCGATCACTTTGTAAACTTGTCGATTGCAACGTACAAGAATTCAAAGCCCCCGGTAGCATGGGGGAAGGGGCCCAAGATATCGAGCCCCAGACCAAAAATGGCCATGACAAAGGGATCGTCTGGAGAGCTTGAGCAGGTTGATGGATGTTCTTGGAGTGGAACTGGCAGGCTTCACATCTAGTGACTAGCCTAATCCCATCTTGGAGGGTCGTGTCCCAGTAGAAACCTTGCCGGAAAGCTTTCCAAACCAAGGCTCTTGATCCAATATGGGAGCCGCACATGCCATTGTGTATTTCTGCCAACAGTTCCTTCCCCTCTTTCCGACAAATGCACTTCAGTTTCACACCGTTGGGCCTTCTTCTATACAATGTGTCATCGACAAATTGATACATACTGGCCCTCCGGGCTACTCTTTCGGCTTCTTCTTGCTCCTCGGGAAGTTCTCCTATTTGGAGGTAGTGGACTATTTGTCGTGCCCAAGTTGAAGCTTCAGGCTCTGCAACAAGGACAAACGGCACCTCCTTGTTTGTGGGACAGCATATCTCAACCTCAAGAACTTGTAGTTAGGCAGGAGGGTGCTGCTCACCAGGCGAAGTGGAGTTATTCCCCGCAGCTTCTCTACCGGGGACTTCGGAGAGCCTTGTCGGGAGATGCTTGTCGGAGTCCAATTCCCTCCTTTTTCTGGCCATCCTTGTCGGGGATACTAAGGGTTGGGTCAGGTGGAGAACAAAAGTCCCTGGTTCTAGAGGGAGCTTTTGGGCAGCGCATTTTGACAGATGATCAGCGATGTTGTTTTCTGCACGTGGCATGCGCTCTATTTGCAATCCATCAAAATGCTCCTCCAGCTTCCTCACTTCCTCCACATATGCCTCCATTAATGGACTCTGGTAATCCTTGTTTACTTGTCTCACTACGAGCTGTGAGTCTCCATGAATGATCAACTTCTTAATTCCCGATTCTGTTGCAATTCTGACACTGCAAGGAGCCCTTCACATTCCGCAGTATTGTTGGTGGCTTTCTCCTGGGGAAAATGCATTTGGATCACATATTTGAGGTGTTCTCTAGTGGGTGCAACAAAGAGCACGCCAGCCCCTGCGCCTTGTAACGAGAAGGCACCATCAAAATACATGATCCATTCTTGGGGCGCTTCTTCATCTGGAGTAGGTGTTCATTCTGCAATGAACTCTGCCAGTGTAACATCCTAATTTTCCCAATTTGGATGTTAATAGATCATTCATATGCATCTCATATTTTTATTGCATTATTTGTTTTTCTAAAATATTCTTGTCATTATGCAACTAAAGACAGTTATATTGGAGTGGAGATAACATGACTTCTCCCCTATTTGAAAAATGTTCATAATGCCCAGAACATTATTTCCAATTCATTTCATATGTTCTGGTATTTTTCATAATCTCCTAAATATTTTATTTGAGCGTTTTATTGTTGTTTGTGTGGCCTATTGCATAAAATTATGTTTTAAAAAAATGCATTAGAACAAGAACTAGTGTTGTTGTAGTTTATTTTAGTAGTGCTACTTTTACAGTGTATATATATATATATTATTTGTATTTTATCCTGGTGTTTATTTTAGTTTTTTTACCTGTTGTGGCTTTTACTTAAAAAAAGAAAAATCGCAGACAAATGTGTGAATGCAAATAAGAAGGCCATAGCAGCAGCATCAAGGTGGCCTGCACAACCGCGATCCACCAAACCCCACAGCCCGCAGCCCAGCCGCAGCGAAGCGGTATGCGCAGCCCGTCACCCCCTCGCTCCAACCGCTGATGGGTCGACCCTGCACCCGTCCCCTTCCTCCCCGAGTCGGACACCACCGCATCGCACCACGTGCAGCCGCGGGCGAGCCCGACTCAACCCGGCGCCCTGGTCGATCCCATGTCCTCCAGGGACACCGCACGCGAGGAAAACTCCTCGAGGAACCCTACCACATCCCTTTCCCGGTCTCTTGTTGCCCGCATGCGTTAGTTAGTGTAAACCGATCTCGGCGGAGGAGCTCGAGTCGCTGCCGTTTCACCGGTCGTTTTCGTCGCTGTAAGATCACCCCGGCTGCGCAGACTGCCCCACACGAACCCCCTCTATTTCGCACTTGCCTGACACCCTCGCTTTTCCCAAATCGCAGCCGAGCGAGGGAAACAAGCCCAACCACCGCCGACGGAGCACGCCGGAATTATCGAGCTCGCCATTGCCTCTCGAGGGAGCCCCGTTGTCTTTCGACCTCACCTCCACCTCAGCCACTCGTCACCGCACCCGCCCGTCACCTCACCTTGGCCGGGGAGCCACCAGAGAGAAGCCGCTGTCCATGTCCGACCCGCTGCCACCGTTCCTCTGTTTCCTGGTGAGCGCGTGCATGGGAGAACCTCGGCATATCACGGGCTGCCATGTGGCAGTTTTCCACAGGAGTTGCTACAGTAACTGACCAGGAGAATTTTGTTTCTTCTTTGTTCTTTGTCAGATTTCAAACAAAACTTCAAATTTCTATAAATTTTATAACTCAAATTTAGATGATTCTTTTTCCTATGCACTCACGAAGACCAGCACTTTATCACGGTACCAAAATCTCACAATTTTGCGCTTTTTAAATTTGAATTCGTTCAAATTCGAACTAAAGCTTCCAGAGGCCATAACTCTCAAACCATTTGTCAGTTTTGAGTGTTTCTTTTTGCATTGTGATCTTAGTGCTATTTAGGTGATTTGTACATGCTGTTATGCTATTGTTCTTGAATTTTTAAAATGTTTTCTTGATGTTGGTTTTATTTTGGTTTATTAGAGTTTCGGTGATTGATTTGTTGAATTGTGTGAAACGTGTAGATTGTCCGAAGTGTGACACGAGCTATTCTCAGGAGTGTGACTTTTTGAACTAGAACCAAGGAAAGTTACATGTTGATCATCCTTTACCTATTGTTTTCTATGCATGTAGTTATATCATGCTATGAATATATGCATGTATAGGATTACTATATTTTTTGTTATATGTTGTTGAGCTATCTTCCTGTCATTTCAAATCATGGCAGTTGTAGTTTGCTATGCTTTGTAGACGGGGGTGGTTCGTGTATTCATTGAGCTTATGTGAGGATTAAATATATAACAAATTCAGTAATAATTACGGATTTAACTCACTGTATTGATGGGTGGTTTCAAGAACATCATGGTTTATACCCTCTGAATGTAAGTGGACGGCCGCCCAGGCTCAAAAAGATCAGACAGACTTAGTGATGCGGAGCATCCTTCGGTCATCCCCATGGAGCTACCATCGTCTCACCAAGTGCCAAGAGGACCCATGCCATGTGCACAAGCTAGAGCTCTCAAGACCGAGGTGACTTCTCTCCTTAGTGATATCCTATATGATCCACTCAAGACATGGTTGCTACCTAAGTCCGGAATGTTGTACATGATTAGGTACCAAGGGGACCCTCCCGAGGATGCACATGAAGATGGTCAAGCTCCCATGTCCACGGATGAAGAGAACCAACGGAAGTAGACGAGGACAGCTTCCAAGCCCCGGACATCCGGCCATGGCTCCAGACATCCGGCCCCTGGAGACATCACCTGGAGCCAAGGATCTGCAGCCAAAGCTACAGGGCCCGGAGATCCGGTGTCCAGCCTGGACATCCGGCCCGTCGCCCCGGAAATCTGGCTCCCATTCTGGACATCCGGACAACCGTCCAGGGAGTATAGAAGCCTGCCTTGGTAACCCGGACATCCGGCCATGACCTCGAACATCCGACCCTTCATGTCGCCCCGGACGTCCGGCCAGCACCAAGACATCCAGACCAGCCCTGCTGATGTAGGGTAGAACCCTAGAGGCCGATCTTTCACGTTTGGAGGGAATCCTACCAAGAACACGAACAATGCGAGAGGGGAGACGAGGGGAACGCGATAAAAACACAAGAGAAAACACTCAACCAACAAGAAGATAGTCACACATGTGCTAGATCCTTGAAACACAAAAGGGTCCAAGACCCGAATCCAACATGGGACGATAAAAAGGGTAACCGGTTCTTCTCCGTGAGGAGGTCTTGAAGATGGTCTTCTCCGAGTGGAGGTCCTGAATCCAAGAGGATCTTCTTTGAAGTGGTGTCGGTCCCTCCCGATGGAGTAGATCTGGATGGATGAGCAAGTGTAACGCCCCGGATTCGATGCGCCAGGTGTCCGCCAGTTATTCGCCTTCCTTGCCATGTCATTTGCTTGCGTGTTACATTTTATCATGTCATCATGTGCATCTCATTTTGCATACGTGTTCGTCTCATGCATCCTAGCATTTTCCCCGTTGTCCGTTTTGCAATCCGGCACTCCTATGTCCTCCGGCGTCCCCTTTTGTCTCCTGTTGTGAGCGGGTGTTAAACTTTCTCGGAATGGCCCGAGGTTTGCCAAGCGGCCTTGGTACAGCACCGGTAGACCGCCTGTCAAGTTTCGTGCCATTTGGAGGTCGTTTGATACTCCAACGGTTAACCAGGAAACCGTAAAAGCCCCTTTTCTTTGCAGCCCAACACCCCTCCAAAGTGGCCCAAAACCCAGCAAACTCCCCTCTATGCTCTCGGTTGTTCGATCACAATCGTGTGGGCGAAAACCGCACCTTATTTGGACTCTCCTAGCTCCCTCTACCTATATATTAGTCCCTCCCCCCGAAATTCCCGGTCCAAAACCCTAGTCCTCTTCCTCCCGCCGCCACTGGACACGTCCGTGACGGCCGGACACATCCGCCGCCATCCCCCGACGAATCGCAGGACGCCACATCGCTCTCGCCGCCGTCTCCGCCACCAGGGCCCGCGCCCAGATCCGCCCACGCCGCCGCCCGCCGCCGCCCGTCGGGACCACGCCCGATGCCCGCCGCCCGCCCGGCCAGCGCCCGCGCGCCGCCCTCCGCCCGGGTCGCGCCGCCACCAGCGCCGGCGTCTGCCGCGCCCCGCCGACCCAGCAGCGCCGCGCCGCCCTCCGCCTCTGGCGTCCCAGCGCCGCCCGTCCGCCTCCGCGCCGCCTGCTCTTCCCTCCGTGACGTCGCCCCGCCGCCGGCAAGCGCGCCTTCATCGCCCTCCGCCCATCGTCCCCGACGATCGCCCGCCCGCCCAGCGGAGCAACGCGCCGCCCTGCCTCCTCCGGCGACCCCCGGCGTTCCGGCCCTCTCCGGCGTCCTTCTCCGGCCTCCCCGTCCTCCTCTCCGGCGAGCCCAGCCGGCCATCCTTGGGTTCTGCGCCCTGGATCCAGATCTAAAAACCCTAAGGTTGACCCCGATTCCCAAGTCCCCGAGTTATTTACATTATCATGCCATGTTCATCGCATCATAACTTGCTGCATACTGCTCCGTTTCGTGCATATAATATGGCAAATTGTTTGACTCGATGAGTACTTCATTTCATTCCATTGCATCATGTTCGTTTGAGTCCATCTTGATGCCCGAATCATCGTTGTAAGAGTGCTATGTGATGTTAATCTACTGAAACTGTTATAACATGCTCATTTGTCATTTTTGCCATGTTTGTTGTGTGCATCCTATGAGATTGATGTCTACATGTGTTTTGATCTATGGTATGCCATCTTTCCAGTGGTGCCATCCACGTATTTTTGTGATGCTTGTACTGAGTGCATCGAGCTCGTGAAGTAGTGTACTTGCTGTTGCTGTTTTCCTGACAGATTCTGTTATATTTTGTTGCTATGTAAACCTGTTGCTACAAGTCATTTCGTGCATTATTCTGGAGATGTTCACTAAGGATGTTTTGTTATACATGTCTTGCTCTATCCATTCATGCCCCTTGTTGCATTTATAGCCTGCTTTATCATGTTGTTATCTTGCTCCAAAGTTTGCTAAATAATGTTGTTGTCAACCTGTTAACATGAAGTTCAGTTTTGGCCATGTGCTTTTCTAGTGATCCATGCATCCTATATACTTGTTCTTGCCATGCTTAGCTTCATAAACATGTCTTCTTACTGTTGGTTGCCTTGCCATGCCATGTATTGCTCTGTGGTGAGTGGTTCAAGCTCACCAACATGCCTACTTATTGTTGTTCCTGCCATGTATGAATCTGTCATATAACTTGCTATGTTTACATGGGTGCCATCATATCTTCTGTGCCCTTTTGGCTCATGGTTAGTAAGGGACTTTTGTTCTATGCATTTAGTAGTATCATGCCATGCCTTTGTTTGTCATGTTAAGTTCCTGTAACATGTTGTTTGATAGCTCTAAACATTGCAGCCTGATGTTATTTCCTGATAAGTCTGAAACTGTTACCATTTGCAATCTCGCCATGTCTTTTTGAGCATGATCTAGTGATTTCTGGAGATAGCTCAGTGTTCATGTCTGGTCATGCTTTACCTGTACTTCATTTCCATGTCTTTTGTTCTTATGTTGGGGTGCTTTAGCATATTGTTTTGATGCTTGCAATATGCCTAGTTGCTGTTATGGACAGATTGTTGTTATGTCTTGTATAGAGTGTATGTGTGGAACCGTTGCTCCATTTTGAGTGTTTTGCTTGCTTCATTTTGCATGTTGTTCCATATTATCATGTTGCATCCTTGTTTTGAGGTGTTTGCTTGATGTTGAGTGCCTTTTTGCATCAATGTCATGTTTAACTTGTTTTGCTCATATCTTCTAGGCCGTAGCTCCGATCTAAATGAACTTTATATGTAACTCGACTAGAATTTCGTGTAGATCATCTTGGTGCATCTTAACTTGCTGTTTAACAACTTGAACATAATGTTCATTCAGATCTGGACCAATTTCGAAATTTGCATATGAGGACTGTTATATGTTGTTTCCGGCCTCATTTAAACTTGCCTTGATGTGTTGTTCTTTTTTGCATCATCTCTTGCCATGATTAGCCTCATTTAGTATTGTCATGCATCATGCTTGGTTGAGCATCATGCCTTGTTCATGTGTGGTGTGTTTACCATGTTGTGTGCTTCTTCTCGATAGTTCCCGTTTTCGTTGCGATCGTGAGGATTCGTTCGTCTACGCTTGGTTCGTCTTCGTGGCTTCATCTTCGTCATGGACTCGTTCTTCTTCCTTGCAGGATTTCAAGCAAGATGACCGCTACCCTGGATCTCACTACTATCATTGCTATGCTAGTTGTTTCGTTCTATCGCTATGCTGCACTTCCTATCACATGTTCTTCAAGCCTCCCAAATTGCCATGTCAGCCTCTAACCTTTGACACCCTTCCTAGCAAACCGTTGTTTGGCTATGTTACCGCTTGCTCAGCCCCTCTTATAGCGTTGCTAGCTGCAGGTGAAGTTGAAGATTGCTCCATGGTGGACAGGGTTTTGTTGGGATATCACAATATCTCTTATATTATTAATGCATCTATATACTTGGTAAAGGGTGGAAGGCTCGGCCTTATGCCTAGTGTTTTGTTCCACTCTTGCCGCCCTAGTTTCCGTCATACCGGTATTATGTTCCTGGATTTTATGCTCCTTACGCTGTCGGGTGATTTATGGGACCCCCTTGACAGTTCGCTTTGAATAAAACTCCTCCAGCAAGGCCCAACCTTGGTTTTAGCATTTGCCTCACCACCACCTACCTTTCCCTTGGGAGTAATTAACCCAAGGGTCCTCTTTGTTATAGCCACCCCCCCCCCGGGCCAGTGCTTCTCTAAGTGTTGGTCCAAAACGAGCAACCTGCGAGGCCACCTTGGGGCAACTCGAGGTCTGGTTTTACTCGTAGCTTGACTTATCCGGTGTTGCCCTGAGAACGAGATATGTGCAGCTCCTATCGGGATTGTCGGCGCATCGGGCGGCTTTGCTGGTCTTGTTTTACCATTGTCGAAATGTCTTGTAAACCGGGATTCCGAGACTGATCGTGTCTTCCTGGGAGAAGGTATATCCTTCGTTGATCGCGAGAGCTTATCACAGGCTAAGTTGGGACACCCCTGCAGGGTATTATCTTTCGAAAGTCGTGCCCGCGGTTATGTGGCAGATGGGAATTTGTTAATGTCCGGTTGTAGATAACTTGACACCAGATCCGAATTAAAATGCATCAACCGTGTGTGTAGCCGTGATGGTCTCTTTTCGGCGGAGTCCGGGAAGTGAACACGGTCTTTGGGTTATGTTTGACGTAAGTAGGAGTTCAGGATCACCTCTTGATCATTACTAGTTGACGACCGTCCCTTTGCTTCTCTTCTCGCTCTTATTTGCGTATGTTAGCCACCATATCATGCTTAGTCACTGCTACAACCTCACCACTTTACCCCTTCCTTTCCCATTAAGCTTTGCTAGTCTTGATACCCATGGTAATGGGATTGCTGTGTCCTCGTGGCTCACAGATTACTACAACAACAGTTGCAGGTACAGGTTATGCGATGATCTTGACGCGAGAGCGATGCTTGCTTGTTTTGGAGTTCTTCTTCTGCTTCTTCTCCGATCAGGGGATAGGTTCCCGGTCGGCAGCCTGGGCTAGCAGGGTGGATGTCGTTCGAGTTTCTGTTTGTTTTTCATCCGTAGTCGGATGTTGCTCTTATGTATGATGATGTTGTATTCGTGTGGCATTGTATGCCTTTTGTATGTATCCCCATCTATTATGTAATGTTGATGAATGATATCCACCTTGCAAAAGCATTTCAATATGCGGGTCTATCCTTGGTGGGACCTTCGAGTTCCTTTTGGATAGGGTCGCATATTGGGCGTGACAGCAAGGCTCTATCTCAAAGTATGAGCTATCACAATGCTAACCCTAACTAGGAGCAGGGGGTCTATATATAGTGCTAGCCCACGAAGGGGTAAGTGAGAGGGGGGATACATGGGCCCTTGGCCCGTTCTCTGCGCACAGGAAGGTGCCGGATGTTCGGGCTGGGGGCCGGATGTCCGGGGCTTCAGGACAGGCCAGATTTCCGGGCTGGGAGGCCGGATGTCTGGGCTGGCGGGGTCCAGCTTCTGTGATGGGAGCCGGATTTCCAGGGGTCGAGCCGGATGTCCGGCCGCTCGCCGTGCGCCGGATGTCCGGGGCCTGTAGCTTCGGTTGGGCTGCGGCTGTAGTAGATGCTCCAGGAGCCGGATGTCCGGGGCTTGGGGCCGGATGTCCGAGTCCTGGGGACTTCTCCGGTTCCTTTCGTCACGTTCCTTCATCCGTGTACTTGAGGACCTGTCCGTGATCCCGAGCATCTCCGAGAGGGTCTTCTTGGTACCTTGTGTCCAATGACGCATAGTCGAGGTATCGTCTTATGTATCCTTGGGGCTTGTAGAGTAGTCGGAGTGTACATGGGAATGAACGTGGGATGCTCTGCATCATATCCCCCCCCTTGGGAAAGATCTGTCCACGTATCGTGATCCTCATCACCATGGAAACGGTTGTCGTGGACGGACTTGTAGTTGGACGTAGTTGAAGGCATGACGCAATCCAAGTACTCCAAGGTGTCTCCGGTATGTGGTACATGCAAAATGAGCAAACACAAGCAACACTCGGAAATACAATGGTTAGCGCACACAAAGTGTCCATCAATTAAGCGTGATTCCGTTCGGCAAGATTGTTCATGATAAAGCGCATGAAGCTTATCAAGATGATCTAGAACGATATGCAAAGCATTAATGGGAGCAAATGCAGGCATTGTGCACAAAAGTGTGTTGTGAATATGATCAATGCAACCATGGTGCAAAATGATGTCATAGTGAGATGGCGTATCAAAAGCATGAACATGGCAATGGATGCTCAATATGTGTATGTTATCATGCAATTGATGGTGGCCAATATGATCATGATGTATGAATATGCCATCAAGGTAGATCACAACAAATTTTCTAAGGAAATGCACAAGCTCATATATCATGGATGGCATAGAAATACCATATGCAACAAGGCAATCATAATGTGAGGCAATCCATGCATAGGGTGCAAACTTGCGGTGAGTATGATATGTCCATCGAGCATGACATGTGGGAGCACAATCAACAATTATGGAGGTGTGAGTGCAATGTGCCAAATGAGTGTTGATGTACCAATGCTCAATGTCGTGGCATGAGTGGAAGTCTGAAGGTGCATCCAATAAGTCCGAGCGCTCCTCAATGTGAAGGTCCATAGAGCCAATCTCATATGTCGCTCCTTCATCCACGAGATGTATCATGTAGACAACAAGAATGAAACAACAATGAAGGAATGACCCATCCAATATGCATATTTGAGGTTGGCTCAAAAGGAAGTAGTTCACCTCATGAATGTTGCCAAAGATGTTGGAGTTGCACATCATGTATGCCTTCACATAACCAATATGCCTCATGACAGTAATGCCTTGTGAATCCTTCTAAACGTAACAACATGACAAACACTCAGAAAAACAAATGAGGTTAGCGGAAGTGCAAAACCTATCATTCGTGTGGTAAGATACCCAACAAGTGTATGCATCATGCTCAGCATAAGAGAGTACATGGGAGCATTTCATAGTATGGAGGCATATGATGCGAGAACAACCAAATAACATAGGCTTAATCAAAGAAGCATGCATCACAAGTAAGGTGTCAAAGTCTCCAAGATCAATAAGAAAAGTATGGTTGCACTCAATACAAGTGGATATGAAAGAAGCAACTAATGGACACAAGAGACAATGATCAAGATATATCATGTGAGAGGCATGAACATATATGTCATCAACCCAAGAAAGCGAGTAACATTGGAACATGGGTGATGCAACATAGCAAGCAATCATAGCGATCAAGTCAAGCAAGATAGTAGTGCGAAGATGCAACATACTAGAGGGAATCATGGCAAGCATGTCATGTGTGCAAATAGTGGGCATGAATAATGCACATGACATATCACAAGCATGAAAGCAAGATATGAGCAAAATATCATCAATGTATTGGCGAGAGATCATATGTAAATAGCAATGGAACATCATGACTTTCCCAACACAACAAGTATCAATAGCATGGGGCACAAGGAAATCATGGTAATAGCTATAAGTATCTCCACCGAGCATGCAAATACACATAGAAGTAGCATAATGGTGAATCATTGGTAGTTGCAAGCAAGGGTCACAATTGCATGGAAAAATCATGTAAAGAGGCATAACATGCAAAGTGAACACGATAGTATGGGCATAAGGTGACAAGTGGTAAATATCCCGTAGCCGTGTGAGGTCCAAGTAGAAGAGATGCGCGTAGTCCTTGCACGAAGGGAACGGTGGTAAGGATAGTCCACAATATCCCAAATCATCTTTGCTCTCAAGAGATTGTATCGTCAACTCTTGGGATTGAGAGGTTGACGAGTGTATGTGAGGACCTACACAAAACAAAGGCAAAGGGAAAATTGTGTGTGCGTGGTATATGTACACGTCATCCATCATGATGCGCATGTGCTTGTGTTGGTTAGCACAAAATATCCAATGGTCAAATAAATGAGATGCGTGATAAATAAACATGTCGTCCATCATGAGAGGATTGTTGTTATGCATGGCATAATGGAGACTCAAAGGATGTAATGCATCATGATATATATGTAGAGCATTGTTATTCATTGAATGCATATGGTGTACACTATCATGGGAATCATGCAAAGTATGGAATGTATCAAAATCTCCTAATATGTATGAGGAAACTATGGGGGTCTCCTCATGAGCATTAATGGAAACATCACTTGGAGAATATTGACAACATCCAAAACAATGCATATTTGGTTCTATGAGATCATGGCATTACATAGTAGACGAATTGCGCAAATCATGTAAAGGAAGCATGACAATATCATCACATGAAAAACAAAAGCCAATGACCATCATCTCGTCATCTATGCCATAAGTGCAAATTGGATTTATTTTAATGGGGCATGCATAGTTACTATGTTGAGATTGAAATGATGCAATATGGGAGATCTCACTCATAGCATATGACAAGTTTAAATGATTATCAAACATGAAGTGACCAATAGAATTTTCACATGATATCCTATGGAGCATAGCATCACAACTAGGTAAGCCATGACATGAGGAAGTCGCATTAGCATGAAGGATGGGAATAGGTGGGTCAACATCATGCAAGCAATCATTGGTAAGATAGTCTGCTAGTGGGACAAGAAAAGTACCATCACCTATGTTACCTTTGGAGCATCGCTCATCTATTGTAGGTGAGGTGTCGAAGATCCACTTGTTGTCATCTTCATCTTGATGGAACCATGTGGGGGTGCATCATCGTCCACCATGGCCATCGTCGTCTCCATTGGATGGATGGACTCGTCGGGGATAGGCATGTCTTCATGTAGGAGACCTAGCACCAAAGAACGAAACACACTCCGAGTAGAGGTTAAGTCATTAGAAATCATAGTGGCCTCACATCCCGTGTCAACTACCTAACTCGCTAAGTGGTGTGGCTCACTCAATCCCTCAAGGATGCTCTCACTCATATGGTTGGTGGTGTCACTCAAATGGCTCTCATCCTCACATAGGATGTGTGGCATGCTCTCATGTGTGGGGCTAGTGGTGATCACATTCATCCTCTCATAGGAAATGCTCTCAATGTCATATATGGTGGAGTCACTCATCTCACTCATGTGGTGGTAGCTCTCCTCACATGGCAATTCGGGCATCTCGACATATGTGGGTGTCGGAGAGATGTAGGTGCAAATGTCTCCATGCTCAACTCCTATCATCGTGGTCGAAGGGGATGGCCCTTGCTCGACCTTCTTTCCACCGTCTTGGTGTCGGAGGCCCATATGATGTGGCACCTCATAGCTCGTCTCCATGACCAAAGGGAATTTCCCATTCTCGGCCATCTTTCTTGAGGGGCTTCCGAAGATGTAAGTGTCGCCCTCACTTGTAGGTTGTCGCCTTGGACTTGATGAAGTCGTTGTAGGCATACTCGTGGGAAGTAGGCGAAGATGCCGTATGTATAAAGGCGAGGATGCCTTGATAGCACTTGGCGAAGATGCCGAAGTGGTTGGTGTAGCCGTAACTCCGTCTTGGTGGTGCTCATCTTGCGGTCTTTTCTTTTTCTCATGAAGCTTCGACTTTGCGTGAAGTAGGCTTTTTTGGGACTTGTGCATTTGCGCTTGGTGAGCATCTTCATGATGATGGTGTTGTTGTCATGCTTAAGCTCGATGGTGTTCGTCATCGTCGTGCACATGATGCTTGGAGGTGACTTGCCCTTCATGATGATGTTGATCACGAACGTGATGGTGGTCTCCATGGAGATGTGGACGAGGACGAATTGCGCTTGCATCGTTTTCGCGCTCCGAAGACTTGTGGCTTGAACGTCGCCGCCTTGAAGATGATGAAGGGGAAGAAGACTTGATTAAGGCACGAATCTCCTCCATCCTTGCTTCTTGCTCCATTGTTTGTTCGGAAAGCTTCTTGTGGATGTAGTCCCTTTTCCTTGATTCGGAGTAACGAATGTCGATGGAGATGTTCTCGATGCGCTATCGCAATCTTGATTCTGTGCCTTGCATTTGTCGTTCTAGATCGAAGATGGACGCTTTGGTGATGTAGTTGTTCGTCCCATCATTGTTGTTGAAGACCGAAGATGAAATGCCTTTCCTATCCATCACAAGACTCGAACAAATATGAGTGGAAGAAAGGAGAGAACTATACCAAATGTACATTGACCGATGTTGAAAATGGATCAATGATCACTCAATGATGTAACAAGGAAATAGCACAATTGGAACCGGTCTCGTCGATTTCTCACACCTACATAAGTAAGTCTTATGGTGGAGCTCGGTGAGGATAGTAGCATAAAACTTTGATGCAAAATGTTAGCAAGAGTCAATAATGTTGAAAGAGATTCACAAATTCACAAGTGAAACAAATGGACCAATGGAAATGAATGGCACATGGAAACACACACAAGGGTAGATAAAAGGGGTCGTGCAACCAAGGAATGAGCACAAAATGTGGAATCCACGAAAAACGCTCGTGTTGCACAACTCAAGAGAGACGCTTGCACGATTCCTCTATATGCGGATACGACACTTGTGCACACAACCTATAAGATGCAAAATGGATAAACTTTCTATCCCAAGTATGCTATGTATGTATGGTTCCCGGTGTTTCTCTCAAGATGATCCAAGATGATCGGATATGACAATCTTATATGCAATGTGGTATGATGCTATGGCAGTTGCTTACAAGCTTCTTTGCTCTCTTTCTTTTGCTTAAAAGCTTTATTTCTTCTTCTTTTTGTATGGCCACTTTTGCACAATGCACAAACCAAGATATCAATAGTGTATATGCGGGAACAAAGTTGTGACACAAGATATGATATGGTAGCAAGATGATACGAATATGATATGGCATATATGCAATGGAAGGTGTAGATCAATGATCACTAATGTGCACAAGTAAAGTTGCCGGCAATACTCAAATGGCTACTCTCGATAGGCAAGTGACGCAAAATAGGCTAGGGGTTATCAATGCAATGGCAAGGGGAATATACAATGGTGTCGTCGAGGTTACGTACCATGTCCATGATGAGAGGCGGTGTTGTTGAAGTCAACCCGTTCCTAATTGGCCGAAACACCTTAGGAAACGGAAAAACCACAACTCAAAATCACAAGAACAAAAGTCAAATAGTGGTAGCGGAAAAGCGGTAGTGGTTTGCACTCGACAATGCGGAAGTGGAGTGATGGGCTATACACATGTCGGAGTTTAAGTTGCCATCCCTAAGTAGACGAAACACCTTAGGAGACACAAGCCACAACTCAAACAAGCTCAAACAACAATTGGGTTAAGTTGGGTTGGCGAAATGTACAGTGGGCAATGTTATTTAGAGGTGGTGGTTGTGGTTGATAAAGAAGCAATCGTCCCTAAGCAGCCAAAACACCTTAGGAGACTCGAATCACAACTCAAGCAACCACTAATGATATGGGAAGCGAAATGGGTTAGGTTGAAGAAGGCTATAGTGGTTATGCAGATGATATGGTGGAAGGCCTAGGCAAATATGCCAAAGTTCAGAAAATTTGATGGTGTCAAATGATGTTGGAACCTATCTAGGTGGATGGGGGATGTCAATAGCATCTCAAGGAGCTAAAGAACAGGAAAATCGGACTCCGGATGTGAAAGTTATGGGCAAAACGGTGAAATACCAAAGGCTGAATGTCACGGGTCGGACATCCGAGGGTTTTGGGGCCGGATGTCCGGGGGCTGATGGCCATAACCATGCGGATTTTGTGCTCCAGGAGCTGGATGTCCATCTTGGGCCCCGGTTGTCCGGCCTGATGGCCCGGATGTCCGGCCTGTGCCTCGGATGTCCGGCCCACGATTCCAGATCAGGACATGGACTTCGAAACTCGATTTGGGGCGGAAATTGACGTTTTTGGGGGCAAAATTGATGAGATTTCCTGGATGGAAAGTGGGGAAACTTGGGGATATGCTAGATCCACTTGAAACCAAGCAAATCCATGGATCAAAATCAACAAAACATCATCAAACCAACAAATCACAAAAAAATTAGGGCTATTTTTGGTGGGGATTATCGAAATTGGGGAAGAACACAAAAAAATCAAGCTAGAAAACAAGGGGTAGGGGCTCCAAATTCGTGATCAACCTTGCTCTGATCCAAGATGATGTAGGGTAGAACCCTAGAGGCCGGTGTTTCATGTTTGGAGGGAACCCTACCAAGAACACGAAGAACGTGAGAGGGGAGACGAGGGGAACACGATGAAAACACAAGAGAAAACACTCAAACAACAAGAAGATAGTCGCACATGTGCTAGATCCTCAAAACACAAAAGGGTACAAGATCCAAAGCCAACAAGGGATGATACAAAGGGTAACCGGTTCTTGTACGTGAGGAGGTCTTGAAGATGGTCTTCTCCGAGTGGAGGTCTTGAATCCAAGAGGATCTTCTCCGAAGAGGTGTCGGTCCCTCGCGATGGAGTAGATCCGGATGGATGAGCAAGGCTCTATCTCAAAGTATGACTATCACAATGCTAACCTAAACTAGGAGGAGGAGGGGGTCTATATATAGTGCTAGCCCACGAAGGGGTAAGTGAGAGGGGGGATACATGGGCCCTTGGCCCGTTCTGTGCGCACAAGCAGGTGGAAGCCGGTTGTCCGGGGCTTCGGCACGGGCCGGATTTCCGGGCTTGCAGGCCGGATGTCCAAGCTGGCGGGGTCTAGCTTCTGTGATGGGGCGCCGGATTTCTAGGGGTCGAGCCGGATGTCCGGCTGCTCGCCGTGCGCCGGATGTCCGGGGCCTGGGCCGGATGCCCGGGGCATGTAGCTTCGGTTGGGCTGCGGCTGTAGTAGATGCTCAAGGGGCTGTATGTCCAGGGCTTGGGGCCGGATGTCTCGGTCCAGGGGACTTCTCCGGTTTGTTCCGTTGTGCTCCTTCATCCGTGTACTTGAGGACTTGTCTGTGATCCCGAGCATCTCCGAGAGGGTCTTCTTGGTACCTTTCGTCCAATGGCGCATAGTCGAGGTCTCATCTTATGTATCCTTGGGGCTTGGAGAGTAGTCGGAGTGTACATGGGGATGAACGTGGGATGCTCCGGATCACCTGCCCAAGGAGATCCAAGACGGCGCTAGGCCAGCCCGGACATCCGGCCCCTCGCGAATGGCCAGACATCCGACCCGACGCCCGGACGTCCGGCATTCCCTGTCCGCGCACAGTGTAAAGGGCCGAGCCCATGTATCCCTTCGCCCCTTAGACTATATATACTCCTCCTCCACCCTCTCTCTAGGGTTATCATTGTGATAGCTCATGCTTTGAGATAGAGCTTTGCTCATCCATCCGGATCTACTCCACCACGATGGACCGACACCTCTTCGGAGAAGATCCACGGTGGATTCAAGACCTCCTCTCGGAGAAGACCCACCTCAAGACCTCCTCACGGAGAAGAACCGGTTACCCTATGTATCGTCCCTTGTTGTATTCGGATCGTGTATCTCTTTGTGTTTCGAGGATCTAGCACTTGTGTGATTGATCTTGTTGGTTGAGTGATTTCTCTTGTGATTCCCCTTGTTTTCCCCTCATTTCCCCCTCGTGTTCTCACTACAAAAAAAATACACTTTCGTGATGACACATGTTTGTCACAGTAGGTCGTGTTTTTTTTCATGCATGTACATCCATGACGATTTTATGACAGAATCAAGATAGTCATACCTGTGCTGTCGTAGAAGTGTTCCATGACATTAACAAAATTATCATCATGGAAGTGTCCACTTCCATGACGATAAATCGCGCATCACAGAAGTGCTTTCATCAAGGCTGACCGACACATGGCATGCACCGTAACGGAACGCCGTTAAGCTATCGGGTCGGGTTTTGGATCCGATAACCCGTTAACAGCCCCGACCAATGGGAAATTTCCACGTGTAAAATTCTTATTGGCCGGACGAAACACGTGTCAGCTCGCCAGTGGGTCTGATAGGCGCCTACGATATGTCGACACGTGCCACGGCCCACCACTGGCCCATTTAGCTTACAAAGTTGGCCCGTTTGACTTGGTCAAAAGTTAACGGGCTGGACCATGAAAAGCCTGTTAACGGTCTCTTCGCAAATAGCCCATTTTACGGCCCGGTAAATCACGGACCGTTAGGCCCTAAAGGAAACCGGCCCAACAATGTCATGTGGGCCGTCGAATATAACACCAGCCCATTTCAGTTTTGGCCCATGTATGGCCCACGATGTCTTTCGGCCCATATGAGGCCTTCGTATTGTTAGGCCCTTTAGATGCCCACGGTGACTCTAGCCCATAATGAACAGTAATTTTCTTTGTACCCGTTAACGGCCCGTGATTCACATCGGCCGTTTCCAGCCCGTGTTAGCTTTCGGCCTATTGACGGCCCATACATTCTTGGGCTCCTTTTCGGCCCTCGATTACTTCCGGCCCGTTACTGGCCTGTTCCCCTAAGGGGCCAAATTCGGCCCATGGCAAGAATCGGCCTGTTTCTGGCCTGTTAACCCGTTGCGTCGTTTCCAGCCCATCCTATAGTTTGGCCCATTAACGACCCGTTATGCCTGTGACAGAATTAAGCCTTTGCTGTCCTCCGGCCTGTTAATGGCCTGTTACTGTGCTGGGCCGATACCAATTACACCCGTTTATGGCCCATGTAGACCCATTTATCCGACGGCCCGAGGCCCACCGATTCTACGGCACTGTTGGAGGACCATTTATCGACGGCCCGTAGGAGACCCATGGATCCTACGGCCCGTAGGAGACCCATGGATCCTACGGCCCGTATATGGCCCATGGTTGTTGCGGCCACTAGCAAACTAGGGAAAAAGAAGACTAGGAAATAAATAAGGCCGAAACTAACGCTAGGCTATTAAGGCGATTGAACAAATTACATCCACTCGGCATCAAAGATCGCAACCAGTGCAAATATAGGGAACACCCTACACTATACAAAAATGGCTTGCTATTTTCTTCAGCCGGTGGCTGCACGTTAAGAATAAATTTTGTATCGCACCAAAACAAATTACAACTATATAACAAAAGGAAGGTTGGCATAAAACTTAACAGTCTAGTAGATAAATGCACCATCAGAAGTTCAGAAGCTCAGTTCATTTGACCTGACTATTGCGTTTTCATGTTGTATTGTCTGATGGAGCACCATAACCCTCGCCTTCATTTCCCCTAGGCTCATGAACAACATAGCAAATGTCTGATAGTCTAGTTTCAAAACCATGCATATCTTGACAACATCGAACAATGTCTCTCCTTGTTTCACAAAGGGGCTCTGTTAGGGAATGGACTTGTGTCTGGAGCGCAGATACAACATTGCTTTGAGATTGCATATCTTGATCATGAGGCAGTTTGGACGAGATTGCCTTAACAACCAACCCAGTATTACATAGGAACGTGCTTTTGGCACTGTTAGTGGAAAGGTACTGACCCACTACAGCAAGAGCTGACATTGCGGTTATAGTTGCCTCGCCACCTTCTGAAGGTGGCGGTTCCACCATTTTTTCCATAACTTGCTGAAAAGTTGAGTTTTTACGTTAGTAGTACCAGAACAGAAGATATTAAGGAGGCAGCAAAACCAAACAAAATAGCTTTGGTCTATATATAGAACTTATTCTGGTGAACCCATGTAAAATATTAGTTGTATTTTATTGCAAAGTACATAATAAAACCAGGTTCCAAACATATGACCATGTACCATCGCTAATGTATTGTCTATTTCTTCACATTGTATTGAGGGCTAAGGATAAAGAGACGAAGTTTATAATACGGTAAGCATAGTATGACATCATTCATATCACAAAACAACTGAGAATAGACAAGCAGGCAATTGTAACGTTGTGTGGGCAAGTTCAGCACGGAACTAGATTATGGGTCAAGATCAAAGGAACATCACTCCTCTCTTTTAAACCTTGTAAGGTGCAATGATACGCTAAGATAATTGTGTATAAAATTGAAAAGAGTAATAGACATTGGCTGCAAACCATGCAGTTCAAGGCACAAGTCAGAGTAAGTCGTAGTTAAAAGGCATGAGGATTAAGGACTTACAATAGCGTCTTTGACTGGTGTAGTCATGCCCTTCTTCTTGCTGGTGTGACAGTCCTTGAAGATTTCCACAGCATTTGGTTCAGGTACTTTTTGGTCCTTGCGGGCTTTCCTCTTCATTTCGAACAAGTCAATATAGATCTGATAATATGGTACAGCAAAAAGAGTGAAACAACAGCTAATTACAAGAGCCTCGCAGTGTGCAATATAGCTACGAGATCCTGTTGTCTCTTCGAATTTCACTTTCGTACGGTTGGCCTTGTTCTTTGAACAGTTCACCTACAAGAAGATATATTTGTGTGGCACATGCATAAATAGGACTTCAACATGTGATGTGATCACATATATATAATCTACCTAATACTTCGGATCAGACCAGTGTTTAACAAGGCCCCTCCAGTCTTCATCCGATATATTTTCCACTGCAGATGTTTGGGACAGTTCACTGTTAGCCTTGCCTTCAAAGTGAGTTTTCCTCATGTTATACCGATACTGTCGTAGAGCATACTTGAAAACATGGGTGCAAGCTTGTCCGGTTGCATCATCTTGGATATCCAACTTGAACCTCATCTATTGAAAATTATGGGAGTCTCATTATCAGCAACCTAGAAAGTATGGGACAGAGCAAGACGATATTACTAGTATCCATACATAACCATACTTATAGATAAATGGTCGAGGAAGGTGTTGAGCTGGGTTTCGTCTTTGTCATTCCTGTATTGAATCCATGTTGGGAGGATACGTACATGACACCTAACGGCATCCGCTGCCTCTGATACTAACTTGGCTGACTCTGTAGCATCACGTGGCCTTTTTAAACCTGCCCCAAAATGGATCTCCATTCTTCCTCCTCTATATTTAGTTAACCTATCGAGCATTATCCCTGATGTTTGTTTCCTCTTGCGCCTAGGTGCTAGTCCAACAACGAACATAGGAAGTGTTAGTGTACATCAAACTGTGAGACTACATATAAAGAAGCATGCAATTGTAACTTGACTCCAGCAACTACCTTCTTGCTGTTGAAGCTCACAAGGTTCATCTGATATTGCCAACTCGTCTTGTGTCAAGAGTGCTTGGGAAGTAGTGTCAGGTGGCAAGGGAGCTTGGGAACGTGCTGCTAGCTCAGTTGACGCACGAGTAACTCGTGCAACTGGTAGTACTGTGGTAGGTGTTGCAAGAACTAGAGTTGTCTCTGCTTGTTTGGTGGTAGCTATTTGTTTCTGTTTGGCTTTTTTGCAGCTCGTGTAGCATGGGATGCCGTGTTTGTAGAATTTTCCACTGGACTTTGACCTTCTATTGCACCATCAGTACCAGCAGAATCTGCAGGATTCATCCGCTTCTCATTCCTCGCCATTCTGTGTTTCTTCCTCTTTCTCTGTGCCATGTTAAGTCAAGCCGACAAGAAAAATGAATAACAATTTAGTTCTTCAGAAACAAATTGATGCGTGATGCAGACGAACTGAACTTTGATGTTAGACAACCACATGATAGGAGGATGTAATATGTATGAAAAACAGGACGGAAGAGATAACTAGAACTATGATGTGTAAACTAAGAAGAAGACATTTTACAAAATTAGAAGCAATGCAATGGAAGGTAGACACCCTATGAAAGATGCTACAAATATCGCTCTGCCAAGTTAACAGTGTCTCATCATAAATGGCGTTTAAACAAATGTGAAGCAGTATAAGAAATAATCATATGCAAGATGCAAACGACATCACACTACCATGTTAGAGGTCTCTCGTCATTAGTGCCATTGCATATTCACAACATTGCATATTCACAGCTTATGATGTGTAAACTAAGGAGAAGGCATTTCAACAAATTAGAAGCAATGAAAGCTAGACACCATATGAAAGATGCAACGAATATCACTCTACCAAGTTAAAACTGTCTCGTCATAAGGGCCATTTCAACAAATTAGTAGTACAAGCTAGAAAAGAATGCGAGATGTAACCTATATCACACTCCAAAGTCAAACGTGTATGATAAGTGATTGTTGCAGGTTACACAACAATAGTAATTTGATGTAAGAACTTGGTGTGATAGACAGATATTGTATGTTCTAGAAACAGGAACACGTGTCTTATTCAAGTATAATGTGTAAAGTAAGCAGAAGGAATTCAACAAAATTAGAAGCAATACAGGCTAGACATCACACATAACATGCAACCACATATAACAGTGCCAAGTTAGAGGGAGCACCGGTGATGGTGCACTAGGGGAGATGTGCTCATCATAAACACAGCTTTGTTGAGTGTCTATGCATGTGTTGTCTTGGAAATCATCTTGGGGGTGTGGAGAAGTAGAAAATATAGAGGCCCTCCGTTCGGAAGGAGCACCTTTATCCGCTGCCTTGCTAACTTCCTTCCGCTTTATTGATTTTGAATTGTCAAGTAAAACCGACAAGAAAAAGCAATAAAATTCTCTCTTCCGAACTCATTCATGCATGATAATTGACAATCACTACTTTGATGTAAGGCAAACACATGATACCGTGGATGGAATATGTACAAAAAACAGACGGCATGGCATGTTCACAACTGTTTGTGTAAACTAAGCAGAAACCATTCCAACAAATAAGAAGCAATGCAAGCTAGACACCACATGAAAGATGCAACCAATATGACTCTGCCAAGTTAAAAGCGTCCCATCATAAATGGAATTTCAACAAATTAGAAGCAGCGCATGCTATAAATCATATGAAATATGCAACTAATATCACACTTCATATACTAAAGGTGTCTCGTCATATTGATTGATGTGGGATACAAAAAAACAATAGTTTTATGTAAGGACATGCTTAATAGACAGATGTCTTATGTACTAAATACAGGAAGGCATGTCACATTAACAGGTATAATGTATAAGCTAAGCAGACTAGAACATGCAGTTTAACCAGATTGGAAGAATTACAATCTAGAGACCATATGCAACATGCAACCACATATCACGCCGCCAAGTTAGAACAAGCACCTGCGATGCTAGTGTAGGGGAAATGCTATAATCAACTACAGAGCTACGTCACTATCTTCATCTAGCATTGTTGTTTCTTGAGAATCATGTCGGGAGGCTGACAGTGCATTATTTAAATGAGGAGTAGTCCACTTGCCTGCCTGCCTCATCATAAGTGATTGATGAGGGATACACAAGAACATTAGTTTGATGTAAGAACATGGTTAATACAGATGTACTAGTATGTACCAAAAACAGAAAGGCATGTCATATTCAAAGGTATAATTTGTAAGCTAAGCAGGTGCAATTTAACCAAATTGGAAGCAAGACAAGCTAGACATCCGGCTGGAGTGGTGAGCATGATCATCTAGGACCTGAGAGCCTGGCGGGAGGCAGGCTGCTTCGCCACCATCGCAACTTTTTAGTTGGCTTCCAGGTGATGCCTATCTTTGCTGGGCTTGTCACTGGCTCGGCCAATGCCCTGACTAGCTATTTGTCTTCTGGTGCTCACAGGATGGTGGTTCATGTAAAAAAATATCTTTCCTTATCTTAATGAAGGGGTTGTTTGGTTTGTGACTAACTTTGCCAAATGTTGCCACACCTAAAGCTAGGCAAGTTTGACTAACTTAGGTGAGTGTTTGGTTCAAGTCACACCTTAGGAAAGCCACACTTGGACCCCACATGGCATACACACAAAAAACGTGGCAAGATTCCCTTAGGCTTGCCAACTTGTGGATTTCATTTTGATGAACTAACCTTAGGCAAGCTTGGCAAAAGTATGTGGCAAAGTGTGGCAATGCTAGGCCTAGAATCAAACAGCCCCAAAGACCGACTTCGGCCTTTCGAATACAAGCTAGACACCATATGGAACATGCAACCACATATGACACCGCGAAGTTAAAGCAAGCACCTGGGATGGTGGTTCATTGCGGCGAGGTCATCAACTCGAGCTACGTTTACCGTCTCCATCTGCGACACTACACCCTTTATAGCATCAGAACGTGTCGTGCCTACCCGCCAAGAAAGTGGCTCAACTTCTCTCTTCTCTTTTTTGCTTCTCTCAAGGCAGACTCTGAAATACCCTTGCATAAAAACACAATAGTGAGAGTATGGGTGAAGTGTGTGCAGAACTAGTGCACTGTAAAAGTAGCAGATAGCAGGTAGCTGAAAAATAAATGACAGGAGACATATCATAGCTCTACAACATTACAGGGCAAACAAAATTAGATTCTACTCCGTATGATTTTGTAATATATGAGTGATACATCTCCAATGTATCTATAATTTTTTATTGTTCCATGCTATTATATTACCCATTTTGGATGTTTATGGGCTTTACTTTAAACATTTATATCATTTTTGGGACTAACCTACTAATCGGAGGCCCAGCCCGTATTGCTGTTTTTTGCCTATTTCAGTGTTTCGAAGAAAAGGAATATCAAATGGAGTCCAAACGGAATGAAACCTTCGGGAGCGTGATTTTTGGAACGAACGTGATCCACAGGACTTAGTGTGGAAGTCAAGAAACAATTGAGGCGGCCACGAGGGTGGAGGGCGCGCCCCCCCTACTGGGCATGCCCCCCTATCTCATGGGCCCCTGGGAGTCCACTGACCCACTTCTTCGTCCTATATATATCCATGTACCCCAAAAACATCAGAGCGACAACGAAAAACTATTTCCACTGCCGTAACCTTCTGTATCCGCGAGATCCCATCTTGGAGCCTTTGTCGACGCTCCGCCGGAGGGGGAATCGACCATGGAGGGCCTCTACATCATCTCCAAGGCCTCTCCGATGAGTTGTGAGTAGTTTACCACAGACCTTCGGGTCCATAGTTATTAGCTAGATGGCTTCTTCTCTCTCTTTGAATCTCAATACCATGTTCTCCTTGATCTTCTTGGAGATCTATTCGATGTAACTCTTTTTGCGGTGTGTTTGTCGAGATCCGATGAATTGTGGGTTTATGATCAAGTTTATCTATGAAAAATATTTGAATCTCCTCTGAATTTTTTTATGTGTGATTAAGTTATCTTTGCAAGTCTCTTTGAATTATCAGTTTGGTTTGGCCTACTAGATTGATCTTTCTTGCAATGGGAGAAGTGCTTAGCCTTGGGTTCAATCTTGCGGTGTCCTTTCCCAAAGGATGTTAGGGCAGCAAGGCACGATTGTATCGTTGCCATCGAGGATAAAAGATGGGGTTTATATCATATTGCATGAGTTTATCCCTCTACATCATGTCATCTTTCTTAACGCTTACTCTGTTCTTTATGAACTTAATACTCTAGATGCATGCTGGATAGCAGTCAATGTGTGGAGTAATAGTAGTAGATGCAGGCAGGAGCCGGTCTACTTGTCACGGACGTGATGCCTATATACATGATCATGCCTAGATAATCTCATAATTATTCACTTTTCTATCAATTGCTCGACAGTAATTTGTTCGCCCACCGTAATACTTATGCTATCTTGAGAGAAGCCACTAGTGAAACCTATGGCCCCTGGGTCTATCTTTTATCATATAAGCATTCAATCTACTTTTATTTGCATCTTTACTTTTCCTATCTATATTATAAAATACCAAAAATATATTTATCTTATCATATTATCTCTATCAGATCTCACTTTCGCAAGTGGCCGTGAAGGTATTGATAACCCCTTTATTGCGTTGGTTGCGAGTTCTTGTTGCTTGTGTCGGTGCGTGGGACTTTTGAGGAGCCTCCTACTGGATTGATACCTTGGTTCTCAAAAACTAAGGGAAATACTTACGCTACTATTGCTGCATCATCCTTTCCTCTTCAAGGAAAACCAACGCAAGCTCAAGACATAGCAAGAAGGATTTCTGGCATCGTTGTCGGGGAGTTCTTTGCTCAAGTCAAGACATATCAAGTACCTATCAAAAACTCATCTCCCTCGCATTTACATTATTTGCCATTTGCCTCTCGTTTTCCTCTCCCCCACTTCACCCTTGCCATTTTATTCTCCCTCTCTTTCCCAATCTCCTCTCTCTTTCGCTTGTCTTTTGTTTGCTCGTTGTCATGGCTAGTCCTCCTATCCTCGTTATTACTCCCGAACATGAAATTCTTAATTTTAAGCAAAGGAAGGGAGAAAATTTAAAAGATGCTTGGCATAGAATTTGCAATGCTCAAAATAAATCTACTAGGAAGCTTTCTACATCCGTTCTTCTTTGCAATTTTTATGTAGGCATTACTCCTTGGAATAGATGCATTCTTGATACCATTACTGGAGGGGATTTTTTGAGTAGCCATACGTTTGATGCTTATAATGCTATGTTAGATTTATTTGGCCCACCACTGTAACGCCCCGGATACAACTTTCCATATTCGTAACTCCGAATCTTGCCATTTCCGGCGATGTGATTTATTATTTCCTCCGTGGTTGGGTTTTTGTCTATTGTTTTGCATTTTGTTCTTGTTATGCATCTCATCTCATGTCATCATCCGCATTGCATCATCATGTTTTCAAAACATGCATCCGTCCCGGTCTCTTAGTTCTCTCCGTTGTCCGTTCTGAGACCGACCACACTTGCACGCGCCCGTGGCACCTCCGAAATATTATTTTATAAGTGGCATAAAAATGTTCTTGGAATGGGTTGCAACTTGTCGTGCGGTCTTATTATAGTGTAGACCGACCGCCTGCCAAGTTTCATCGCATTCGGAGTCCATTTGATAGCCCTTCCGTCAACTTATATCCGCAATATAGTCGGTATATTCGTCGGATGTTTTCGGTCTTCGAAAACCCGTGCCGGGCTGCATTTCTCCCCTCTCCTCTCAGCCCAACCCTCTCGTCACAGCCCACCTAGGCCTGCCTAAACCCCCTCGCGTCCGGAACCGCCCGATCGAGATCCGAGGGTCCGAAACCCCTCCAAAATCCCCCTAACCCTAGCTCTTACCCTATATAAACACCCCTCCTTTCCTAATTTGGGCAACCCTAGCCCCTAGCCTCCCCTAACCTCCCGCAGCCGCCACCTCCCACCTTCTCCTTGTTTTCCGCGCCGCTCCAGTCACCCCCCACCACTTGGCGCCGCAGCCAGCGCCCTACGGCCAATCAGGCCACGCCACATCGCTTCCCCACAGCCAGCGCCGCCGCGGCCCGCACGGGGCCCCCGAAGCCCATCGGGGCCCGTCCCTCAGCCCGCAGCCCCGAGCTCCCTGCTGCCCCGCTCGATCTGGATCGGGAGGGAGTCCCGTCCTCGCCGCCGCTGTCCGACCGGTCGCCGGACCTCGCCCCGCCGCCGCAGATGAGCGTCGCCCCGCCTCCTTCTCTTCTTTCCCTCTCCTTCCTCTCTTCCTCATCTCCTCGTCTCCCTCTCTCTCTCTGTGCAGTTCCGCCGCCGCCATGGAGGTCGCGCCACCGGCACCGTCTTCGCCCGGAGCAGCCGGAAACCGCCGGGAACGGATCCCCGATGCCCGGATCCGGCCTCCCCTCGCCGGATCTGCCCGTCCCCGGTCTCCCCTTGCGCCATTGGCTCCCGTCGCCGTCCCAGCAGTGTGCCGCCGTGCCCTGCGCCCTCTGCATCGGGCGGGAGGAGGACGAGTGCCTCCAGCGCCGCCGCATGGGCCCCGTGTCGCCCTTCACCTGTTTCAGCCCAGCAAGCAGGTCCAGCAGCGCCCTGCCGGCATGTCTCTCCCACCGAACCGGGCCTTGGCCCAGGGTGAGCAGACCCCTCCCCCTCTCCTGTGCACTTTGGGCCAGACAGATTCAGCCCATGTATATTTTTTTTCCTGCTACTGCGATTTTAACATTATCCATGGTATTAACAGATTTACAGAAAAACCCCTCATGTTCATGCATCAATAATTAATTAACCGTGCATCGGATTAAAATAATTTATATATGAAAAATGCTTAGTTTTTCATCTATTTTCACAATATGCCACTTTCATCTCATGTTAATATGTTTAAAATGTTGTTTACATTAATTTGCTCCTATGCCATGCTAAAATGATTTAATTCATAACTAAATAACCGTAGCTCCGAATTTAATGTTCTTTATATGTAAATGGGGTGGAAAATGCCTAGTTTAACTTGGTGCACTTTGTTTTGCTGTTTAACAACATTAAAATGGTGTTTAGGGCAGAACAGTACCGAATTCATAAATTGCATTTGAGGTTCTTCCGGAATTGTTGTTTGTTCTTCCGGCCTCATTTAAACTTGCCTAGTTAGGTAGTTTTGTTATGCTTCACCCCTTGCCATGTTTAACAACATTTAATATTGTTGAGTAGCTTATAACTAGAGAGAACTAAATAATTGCATGTGGTGTTTCATCAATATGCAACTCGTTGCATATTGAGCTCCACTTAATTTGTAGTGTTGTTTGTGCATATTGCCATGCCATGCTTCATTAAACCGGACATGCATCATATTTGTCTGCGCATCATGCCATGATTATGCTTGTGTGTTTACTATGTTGTTCGCTTCTTTCCGGTTGGCTTCTCTCGTTAGCTTCGGTTTCGTTCCGGAGTTGTGAGGATTCGTTCGACTACGTTCGTTTGTCTTCTTCATGGACTCGTTCTTCTTCCTTGCGGGATTTCAGGCAAGATGACCGCTACCCTGGATCTCACTACTATCATTGCTATGCTAGTTGCCTCGTTTATTTCGCTATGCTGCGCTACCTATTACCTGTTTGTCCAGCCATCCCATATTGCCATGAACCCCTAACCTTTGACACCATTCCTATGCAAACCATTGTTTGGCTATGTTCCCGCTTTGCTCAGCCCCTCTTATAGCATTGCTAGTTGCAGGTGAAGTTGAAGATTTCTCCATGGTGGACAGGATTTTGGTTGGGATATCACAATATCTCTTATATTATTAATGCATCTATATACTTGGTAAAGGGTGGAAGGCTCGGCCTTATGCCCGTGTTTTGTTCCACTCTTGCCGCCCTAGTTTCCGTCATACCGGTGTTATGTTCCCGGATTTTATGCTCCTTACGCGGTCGGGTGATTTATGGGACCCCCGACAGTTCGCTTTGAATAAAACTTGTCCAGAAGGCCCAACATTGACTTTTACCATTTGCCTCACCACCACCTACCTTTCCCTTGGGAGTAATTAACCCAAGGGTCATCCTTATTATAGCCCCCCGGGCCAGAGCACCGTGCGGGACCATCCCTTGGCAACTTGGGTTACGTCGGTACCTGTACGCTTCGCTTATCCGGTCGTGGCCTGAGACGAGATACGCTGCTACTATCGGGATGTCGGCACGCCGGAGGCTTTGCTGGTCTTGTTTTACCATTGTCGAAATGTCTTGATGTACCGGATTCCGAGACTGATCGGGTCTTCCCGGGTGAAGGTCTATTCTTCGATGATCGCGAGAGCTTGTCATGGGCTGTTGGGACACCCTGCGCAGGGTTTAAACTTTCGAGAGCCGTGCCGCGGTTATGTGGCGATGGGAATTTGTTAATGTCCGGTTGTAGACAACTTGACACTTGATCCGAATTAAAACGCATCAACCGCGTGTGTAGCCGTGATGGTCTCTTCTCGGCGGAGTCCGGGAAGTGAACAGGGTTTCTGTGTTATGTTTGACGTAAGTAGGTGTTCAGGATCACCTCTTGATCATTGCTAGCTTCACGACCGTTCCGCTTGTTTCTCTTCTCGCTCTCATTTGCGTATGTTAGCCACCATATATGCTTAGTCGCTGCTGCAACCTCACCACTTTACCCCTTCCTTTCCCATTAAGCTTTGCTAGTCTTGATACCCATGGTAATGGGATTGCTGAGTCCTCGTGACTCACCAGATACTTCCAAAACCAGTTTACAGGTGCCTATGTTATCGAAAGCGGTGACACAACCAAGCTCAAGGAGGAGCTCGATGAAGATCTTGCCCTTTGTGTTGTTTCGCTCTAGTTGATCAAGAGTGGAGCCCAGTTGGGGTCGATCGGGACTTTTGTCGATTTGGGGTTCTTCTTTTACTTTGGTTCCGTAGTCGGACCTTGATTGTATCTGGATGATGTAATGCTTTATTCATGTAATTGTGTGAAGTGGCGATTGTAAGCCAACTATGTATCTCTTTCCCTTATGTATTACATGGGTTGTGTGAAGATTACCTCACTTGCGACATTGCTTTCAATGCGGTTATGCCTCTAAGTCGTGCTTCGACACGTGGGAGATATAGCCGCATCGAGGGCGTGACAAGTTGGTAATCAGAGCCATCCCCGACCTTAGGAGCCCCTCTGCTTGATCGTTTTTAGCGGCCGAGTTGTGTCTAGAAAAATGTTTTGAGTCATTTAGGATTATATATATCGGAGAGTTAGGAATTCTTTTTACTCCCCAGTCCCTTCGACCTTCTGGTGAGGTATCCTGACGTAGAGTTTTGACTCTTCTCTTCTCAAATTTCACTAAAAAAAATTTTTTTAGGATCACGCGGGTATCTTGGAATCCTTCCGATATTCTTATGACGAGAACATTGTTCTTGGTGCCTCCTGTCATTTAGGGGTTGTGGCAGTGTCCCGGGGAGTTGAGCTCCGAGGTGTTGTCGTCATAATTTTATCGTTGCAGTTCTGGAATACCTGAGTTTAGTACGCCGACATCGAAAATCTCTTTTATGCAGTTGTTGGTGAGATAACCCCGCTAACCCAATCTTCGAGGTGAGTACGGAGTATTGCCATGACTCGTATAACGGATGCTTTTCAAGGTTGAGGTAGACGATTTCGAAGGTTTCTTGGTTATGTGTTGACGGATGGATACAATGGATGTAGGGATTGTTAGTTTGGGTGAGATATATTGCTTCCCTATATCCCCAACACCTGATTGCATAACCGGAAAGTTTCGGAGTTTTATAGGTGGGAATTCAAGTAGCTCTTAGGATATCTTTCCGACGGATGTATGATATGAAATTGGGGTTCGACGCCTAGTGGTCCGCCTATTCACGGTTGGTTTTACAATGGTCTCGTTGTGTCTTAAAGAGTCCTTGGCTATGCCGACTGGGACACTTCAGATGTCATGTGCATCGCCTTGTACATGATGGTGTTTGTCGATCGAGCCCGTAGGCCCCACCACGAAAACTTCGGACGAAATCTCTATCATATGTTTGTTCTGGCTTATTCTGAAAGCCAATCCTTTGTTTTGTTTTAATTGTGGTATTCGAGTTGCTTCGAAGTCAAATATTGAATCCATACCTTTCCTAAACGGTGTTCTCATATTGCTATGTGAATACTAATCCTTTTGATCATTGAGGTTGTCATGTTAATCCTTTTCCAACCGTTGTGCTTCTCTTCGAGATGATCCCATCATTCTCCCCATCTGCAAGATCAATTCTAAGTTTTATCAACGGTGTTTGTTTCGTTCATCCCAAGTTGCCTTTGTTTTCCCGCCCACCCACCCCTTTTTCTTCAAGGACTCATTTATTTTAATCAAGTATCCATTTATTCATGTGAAGTCACTTCACTCTTTTCAATCAATGTTCTTACCCGGTGGTTCTCAAGAAGATGTTCTACTAGTTCGTCATTCCTCATTCTTTTCTCTTCTCCGGTGGATTCAAGTCACGTTTTGTTGATCATACCTTTTTCCTCATTTCAATGTCTTCTCATACCGGTGCACCTCATTATCATTCTACTTCTCGCTATTTGTTATTCCGGAGTGCTCAAGATATCTCATAAGATTCGTGTTGTCCATTCTTAATCCGTTCAAGCTATTTGGAGATTATTATCCCATTCAAGTCATTTAATTCAACCGGTGAAACATCTCTTTTAAATCATTTCCAATGGTGTTTCTTTTGAGTGGGCCCTAACCCACAGGTCTTTTCCCAAGATCTTACCTGACTCTTCTATTTTCCCAGAGCTATCCTAAATTCTTCTCCAAGTTTGACGTAAGAATGAGTTATCATCAGTCAAATGCTTTTCTCTAAGATCTTTCAAATTCTTTTCATAGTTGGCTCAACCTCTTCGCTTTTGATTCTTCCGGTGTGCCTCAATAATTCTCGGTGGTGTTTCTCGTTGTCATTCTCATCATGTGAAGACCGAAGAAGGATTTCTCTTAAATCTTGTCCGTTCTCTTGAAGATTCATGGTTCTAGCTTGATGCCATCCTCTCATAATTGTTTTCGATTGTGAGAATTCTTTTCACCCATCCGAAGCATTTCGTGAGTTCTTTCCATTTTATTCCTACGAGGGCCATCGCGCCATAATTCTTCATTCTCAGCGTGTAGCTATCGTTCTCTAAATCTCATCGGTGCATCGTTCAAATACCCTCTAATCAGTTCATGATCTCTTTGTTCTCATGTATTTAAACCCCCTCAAGTATCTCCAATCGTTTTCCAATTCTTCCCGGTGAATTGTGCCTTTGCTACGTTCATTTTCAATTCTTACGGTGGTTCATTCAAGATTTCACCTCTTTCGTTATCATTTAATTCATTCGTTCTTTCCAATCCTACCGGTGGTTCGTTGAAGACCTTCTCAAGTTTTGATATATCTTTTTTTAATCCTTTTTTTCAATGGGAATAAGTAGTATGCCAAATCCATTGCTTGTCATCAATTTAATTTGATGAAGGATAAGCATACAATAAATCTTATTCTTATTTCCTCGAGGTGATTCAATTCTTTTCTTCCGAAGATTGTTCATGATGAAGTAATTCTCGGTTCTAGTGTTCTTCTTTTCTTTCCGAAGTTCCAAGTTTTCTTGGATGTCTCGTCATGAAGCTCCATCTATATCATTGCAAGGCTTAAATCTTGTTTGCTTCAACCTTCAATTCTTTTATGTTATCATTTCCTATCCGGAGTTCTTCATGGAGGCAACATGGTGGTTCGTCAAGGATTCTTTTCATTCTTCAATTGTTCTTCAAGATTTCTCTTGAAGTTAAGATCCGCCAAGCTATACTCTAAATTAAACATGGTGCTCAACACTTGTTTTTGTTTTGAGGCGTTCAAGTATTCTTCTTCTTGCATTTCGAAGTGCAATTCCTTCTATCTTATCTTTTGAGATGGTGTTATGTCACTCTTGACAATTTCCATTCTTGTTTCGCGATTCATTTGTTGTCAAGAATGAGGTATTTTAAATCCATCAATCTCTTCGTTGGAGTTATCTTGGTATAGATTTCACCTAAAGCCTTCCCTAAGGAATGTTGCTATTATGGTGTTTATCAATGATCCAAGTTTTCACCTATCCTCTCGGCGAAAGCAGTTTTCATCTCTTCATTGATCTCAAGCAAGCAATTGATTTTGATAGTGGCAGAATTTCACCTCAAGTTTTGAGATGTTTACATAAGCCCACAACAAGCTTGTGCTTCTCGTTGTTGATTTTCTAACAATTCCATTCGATTCTTCTTTGCAAGGGTGCTTTCCAAGCTCATTTGTGGCAGAAGTTGGCATTTTCCTCTCCGTCCTTTTATTCCAATGATCTATCTTCTATTCTTTTGTTCCAGAGGCATTGTGATGTTGTGCTCTTCACCCATCACCTCGTTTTTTTATGAGGATCATGTTCTTTTCTTGCTTATCCATTTAACCGGAGTGTTGTATCATCTCTTCAATATCTTTTCACCTCATCAAGTTTTCTTCTCTTTTCTACCGGAGTGCTGTCCAAATTCTGCCATTATTGTTCCTTGGCTATCTCATTATAGCGATGTGGTCATATTCTTTTCGTTCGTGAAACTCTTGATTCATGTCTTTCAACCTTCAAGTTCTCGTAATACTCCTTGTTCATCTTATCTACCGGATTGTTTGCAATCTTGTTCATCTCTGGTATACTCTTTCTTTCAATTTCCTCAACCTCTCAAGGTTCTTTGGTTTCACTCATTGGTCAAAGAAGCAACTTAGTTTTACCTCTTCTCTTCCTCTTCCGTTTTCCCTCCGGTGCCATCCTAGATCTCGGGACGAGATCCTCTCGTAGTGGTGGAGTGTTGTAACGCCCGGATACAACTTTCCATATTCAGAATCTAATCTTGCCATTTCCGGCGATGTGATTTATTATTTCCTCCATGGTTGGGTTTTTGTCTGTTGTTTTGCATTTTGTTCTTGTTATGCATCTCATCTCATGTCATCATCCGCATTGCATCATCATGTTTTCAAAACTTGCATCCGTCCCGGTCTCTTAGTTCTCTCCGTTGTCCGTTCTGAGCCGACCACACTTGCACGCGCCCGTGGCACCTCCGAAATATTATTTTATAAGTGGCATAAAAATGTTCTTGGAATGGGTTGCAACTTGTTGTGCGGTCTTATTATAGTGTAGACCGACCGCCTGCCAAGTTTCATCGCTTTCGGAGTCCATTTGATAGCCCTTCCGTCAACTTATATCCGCAATATAGTCGGTATATTCGTCGGATGTTTTCGGTCTTCGAAAACCCGTGCCGGGCTGCATTTCTCCCCTCTCCTCTCAGCCCAACCCTCTCGTCACAGCCTACCTAGGCCTGCTTAAACCCCTCAAGGTCCGGAACCGCCCGACGAGATCCGAGGGTCCGAAACCCCTCCAAAATCCCCCTAACCCTAGCTCTTACCCTATATAAACACCCCTCCTTTCCTAATTTGGGCAACCCTAGCCCCTAGCCTCCCCTAACCTCCCGCAGCCGCCACCTCCCACCTTCTCCTCGCTTTCCGCGCCGCTCCAGTCACCCTCGCCACTTGGCGCCGCCAGCAGCTTTACGGCTAATCAAAGCCACGCCACATCGCTTCCCCACAGCCAGCGCCACCATGCCGCGCCAGACGGGCCCCGGCCCATCGGGCCTGTCCCTCAGCCCGCAGCCCCGAGCTCCCTGCTGCCCTTTCGATCTGGATCGGAGGAGTCCTGCCTCGCCGCTGTGTCCGACCGGTCGCCGGACCTCGCCCCGCCGCCCGCAGATGAGCGCCGCCCGCCTCCTTCTCTTCTTTCCCTCTCCTTCCTCTCTTCCTCATCTCCTCGTCTCTCTCTCTCTCAGACAGTTCCTGCCGCCGCCATGGAGGTCGCGCCACTGCACCGTCTTCGCCGGAGCAGCCGGAAACGCCGAACGGATCCCGATGCCCGGATCCGCCTCCCCTCGCCGGATCTGCCTGCCCCGGTCTCCCCTTGCGCCATTGGCTCCGTCGCCGTCCCAAAGAGCGTGCCGCAGGCTCCCTGCGCCCTCTCAGATCGGGCGGGAGGAGGACGAGTGCCTCGGCAGCCGCATGGGCCCGTGTGGTCGCCTTTCACCTGCTTTCAGCCCAAAGAAGCAAGTCAGCAAGGCGCCCTGCCGCCTGTCTCTCCCAATCAACTGGCCTTGGCCCAGGTGAGCAGACCCTTCCCCCTCTCCTGTGCACTTTGGGCCAGACAGATTCAGCCCGTGTATATTTTTTTTCCTGCTACTGCGATTTTAACATTATCCATGGTATTAACAGATTTACAGAAAAACCCCTCATGTTCATGCATCAATAATTAATTAACCGTGCATCGGATTAAAATAATTTATATATGAAAAATGCTTAGTTTTTCATCTAGTTTCACAATATGCCACTTTCATCTCATGTTAATATGTTTAAAATGTTGTTTACATTAATTTGCTCCTGTGCCATGCTAAAATGATTTAATTCATAACTAAATAACCGTAGCTCCGAATTTAATGTTCTTTATATGTAAATGGGGTGCAAAATGCCTAGTTTAATTGGTGCACTTTGTTTTGCTGTTTAACAACATTAAAATGGTGTTTAGGGCAGAACAGTACCTAATTCATAAATTGCATTTGAGGTTCTTCCGGAATTGTTGTTTGTTCTTCCGGCCTCATTTAAACTTGCCTAGTTAGGTAGTTTTGTTATGCTTCACCCCTTGCCATGTTTAACAACATTTAATATTGTTGAGTAGCTTATAACTAGAGAGAACTAAATAATTGCATGTGGTGTTTCCATCAATATGCAACTCGCTGCATATTGAGCTCCACTTAATTTGTAGTGTTGTTTGTGCATATTGCCATGCCATGCTTCATTAAACCGGACATGCATCATATTTGTCTCATGCATCATGCCATGATTTTGCTTGTGTGTTTACTATGTTGTTTGCTTCTTTCCGGTTGGCTTCTCTCGTTAGCTTCGGTTTCGTTCCGGAGTTGTGAGGATTCGTTCGACTACGTCCGTTTGTCTTCTTCATGGACTCGTTCTTCTTCCTTGCGGGATTTCAGGCAAGATGACCGCTACCCTGGATCTCACTACTATCATTGCTATGCTAGTTGCCTCGTTTCTTTCGCTATGCTGCGCTACCTATTACCTGTTTGTCCAGCCATCCCATATTGCCATGAACCCCTAACCTTTGACACCATTCCTATGCAAACCATTGTTTGGCTATGTTCCCGCTTTGCTCAGCCCCTCTTATAGCGTTGCTAGTTGAAGGTGAAGTTGAAGATTTCTCCATGGTGGACAGGATTTTGGTTGGGATATCACAATATCTCTTATATTATTAATGCATCTATATACTTGGTAAAGGGTGGAAGGCTCGGCCTTATGCCTGGTGTTTTGTTCCACTCTTGCCGCCTCTAGTTTCCGCCATACCGTGTTATGTTCCCGGATTTTGCGTTCCTTACGCGGTCGGGTGATTTATGGGACCCCCCTGACAGTTCGCTTTGAATAAAACTTGTCCAGCAAGGCCCAACATTGACTTTTACCATTTGCCTCACCACCACCTACCTTTCCCTTGGGAGTAATTAACCCAAGGGTCATCCTTATTATAGCCCCCCCGGGCCAGTGCTTGTCTAAGCGTTGGTCCAAACTAGAGCACCGTGTGGGACCATCCCTTGGCAACTTGGGTTACGTCGGTACCTGTACGCTTCGCTTATCCGGTCGTGGCCTGAGACGAGATACGCGGCTACTATCAGGATGTCGGCACACCGGGAGGCTTTGCTGGTCTTGTTTTACCATTGTCGAAATGTCTTGATGTACCGGGATTCCGAGATTGATCGGGTCTTCCTGGGTGAAGGTCTATTCCTTCGATGATTGCGAGAGCTTGTCATGGGCTTGTTGGGACACCCTGCTGGGTTTAAACTTTCGAGAGCCGTGCCCGCGGTTATGTGGCGATGGGAATTTGTTAATGTCCGTTGTAGACAACTTGACACTTGATCCGAATTAAAACGCATCAACCGCGTGTGTAGCCGTGATGGTCTCTTCTCGGCGGAGTCCGGAAGTGAACACAGTTTACGTGTTATGTTTGACGAAGTAGGTGTTCGTGATCACCTCTTGATCATTGCTAGCTTCACGACTGCTCCGCTTATTTCTCTTCTCGCCTCATTTGCGTATGTTAGCCACCATATATGCTTAGTCGCTGCTGCAACCTCACCACATTACCCCTTCCTTTCCCATTAAGCTTTGCTAGTCTTGATACCCATGGTAATGGGATTGTTGAGTCCTCGTGACTCACCGGATACTTCCAAAACCAGTTTACAGTGCCTATGTTACCGAAAGGTGGCGAACTAAGCTCAAGGAGGAGCTCGATGAAGATCTTGCCCTTTGTGTTGTTTCGTTCTAGTTGATCAGTAGTGGAGCCCAGTTGGGGTCGATCGGGGACTTTTGTCGCATTTGGGGTTCTTCTTTTACTTTGGTTCCGTAGTCGGACCTTGATTGTATCTGGATGATGTAATGCTTTATTCATGTAATTGTGTTAAGTGGCGATTGTAAGCCAACTATGTATCTCTTTCCCTTATGTATTACATGGGTTGTGTGAAGATTACCTCACTTGCGACATTGCTTTCAATGCGGTTATGCCTCTAAGTCGTGCTTCGACACGTGGGAGATATAGCCGCATCGAGGGCGTGACAAGTTGGTAATCAGAGCCATCCCCGACCTTAGGAGCCCCTCTGCTTGATCGTTTTTAGCGGCCGAGTTGTGTCTAGAAAAATGTTTTGAGTCATTTAGGATTATATATATCGGAGAGTTAGGAATTCTTTTTACTCCCCAGTCCCTTCGACCTTCTGGTGAGGTATCCTGACGTAGAGTTTTGACTCTTCTCTTCTCAAATTTCACTAAATTTTTTTTTTAGGATCACGCGGGTATCTTGGAATCCTTCCGATATTCTTATGACGAGAACATTGTTCTTGGTGCCTCCTGTCATTTAGGGGTTGTGGCAGTGTCCCGGCGAGTTGAGCTCCGAGGTGTTGTCGTCATAATTTTATCGTTGCAGTTCTGGAATACCTGACTTTAGTACGCCGACATCGAAAATCTCTTTTATGCGCTTGTTGGTGAGATAACCCGCTAACCCAAAGATCGAGGTGAGTACGGAGTATTGCCATGACTCAGTATAACGGATGCTTTTCAAGGTTGAGGTAGACGATTTTCAAGGTTTCTTGGTTATGTGTTGACGGATGGATACAAATGGATGTAGGGATTGTTAGTTTGGGTGAGATATATTGCTTCCTCAGATCCCCAACACCTGATTGCATAACCGAAAGTTTCGGAGTTTTATAGGTGGGAATTCAAGTAGCTCTTAGGATATCTTTCCGACGGATGTATGATATGAAATTGGGGTTCGACGCCTAGTGGTCCGCCTATTCACGGTTGGTTTTACAAAGGTCTCGTTGTGTCTTAAAGAGTCCTTGGCTATGCCGACTGGGACACTTCGTATGTCATGTGCACTGCCTTGTACATGATGGTGCTGTACGATCGAGCCCGTGTAGGCCCCACCACGAAAACTTCGGACGAAATCTCTATCATATGTTTGTTCTGGCTTATTCTGAAAGCCAATCCTTTGTTTTGTTTTAATTGTGGTATTCGAGTTGCTTCGAAGTCAAATATTGAATCCATACCTTTCCTAAACGGTGTTCTCATATTGCTATGTGAATACTAATCTTTTGATCATTGAGGTTGTCATGTTAATCCTTTTCCAACCGGTGTGCTTCTCTTCGAGATGATCCCATCATTCTCCCCATCTGCAAGATCAATTCTAAGTTTTATCAACGGTGTTTGTTTCGTTCATCCCAAGTTGCCTTTGTTTTCCCGCCCACCCACCCCTTTTTCTTCAAGGACTCATTTATTTTAATCAAGTATCCATTTATTCATGTTAGTCACTTCACTCTTTTCAATCAATGTTCTTACCCGGTGGTTCTCAAGAAGATGTTCTACTAGTTCGTCATTCCTCATTCTTTTCTCTTCTCCGGTGGATTCAAGTCAAGTTTTGTTGATCATACCTTTTTCCTCATTTCAATGTCTTCTCATACCGGTGCACCTCATTATCATTCTACTTCTCGCTATTTGTTATTCCGGAGTGCTCAAGATATCTCATAAGATTCGTGTTGTCCATTCTTAATCCGTTCAAGCTATTTGGAGATTATTATCCCATTCAAGTCATTTAATTCAACCGGTGCAACATCTCTTTTAAATCATTTCCAATGGTGTTTCTTTTGAGTGGGCCCTAACCCACGTGTCTTTTCCTGTGATCTTACCCGACTCTTCTATTTTCCCGAGCTATCCTAAATTCTTCTCCAAGTTTGACGAAGAATGAGTTATCATCACCAAATGCTTTTCTCTAAGATCTTTCAAATTCTTTTCATAGTTGGCTCAACCTCTTCGCTTTTGATTCTTCCGTGTGCCTCAATAATTCTCGGTGGTGTTTCTCGTTGTCATTCTCATCATGTGAAGACCGAAGAAGGATTTCTCTTAAATCTTGTCCGTTCTCTTGAAGATTCATGGTTCTAGCTTGATGCCATCCTCTCATAATTGTTTTCGATTGTGAGAATTCTTTTCACCCATCCGAAGCATTTCGTGAGTTCTTTCCATTTTATTCCTACGAGGGCCATCGCGTCATAATTCTTCATTCTCAGCGTGTAGCTATCGTTCTCTAAATCTCATCGGTGCATCGTTCAAATACCCTCTAATCAGTTCATGATCTCTTTGTTCTCATGTATTTAAACCCCCTCAAGTATCTCCAATCGTTTTCCAATTCTTCCCGGTGAATTGTGCCTTTGCTACGTTCATTTTCAATTCTTACGGTGGTTTAGTGCGTAGCGTGTCGTTGTACTCAGTTTATCATATTTTCTCTTTCGGTTGCGTAGTTCCTGCGTGATACGAGGGCTACCTCTCCATCTTGTATCTTTTCACCGTGTACTCTGTTCGGTTGTTGCTTTATATATAAAGCGGGTCCGAAGCTTGTTTCGAGAGTCTTCTATATAGGTAGGCAAGGGCTAGAAGAGAGGAAGGAAAAAGAGAATGAATGAAAGAAAAGAAAAGAAAAATAAATGGAGAAAAGATAAAATTGTGTGCAAAATACAGTATATATATTATACTAAAAAGAGTATCCTGTGTTTTGATTGGTTGGGTAGCCTTGCCCACGGATCACGCCTCGTAACTGTCCGATTCGCTTAGATCGAATGGCTGCGGCTGCCCTATCTTTTATCCCCCTCTCTCCTTATCCCTTCGCACCCACGCCTAGCGATCAAAGCCGCCGCAAGTCACCGCCGCTAGCCTGGAGGCGGGAGGCCTCATGCCGCCACCGCTCGCCCCATTCTCCGTAGGTCACCCACGCACCTGGGACCCGGGGCCGTTTCCTCCTCACCACCAGGCTGGAGCCCGGAGGAGGCCCGAGGAGGTGACCATGAGGAGCGCAGCCGCCGGAGCCATGGGTAGATCCAGCCGAGCGCCGGCAACCATCCCTCCTTCCGTGGCGATGAAGAATTGAAGAGGCTTGAGGAGAATGGGCGATGGGCCGAGCGCGCCTCCCGCTTAGGAGCCACCGGTCCTCGCCATCTGCTAGGATCCAGGAGGAATCGATCCATATGTAAGCTAGCTTCCACCATAATCCATCCAGCAGGCTGTTTGCTTGTTTGTTTACTAGTGGAAAGACATGATGCGAGGCCGGCGTCGTGGGTACATGCCCGCTGCTAATTGATTCTCCTGCTAATAATAGTAGTATGTGTTCTTGGCCGTGGTGGAGATGTACATACCTGAATACTCTTCATATATCCGTACATACTCGAATACTGTCAAACTGGCACATATACATATATACATACCCGAGTACCTGTGCATTTTTTTAATTCAGCTAAACAGGTCTACAGAGTCTCAATCTTGGCAAAATCTTGCTTTGCTCCTTTGCCACTCGGCAAACTCCGACCCATTAGATTGGGTAGTATAGATTGTGAAGAGCAACACGAACATCTACTTTACTGACAGGGAATGTAGGTGTAATACGTACATAGTGGTTTTCATGGTAAAGGTTCTAGTACATGTATGGTCATTTTAGTGTAGTATATCCCAATAATCACTATGAAAATACAGCAGAAGCTCGTCTGTTCGTTTCCACTTTAATTACTCTATTTCTCATATCTCAATCTCATCTGCGAGTTTGATATAATCAAATGGGTGATACCATCACCTTGTACTAAGTACCCATCCTGGTTACTTTTTTTATTTAGGTAAATGTAAGATAACATCATCTTTTACCAAGTATTCATCCTGGTTACATTATGTGCAAAATAGGTTCTACATTTAATTACAAATTTGTTGAACATGTGGTTTTACCGCGTGCTTATAGCCTGTACCTTTTGGTTGTACATCTATTTCTGTCTCAAGTTATTTATCTCTTACAGAATGTTTGCGGGGAGCTCGGTTAGTGTCGATGCCTCAAGGGTTTATGCATATCAATTCCATGTTGCTTAAAGCCACTGTGAACGGTGTAACCATGGCTACTGGTTTTCGGTATATGTTTATGCAGTCATAACGCGCTTGTTGACAACTCGTATCGAATGTTTATATTATTTACAACTTTTCCATGGAATGTCTACTGTTAAAAAACATCTTGCGGGTACTTTAGTTAGGTACTAGAAAGCACATACACATGCACATGCCCAGCACAACTACAAGCATGAAAACAAGGCAAATTTTGGTGTTGTAATTTATGGATACCTCTTGGTTACTTTGTTTCAAAATAAATAATTAAATTTTGGCTGGCATTTTCACCAATGTAGCACCCAAAAAATCATCTTTGATGGATTGAATACGACAGAAGTTCTATGCAGTTCGATTGGTAATTGTTCGCTCGTCGTCATATAATTCAACATTTTGCTCTCGGGCTATCTATGTGATATGTCTATGTTATCAACTTTTTATTAGTAAAAATAGTACCTATTTTGCCATATCTATCCATGGTCAATTCCTATATTTTTTCCTTGGAAAAAATCCTACATATTCCATAGACCATGTTGCATTTTAGAATTTTGTTCAATGTTCGGCCCCCCTTATGTATAATTCCTTGTTCATTGCGTTACCTAACACATGCGTGCAGGTGTGGGCATCCCTTTATTAGTCCCACCTGCAGTCTGAATGTGTATCCCTAAGAAAGTGAATGGTCATGATAACCTTCCTGAAGTATGACTATGTGTATCCATTGAAGTAATGTTCATGCAAATCCTATAATTATTGTTGTTGAATAATAATATTCATCATAATATAGGTTGCATCCAAAGTAGTTTTAAAGACTTTAACATATCCAAACCAGCGAGATGTAGCATATGCTACTATTTAGAGTATTCATCTAGAAACTAAGGTTGGTGATATTTAGTTAGGTGCCAAATTTGCACTTGTGTGCCTAGATGAACCTATTATGGATAATGAGGAGTTAGTAAGGTAAGTTTCTGATTGCAAGCGAATTGGTGATGCTTTTGCTTCAGGATACTTAATTGTCCAACCTCTAGCTTTTGTAAGTCGGAGTCTTTTCTTCCATATTCCACAATTATATTTGTGTGCATTTAATCACATAACTGTAAGGTCCATTTTCCTTTTACAGATTCAAAAGAAGCATAATGGAGTTGCAGCTGAACCGTTCTTCGGTTGGATGAAGAAGCAAATGTAATTAGAAGACTTTACTTAGCAATAATTGTAGTTTGCATTGATAGATTGAAAAATGTAACACCATTCATAAGATCTTTTTCTTTGGTCGAATTGATGCAAATGCTATGGTGTAATATTCTTCATAGATGTGTTCTCTATAGTAAAATATATATGAATGATATGATGTCTAGCCAATAACATTGGTATGTATATATTGTAATGCATATGTCTCCTACACTCTTGTATATTCATAATAAATACCTTGATATTTTCAATTTGTGTATGTGTTGTGCTTCAATTTCTATATCATTTTAATGAAGCCAAGCATCATAATAAAGTAATTAACTATTTGAGAGCCACAATAATTTTATTAAATAAATGTATATTCCACAAAATGGGTATCTACTTCTGTGGTTAATAATTTCAAAAATACATTCATTATGTTGCCATTCTAATATAGTAGTGTTACTGATGGTGTTACTATAGTTACAAAATGTGTTACCAGTGTTGTCTTATGATATTTGTATATTATGTTACAAGTTGTGTTACTATAATTACAAAAACATGTTACCACAATGTTCTATGTTTCCAAAAACATGTTACTATGGGTGTTACTATAGTTACAAAAATGTGTTACCAACGCGTTTGGTAACACAAAATATGCATGTTACTATAACTTAATTGTAACACAATTTTTGATATATGGTAACAACTACTATATGTGACAGTGGACACCACTTAGTAACACGGTCTAATGGAACACATTTGAAAACGTGTTACTATGTAGCCTAGTAACACTGTTTTGGGCCTATAGTAACACAACACTGTGTTACCAAAGCTCTGTCATGTTGTAGTGGTCGTGCTTCGACACGTGGGAGATATAGCCGCATCGAGGGCGTGACAACCACCTCTTTTGGTTAATGGAGCTGTTTTAACCTTGGAACATGTGATGCAAAGGCTTGAAATTATTGAAAATAAAGTTGCCACTATTGAGTTGATTGTAAATTGGATAAAAGCAGACTAAGGCATAGCCTAGTGGTGGGAAGGGGCTGATGCCTTCCCACCCACCTAGGTTCAAGGCATGGTACTTGCAATTTGGGTTTGTTGCACCAATTATACTGTAGGGGGTTCCCTTACAGTCTTTCTATCAAAAAAAAATTGGATAAAAAGATTCATAATCAAATTACCCAATATGGATCTAGGGTTGGAGTTACTTTGAAATTTTTTAAAGATAAAGAACCTATGGTTAATGAAAGAATAGATCTAGATTCTACGAGAATCTGTAAACTTGAGGATATCATTACCAACTTAGGGTCGGCGTTTTCTTCCGTGAAAAACACTCCAAATCCTCCTACAAAAACTGCCAACTTTATCTATGTTCCTAAAAGTAAGGGTGAATCTTCCAGTAAGGGAAATGTGGATCTCAAATCAATAAGTGTTCATCCCAATTGTCTCTCTATCATTAAGGAACCTTTTTCTACAAATGAATTTCTTGAATTGTTGCCTAAGGGTTTAATCATTGCTAAAAACGGAGAAACCCTAAAGATTATAAGTGCTTTATTGAGGAATTAGATGCCAAAGATGACACCACTTAGATTTATCCTCGCTTTTATGCCTAGCTAGGGGCGTTAAACGATAGCGCTTGTTGGGAGGCAACCCAATTTTATTTGTGTTTCTTGTTTTTGCTTCTGTTTAGTAATAAATTTTGCATCTACCTTCTGTTTAGATGTGTTTTTATGTTTTAATTAGTGTTTGTGCCAAGTAGAACCTATTAACTTTGCACACACGAAAATAATTTTAGTAATTCATAGAAACGTGCTTTTGCGTTGATTCTTTTTGCTATAGATCAATAGATAAATTGCCCAGGACTTCCTATTGTGGTAGGATTTTTAGAGTTCCAGAAGTATTCGAGAGTTACAGATTTCTACAAACTGTTCTGTTTTTGACATATTCTGCTTTTCATGTGTTGTTTGCTTATTTTGATGCATCTATGGCTAGTATGTAAGGGTATGAACCATAGAGAACTTGGAATACAATAGGTTTAACACCAATATAATTAAAGAATGAGTTCATTACAGCACCTTATGTGGTGGTTTTGCTTTCTTTCACTAACGGAGCTTATGAGATTTCCTGTTGAGTTTTGTGTTGTGAAGTTTTCAAGTTTTTGGTAAAGATTTGATGGACTATGAAATAAGGAGTGGCAAGAGCCTAAGCTTGGGGATGCCCATGGCACCCCAAGATATTCAAGAATAGCCAAAAGCCTAAGCTTGGGGATGCTCCGGAAGGCATCCCCTCTTTCGTCTCCGTTTATCGGTAACATTACTTGGAGCTATATTTTTATTCGCCACATGATATGTGTTTTGCTTGGAGCGTCTTGTTTGATATTAGCCTTTGATTTTTAGTTTACCATAATCATCATTGCTGTACACACCTTTTGGGAGAAACCCACTTGATTGGAATTTATTAGAATACTCTATGTGCTTCACTTATATCTTTTGAGCTAGGTAGTTTTTGCTCTAGTGCTTCACTTATATCTTTTAGAGCACGGCAGTGGCTTAATTTTGTAGAAATTGTTAGTCTCTCATGCTTCACTTATATCATTTTGAGAGTCTCTTAGAACAGCATGGTATTTGCTATGGTTATAAAATTGCTCCTAGAATGTTTGGCATCCAAGCTGGGTATAATAAAAACTATCATAGGAAGTGAATTGGATGCTATGATTAATTTGATACTTGATAATTGTTTTGAGGTATGGAGGTAATGATATTAGAGTCATGCTAGTTGGGCGATTATGAATTTAAATAATGCTTGAGTTGAAGTTAGCAAGTGCCGTAGCATGCACGTATGGTTAAAATTGTGTAACAAATTTGAAACATGAGGTGTTCTTAGATTGTGCATCCTTATGAGTGGCGGTCGGGGACGAGCGATGGTCTTTTCCTACCAATCTATCCCCCTAGGAGCGTGCGCGTAGTGCTTGGTTTTTGATGACTTGTAGATTTTTGAAATAAGTATATGAGTTCTTTTCGACTAATGTTGAGTCCATGGATTATACACACTCTCACCCTTCCATCATTGCTAGCCTCTTCTGTACCGTGCATTGCCCTTTCTCACCTTGAGAGTTGGTGCAAACTTCGCCGGTGCATCCAAACCCCGTGATACGATATGCTCTATCACACATGAACCTCCTTATATCTTTCTCAAAACAGCCACCATACCTACCTATTATGGCATTTCCATAGCCATTCCGAGATATATTACCGTGCAACTTTCCACCGTTCCATTCCATTTTTCATGACACGCATCTTCATTGTCATATTGCCTTGCATGATCATGTAGTTGACATCGTATTTGTGGCAAAGCCACCATGCATAATTTTTCATACATGTCACTCTTGATTCATTGCCCATCCCGGTACACCGCCGGAGGCATTCGTATAGAGTCATATCTTGTTCTAGTTTTGGGTTGTAATTCATGAGTTGTAAATAAATAAAAGTGTGATGATCAATTGATGGGCATCTCCATAGCCCGTTGATTATCCTCTTCAGTGTGAGACTTTCTCCTTTTTTGTCTTCTCCACATAATGCCCATCATCATATTCTATTCCACCCATAGTGCTATATCCATGGCTCACGCTCATGTATTGCGTGAAGTTGAAAAAGTTTGAGATTATTTAAGCATGAAATAATTGCTTAGCTTGTCATCGGGGGTGTACAAGATGGGAGCATCTTTGTGTGACGGAAATGAAGCATGACCTAACTATATGATTTTTTAGGGATGAACTTTCTTTAGCCATGTTATTTTGAGAAGACATGATTGCTTTGATTAGTATGCTTAAAGTATTACTATTTCTTATGTCAATATGAACTTTTATTTTGAATCATTTGGATCTGAACATTCATGCCACAATAAAGAAAATTACATTGAGAATTATGCTAGGTAGCATTCCACATCAAAAATTCTGTTTTTATCATTGACCTACTCGAGGACGAGCAGGAATTAAGCTTGGGGATGCTTGATACGTCTCCAATGTATCTATAATTTTTTATTGTTCCATGCTATTATATTACTCGTTTTGGATGTTTATGGGCTTTACTTTAGACATTTATATCATTTTTGGGACTAACCTACTAACTAGAGGCCCAGCCCATATTGCTGTTTTTTTGCCTATTTCAGTGTTTCGAAGAAAAGGAATATCAAACGGAGTCCAAACGGAATGAAACCTTCGGGACCGTGATTTTTGGAACGAAGGTGATCCATAGGACTTGGAGTGGAAGTCAAGAAACAATCGAGGCGGCCACGAGGGTGGAGGGCGCGCCCCCCTTACTGGGCGTGCCCCCCTATCTTGTGGGCCCCTCGGGAGTCCACCGACCTACTTGTTCCTCCTATATATATCCATGTACCCCGAAAACGTCAGAGCGACCACGAAAAACTATTTCCACCACCGTAACCTTCAGTATCCACGAGATCCCATCTTGTAGCCTTCGCCGGCTCTCCGTCGGAGGGGGAATCGACCATGGAGGGCCTCTACATCATCACCAAGGCCTCTCCGATGAGTTGTGAGTAGTTTACCACAAACCTTCGGGTCCATAGTTATTATCTAGATGGCTTCTTCTCTCTCTTTGAATCTCAATACCATGTTCTCCTTGATCTTCTTGGAGATCTATTCGATGTAACTCTTTTTGAAGTGTGTTTGTGGAGATCTGATGAATTGTGGGTTTATGATCAAGTTTATCTATGAAAAATATTTGAATCTCCTCTGAATTCTTTTATGTGTGATTAAGTTATCTTTGCAAGTCTCTTCGAAGCAGTTTGGTTTGGCCTACTAGATTGATCTTTCTTGCAATGGGAGAAGTGCTTAGCTTTGGGTTCAATCTTGGGGTGTCCTTTCCCAGTGACAGCAGGGGTAGCAAGGCACGTGTTGTATTGTTGCCATCGAGGATAAAAAGATGGGGTTTATATCATATTGCATGAGTTTATCCCTCTACATCATGTCATCTTTCTTAATGCGTTACTCTGTTCTTTATGAACTTAATACTCTAGATGCATGCTGGATAGCGGTCGATGGTGGAGTAATAGTAGTAGATGCAGGCAGGAGTCGGTCTACTTGTCATGGACATGATGCCTATATACATGATCATGCCTAGATAATCTCATAATTATTCACTTTTCTATCAATTGCTTGACAGCAATTTGTTCAGCCACCGTAATACTTATGCTATCTTGAGAGAAGCCACTAGTGAAACCTATGGCCCCCGGGTCAATCTTTTATCATATAAGCTTTCAATCTACTTTTATTTGCATCTTTACTTTTCCAATCTATATTATAAAATACCAAAAATATATTTATCCTATCATATTGTGTACCGCGAGTTACTACCCTCGACCTCACACCACCACCGTGCTTGGCAGCACCCCCAGGCCATCCCTTTAATCCCGGTTGACCTCCAGATCGGGCGCCAGTAGATCTAGGCCGCACACGCCCCAAAGATAAACACCAAAGCGCTGCTTCCCTGGCGTAATAGGCATACTAGCGCCTGTTACACCAGGGAATGCTTCCATTAATTGGGAATCAACTGGCCAGAAATTGAAATTCAGTGGGGCGACGGACCTCTAGCTAAGGTGAAATAGTATATGAGGAGAAACCTTGTGCATCGCGAGTTACTAGGAACATCTAGTATGAAGAAGAAGCGGTCAACTAGTGTCTTCTATGGGATCAATACCGTGCAAGCAGACACGTAAGATTTGCACGAATAAGGGAAGAGGAGTACCCTTATCGGTTGCCAGTGTGGTGTCGATATGTCGCGACAATCTTCTTGTTTTGGAGAGCCGTGGATCCTTGGGCAAACCCATGGCCAAATTGTTGACTGTGTTGCCGTGGCCGTATATCAGCGGAGGGGAAGCAGATCCGAGGCAGCGAAGGACGGCATAGCAGCAACAGCTCCGGTGCGGTGGACGATGGCGAAGTTGGAGCGACAGTGGTGAGGCGCAGGACAACGTGGTTGAACTGGCTCGGGTACGGACGGCTCGGCCTCGGCTTCAACTACTAGTAGTGGAGGGCATTGCGGTTGAGGTTGCGATGGACGACGACGTCGGGGTATCGGCTCCGGCGTGATGGAGGAGGGCGGCGGTTGATGGGTGGGATGGGGTGGCGGACGGAGGACGCCGGGGTTTCGCGGCTGGTAGATAGGTAGTTTTGGCGCCCACGGAGTACGAATGGGGAATCGGACGGGTGGGCGGGGGACGGGGGGAGAACCATGTTTCGGTCTGGGACGCCCTTGTTTTTGGCTTTTTTGAACAGAAGATGGGACGCACTTGTTTGAAATTTGGGGAAAGTACAAACTTTGCCCCCCTCTTAAATTTCGGACCTACTGCGGGTCGGGGGTAGGATGGTAATCCTAGGTGTCCCAATTAGTGGGCGGGAGCGATTTCGGCCGCGCGCATGTGTGCTTAGGCGGCCATTGTGTATGAATATTCTTTGGAGGCGGTTGCGTGGCGTCTAGATGAAGCTACAAACCTACCCCGGTTTAGACCTTTGGATGTCGGGCCGGTAGGTTTCACGGGTCGGAGTTATTAGAAAAGTAATTTCCTTTTATTACCAAACATTGGTCTCACTCGGTTTCGGGCGAGTAGAGGCTATTTTGGTGCTTCGTTTGAAATTTTGAAACACAAGCATTCACGTTTAGAGTACTCTTGAACTATGAGGATTGACCTAAATAGACAATGTTATATTTGACCTTGTATGTTTGAAAACCTCATTAAATTATCCGCCTCTTTTTGAAATTTTGACACTTGAAAATCCTATACTACGATTATTTTGGAATGGAGGAGCTAAATTTGAATCTATTTTGTACACGACTACATATGCTATTATGTACAAAATCAGAGCAAAGATTGGTGCCCCCATAATTTAGGTATGATTTACAAATGCCATGATATCAAATTCAAATAATTGAATGGACTTCATGTTGAATTCGATTTTTTTTAAACCACCTTAAGTTGAATTCAAATGTATGCTAGTTCATAGGTAGGTATTTGTAATGTTCATTGTGTAACTTTCGTATGTATAGTGTGCTTTACACACACAACATGAACTATACTCACGTTTATATTCAATTGCTAAAGCGATGCATTGTCTGGAGTTCAAAATACTAACTATGTCGATCAATTGTGTCGAATAATAACATAGACTTGCTCAAATTCAATAGAATCTAGATGTCTAATGGATCAATGACCGCTCCTTACGCAAATTGCAAATATCATGATCCCATCCTAATATTTGGATACAATTTATATCTTTAATCAATGTGTACAACAATCTTTTACGTGTAGTTTCACTCTCCATCGGTGGTCTCTCACACATGCTCACACACTCTCTCCCGAGATGTCTTTCTCGCACACATGCTCTAGATATAACCCTCCCTCCCTCTCGTAACCATTTACAACTGTTTTCACTAACCTTTATCACAAGCACTCTTCCTCTCGCAAGCATACACACGCACAATCTCCATCGACCCTTTCTATATACATGGACCTGCCTACGTGTCTAATGTACGCACATTATCTTTAGGCCTATCTCTCACGCATTGTCTCACACCTCTCTTCCTAATCGATTTAGTATGATTCTAGCGAGCATTCTCAGAGGATGCCCTTAAAGTTAGGTTGGATGAATAGTAATATCAGAGATAAAGGGGTTACCTTAGTCCAAGAACCTAGGTTTACAAATCCTAGTCGGCTTTGTCAGTGGACACAGAGTCCTTCACAATTCTGCAATCTTTGTCTTGTACGACTAGTCATCCATGGGTCTTCCTAAATGCGTCACGGGCCGATCAATGTGGCGTAGGACGGAACCGAACGAAGGGCCTCACCTCGACCCACCGTACCTCGTGCGGTGACACACCCTCTGCCCCCACGTCTCATTATCTTCTCACACCCACACATACCAACACAAACACCACACACACAAAAAATTTCTCCTGGTGCCTCTATTCCCTCCCCCCTTGCATATACACACTCAAGGGAAGGCAATCTCTCGTCGTGATGTCATATTCGTCTCTCTCTCTCTCTAGACCACTCTCATTTCTCGTGCTATCTCCCCCCCACCGGCCCCTATCCATGCCTCTCTCGAATACGTAGTACACACACATACCTCTCTAGGCCCCGCCAAATGCATCAACTACACATTCACACATGTTACATCACGTACCCCATTGATCTAAAAAGCCCTCTCTTCACGTTTATTCGCATACAACATTCCTTTTGAATAAAGTGTGGCCAAAAAATTATTTTAGAGTTTCTACATATATACAACATTACAAAGTTATATGGAGGACTACGAACGCTAATTTGCATTGCATGGTGCCCACAATGATATTTATTCCGCATTGTGAATTTGTATATTTTTATACTATATATAAAGCTAGTCATAATAAAGAGAAACAAAGAGCATCTCTCTCTCCATCGCATACCCCCCCCTCCCCCCTGTACGCTCCTTTCACGTATGCACACAAAACAATATCCAGGTCCTCTAAAAGTAAGCCTCCAGAAAATTCACGCATGTTTCATCTTTCTCTCGCGATATATGCAATGACAATCATTGTATTTGAAGCGAAAGCACGATACACACATTGGACTTCAGAATCCACTCATTACGGTCACCATTTAGTTTAGTGGTTATTATACAGCCATGGGCTCACCGTACAACTCTGTATTTGCTCAAGACATGACTAGTTGAGCAGTTAAACGCTCCACGTGGCACCTCTAGTGTTGCAACACATTATCTCACTACCATCGTGCCCACCTGTCGGCTTGTATCTACTGTACATCTACACTCTTATGAAATACAAAAAATACACTCTTATAAAAAACAAAGTTGGTGATGATGGTGTGCCTGCCATCCTGCAATATAGGCCATCCGATTTATATCTGACAGATAGGAAAGAAACTATGGCAATTTTGCAAAAAGGTACCACACACCTCTCCACATTTGCAAATAAGGCCTTCCCTCGTTCATCCTTTTCTCTCACAAGATAAACTAGTCATACAAATGCATCTTGATGTTACATGCAACGCACGGCATCTTGCTAGTAAGAATGAAAACAAATGACAAAAAAATATTTGGACGCTGGTTCGAAGTCATGACCGCATGCACAGCGGACAAGGTGGCCTTGTATTGGTATGCTGAGCCGTCTGTTTTAACACACAGGAGCTGGTGTGGTGATTATACACACACACACGCATGCACACGAACTGCATGCACGCAACACTCACACAGACACATGCACCCACCCACGCACGCAACACTCACACGTACACACGCAGCCACACACACATGCAACACTCACACGCACACACGCACGCATGCATGCACACACCAGTACACCACACGAACAACACACACTCTCACGCTCAAGTGCTCAACCTACATGTGCATGCGCACACATCAGGCCCTGAAAGACACATACACAACCAGGTGATTCCCGCACACGGGTTGGAGTCTTGTCGCGCCTACGTAAGTTGTGTTTATCTGACCTTTTCCCTATGCGAACTGACAGGTGGGACCCACAAGGAACATGGTCAATTTAACTAGTCAACATGGCGCCACGCAGACTATTTGGCCGGTCAACAGAGTGCAATCCGATGCTGAACCGTGAGCAAGTGACTGTATAATCACCGCAAAACGTATATAGCGTAATCAGCTTATTCTGAAGTTCGGTGACCGTATTACGCTTTTCTCTCTGTAGGCCCTCCAAAACTACATCTCTACACGCTCGCATGTTACATCTAACAACTATGCAATACAGCACTACTACTACACTCTAACACAATAAATCATATGTGTTTTTAGTTTTACTAGATATCATATTGTTACTTAATTATTCAGTTTGCATACATTAAAATTGCCTTTGAAATGTATGGCCAGTATCATCTACCGCGCGGGAAAAATCGCGCCCTTTCCTGTTTAATCGGGTTTGTATCGATGGATCGAGCGAAACAACAAAACAATAGTACTATACAGTACAAGTGATAGTTCACTGGGCCGTCGTGTCGTGTACTCCTCTGTTGTAAGAGTGGAGCGCTCGCTTTCATAAATCTTCTAGTCCCTTTCGCCGACATGTGGGACATCAAGCTACCGAGTCCACATGCCATACCGGAATATCGTGCAGAGTAGCCGGGGTGAAGCACCCCAGTCATGGCACCGGCGTAGTAATGAGCAATGAGGCATCAAATCACAAAGCTGCACCTTTCCCGTAGTTAAGTTGGAGGGCCGAAGTAATAATGCTAAAAAAAGAAGTTGGAGGGGCGAAGCAACCATCATTCCACTCGTTGCTGAATCCGCTTCTCCCTCATCTTCTTCAACTTAACCACGTGTTGCTTCTGCCTCATGTGGGACGCAGATCGGCTTGGTAAAGCACTGACACGTGGGACCGCGTGTTAGCAAACCGCCAAGACAACGTCCTCTAAATATAAGAAACCTCCCCCGCCATCCGCGCGGCAAAATCACCTCCTTTTTACTAATCTTAATTCGATAATATTTTAGATCAATATAATTGAGATTTTTATAGATAGAACACAGGAGAGAAACCAAGTGGTACGGTTAAGGGCATCCACAATGTGTAGCCAAATGTGAAAATAGCTTTTGGCATCGTGGGAACCATTGTGGACGGTGTTGCCAAAGCCAAAAGGGTGGAACCGAAGCTCGCTGATTAATTGATTGAAGGAATAGAAGAATGCAACGTCTCTCCTCTTTCTCCCATGCTTGGACGCATGTAGTATAGTATAGAGCACAGAGTCTACTCCCCTGTCCCTTCTGTCACAAATCACAAATCAGTGATGCATCAAATCAGAAAAGCACGGACGAAGCAACCATCATTTCACTCTTCGATGACTCCGCTTCTCCATCATATTCTTCGAGAAACCATCTCATCGCACTAAGCTAGACGGACGATGCTATTGTGTACTCCTAGTAGTACTAGTCCCTTGGTTCAACGGACTTCCTGGATGCAAATAAGGCGGTTGTCTCGGCTTGCAGGCGGCACTTGCGAACGACTTATCGTGGTCTCCCTCAATGGTGTTCTCCGTCGAACGCACTTCGCCAAACCACAAAAAAAGATATCGTCAACGTCACCGCAATGGGGACGGAAGTCAAATATAGTTACTACCTCCATTTTTTTTGTACACAAGGCCAGTACTCCCTCCGTCTAAGTGAGTAAGTCATCTTAGGTTGTGCACCTTGACCAAGGAGGAGGGGAAAACGAGAGAACTTAATATTCATTTGCTAATTAATAGCATTACATGCAATGAACTAACCACTGCATGTCGTGTTTGGTAGTCTCAAGTCATTAAAAGGATGCACACCACACATCTCTTTTTGGTTGATATGTCAAGAAACAAGAAACGAGGTAGAATTTAATGCACCATGCCTAAGTGTTTTAGGATTATTTGTTTTTCGTAAGATGACTTACACACCTAGACGGAGGGAGTATATCAAAATTACAATTTGCAAAAGTCTACTAACACTAATCGAGGCAAAATTGATGGAGTTTGCCTTGTACGAGCAACCAAGGACATTAATATCCCCTTCATGCATGCGGAAGTGAGAAGGTTGGTTTGCATGGCGCTGCATTGATCAAGCGATGAAGAGTGAGATGGTTAGCTATTTGGTCTTCGGAGAAAAAATATGCATTAATTGACACGTGAAACGAGGATTTGTATCGATTAAATCCCGTGAAGGAAAACCCCGCCTATCCTTTTTAACACTAGTACTCCTAGTACATACGTACTTATCCTGTTTGGGTCTAGGCCTTGCATTGCAAAACTTCGCCACACATTTTTGCCAAGCTTGCCTAAAGTTTCCCAAATGAGAAGGAGGTACACTTGCGCACGGCTATCGCGATCGCACCGCACCCTCACACGGCCGCTCCTGCACGCCGCGGTCGCACCGCACCCTCACACAGTCGCTCCTGCATGCCGCAAACCCAACCAAGGGAACGCACCCTCACTGACACGTGCTGTCACATGTGAACAAACCAAACTGAGCCATCCTACCGCTGACACATAATTTTCGTTCATAGAGTATGTTTATCCAATCGCATGTTGGGGAGTATCCATACGGCCCGTGCGGTGGTCTCTTGGGGAAGAAGAAGAGGTGAGGAAGAAGGAAAGAATGGTTAGGAGATGTAGGATATTCATCCAACCGCCTGAAATGGTAGACTTACCCAAGTCAGGCGACTTGCATAACGAATATATGTTTTTATACAACAAAACATCCATAAAAACAACAACATAAAGAAAAACTATCACTGCTCACGGAACAATACGGCCTCGTCGTCTTTGGCTGCTGGCGCGAACCAGCCGTAGTTGCCAACGTGTATCTCCGCACCGTGGTTGTCCTTGGCCTCCAGCTACTCGTTCATGCAGAGCGTGCGGGCGCTCTGCACGGATGAGAGCACAGCCCAATTCAAGTCACGGATGTCCGGTTCCGCCTGTAGGAGGGCCTTGATGGCAGCGGCATCCGCGCGCTCCGCGTTGAGTCGAGCCTCTGCCTCCCGATTCAAGTCCAGGACGTCCGGTTCCGCCTACGGGAGGGCGTCGATGAGAGCGGCATCCGCGCGCTCTGCGTCAAGTCGAGCCTCTGTCACCCGGTTCAAGTCCAGGACGTCCGATTCCGCCTGCAGGAGGGCCTCGATGGCAGCGGCATCCGCGCGCTCCACCTCAAGTTGAGCCTTCGCCGCCCGGTTCACATCCACGACATCCGGTTCAACCTGCAGGAGAGCCTCGATGGCAGCAGCGCGCGCGCGCTCCACGTCGAGTTGAGCCTCTGCCTCTCGGTGCTCCATTAGTATCGCCATGTTGAACCGCTGGTCCGCCTGCATCATGGGGGACTCGGACGCCGGCACGAATTCGACGTCCATCGTCTCATACCCATCGGGGGCCTTCTGCACCGCGACCTCCTCCATGAACATTGGATCGGCTTCCTCCTCCTCATAGCTTGGCTCCAGAGAACTCGAGGATTGGCCCGCCGCAAAGCAAGCTTGGGAACGGAGGTCTGTGGCGCCGACCGCCGCCGTGATTTCTGCGCGGCGCTCCGGCATCAGCATCTTGTAGTAAGTGATCTTGCGGCTCACCATGGCTTTCCGGCGAACTAGGGGACGCTTGATGCGGGCTAGGGGATCGAAAGGTGGGGGAATGGGCTGGAGATTAGGTGTGGTTTTAGGGTAGTGGCTGGTGTAGGCCGAGCAGCGAAGGTTCTGGTGTGAATAGTGGTTCCGGTGACGACCGGTCAATTGGTTTTGACTGCACATCGCTCTTATCGTGTTCACGTTGCAGCCTAGCACGCTGGACCCTCCACGTCGCTCACCAAATGGAACGCGCTTCGTCTTGCGTTTTCGTTCGCTAGTGGGACCGTGGTTGAGAGCAAACCGACGTCCCTTCCCCTCCCCCCGCCCGCGTCATTTATTATACTACCACTCCCTCCATTTTATGCGGAGTAAATAAAAACATAGGGGGTATACTGCGGATGAGGATCCCCTGACGTGGCCGAACCCATTGAGTAACGGACACGCGGGCCCTAGAAAGCATGGGGTCCGCCAGTAAGTGACTGAAAGGGAGGGTAAGGCAGGGATACCTACGTCAGAGGATCCACTTCCACTACTACTCACTACAAGGATTTCGGTCTATTGCAACAAAAAATATTGCTACAACCATCTTTTGTTGCAATAAAATGCTATATTACCACAAAATTCCAGCTTGTGGTAATAGGATCTACATATTGCCACAATTTTGTTTCATCGCGCTAAGTACTTGTTTTGTTGCAATAGAAGCCATGTATTGCCACAAGCTGCATCGACATTGTAATATGGTAGTGATATTGCAACAATTCCGCCTGCTGCATGAATTGGTCATCTTGTTGCAATAGTGGCTAGGTATTGCAACAAAGTACATCTTTGTGGTAATATTTAGACATATACTACAACAACTCTGACATGTGGCGCTAGTCATAGATACTATTGCAACAAAGTGTGTATTGGTTGTAATAGGGTGACTTTTGCCTCACCTTCCTTGTGTTGCAATAACTATTACATATTATGCACAAATTGAGCATGGTAATACGCATAACATAATGCAACAATCCTCTAGTGTTGCCAAAAAGGAGCAGGATATTGCAACAATATTCTCTATAGTGCTCCTGATTTTTCCTTTATTTATTATACTATTTCACAGATCCGATTAAAGTCGCGTACTAGTTTACGTACATTAACACACTAGGTCCAACAACTTGCACTAAGTTGCATTTTAGTCACATATGTTGCAAAGTGGACATCGGTGGTACCACAACTTGAGGAACGCCTACACGCCACAGCGCGGCGTTGCACACTCGCGACGCCCTTCACTTTAGTGTTTCTTGCACCGCCAAGGTCTACTCCACTCACCCTACTAACCTACTCCGTAGCAAGGTTGTCCTCGGACCGAAAAGACGCCAAGCTCAAGGTGCCCTTCTCACAAAGGTGAGTCGTGAGAACTGAGCAAAAATCCTCACATTCTCTTCCTAACTTTTCTCTATCTTGCTTGATGTGATTGTATGTGCTTATGTGTGTTGTTAATAAAAAGGATTCAATATAAAATTATGTGTTAAACAGAGAAATTGAGCAAGGTTGCATGCTATCTATTTTAAACACTCACAGCTCCATTTAAACAGCTCTTTAGCCACCAATTGAGCAGCATAACAACTAACTACATCAAGATATATATAAGGACATATGACACACGATTTTAGTAGGATATAACAAACCATCTCAGCAAGATATATAACACATGTTTCAAAATGACAGACACAAATTTCAGCAGCCATACTAGTATAGATTGTTCACCCAAAAGACCATAAGTTCAAGGCAAAGTAGTGAAAATAGCAACAACACTCATAGCAACAAAGTGTAGATAGCATCACCGCAAAAGGAAAATAGCAACAACACTAAAAGAGCAGCAACTACTCTTCTCTTCTCTTCATCACCAAATTGTTAGTGTTGGGCACTAGCTTTTGTTCCCATTTGCCACAACATATGGAACTATGCAGCATGCCTTGTTTCAACCTCGTTTCATATCGATTAAACTTCGAGAGATACTACTCAGACGTAACCATCAAACAGTTCAAAACTTATACTCATGGCTTAAACATGTGAAAAGCACCTTACCAAGAGATTAAAACTATACAAAGAACCCATGGTCATCATCCAATTCTTCTTGTCCCAAAGGAGCAACATGGCCATCATTTACGTAAGCCTCATCATCATTCATATCATCATCGTTCGAGTCTCTTCATCACTAAAAGAACAACAACTACTCTTCTCTTCTCTTCATCACCAAACTATTAATGTTGGGCACTAGCTTTTGTTACCATTTGCCACAACAGATGAAACTATGCAGGGGTGCCTTTTGAACCTGTTTCACATCAGATTAAACTTCGGAGAGATGCTACTCGAGGTAACCATCAAAAAGTTCGTGGTATTATATTCATGGCTTAAACATGTGAAAAGCACCTTACCAAGAGATTAAAAACTATACAAAGAACCCCGGTCATCATTCGATTCTTCTTGTCCCAAAGGAGCAACATGGCCATCATTTACATAAGCCTCATCATCATCTCAGATCATCATCGATTTGAACCGACATCTTCAAAGTTAATAGGTTTTATATTATCTATGACCAAACATCAACACCGGATCCTTCATCATCATTTCGCACTAACTAGTGATCTCTTCGTCTTCGTAATTTCGCACCGGTAGGAGTAGATTTCCATCGATACGCATGATGATGTGGCATTCTTCGCATCAAGATGTTCATTATGGATTAGCACGCAATCATTAACACACACGTGTATCTTCTTGCAGTCCAGCCCAAGATCTCGGATCACCTTCCTTACTTTTGCGAGATTAGTAGGAATGTCAGTGACCTTTGGCAGACCGCGGAACATCTGCAGAACTAAGTCACATGCTCTATTGGTCATCGCGACATGCACTTGATTTGGTAAAGCTTCACAATGAAAGATAGCTTCGTGAAATCCTTGCAACCTGGGTACAAATTATTTTATGCCTCTTTCAATAGTTCGAAGAAGACCTTGGCTGTTGCATTTGGCTCCTGGTTCCTTTCATCACCGCTCGAAGCATCCACATGAATGTCTCCCGACCATCACCAATGTCCGCATTGCTTCCATGTTTGTGCCCTTTATGAGAGTATTGAGCATGTCACATACCCCAGAACCATCATCTACAGCGTCTTCATTATTAGAATCTTCAGACATGCTTCCCTCATTGGATTGTTCACCATGGTATATCCAGCGAGTGTAGGTTGGATCCATCCCATTGAACAACAAGTCAGTATGAACATCCTTTTTATTTTTTGGAGCAATATTGAGACATCTCCTACATGGGCATGGGACTGTTGAGTCTGGGTGAGCACCATCAAAGTCAAAATTCAAGAAATCCTTCATGCCAGTTTGCCACTCAACGGAATCTCTTTCCCTGTCCATCCAGCTCCTATCTCGTGTCATTTTTGCCTTATCTCCGTAAAGCCACCCTATTAAAAAACATAACAACTGCATTAGTAGTTGTATTACGACCAATAGCATCACTAGCTGCATTACAAGACAAGACAACAGGATACATACATACCAAGATATCATCACATGGTAAAGCCAAATTTCTATACACCGTAAAGCAAAATTTGGTTGATGGAACAAGAATAGTATTGTCTGTCACATGGTAGTACATGTGACATGAGGGTAAATAAGTTTAGTTTAGTAGTTGGCTATACCAAGATCCCTTCCTCTCCCGCCTCAGCAATGACCTCCCGACCTCCTCTATCTCGCAGCCTCTACCCCGGCCGGACGGGATGGCGAGGTCGCCGCAGCCCAACCCCGACCCCCAAGGCGCTGATGTGTCAATCCCGGCGCCCAAGGTGCAAGATCCGCTGTCGGCAGAGGTGATCCATCGATTCAAGATACTTGCTTGATTCTTTACTTGATTCAAGGTATGATACTTGTCATGCAATTTAACTTTAGGAGTTTCAGCTTGAATGGTTGCAGCCTTAGATGAATTTTTATAGATGGTTTGATTTGAATGATTCACTCAATTAAAGCTCCTATGTGTTTCTCGCCACGCTCCATGACTTCTCATTCAAGGTGTTTTTGTTTAATTTCTCTTTGGTTTGAGGTTCAGATTTAGAATCATGGTTCGACTAAAATGTTAGGAAAAGCTCCTGCTATTTGATAATGCATAAATAGCTCACCAAGCTACTTTGATTTCTTTGAGACAATTTCTTTGTTTTTAATTTAAGGGATCATTTGATCGTGACAGGATGGCCAAATCAAAGCCGAGCAATATTACACTAATCCCATGGCCGAAAATTATTACAGATCTATTTTTACCTCTCACACCCGCTCTTTAGAAGATCTTCCATCACTTGCATTATTTCTCTAAAGCGTGTCATGTGAAAATCTTGTTCTTATGCTTTCCACATTGTAGTCAAACCGAATCTGATATAGTAATTCTAAGAAGCATTATATTGAAAATATAGAAGTTTAACAGATTTTGGTAGAAGATAATTGATTACCAAAGTCATGACAGCCAAAGAAGAGACCACGTGTGCCTGAATTTAGTGAAGAGGGCATACCGAACGGTGTGAAGCAAGCTAAAAATGTTCGAGCAACATCACTAAGAAGACACCATCTTAAGCCAAGGAGCCCGAGACAAAGCTTTATGATTATACAAGCACATGAGCAGGAATGATTGAACTGAATCAAGTATATGAACGCTATTCATGTTCATCGATTCAGTTTTGAAATTTGCCTGAGTTTTCTATCTTATTACTTCCTGAACCATCTTATTATTGCAGATGTGGAAGAGCATGAAAGTAGCTACCAATAAAATAGCAAGCAAGGGAAAATTAGTCTGCTACTTTCAAACTAAAATCAGCATACTTATGTTGTATGCATAGCACAAGATTAATGCCCATGTGATGTATTTTGAATCTAAATTTGCTGCAGTTGCAATAAAAAATACAAAGGGAAACATGAGGGAAAATCATACTATTGTTGTTCGTGTCGTTGGTCGCAAGGGAGACAAAGAGCCACCCAGCCAGCAGAGATCCAGGAGGAGGAGGCCGACGGGCGAAGGCGCCGAGTGGCGGCCGGCGAAGAAACGTTAGAGGGAGAGGGAGCGCAGGAGGCGCCGGCGGATCGCTTGTCGCGCCGCCATGATGTGGTTGCTGGATGCGCCAGCCTTCGCGCATGGCGGCGAACAGGGATCGAGGTATGACTCGGTCGCCTGGGTAGTTTGACCAGGTCCGCGCGTGAAAAGGAAAGAGAAAAGGATCGTGGGAAAGATAGGGCGAAGGAAACAGCGGCACAATCGACCAGACGCTGCTCCGATCCATCACATGAGCCCTACACGCCCACTGTATGCTCGATCAATCGCGCGAACGCAGACGTGCTCCACCCAATAGCGATATTACGGAAATACATGATCGACCAAACTTTGAAAGTCCTCACAAAAGAAAAAGACCAAACTTTGAAACAAGATAGTAATTCTATCGACCAAACTTTGATTATCTCGCAACTTTTAAACCACAAATCCAAATGACCTCATTATTTTTGCATTCTTTTAAAAACTAAACTGATATTCATATAGTAATTTGTTGCATATTTTTACCTACTTAAGTAGTGTAGGTATCATATGTCGGCACGACAACCCGGGTCCCAACCAGCCAATTTCCTCTCGGTGGTGTTCCAACATGGGACAGACACCTCCGGAGGTGTCCCTAGGCGGTGGTGGTCAAAAGCGGCGGTAGTGTGTGCCGACGGTAATTCTATTGACCAAACTTTCATTATTGGAAACATTTCTCCAAAAAATTACCTTTTCACCCCTTCCTGCTAAACACTCTTCAATAGAGGCATAAAGAGATAGCGACAATTAGGTAGATATTTCGTTATCTTATGGATTAGAAACACGTTGAGTACACTTCAAAAATCATCCCGTCATTATGTTTTTGTGTAACACCACTTATCATGTTGTTTGTTGTGTCACACAAAGTGAAAGATTTTAAAAATTTGTTGATGTCGCTCTGTGTGTGCATGAGGGATGATTTATTTCTCCTGCTATAATGCACGGGCATATTTACTAGTGAATACATAAAGAAGGGGCGGATAAGACGAGGCAACGGTCCAATACTTGAAGGATTTTATATCTGAAAATGAATATATAAATAAGAGATAAATGGTTGGCCTTTTCGGATACTTTTTCGCTTTTTAACAAATGTGTGATATTCCAATAAGTGGTTCTCAAAACTAAATTTGTTTGGTTGATAGTTGACATAGTTGAATCTCTATTATTTTCGATAAAACATAGGCAACATGACTATGTTCGACCCATCGTGGCGCTGGAGGACCAGAGTCACCTCGCAGCGATGGGAGAGATCGTTAGCCGACTCCCCGCCCGCCTCCCCGCTTATCCCATCCCCACCGCAGCTAGAGGGCGTGACTAGGTGAAGCCCGCCAGCGGCGGCGGCGACATGGCTCGCTCACCTTTTGCGAGTGGATCCGATGTAGGACGGATTCGATAGACAAAGGCGTCGCGATGCATGGGTTGTTTAATTTACATAGTTGAATCTCTAACAAAAGAGGCATATTACGTTGGCCCTACTCTCGCGTGGACTAACCTCGATTTAATTGTCTCGTAAAATGAAAGATGCCGAGATCACTACATCTCAAGATCGGAAAGTGAGATCGAGATCGACATAGATAGACCCTCTCATCAACCCATCCCATCAAGATTTATGTTTCGAGACAAGAGTATAACCTAATAGTTTTAAAGCGAGGGCCACATGAGGTTTCGTAACATGTAGTTCAGAATCGCCAATTTTTGACATATCGCAACCTAAGTGTAGATCCATGATGAAACAACACCTTCCTAATTTGTTGCGTGTGTTTGGCGAACCAGGGTTGCGGCGGAGGGGTTGAAGCACTGTGGTACATCATCTACCCACCGTAATCGGTTGACGGTGAAGGCGTCCGTGGACGCCGTGTTCCTCCCACTCCTTCCAGACATTCGAGTGAAAACTTGATCTTCGGATCGGATGGTGTCTACGTCAGAGTCGTGCCTTTCCGGTCCGCATCGCCTTGGAGTCATCGGTCCGGGATGTCGACGACATCTTTCAAGATGATCGCCTCGTGCCGGTGGTCTCAGCTTGGCTCTAAACGAATCCTTTTTGCACATCTTATAGGTGCTTGGTAGTCGTTGAGGTTGTGTGTCGGTGACCGGTATTTGTGTATCTTGCCTTGGTGTGTGTCGTCCACTTGTATCGGTTGCTTCGATGTATGTGATGGTTATTTTACTATATAAACAGGAAAGCTCTTTTTCGCTCGTTAATTGGCTTCCTCAAATGGCTATTTACTATACAAATATTGACAATAAGGACATTATAGTGGAGGGCGCCAATCACCCCTTCACAATTATCTGACGGTGGTTTTATCACCATGATATAACTTTTACAAATACTTGAAATATATTTACAATCTAGAAAATTCCATCCAAAAATAATACTTTTTTAAACAAAAATTACTTTCCCACCACCTAATTTATGTGTACCGTTGTTTGCGCCAATATTTTTTACCTCCCGCTAAAAGGTCCTAAATTAGGGTCTTTGTTCCCACCAAAAAATAGCCTATATTTAACCTTCCCGCTAATTACCTTCCACGGCGCCTTCACGGGCGATTGATCTCGACCTCTCGTCCCGGTTCCTCTGTCTTGCCGCGTCATGACGGCGCCAACACAGCAAGCACCACGCTTGTGTCACCGCTACTCGTCAGTTATTCCTCCCGATCTCCTCCTTCCTCAGAACCTCAAGTCCTCCTCGATATCGCTCTCCTCCCTCTCCTCTCGCTTCGCCGACGAGGTCGCATCTCCGTGTCCTTATTATGCCTGGGGCGGCAGCGATGCGGTTTACGCCGGCGCCAACGGAGTTCTCCTTGCCCATCAATCCCGTGGTCCGACTAAGCACGACACCACCTCGGTGTTGAATGCCGGACAATGCCCGCCCGGCTCAAACCCTCCCCCACGAGCTCCTCCTCGATGCGCCGCCACCCACACTCAGATCTCGGCGCCGCCCATGGCCTCCGCCCCACGCCCCCGCCTCTCCCCACCCCTCCCTCCTCCCCCGATCGAACCACCAGATCGAGCGGTGGCCAGATCCATCCGCCACGGCCGCCAGGGCTCGTGGCGCCCGACGACGCTGCTGTGCCTGCAAGGCCAAGGGCCTGCTCGAGGTGCTTCGCCCGCCATGGCTATGGAGCTTCCTCCCAATCCAAGGTCTTGGACCGGACGGGACGGCTGCTCTTCCAAAGTCTCGCTCTTCTCTTCCGGTCCATCCATCCCACACCCCATTCTATTTGTATATCTGAGATACATATTCAGATCAAATCGAACCCCAAACCATGGGCACTACTTCAAGAAATAGTCTAGTAGGACCACGGAGGTGTGTCCCAGAGAGTGAAAAATATCCTCCGCCTTATGCCCTATGTGTTAGTTATTTACATAGGTACGAGGGATCTCGATTCAGACCCTAGATTGCATAGATGCTGTTAGTATGATTCAGTCTCTCCAGCTTTTTTATGTCAACTAGGAAAGTCTGCAGTCATTTTGAAAAGCTAATCTTGATAACCATGTATTATCTCATCATACTCTTCCTTTAAAGGGATAAATAGTGCCTTTTACAAAGATATTCTCCTGGATAGTTCTGCTTATTTCTAACATTTGAATATGGTAGATCGACCTCTGAATCAAATTAAGGTTTCTAGACCCTTTCGCAGAGTTACGCCATCATCCATCTCAGTATGTTTTTATATATGTTGCCATGTTGCTACAAGTTAGTAATTTGACTAATCACCCCACTGCTCCATTAGTTACCGCTTAAGAGATTGTTGCTTTCACCATCCTAACTCGACTAGAAATAATTATTTTCGAAGTTGGCCCTTTGCTGGAGTTTGATAGCATATTACATTAATCATTTACAATTTATTTGACTCATGGAGAGAATATGATCATGTTACTCACCTGAATATCATTCGCACCAGCTGATATTAGGACAATGTATTCAATCATCATGTCGATTTCCTTTCCCTTAGCAATTGCTTAAACAGTAACAACCAACAAGACTGACTTTATTTGATGCATTATATACATATATACATACCTCTAAAACCAAGCATGTTGAGACTTTTTAAATATACACAAGAAAATGCATTGTGGGCATTGCGCTGCCTAGCTCGAGAAGTTTCATGGCGGCAACTTTTGTCAAGATAAACCAACAATTTAGTAGTCAAGGAACCATCCTTTTCCTTATGCATGGAAGAAAAGATCATCTTTAGCTGTACTACACTATTTGGGTGCACACTCAAGACAATATCTTTAGCTTCTTCAATATGTTCAGGATGGTACTTGCTTTCGCTTATATTTGTGTCATCATTTCTTACAATCTAATACCGAGTAATACAATATTTCTTGTATGATTTGGACTATTGAAGTTGGTGTACGTAAGAAGAAAGGGCGAGGTGTTCTAAAAGGTTGTAAAGCATCTAAGAAGTGTTTTGCCAATGGATCTGCAAAGCTAAATATTACATTCTCTCAAAAATTGGTGGTATGGTAGGAATGAACTATCGCTCATTCAAGGATGACGTGGTAGTCATAATGAAAAGAAAGTTACCACTCATTGGAGTGAGGACGTGGTTGGGCATTCACCCTACTATCCATCTATTCATTGTTGCGTATATGATAGTGCGCATAACCTTTTCCATATGTGTTATCTTATTTTACCATCGATGATGCATTGCTTATGTATATTCATTTGTTGTATGCTATACAGGGCAGATGGGACTTGGAAGATACACCAGAAAAAGAAGAAAAAGTTCTCAAAATTGCGAAAGAGCGATATAGAGGCTGGTGATCAAATCTAAGCTCCTCTTACAAGGCATACAAAACAGATGCAACTAGATTGACTAATCTGCCGGAAGATTTACAACCAGAAGAGTGGGAATGGATGATTGAGTACTTTGGCACAGATTCAAAATTTCAGGTTATCTCTAAGATCACTGTTTTTCTACTTTTTGATAAAGATGAAATGGCTTGTCTGATTGGTTATATTTGGTTTCAATGAATTGATAGGAACGCAGCCAAAAGAACATCGATAACGGTAAGAAACAGAAGACAAAACACAGAATTGGATCAAAATCTTACTCGCAAGTAAGTTTTGAGAAGGTATGAGTCCAACTAAATATTGGAAGAGGAGCAAACATCAAGACTGGAATTTGAAAAGAACATGATGGCAAAGTTTGCAAAATGGAGCCAACAGATGGGAACCCAACAGTGATTACAACCATATTCTTGCGACCTTTTATGATTTATATTGCTTACTTGCATTGCTAAAAGTGCACTTCTATTTATAGGTGCCTACGAAGAGGGTTGACAACCTCTGTTTTTGAGTCGAACGACTAGTCGCGACTAGTCGACAAGTCGTTACATGAAGGTCGACTCAACCTGTCGACTCGAATCATTGGATGAGTCGAGCGACTTGATCGACTAGTCTCGACTAGTCGCAGTTTTTGAGGCGAACGACTCGTTCAATCTATCATGGAAGAGGAGTTGGGAAGAGAAAATGGAGCAGGGAAGGAGGGGCGGCTCCAGGGAAGGATGGGGGAGGCGGAGAGGAAGGGGTGGAGGCAGAGAAGCCATGGAGGAGGAGCTGCAGCAAGGCCATTGCGGTTGCCGATTCGCGCTCTGGGGCTGGAAGGGAGCAGTGAGAGAGAGAGAGAGATAAGACGAGTGGATGGACGGTGAAGATTAGAGAATATGGATGGTCCAGATTGAGCTAGGCAGCTAGGGTTTCATTGGGCCTTATCGGGCCAATATTGCCTTGTGGGCCAAGATTGAAGGAAGATTGGAGCGTCTGAAACCTAGATCAAACAGCCCAGCCCTCCCCGACTCCAGCCCTCTTCTGCAGCAGCCGCCGCCTCGCTTGCTGCTCGTCCCCTTCTCCCCGGGTTGTCGCCGCTCGCTGCTCATCCCTTGGTTACCGCTGTTGTTGGGCTGCTCCTCCCATCTCCCGATGGCCTTGTCTTGGTTGGTTGTCTGCGACTCCTCCCTTGGTTGCCGCTAGCTACCGCTGGTCTGCTGCTGGTCTCGATCCCTCATCGCTTAACTCAAGTCGACTCATCGCATGTCGACTGTCGACCATGAGTCTAGACTAGTCACGACTAGTCTAGAGTCGCCTCGAGTGACTCGTCGACCATCGACTCGAAAACCTTGTTGACAACAAATAAAATAGTAATCCAAACTTGCAAAATATTCTTACATGTAGATATAGTCCTAATAAGACTTCAGGTTCAAGGCCTCATCGCTATTTCTTCAAATGCGCCATACAAGCTGCAGAAGGAATTCTTGAATGTTTAAATCAATGGTAACTCACAACCTTGCTTTCTCTTCATGTTCACCTACTTATACGGCATTGGCCCTCATAATTAGCTAGTTGCTTGTTCTCTTTACCATGTGTTGTTGCTGCATGGAGTCACAACTTAAACAAAAACGAATATGTGCTAGCTAGGGACATGAACTTTATCAAACTATACATCGAGTCACAACTTAAATCAATAGCGTGCTTTTATTAGATGTACGATCGAACAATGACACCATTCTCAGTATGCACGAGCAGGATGTCATGAGCATGGGCGTGATGCCTTCGCTGCGACTCCATTGCAATGTCCCATGCAATATCTCTTGTCACGATATGTGGGTCGTGAGGGTCATTTTTGAAACGGACTCGCAACTCCCGATGGAAGCAATCGAATATCAATAAGGTGGACTTGTTGACCTATGTCTGTTATTTAGGATACCAAGTACTAGCTCAAATTATGGTTTTCTTATTATGAAATAAATGTATGTCGTCGCTAAGCAAACTCTGCTTTCTCACGAGCTTGCTAGCCTTGGTAGGATGTACGAACCTAACCACTATGTGGAATGGGAGGTCATGTACCAGCCCTTATGGCTGCATGTGCTTTGGGTGATTTAGCCCAATATTGTTAAGTTATAAAGTAATGATTTTTTCTCAAAATAGAAGCTTTTAGTAGATGTACTTGTGCTTATGCTTTACACATTTACACTTGTATAATTGTTCTGCTCCTCAATTACATGCTTGCCGACATAGTATTAGTCCAGCTTAGTTTGGCGATAGTTCTTTTAACAATGGAGCTGGAATAATTGTATGTCATATGTTATGTTCACTCATTAATCGAACTTTTTTATTTCTTGATTGCAGGATCAAAAGAACTAGCTGGATCGACTCTAGATCATAGACAGTTTAATCTTCGCAGTTAATTAGGATGGCTAAATTACATTTGCATTTCATTTGATGGGTATTTGATATGAGAATTGTGAATGTTATGAATTTACATATTATACGTATGGTTTTGAATATTGTAATTGAAAGCCTATATTTTTTTTACGGTTACAATAGGCTATTACCACAACCCACTTTCTGTTGCCACATGCTAGCACCTCTGATATTGTTGCGCCATATCTCTGTTGCTACGCCTACCTGCTTTGTTGCACTAGGATGTTGCAACGGAGCACTTTATATTGTTGCAATAGCTTGTCACCACAATTTTTTTCACGACGCGATAACTGTTTTGCCACCAAAGCAAGTTTTGTTGAAATAGAGTATCGCCACAAAAAGTTTAAATTGTCGCAATAATTTCTTGCTACAAATATTTTACTTGTTGTGATACCTATTTATCACCACCAAAACAAGTATGTTGCAATTTCATCGTTACAACGATCGAATATTTGTTGCCATAAGTTAGTGCCACAAGTGTAGTGGGTCGTATGCGACATGTCTAATGCCAGGAAAAAATGATTGTTGCCATAGTTTATTGCCACAAGTGTGGTGGGTTGTGGCAACATGCCTAATGCCACGAAAACAAGGATTGTGGCCATAGTTTATTGCCACAATTGACTATTGCCATGGAAGAGTATTGCGCCATGAAACGGCCGTCGTTGGCATAGGTTGTTGCCACAAATGTCTATCGCTACGAGATATCAGTCGCCACGATTCGTTACATGTTGCATTAAAGCTATCTCCACAAATCAAATTGTGGCATCAGGTGAGTGTTGCCACGAGAAAACATGTGGCAACTTCCCGCCTAGATGTTGTGATAGCACGCTTTATTGCCACAATTGCTTTTTTGTGGTAATAAGCTATTACCATGTGTCCAGACGCAACGGCTGCCAACGAATGTTGTTTCGTGGCAGTAGGTACTTATCGCCACGAAACAACATATATTACAACAAACGGGTTTGTTGCAATAGACTCGGATCCTTGTAGTGACTCCCTCCTTCCATTTACTATACAGGGTGATGTAGGGTGGAACCCTAATTCATCGATCTTTCACGTTTGGAGGGGATCCTACAGAGGGAACACAAAGAACGCGTGGAAGAACACTAGGAAATCACGGGGAAGAACGAGAGAGAGACTCAACCGACAAGAGATCAATCACACAAGGTCTAGATCATCGAAGCACGAGTAATACATGGTCCAAAATCAACAAAGGAAAGATACAAAGGTAACCGTTCTTCTGCGAGAGGAAGTCTTGAATCCACGAGGGGATCATCCCATAAAGGGGTCTTGTATCCGAGAGGACCTTCTCCGAAGAGGCCGCGGTCTCTCACGAGGAGGAGATCCGATAGATGAGCGAGGCTCTATCTCAAAAATGAGCTAAATCAATGCTGACCCTCAAAATGGGGAGGGGGAGGTCTATTTATAGTGCTAAGCCACGAAGGGGTAAGTGACGGGCGAAGGGGTACACGGGCTTCGGCCCAAGTCACGCACGCAGGCGGGGTCCAGATGATCCGGATGGTGGCCCGGATGATCCGGGTGTCGGGGGTCCGGATGATCCGGGCGACCGTCCGGATGATCCGGCTTCGTCGAGCAGCTTCTGTTGTCTTCGGCGCATTTACCCGGACGATCCGGGGGAGGTTCCGGATGATCCGGCTGAGCCCGGATGATCCGGACGGTGGCCCCGATGTCCGGCCTGGCTCCAACAGCCACTCCGTCTTCTTCTTCTCCTTTCTTCCATCTTCTCTTCCATGCTTGGCCTTGGCCCTTGGATTCTCCCTGGTCATCTTGGTTGTACCTGAGTGTATGCAAGGTCCGTGCATGAGGTACTAGCCATGTCTCATATGCGGAAAGTGACGGTTCGAAATGGAGTGAATTCACCTTGTGTCCAATGGCGTATGTTCAAGGTCTCGTCATATGTCCTCTTGGGGCTTGGAGAGTAGTCGGAGTGTACATGGGGATGAACGTGGGATGCTCCGCATCATATCCCCCCCCCTTGGGAAAGATCCGACCTCGGATCGTGATCCTCATCACCATGGAAACGTGTGTCATGGACGGACTTGTAGTGGGACGTAGGTGAAGGCCTTGCGCAATCCAAGTACTCCAAGGTGTCTCCGGTATGTAGTACATGCAAAATGAGCAAACACAAAGTACACTTGGAAATACAATGGTTAGCGCACACAAAGTGTCCATCATGTAAGAATGAGTCCGTACGGCAAGATTGGTCGTGACAAAGCGCATGAAGCTTATCAACTTGATCTAGAATGAGATGCAAAGCATTCATGGGAGGAAATGCGATCATTGTTCACACAAATGTGTTGTAAATATGATCGATGCAACCACGGTGCAAAATGATGTCATAGTGAGACGGTTTATCAATAGCATGAATATGGCAATGGATGCTCAATATGTATATGTTATTATGCAATTGATGATGGACAATATGATCATGATGTATGAATATGCCCTCAAGGTAGATCACAACAAATTTGCTAAGGAAATGCAGAAGCTCATATATCATGGATGACATGGAAATAGATGCAACAAGACAAGCACAATGTGAGTCAATCCATGCATGGGGTGCAAACTTGTGGTGAGTATGATATGTCCATCGAGCATGACATGTATGAGCACAATCAACAAATATGGAGGTGTTGGTGTACCAAAGTTCGATGTCGAGGCATGAGTGGAGTTCCGAAGGTGCATCCAATAAGTGCCAGCGCTCCTCAATGTGAAGGTCCATAGAGCCAATCTCCAATGTTGCTCCTCCATCCAATAGATGTAACATGTAGACAACAAGAAGGAAACAACGATGAAAGAGTGACCCATCCAATATGCGTATTTGAGGATGGCTCAAAGAGAAGGAGGTCACCTTTAGGAGTTTCTCAAGGATGATGGAGTCGCACATCTTGTATGCCTTCACATAACCAATATGCCTCGTGGTGGTCCCGCCTTGTAAATCCTTCAAAATGAAAGAACATGACAAACACTTGGAAAAACAAATGAGGGTAGCAAAATTGCAAAACTGATCATTCGTGTGGTAAGATACCCAACAAGTGTATGTATCATGCTCATCATAAGAAATGACAAGGGAGTATTGCATAGTATGGAGGCATATGATGCGAGAACAACCAAATGCAATAGGCTCAATCAAACAAACATGCATCACAAGTAAAGTGTCCAAGTCTCCAAGATCAATAAGCATAGCAAGTTGGCACTCAATACAAGGTGATATGAGAGATGCAACTAATGGAGACAAGAGGCAATGATCATGATAAATCAAGTGAGAAGCATCAACATCTATGTCATCAACCCTAGAAAGCAAGTAATAGTGGAACATGGGTGATGCAACATAGCAAGCAATCATAGTGATCAAGTCAAGCAAGCTAGTAGTGCCAAGATGCAACATACTAGAAGGAGTCATGGCTAGCATGTAATGTGTGCAAATAGTGGGCATGAATAATTCACATGTCATAGCACAAGCATGAAGCCAAGGTATGAGTAAAATATCATCAATGTATTGGCGAGAGACCATATGTAAATAGCAATGTGGCATCATGACTCTCCCAACACAGCAAGCATCAATAGTATGGGGCACATGATAAACATGGCAATAGCAACAAGGATATCCACCAAGCATGCAAATACACATAGGAGTAGCATAATGGTGAATCATGGGTAGATGCAAGCGAGGGTCACAATTGCATGGCAAATTCATGTAAATAGGCATAACATGCAAAGTGAACACGGTAAAATGAGCATAAGGTGACAAGTGGTAGATGGCCCATAGCCGTGTGAGAGCCAAGTAGAAGAGATGCGCATAGTCCTTACGCGAAGGGAACGGTGGTAAGGATAGTCCACGGGATCCCAAAGCATCGTTGCTCTCAAGAGCTCATTTCGTCAACTCTTGGGATTGAGAGGTTGACGAGTATATGTGAGTACCTACACAAAACAAAGACAAAGGGAAAATTGTGTGTACGTGGTAGATGTACACATCATCCATCATGATGCGCACGTGCATGTGTCGGTTAGCGCTAAATAGCCAATGCTCAAATAAATGAGATGCGTGATATAGAAACATGTCATCCATCATGAGTGGTTTGTTATTATGTATAGCATAATGGGAACTCAAATTGTGTAATGCATCATGAGAAATATCTAGATCATTGTTGTTCATGGAATGCATATGGTGCACGCAGTCATGGGAATCATGCAAAGTATGGAATGCATCAAGATCTCCTAATATGTATGAGGAAACTATGGGGGTCTCCTCATGAGAAAGAGTAGTAACATCATGTGGAGAATATTGACAACATCCAAAACAATGCATATTTGGAACAATGTGATCATGGCATGACATATTGGATGAATTGCGCAAATCATGTAAAGGAAGCATGGCAATATCATCACATGAAAAACAAAAGGCAATGACCATCATCTCGTCATCTATGCCATAAGTGCAAATAGGATTTATTTTAATGGGGCATGCATAGTTACTATGTTGAGATTGAAATGATGCAATATGGGAGATCTCACTCATAGCATATGACAAGTTCAATGTATTGTCAAACATGAAGTGACCGATAGAATTTTCACATGATATCCTATGAAGCATAGCATCACAACTAGGCAACTCAACATGCTCATCATCATATTCATCATTAATAGGTAAGTCAAGGCATGAAGGAGTTTCACCAGCATGAAGCATGGTAATAGGTGGGTCAACATCATCGGAGCAATCAATGTCAAGAGAGTCCACTAGTGGGACAAGAGAAGCACCATCACCTATGTTACCTTTGGAGCGTCGCTCATGTGTTGTAGGTGAGGTGTTGAAGATTGTCTCGTTGTCATCTTCATCTTGATGGAACCATGTGGGGGTGCATCATCGTCCATCATGGCCATCGTCGTCTCCATAGGAGGTATGGACTCATCAATGGTAGGCGTGTCGTCATGTAGGAGACCTAGCACCAAAGGAGAAAACACACAAGGAGTAGAGGTTAAGTCGTTAGAAATCATAGTGGCCTCACATGCCATGTCAACCACCTCACTCTCTAAGTGTTGTGGCTCACTCACTCCCTCAAGGATGCTCTCACTCATATGGCTGGTGGAGTCACTCAAATGACGCTCAACCTCACATAGGATGTGTGGCATGCTCTCATGTGTGGGGCGAGTGGTGGTCACACTCATCCTCTCATAGGAAATTCTCTCAATGTCATGTATGGTGGAGTCACTCATGTCACTCATGGGGTGGTGGCTCTCCTGACATGACAAATGGGGCATCGCGACATATGTGGGTGTCGGAGAGATGTTGGTGCAAATGTCTCCATGCTCAACTCCTATCGCCGTGGTCGAAGGGGATGGCCCTTGCTCGACCTTCTTGTCACCGTCTTGGTGTGGGAGGCCCATATGATGTGGCACCTCATAGCTTGTCTCCATGACCGAAGGGATTTTCCCATGCTCGCCATCTTCCTTGAGGGGCTTCCAAGATGGAAGTTTCACCTCGCTTCGAGGTGGTCGCCTTGGACTTGATGAAGTTGATGTAGGCGTACTCGTGGGAAGTAGGCGAAGATGCCGTACGTCCAAAGGCGAAGATGCCTTGATAGCATTTGGCGAAGATGCCAAAGTGGTTGTTGTAGCCGTAGCGCCATCTTGGTGGTGGTCATCTCGCGGTCTTCTTTTGTGCTCTTCAAGCTTGGACTTGGCGTGAAGTAGGTCTTGTTGGGACTTGTGCATTTGCGCTTGTGGAGCATCTTCATGATGATGATGTCGTTGTCGTGCTTGAGCTCGTAGTAGATGTCATTCGTCGTCGTCGTGCACATGATGCTTGGAGGTGACTTGACCTTCATGGCGGTGATGATCATGAACGTGATGGTGATCGCCATGTATATGTGGACGAGGACGATTTGCACTTGCATCTTTTTCGCGCTCCGAAGACTTGTGGCTTGACCGTCGTCGTCTTGAGGATGATGAAGTGGAAGAAGACTTGATCAAGGCCCGAATCTCTTCCATCCTCGCATCTTGATCCTCCTTTTGTGTGGCAAGCTTGTTGTCGATGTAGTCCCTTTTCCTTGCTTCGAAGTGGAAAATGTCGATGGAGAGGTTCTCAATGCGCTCTTGCAATCTTGCTTGTGCGCCTTGCATTTGTCGTTGTAGTCCGAAGATGGACCTTTTGGTGATGTAGTTGTTCACGCCGTCATTGTTGTCATAGACCGGAGAGGAAATTCCTTGCCTATCCATCACAAGACTCGAGCAAATATGAGTGGGAGAAAGAGAAGAACTTATACCAATGTACCTTGACCGATGTTGACAATGAATCAAGTTCACTCAAATGCGGACAATGAAATAGCACTATTGGTACCAATCCTTGTTGATTCTCACACCTACACAAGTAAGGCTTATAGTGGAGCTCGGTGAGGATAGTTGCACAAAAATTTAATGCAAAATGTTAGCAAGAGTCAATAATGTTGAAAGAGATTCACAAATTCGCAACTGAAACAAATGGACCAATAGCAATGAAAGGTACATGGAAACACACACACGGATAGATAAATGGGGTCGTGCAACCAAGGAATGAGCACAAAATGTGGAATCCACGGAAAACTCTCGTGTTGCACAACTCAAGAGAGACGCTAGCACGATTGCTCAATAGGCGGATACAACACTTGTGCACAACCTATAAGATGCAAAATGGATATTCTTTCTATCCCAAGTATGCTATGTATGTATGGTTCTTGTTGTTTCTCTCAAGCATGATATCATATGATGTAGATTTTGGTATGGCTCTTATGTTCAATGGGGTATGATGCTATGGCACTTGCTCACGAGCTCTTTGCTCTCTTTTTGCTTAAAAGCTTTTTTTTCTATGGCCACTTTTACACAATGCACAAACCAAGATAGCAATTGTGTATATGCGGGAACAAACTTGAGGCGCAATGGATGATATGATACCAAGATGATATGGTATGTATGCCATGGATGGTGGATCACTAATTTGCAGAAGTAACGTTGCCGGCAATACTCAAATGGCTAGTCTCGATAGGCAAGTAACGCAAAATGGGCTAGGGGTTAACAATGCTATTGCAAGGGAATATACAAAGGTGTCGTCGAGGTTACCGTCCTTTGTGATGATGAGTGGCGGTGTTCTTGGTGTAGATACCAAGATGATGGAGACTCGTCCCTAAGTAGCCGAAACACCTTAGGAAACGGAAAAACCGCAAACTCAAAATCTCAAATGACAAATGTCAAATGGTGGTAGCGAAAAGCAGTGGTGGTGTTGCACTAGGCAATGCGGAAGTGGAATGATGGGCTATATACACATGTCGGAGTTGAAGTTGCCGTCCCTAAGTAGCCGAAACACCTTAGGAGACACAAGCTACAACTCAAACAAGCTCAAACAAAATTGGGTTAAGTTTGGTTGTCGGAAGTGTATGGTGGGCAAGGTTATGTGGAAGTGGTGGTGATGGTTGAAGAAGAAGCAACCGTCCCTAAGTAGCCGAAACACCTTAGGAGACTCTAGTCACAACTCAAACAACCACATATGCAATGGGGAACTAAATGGTTTAGGTTGCAGAAGTCGGTGGTGGTAATGCGGATGATATGGTGGAGGGCCTAGGCAAACTTGCCAAATTTCAGACAATATGATGGAGTCAAATGATGTTGGTGGTATTTTTGTGGGATGGGGGATGTCAATAGCTTCAAAACGAGCTAAGAACGTCGAAAACGGACTCCGGATGAATTAGTTATGACCAAAACAAAATTTTAGCCGAGTCAGTGTCAGGGTTAACCGGACATCCGGGAGGAGGTCCGGATGATCCGGGCTAGGTCCGGATGATCCGGGAGGAAATCCGGATGAACCGGGTTCGTCAGCTCCGGTTCTGTTTTCTGGGTGCGTGGGGTATCCGGACGTCCGGGAGAGGGTCCAGCTGATCCGGGAGGTGTCCGGATGATCCGGGAGAAGGTCCGGATGATCCGGGCAGGTCAAACTGCTCGGGATTTCCTCTCGGGGACGGATTTTTGGACGGAAATGGGGGATCTTCGGGGCTAAATTGAGGAGATTTTATGGATGGAAGGTGGGGAAACTTTGGGAGATGCTAGATCCACTTGAAACCAAGCAAATCCACGGATCAAAATCAACAAAACATCATCAAACCAACAAATCACAAAAAAAATTGGGGGCTATTTATGGTGGGGATTTTCGGATTTAGGATGAAATCAAGCAAAAGAAGGCTAGAAAACGGTGGGAGGGACTCCAAATACATGATAAACGTGGCTCATGATACCATATGATGTAGGGTGGAACCCTAATTCGTCGATCTTTCACGTTTGGAGGGGATCCTACGGAGGGAACACGAAGAACGCGCGGAAGAACACTAGGAAATCACGGGGAAGAACGAGAGAGAGACTCAACCGACAAGAGATCAATCACACAAGGTCTAGATCATCGAAGCCCGAGTAATACATGGTCCAAAATCAACATAGGAAAGATACAAAGGTAACCGTTCTTCTCCGAGAGGAGGTCTTGAATCCACGAGGGGATCTTCCCGTAAAGGGGTCTTGTATTCGAGAGGATCTTCTCCGAAGAGGCCGCGGTCTCTCACGAGGAGATCTGATAGATGAGCGAGGCTCTATCTCAAAAACGAGCTAAATCAACGCTGACCCTCAAAATGGGGAGGGGGAGGTCAATTTATAGTGCTAAGCCGCGAAGGGGTAAGTGAGGGGCGAAGGGGTACACGGGCTTCGGCCCAAGTCACGCACGCAGGCGGGGTCCGGATGATCCGGGCGACAGTCCGGATGATCCCGCTTCGTCGAGCAGCTTCTGTTGTCTTCGGCGCATTTACCCGGACGATCCGGGGGAGGGTCCGGATGATCCGGCTGAGCCCGGATGATCCGGACGGCGGCCCGGATGTCCGGCCTGGCTCCAACAGCCACTCCGTCTTCTTCTTCTCCTTTCTTCCGTCTTCTCTTCCATGCTTGGCCTTGGTCCTTGGATTCTCCATGGTCATCTTGGTTGTACCTGAGTGTATGCAAGGTCCGTGCATGAGGTACTAGCCATGTCTCATATGCGGAAGGTGACGGTTCGAAGAGGAGTGAATTCACCTTGTGTCCAATGGCGTATGTTCAAGGTCTCGTCATATGTCCTCTTGGGGCTTGGAGAGTAGTCGGAGTGTACATGGGGATGAACGTGGGATGCTCCGCATCACAAGGCCTAATGCATTTTTTGAGGCTAAATTTGACAAAATGTTAGAGTAATAATATATGACATGCAACTTACACAAAGCATACGGTCAAATTCGTATGTGAAAGGAGTTTCCAATGATATAATTTTCACATTATACATCACATGTACTATTAATCTTGTCAATAGTCAAATGCGGTTTTAAAAACGCATTAGAGCATGGTTAATAACATAGCCAGTCGATGGCTATGAGGGACTGCCATGTCATCTATAGCCATCATCTATTATATGCACTCATACGGTAGTATGGGCAATAAGGTTGGCTATTTTCCGCGAAAAAATAAGGTTGGCTATTATATTAGTACTTTTTCCATCTCCTCTCTATCTCTTTCTTCATATTTATTGTATTTAACTAGGAAAGCGTATATAGCTAAGGCTGTTGCATGAGAGCTCACCCCCCTTACTTTTTCACATATCTCTCCTCCACATAGGCCTTATATAAATGGAAGGAGGGAGTACTACTATGAGCACTACGCACTCTAGTATAGATGTTGTCAGTACTCCACGTGTACTATTGGACAGGGAGCTTAAAATGTTACTATTGGACTGGCTATATGTGGCGAAATCCTAGTAGGAAGAGCATGCGCGAGAACAAGCACATTCACGTGGTTGAAAACAAATTGGAAACCATCTCGAGTACAAATCTAGGAGTACGTATGAATCTAACAATATTGATTGGGCATTGTTGAATGTTGATACTTTTTTGATCAAAGTAGAGATACTTTGACTACACATGAAACTTATATGTAAACTAGAAAGGATAGGAGGGAGTATATTGTATGTTCAAAAATGAAACGAACATTGAATACCCTTTATATATGATTTGCGGATGCTATGATCACCGGTTCAAAATTTTGAATCCGCCTTAGGTATCACGTGTCCCCACTCATTATCTCTCGATTTCATCTCGGGGTCCGGAGATCGATTGAAGGAGGACTAGGGTGGATACATGCGAATGATACTCGGCGGAATGTTCAAATGAGGCATGCTGGAGGATGGACTCGACCGGAGGGCGACATGATCGATGGAGAAGAGGGTTGGAGAGGAATGAGAAATAAGCAAACGCCACATGATTATACTTGAACGGCTCAAATAAACAATAAGTTGTCTCGCTTGGCCTACATAGTGAAAGGCCTAATGCGCAACGCGGAGCAGCACTGACGCTCGAATATGGCCAGGAAAACAGGGAAACCGACATGTGGGGCACACCCGTCGGGACGACATAGCGTAGACTAGTCCAATGGAGGAGTTGGCCCACGACCTCCTCGCCATCGACAACCGTTCATGTGGGTCGTTGGGGCCAACAACGTGGCGCAGCTCCAGCAACGTCTCTGGACATGGCGACCGCGGTGAGCAACACGCTCATATCGTTGCTAGACACAGTCGGTTTCAGTGCACCGAGGGTGGTGTTAGTGCTGTGGCACGACCAACAGTATGTTTGGTTTGTGCCCAAGGTTGCCCCATCAAAGCATTGGGTAGCCAAAATTTTGGTTGAGGCATTGGTTGCCCATGATTTGGCTGACATTGGCAAGAAAAATGAACTAGAGTTGGCTAGAGTTCATTGGCATGCCAAAAAATGGCAACCATCCAAGCAAAGACCAATCTTTGGGTCATGACCAAAATTTTGGTAAGGTGCACTTTGGCCACAATCCAAACACACCCCAACACCCGGCTCATTGAGGATGCACGGGGCACCGCGACACGTCCGCGGAGTGGTGTAGCGCGGCCAACTGCATCCTCAAGACCTGAGACCATGCCGGGTCGTCTTGCTTTTTCAATGACATGCGGGGATCGCATGTGAGCAAAGGGCATCTCCAACGTTGCCACGACCGCAGCTGACTACCCTGGCACACCAAAACCCTCGTCCCTTACGCCCTCACGCGGTGCGTTCCCAGCCGGCGCCAGCTGCCCGCATTCATGTCGTCTGTTCATATGTCGTTGTTAAGAGGCTCGGTGCCCGAGGAACCAACTCCGGCGACTTAATGACGCACCCGGACGCTTGGCCTCATCGGAATGCGCTACTTAAAGCGGCAACGCCCAGCTAACCTCCACACCATAGAGCATCGTCCTCCTACCTGGCACCACATCTGCCATGACCGCAAGTGCGGACGCTCTGCGGGAGATCTTGTCTTCGGGGATGAAGCTCGAGGTCGCCGCCCTCACTCAAGTCGCCTCTCACGACGCAATAGCAGCGTAGCCGGACGCGGACGCGACCGCACAAGCGGTGGCCACGCTGGCGCCGGCGACGGAGCACCGCCACCACGCTGCCCTACTTGTCGCCGCCCAACGTCCGCACCACTGAGGTCGGGACTCTCCGAGGATGAGTAGGGCATGGGAGGCGGCAGGCATGGTGTGCCAACCGGCTGGTCCGTATTCCGTGTTCTACTCTTCCTCGCCGGAGACTGCACCTTCACTTCACGGGTCTTGAACCCCGCGCCGTACATAGAGATCGCAGATGGAGGACGTCGGTCACCGCCATAGAATAGGTTTTGGGTCGAGTTTCTTTTATTTTTCTGTCCTATAAAAGTTCAAAATGTAATGAAAATCTGTCGTGTTTGCATTAATCTCGGCCAGTGTATATGAGATTTCACAATAATATAGTATATTGTAGGAGTACTAGCAAGATGCCGTATGCTGCACGGAAGATCAAGATCTTGTGGGAGAAAAGGATGAACGAGGGAAAGCCTTATTTGCAAATGTGGAGAGGAGGCGGTAAATTGTCATAGTTTCCTTCCTATCCGTTAGATATAGATCGGACGGCCTATATTGCAGATGACAGCACACCATCATCACCAACTCGCTTTTATTGAACCGAGACAAATCTAACATGCGAAGTAAAATAAACACATAGGGTCTATACATACACAATTTATCTTAGGCACTCCAATAGTACGTCCACTACACATTCACGCGTTTCACATCTTTCTACATCTACAGGAACCTACGAAAGGGTTAACGTAAATTGCCCCTCTCTCTCCTCCCCTGATTTTCATGGTGGTGGGCCCTCCCTCCCCCCAATCTACAATCAATAGCTCACACATTTCACATTACGTTAATTACATAACTGGGATTACGGATGTAGCATTACTCGTCCTAAAAAACCCAACTAAGCCAACCTCCCAGCATATCGCACGGGAAAAGACCCGGCCACGCCGTTTTAGTCAGTATTACCGGATTACTAGTAGTAGTATCGATGGATCGCGCGAAGCAACAATTTTTTCTGAGGGGGCGAAGCACCTAGTTTAAAAGGAAAAAGATGGTACACTCACAGCATTCCTGTCGCGTCGCATTGCACCACACACACGTTCGGTCCTGCACACGGGTCACGCAAACGGAACGCGCTTCGGCTTGATTCTTCACTGACACGTGGGACTGCACTTGGAGAAACCGACCATGCGCCAAACTCCCCCCACCCACCGCGAAAAATCCTCCCCCAAAAAAAATTTCCCCAACCGATTCAACCGCCCTATGGCCAACTAGCCAATAATATTCCCCAAACCCCTTCCCCCCGTCCCCATCCACTCCATTCGCTCCGCCAAAGCCACCCTCTCCGCCGCGCAATACGCCAGCGCCGCGGTTTGTCGATTGGACGCACGGCGATCCTCTCACTCCCACAGTACACTCTCATAGATTGTCGTCCTCTAGCCGCGCTGCCACCGCTGGCTACGTTCTTGTGGAGGCGCACGGCGGTCAGTGCCACCACTGCTGGCGATGTTCATGTGGAGACGCGCGGCGGTCATCTTCTCCCACGGTACACTCATTCTAGACTGAGGCCCCGATCATGTCGGTGTAGCGCTGAATGTTAGCTGATAGACGTTGTTAATCTCACTGATTGCCAAAGTAGTTTACAGTCAATATGCTCTGCTTAAGAAGCTTCCTTGCCCTGTTCTGCATGCCAAGGCCGATTAGTTGCTAAAATATCCTTCCATATATTTATTGTGACATAGATTGCCATGGTCTAGTAGCCAATCTGTTAGGTGAAATAGCTCTACACCGTTTTATACTCGATCTTTGTTGCTACGATGGCCTTCGATAGTTTGATGGTTGTGTGCTCGGCCTCATTGACTGCTGAAACAGCCTGCCATAATTTAGCACTCAAATCCGTTTGCTGAATTAGCTTTACATATATTTCGTTACTTAGATCTGCTCGTCCAAATATCTTGCCATAGCTTTAGACATCGACATAGGTATTTTTTCTGGACTTCATAAAAAAGCATATATGTTTTTCCTATAGTATCTAGTAGAAGAACTAATTTGTATGTCTAACAGATGGACAGGACTTGATAACTTCGCTCAAGATTCTCCGCTGCATATGTCGAGGGGTTGAAAACTTCATGAACTTTATCAGAGCTGAGTACGGTGGTCCAAAATCAGATGTGCTTTGCCCGTGTAGCAGTTTTATGAATTTAGTTATAAGACCCCAGTCAACTGTGCAAAATCATCTACACTTGTATGGGATGTCGGTCACATATACTAGGTGGGTTCATCATGGTGAAACTGTGAACGTCAATGTTATTGACTACGTGGAAGCAGTAGATCACCATCTTGATCTGCCTGATGCTCAGGTGGAAGAGGAGGAGGAGGTGGTGGTGTCGGAGCCAGTGAGTTTGACCAACATTGAAACAATGCTATGAAATGCTCATGCATTCCGTGAACTTTCACCTGCAGAAGAAAAACGGTGGGCCCGCATGCTGGAACAATGCAACGTGGCTGTCACCCCGGGAAATAAGCTGTTAGTATTCTCAGCTATGGTCACCTTTCTTTAGGTGAAGACATCTGAGCGGATGACCAACAAATCATTCGATGCGATATTGGCTGCTTTTTGCAAATATTTCCCATATGCGTCTGAGCTGCCACACACCTATAGTAAAATGAAGAATTTCCTTCGTGCAGTTGGAATTGTATATGATATGATCCATGTTTGTAAGAATAATTGTCTTCTGTTCTGGAAGAATTATGCCAACTTAAGTGAATGCCCGAAATGCAAATCATCAAGATGGAAAGATTGCGATGCTGTGAAGAGGATTCCTCATAATGTTCTGAGACATTTTCCAATTATACCCAGATTGCAGAGGTTGTTTCATGATGCTGAAACCTGAGAGGATGTACTGTGGCATTCTAGGAACCAGAATACAGAGATCAGAATGTAATGAGCCATCCATCTCATGGTAGTGAGTGGAAAAGCTTCAATCATAAAGACAAAAAGTTTGCTGCTGACCTGAGAAACATTAGACTTGGCTTAGCTTCGATGGATTTAACCCATTTGGCCACTGGCGCCACATATAGCATGTGGCCAGTGCTTGTTATCCCTTACAACATGCATCCAAATGTCTGAACCAAAGAATCAAACTACATGATGGCCTTGCTCATTCCAGGTCCAAAAAGTCCTGGAAAGGATTTTGATTTGTTCATGGAGCCTCTTGTGGAGGAACTTCAACAGCTATGGAGGGGTGTTCTCACTCGGGACATATATAGCAGCCCACCAGCTGATTTCTTTCTGTGTGCTGTTATAATTTGGTGCATCCATGATTATCCGGCTTTAGGCACTATGTCAGGGCGAACGACACATGGTTACAATGCATGAGTTCGCTGTTACGTGAATCACTGCCATACGCAATACTTAGCAAGACTGCTACATTGACACCGCTGCTTCCTTGCCAAGGACAAGCCGCATCCTAGAAAATATCGAAGACATGTGTTCAATGCAAAGCATGAAAACCGTGATGCGCCAAAGAGGCTCATGCCGATGAGTTGCTAGCGGAATTAGAGAAGGTTAGGCATATTACACCAGGAAACCATCCTGGTAATGGTAGCGGGAAAAGGAAGCGTGGCAGGGCAGAAGAGAGATTATTGTTTACCCGCAGGTCCACTTTGTGGGACTTGGAGTATTGGAAAGATTTGTATCTATGGCATAATCTTGATGTGATGCACATCGAGAAAAATATATGTGACAGCATTATCGGCACACTTCGTAATATTGAAGGCAAGATGAAAGATACCTTAAAATCTAGGATTGATTTAACACACCTGGTATCGCATAAGATTTGCGGTGCAAGATGAAGGTAAACCACGGATATGGCACCAGCTCAGACGCCTTGGACATGGTAAAAGAAAAGGATTCTCATGAGGTCCTATCACGTGTGAGATTCCCACATGGATTTGCTTCCAACCCTGAAAGGAGAGTCAGTGCAGATGGAAACAAGGTACAAGGGTTGAAAACTCATGACTTCCACGTCCTACTTCAAAGAGTTTTACCTGTTATCCTTAGAGGATTGGGCCGCCCTGACTTATACAGAGCCGTTGCAGAGTTGGGACAATTCTTCAGGGAACTCTGTAGTAGAAATATCAGGATAGATGTTTTGGAGCGTCTTAGAGACAAGATACCAACTATCCTATGCGACCTTGAGAAGATATATCCTCCAGCCTTCTTTGATGTGATGGTGCATTTGGCTGCTCATCTACCTGATGAGGCACTACTTAGAGGTCCAGTACAGTATGGCTGGATGTACCCGAGGGTTCCATTGCAGAGGCCTACATTGCTACAAAAGCGTTGACATTCTGCTCAAAATACACTGAAGCAGCTGATCAGCTTAGCAAAGAGGTGAATGAAGACAATCCTGGGCTCAATGTTTTCAATTATTCTGTTCGAGTTATAGGGAAGAGTCGACAAGAGGACAAACCTAAAGATTTGGACAAAATGGTTTGGTATGTGTTGAATAACTGTCCTGAGATACTACCTTATATCAAGTAAATGCAGTACTGCAGCTTATACATTGTAATCTACTAAACTTGTAGCACATTCTTATATATTTAGATGTTTGACGCGATCACTATGTTGTGCAGCATCTACAAAAAGGAGTTACAGCCGCAAAATCCAAGAAACATTGACAAACTGGTTATGGCAGGATTTGCAAAATGGTTCAAGAGCCATGTAAGCTTTTGAATTGCACTGTTAGTTTTTTTAATATATTGAGTACATAAGATGATCAACTTGTCTATTTTCTAACCATAGGTTAAGAAGATGCGGGAGGATGGGCAGGCAGTTGATGATGCCCTTTACTCACTAGCAATGGGTCCTGATACTCGGGTATGACATTATGAATATTTAGTTGTTGGAGATGTGCGCTACAACACCCTTGCACGAGATGAAGGCAGGAAGACACAAAACAGTGCCATCATGAGCACGGATACGTATGACCAAGAGACAACTGAAATGTATGCTAACATAACAGACATTGTTCAATTGCAGTATATCTCCACTTTCGAGGATCATCAGTGTGTGGTTTTGTTGTGTTGTCGTTGGTATAACCTATTTTCCAGGATTGCAAATCCCAGAGCTAATGACTATTTCAAATCCATCAATGTCAAGGTGGCGTACCAGACCAGCGAGCCTTTTATTTTTGCAAATCAAGCAACACAAATATTTTTCTTGGAAGACACATTTGCACGTAGCGATGATTGGAGAGCATTGCAAAGGTTTGAGCAGAGGAATTCGTTTAATGAAGTTGCACAACAAGATGATGCTTACACTGCTCCTGATGTACAAGATAACACAGATATTCCTAATATCTTTGAGAACCATCACGTCAATGACGCCAGCGAAAAGATTGCGCGTCGTGCTGTGGACATCCAAGAGTTGATCAAGAAGATGCCAACGTTCGAGGACGTTGAGGACGAAGAAGAAGATGACACCATGGGGAATTATGATTCAGACTGATACACATGGTGAAGATGTTGATACTACTACTGCGGATGATGATTACATTGCTTTTGTCATATTTGCCTGTCAGAAGACATTTTTTATCTACTATGTGAAATTGTGTTTGCTATGACAACTGAAACCTGATGAACATGTTGTTTAGTATTTTGCTGTGAGAACATCACTTGTTATGTATGCTGATTTGTGTTTGGTGATTGTATGACAACTAAAACATGATGGCATTGTTGTTTAGTTGTACTCGTATTTGGCTGTGAAACTTGAATTTGATGACATAGTTTGCTGTTGGACTGCAATTTGCTCGATGTCTTCGAATGAGAACAAAGCTGGCCCAACAGGCCTCTGCTATTTATTTATTTATGAGCAAAAGGGGATACCCCCTGATTTCCGTTAATAGAAATCATTAGATGTTCACAACACTATGCCCAAATTTCGCTACATGTGTTTCATTCATTACTAGTTTCAGCAAAGTGCTCATGTCATAGCCATTGAATACATCACGAAAAGCTACATACACCGCAAATAAAGAGACAATCATCCTAAAGAGCACATCAATTTTGCCCATTATCTTCACAAGCTCTTTCATCTCCTCATTGTCTGTCAAGGCCGCTCAAAGAATTGCTTGGCCATGATCGTGAGAACTGCATCTTTAACCTTCGCTCGATCTTCCTATTATGCCGCTCCTTCGCCATTTGTCCAACACCCCAACCTGCTGGTATTGGGATTCCTCGCTAACCAAATAATCAACGAAGTTGCATTCCCCATATCGTAAACTTCCCGTAAATACAAATCACATGAAGCTTCCTTTCTCGCATTTAATCAAATTGGAAGATCATCAACCAAACTATTAAAAAATCAGCAACCGAAAGCAGCATAACAACACTTAAACATATTATTACCCCATGATTCGGCATTTGTAGAAGACTCGCCAGGTTGAGGATTGTGGTTGAGACGTGACGGATGACTCAAGTGATTTGCAGCAAGGGCACCACACCAATGGTAGCGGGTTGCGGCGAGCAATCGGTCAGGGTGCGCGTGCGGCGGGGTGTGATGAGACCCACAGCGATGGTACGGGTGGCAACTTGGCGATATTCGTTGTTGCTCGTCAAGAGCAGTGGACGAACAGCCAAATAACATGGTTGTTGCGCCGAGCTTCGATGCTAGGCACAATAAGTAGAGTAGAGAAGAAGCTTAACGTTGATATGTCGGCCATTACTTGCAGAGTAGCATAGCACCATATATAGTCATAGTCTAGGTTTGATTCGAACCAGCTATAGGAGCACATCTCTTTTTTCTAAAACTCGCAACGCCTCTTTATCGGGTACACTAGCTTGTTCTCAGACGCTTTCCCAAGTTGAGAGTTCCCGACTCAACCAAGACCTCTCGGTTGAAAACCAAGGGTGCTAGTCACTTATGTGGCTTAACGCTCCTCGAGAAGGACAGCAGATTTAACGATTTTCCTCACAGTTTTAGTTGCAACACAAGATCGAACGATCGTAGTTTCTGGAATGTTATCAGGCCAACGAGCCCAGTTTTTCTTTTCTTCCTATATATTAAAAAGTATGCTACTTGGTGTCGGCTTAGTCAACAAACGATTGTGCCAACCTTGACCGTTAGATTGACATTCAACGTCTGCCGTGTTTCTTCAGTTTCTTCTTCCTCGAGCCGCCAAAGCCAAACCAGCACCAGCGGGACTGCCTGCTCCCGCATCCCACGGCTTGCTGTGTTGCCGCGCATGCATCATGGCCACATCGCACCCTAAAACTCTGCTCATGTTCCCCGACTCCTGTTCGTTCCCGTCCGAGGCCTCACCATCGTCCTCCGCCTTGGTTCAATCGCCGCGGCGCTGCCCTCCGGTGTTGTCAACATGGTCAACAACCGAGAGGAATATGGAGATAACTATACATGGTGAGGATGACAGTAGGGACCCAAAGCAAGCACAATAATTTTGTTTTTCAGACGGAGAAAGGTATCAATCGGTTAAAGGGACCCGTGGGTCTGCCTAGCCTGTACTTTTTATTTCATATGTTTAGCACATGACCAGCCCAGCTTGTTTTTTTTTTTTCTTTTCAAAATGGCTAGCCAGCTATTTTGTTTTTTGCGAATAACCAACGAGGCCTACTTTCTTTTCACGCCCCCATCGGGCCGGAAATCTTTCAAGACGAGGGATGCATTTTGCCTAGAAAATGGGCTATAAGTAATAAGAAATGGGCTATAAGTAATAATAAATGGGCTGAAATGAAAAATACAGAAACAGTAATTAGTTCCAAAATACCGCTTTTCGGATTTTGATATTTTAAATTTCATTGTTTTTGTGCGGTAAAATTTCATTGAATTTAAATTAAGGTATATTTAGATTTAAAATTAATTTGAATTTGGCTAGAAATTTCGGTCAGTATGTCGTTTGGGACAGATTTGGAGGTCGGCTTGTGGGTCTACTAGGTCGACGGTACTTTGGCTTTGTCAACTTAGTCCACAAACGATTCTAGCAGCAGTGACTGTTGGATGTTAATCCAACGGCCGTGCTACTTCTTCAACATCTGATCTTCTCGCTCCAGCCGCCCAAACCAGCTCCGGTGGACCGCTCGCGCCCCCGCCTGCGGATCGGGCTGTGGTTGCCGCACAGGCCGCACCGCCCCACCCTACTTCATTGCTGGCCAGGCCATTCCTCTACTCACCCACACCTCCCGTTATTTTTCAGCGACGGCAGCCGCACTCAAGAAACTCAGACTCCCCACCGCTGGGCTACCATTGCCGAAGTCCGCCTGCCCGTCGCTCCTTCCTAGGCCTCACCGCCGCCCACCGCCATGGTGCTCTCGGTGTGGCCTGGTCAACATGGTCAACGAACGACATCCATCGGACGGACTGACGTGGAGAGGCCGACAATCGGGTCCACGGCCGCACACAAGGAAATGCCTCCTTATTACGCCGCAAAATAATGATTCCTCCACCGATACCGGGACCCACTAGAAGGGCCTCTCAGATTTCGCGAAAAAATGTTCCCCCATCGATGTGTCGGACCCACCAGCTATATCTTCGCACGCAAGGAAGTGCCTCCTTATTACGCACAAAAAATGAATACCCCTCGCTAGCTAGGACCCACCATTGTGGAGGATGACTTAGGGCCAACTAAGTTGATGGGGACGGAGGGCTTTGTCAACTTAGTCAATATGAATGATTCTAGCTCAAGTGACCGACGATATCCATCCAACGGTCAGAGAGCTTCTTCAACCTCGGGTCTTCTTGCTCCAAATTACCAAACCAGCGCCGGTCGTGTGCTGCTCCTCGCCTACCGTGGCCGGGTCAGGATGTCATGGAGGCCTCACCGCCCCTACTACTCCCACCGCTGGCCAGTCCATCCCTCTACTCACCCACACCCCATGTTATTCTGCGACGACGGCAGCCTCACACCATAGCCGAACCAGTGAACCCTCGTACTCCTCTCCGCACGGGCTTCCACTACCGTGTCTTCCCCAGCTCTGCATCGTCCCCTTCCTAGGCCTCGCCGTCGTCCACCGCCCTTGTGCTCTCGGCGTGGCGTGGTCAACGTGATCAAGGAATGACTTCCATCGGAAGAGTACTATACATGGAGAGACTAACAGCTGGGTCCACGGCGGCCGCAAGGAAGTGCCTCCTTATTACGCACAAAATAATTATTCCTCCACCTGACAGTAGGGACCCACCAAACGGTCCACCGTATTTCACGGAAAAAAGTTCCCCCCCCCTTGACTGTTGGGACCCACCAGCTACATCTTCGCACGCAAGGAAGTGCCTGACACTCGGGACCCACCTGGTCGAAGCGTACGTAGCGTTGTCATTCTGGTCGCGAACATGTACGTACATATATACTGGTCGATGTAGAGGCGCGCGCGTGTCGTAGTAGAGGTGCGCACGTGCCGTAGTAGAGGCGCGCATGTAGCATGTACACATACGCATAACGCCGTGGTGCAAAAGTAATACGCCACGCACGTACATACGGGCGGGTCTCGAATGCCTACCACGCAGCACGATAGCCGTGGCTCTCAGACATGGCTGGGTCAGAATGGAGAAACTGCGTCTCCCTCGTGTTCATTGGGAGGCAATGGAATGCGTCGAGTTTATCGGAGGCAACGGATCGCGTGGGAGCCAACCGGCTTGGACGGAACAGGTGATGGAAATGAGGCCTGGCGTACCGCAGAATGGAGGAAACGGCCTTGTGTTCGACCGGCCAAGTTTGAAACGGGATTCTGTTCACCGGGAGGGGTCTGGCATACCGCAAAACAGAGGAAACGGACTTGTGTTGGACCTCCTACGGTCGAAACGGGGTCCTGTTGATCGGGAGGGGTGTGGCGTACCGCAAAACGGACGAAATTGACTTGTGTTGGAGTGCTACGGTCGAAATGGGGGTCATGTTCATCGGGATGGGTGTGGCATACCGCAAAACGGGACTCCATGGGATACTGTTCATCTCCAAAGTCGACCTCCTCCAGCCTCCACGGGCTACTATTCATCCACCGTCGACCTCCTCCAGCCTCCACGGGCTCCTGTTCATCCAGCCTTCATCGCGCGCTACTCAACCAGCTACTGTTCAACCACCCCTCTCCACGGGCTCCTGTTCAGCCACCCCTCCACGGGCTCCTGTTCAACCACCCCTCCACGGGCTACTGTTCATCCACACCTCCACCATCTACTTTTCATCCAGCCCTCCACGGGGTCGTCCTGTTCATCCAGCCCTCCAAGGGGTCCTGTTCATCCAGCCCCAACCGGCTCGATCGACCGGGGTCCTGTTCATCAAGAGGCAATGCCGCTAGGTCCTGTTCATCCACTGTCGGGGAAGCTGATCCACGAACACCTATGGGACCGGCGGACCGAGCCCCTTTCGGTTCGGCGGGGGGCGGAGATCGCGCGAAGAGCAGATCGAGGCAAAGCACACGAGCAATTTACGAAGCTTCGGAGCTCTTCGGAGAGATAATACTCCTACTGCTGCATGTGTGGGTATATTGAGTTCTTGCTCGGGAGCGCTGAGTGCTACAGTACACAGTAGCTGCTAACGAGACCGAGCGTGAGTGTTTTTCTGCCTTCGAACCCCCCCACGCTAAGCATGGGCCTCCTTTTATATGCTCAAGGGGTCACCGACAGTGGCAATGTAGACAAGGGTAAAATGGAAAGGTGTTGCGTTGGTACAACTACTGTCAAGGTTCCATACCTAACTCGACGGCAGGGACAAAGGCATTAAATGCCCGCTCTGCGTCGCCCAAATAGTGCGAAAAGGACCGTCGGGACACCACCGCTGCCACGATGGCAATCTTGTCACGCCGCCACATCACAAGACCGCTGGCTGCACAGCCTCTTGCCACGCGCGCCTGGAAAGGTCCCAGGGCGACACGTTGGTGGATGTGCTCGAGTGTGGGTACAGAGTGGTAGCTTGCCACGGCAAGCGCCTTGCCACGGTCGTTGTCTTGTCGCGTCCGGAAGCTTGTCGCTCACCAGGCCTCGCCGGGACGCGTGGCGCGTCGCGGCAAGTTCCTTGAGATGCCTCGGTTGGCCTTCCCGGCAAGCTCCTCTTGCCGGGTCCTTGTCTCCAATACTTTGTTCTTGAATGGCTCCAAAGGAACCACGGGGGACCTTGGCGGTCACCCGGCAAGCCTTGCCGCGGGGTGCTGCGACTGCCCATGCACAAGTTCGGGATGCTAGGGTACCCCTACTCTAGTACACCGACAGGAGCCCCCGGGCCTGGGCCACACACGGTGCCGAGCGCTGTTGGACCAGGCCCAAAACAGGGCACGGGCACGCGCGGCCTGGGTTAGGCCGTATCTTACTCCATATCCACCACGCCCTCCCCGAACGGCACGCGTGGAATGTGGCGTCGTGGGAGATATCGTGGGTGGTTTCTTTATTCGGAAAGATGGAACGTCCGCCCCCTCCCTCTTTATAAGCAGGGGAAACAGAGGCAGTTCGCCCATCTCGCCGGTCGCCATTCCAATCTCAAAAACTTCCGCCGCTCCCCCCTTCTTCCCAAAGCTAAAAGAGAGCAGCGCTCCGCCCCCCATCGCCACCAGCACCACCAACGCCGTCGATCTCCCCCACCACTTCCGCCATGGCTCCAAAAGCCGGCAAGGGAAGGCCATGAAGTCGACCGAGGCGCAGCAGCTCGCGGCGGTGCGAAAGGAGCGGACAACCTTCCCCCCCAAGCTCGCCGCGAAGGAGCTGAGGGAGTACTACTACCTCTTCTGGTCACCGGAGACGCGAGCGCATCCGCGCACGAAGGTACTCTCTGCCACCGCTTCGAAATGGGCTCCGAATGGATATCCCTTCTTCGCGTTGTTCTTCTACTGCGGGCTCTGCCCGCCTTTCTCTGAATTTTTCTGTGACATTATGAACACCTACGGGTTCCACCTCCTTGACTTCACCCCCAATGCCGTTCGACCATGGCAGTTTCGCACATCTCTGCGAAAACTTTGTCGGAGTCCATCCAAATGTAGCTCTTTTCCGCCACTTCTTCATGCCCCGAGTTGAGAGAGGGGAACCTTTATCCGGCGGAATCGCCTGGATCTCGAGAGCTGGCAAGAAGGAAGCTTATCTGGAGGGAGAGCTCCGTGGCAAGTGGGAGGAATGGAGAGCAGACTGGTGCTGGATTGTTGAGGAGAACCCGCAGCCATTTACCGCCCAGCGCCAAGCCCGATAGCACGCAGCAACGATTGGAGCAACGTGGCCCCGTAAGGCGATAGGCTGAAGATTGCCGTCACCGGATCCTCGCCTCGGGCTTGCCGGGCTCCTTTCAGAAGGCGCCGTTGGCGCAGATTTTCTTCGCCGCGCTTCGCCCCTGCGGGAGAGGAGGAGACCGCTGGGAGTTCGAATCGCGGCGGATATCATGAGGCTGCGCCCGGGCCTCAACTTCAACTTCATCATCTCGGCCGAAGCGATGCTCCAGGAACTGTTCAAGTACGACCGTCAACATACCGAAGTGTTCAGGTTGCCAAAGGGTGTCGTTCCGCTGTGCAACAACTCCTCGCTCGACCGCATCCGTGCAATGATGCCTCTGTGCGATTCGCATGGAATTGTCCCAACTTGGCAAGAGCCTGCAGACGACGTCGTGCAGGAGTTCTTCGACGGCTTGGTAGAAGTGCCGGTCCGCTCTGATGAAAAGAAAAGCCTCACCCGCGACACCACCGATGCGGAGATGCAGCGCATCGCCACTATCTTTGGAAGAAGCGGCAGCGATCGCTGCCGCGGTGAGTTAGATTCACCGTGGAGGAGGCAGAGGCAGCAGAGGCGGCAAGCCTTGCCGAGCGAGAGGAGCTTGCCGGCGAGGGAGAGCTTGCCGAGCCTGAAGCCGAGTCGAGCGAGCCCGCCGAGGGTGCGAGCGACTCGTTGAAGACCAACTCCTCTTCCTCCTCATCTTCAGACAGCTCGCCGCAACCAGAGCCCCCAGCTCCACCAAGAAGGCGTCTCCGCAAGGCCGGGGATGTAGCGGGGCGGCAGACGAGTCAACAGCCGCCGTGCCGCGTGACACGCTCTACCGTGGCAAGCACTGTTGCCGCAGGAGCACCTCACGGCGCTGCGGCAACTGGAGCGGGGTCCTCCCGGACCACCGCTTCTGCTCCTGCCGCCTCTCATGCCGCGGCGGTGGCCGGAGCTGGGTCGTCTCAGACCACCGCTACTACCCCCGCCAAGCGGCTAAGGGAAACTACTACTCCACCTCGTCGCGCCGGAGGCGAGCCGGACTTCGACCTCTCCGCGCTCAGCTCCGACGAGGAAGAAGAAGAGTAAGATTCTTTGCTATACTTGTAATTCTTCAATTCTTGCTGTTTTGTCTTGTATCTGATTTGCTTTACTCCAAATCCTTTCCTTTTCAGGACTCTGGCCCAGAGAACGGCGAAGAGAGCCAAGGTCCCGGTGATTGTCATCGAGGACGAACCCACCGCGACAACGGGGTGTGTGTCCGAGACCACCTTGCCGGACCCGGCAATCATTCCCCAAAGCAGCCCCCAGCGCAGCCCCAGCGTAAGTATGTGGTTTACTTCCCGCTGTTAGGCGCGCATGGGTGCTTTTCGACTCTTGATTTGTGTAGGAGCAGAGCAGCCTTACCAGGAGCGCTCAGAAGCCGCCCCCGACGCGCTATCTGTTTCGACTACACCGCCAAGGGAGGATTCCTCGGCAAGGGAGCGTTTCCGGTAAGGGAGAAGTCTCCGGCAAGGGAGAGTTCTCCGGCAAGGGACGGCACCAGCGACCCCCCGGTGGCGGAAACCACGACTGTAGAACCCAGCACAGGTAATCCTCTTGCTTGAAAATTTCCCTTGGGTTATTCTTCTTCTGATTTTCTTTTTGCATATTTGCTTGACTTTTCTCCTTTTTTCGGCCGTCAGATCCCTCTGTCACGGAGCCGATGGAGACCGAGGTCGCCGGCGAAGAGAGGCGCGGCAATACCGACGATGCCGCTGCCACGAAGAAGCAGTGGCGCCGAGGATCCCTTGTGAAAGAGGCCGTAAAGCTGCCGCCGCAAAAAGCCGCAAAGTGCAGCGATCGCATTTACAACCCCGAGGCCGCAGGAGCGTCAGCGCTACACCGACCGCCGATCCCCCCCGCTGCCGCCGGCGTCCGGGTCTCGAAAACCCCAGCCGGCACCTATTTGAAGGCCGGCGATGGCGTCTTCCTCAAGCTCCCTTGGGCGTCAAGCTCCAGGGCGCCGGTCGAAGGAGAAACCTTGGATGGAGAGGTGCTCGCCTCCGCTGGCTGACACCGTTGATCGCCGAAGCAGCAGCGGCGAAGTCCGAGGAGGAGCGGCTGCTGTGGAAGCTGGTGTCGCTCTACCGCGCTCGGCAGGCCAAGGTGGAATCCCGAGAAGCGCTCATCGCGAAGGCGGGAGTGGACATCGAGAAGCGCTCGGAGGAGCTCCGGGGTCGCAACCAGGAAGCTCTCGGTCCTGGCGGAGGGGAGTGCAACTTGTCGAGGCGCGAAAGCCTTCCTCCTCGAGAAGACTGAAGTTGAAGAGCAACAATGACTTGCCGCCGAGGAGCTGCTGCGGGAAGACGAAGTTAGGCGCGCGGAAGGTCAACCTTGACAGCCACGAGGAGGAGCTTGCTGCACACGAGCAAACATTCGGTGGGGCTCTCAAGGAAGCGAGAGGATCTTGCCGCAGCTGCCGAGGCCGCCAAGAAGGAGCTGGAGGCGAAGGTGGCGCAGGCGGAGGCCGATCTCAAGGCTAGCGGTGAAGAGCTTGCAGCGCAAGCGTGGCGAGAAGGACGCCTACACCCTTGGCGAGCTGCGGGGTAGTCTCGCCGAGAAGGGCGAGGGAGCTTAGCGCCGCCAAGGACTCCAGCGCAGATCTTGAGTTGAAGCTGGCTACTTTGACCAAGGCATTGGATGGCGCCGAGGAGGAGGAGGTGGCCTTGAAGAAGCGTCAAAGGCCAACGAGGCGCTCTTGGCGAGTGCTACGCCACCGAAACACTTTCGGGAGAATGTGGAGCACCGGGCGAGAGGTATCGTGGATATTGCGCATCCATCGACGGGAGTCTGGCGCGGTGGGATGGAGGATCTCGGTATTCCTCCGATGAGAACCTCCAACCCAGCGCCAAGCTCAGCTTGTTCTTCAGAGGCGTGGCGACGGCCCTCCAGCGACTCCGGGAGAGGATCCCAAAGCAGCTGGCCGACGAGTCGCGCAAGATCTGCTCGGGAGCTCTTCAAAAGGTGTTGGTGAAGGTGGCCTTCCGCAACCCAGGCCTCAACCTCACCAACATCCTCAGGACCTTGCCGCCGGATGCTGATCTGGAAGCGCTCAAGGCCCTTGTCGCACCCATTGTGGACAAGGTGAGCGGGATCAAGAGGGTTGAGGGCCATCGCGTGGATTAGGCCGCCCGTTTTCTCCTTTTCTTGTCACTGCTGGTCATGTTATGAAAACAATCTGTTAGAGCTGCGACAAGCTATCTTGTAATATAACTCCATTTTGGGTATCGATTGCTATGTTATTTCCTTTACTTGATTCCTTCCTTTGTATGTTTTTACCCTACGCTTTTAGGGAACTTGCGGTCTGCAGCGCCTTAGCCATGAAAGCGCTGAGTCTTGAGACGTCGGCAACTTCTTTGGCGGTGCCGCTACCGACAAAAACCTTATGCAAACTAATCGCAGCTCACTTAAGTTGTTGAGCGGACTCGAAACAAAGTAAGGGCGCAACTTGCTACGGGTTGGTTCCTCCGCGCACAGGTTTTCCATACAAAGCACGGTCGTTCGAGGAAGATAACTTAAAAATTTTAAAACTGATTGCTCAAACTTTGGCAACTTAGCTTTTCTGTCGTTTGCGTCCCGGTAAGGCGAAATTTTCTTGAACGACGCCTGGGCCACACCATTATCTTCTCCTTTCCCCCCGGCAAACTTGTGGGCGTGGGTACCTTCCTTTCTTTGAGAAAGAGAAAGAAGAGAAAATAAAGATATGGAGCCTTACGGCTCGTTATTGCTTACCGGGGTAGGTGCTGCACAAAATGTCAGATAACACATGCAAAAAATAGAAAGCATGAAATTGACAAGATGTGCGGAGCACATGAGCTTTACATATGCACGGGGTCTGCGCCCGGCTTTGTACAAAGGATTACATGCAACATCGGCAAGACTTGTACAAAAGGTGGTTGCCAGAACATGTTCCGGCAACCGCGCCTTACGGGTAAAACTTACGAAGATGCTCAATGTTCCAGGAGTTGCTCACCGGAGTGCCATCTTCGGTCTCAAGGCGGACAGCGCCAGGCCTAGTGACTCGTTTCACCCGGTAAGGGCCTTCCCACTTCGGCATCAACTTGTTGGAATTCTTGGCGGACTGAATGTGCCGAAGAACAAGGTCGCCTTCCTCGAGACTTCTGGCACTAACTTTGCGGCTATGGTAGCGGCGCAAAGCTTGCTCGTATCGAGCAGCTCGTACAACGGCCTGAAGACGGTCTTCCTCAAGGAGCAGCGCGTCATCTAGTCGCAGCTGCTCTTGCTCAAGCTCATCATAAGCAAGCACTCGAGGTGACCTGTATACGAGTTCCGTGGGGAGAACTGCCTCTGCTCCATAGACTAGAGCAAAAGGTGTACGGCGGTGGCTCGATTTGGCGTCGTCGGATCGACCAAAGAACCACCGGCACTCCTCAATCCAGTTCTTTCCGCACTTGCGCAGCTGTTGAAAGTCTGGTCTTGAGCCCGCAGCAGCACTTCAAGATTGCCCTCTCCGCTTGACCGTTGCTTCTCGGATGACCAACGAAGCGAAAGCGGAACCTTGGCGCCAAGATCTTGGGCGTCTTGCATGAAGGTGCGGCTCGTGAATTGCGTGTCGTTGTCGGTGATGATCCTGTTAGGAATCCCGAAGTGGCAAACAATCGACCTGAAGAACTTGACTGCTGACTGTGCTGTCACCTTCCTCACTGCCTCCACTTCCGGCCACTTTGTGAACTTGTCGATTGCAATGTACAAGTACTCAAAGCCCCCGACAGCTCGGGGAAAGGGGCCGAGGATGTCGAGCCCCCAGACCGAAAATGTCTAGGATAAAGGGATCGTCTGGAGAGCTTGAGCTGGCTGGTGTATCTGCTTGGAATGGGCAGCATGCTTCACACTTGGTTACTTGTGCAATTGCATCTGGAGGGCTGTCGGCCAAAAGAAACCTTGCTGGAATGCTTTGCCGGCGAGTGCTCTTGCGCCAATGTGGTGACCACATATGCCTCCATGTATCTCTGCCAACAGCTTTTGTCCATCTTCGGTGAATACACTTCAATTTCACACCATTGAGTCTTCTTACATGCAGTGTGTTGTCGACAAACCGGTACATACTTATTGTCGGGCTACTCTTTCCGCTTCTTCTTGCTCTTGGGAAGTTCTCTGTCTCGAAGGAAATGGAAAATCTGATGTGCCCATCTTTGGAGCACATGGGCTCGACAACAAGGACTAAAGGCACATCTGCTGCTGCGGGAACATCCGCTTCTCTGGCGAGAATCTGTGGCTCGGCCGGAGCTTGGCGTTCCCGGCAAGCTTGCCGAGCAAAACTTGTCGGGGCGTGCGCTTCAGCGGAACAAACCCTAGGGCTTGCCGGAGCGGATCGCTCCTCGGCACCCTGGTGTTGATCTTGGGGACCTTCTTGGCGGCGGCATCGGGGAGCTCTGCCGTAAAATAGTCACCAGAAGTCAACTTCCTCTTCTTGCTCTGTCCAGTTGATGGTGTTACAATCGGTTGAGTCAGTTTGAGCACAAAGATCCCTGACAGGTAACTTAAGTGCGGCGCACTTCGACAGGCCATCGGCAATGTCGTTCTGAGCTCTTGGAACATGTTCCATCTGTAGGCCGTCGAAGTGCTCTTCTAACTTTCTCACTTCATCAACGTAAGCTTCCATCAACGGACTCTGATAATTCTTGTTCACTTGGCGGACAACAAGCTGCGAGTCACCCCTGACAATGAGCTTCTTGATCCCAAGGTCTGCTGCGATCCTGAGACCGGCAAGCAAACCTTCATACTCTGCGGTATTGTTTGTTGTTTGCTCCTTGGGAAAGTGCATCTGGACTACGTACTTGAGGTGCTCTCCGGTCGGCGCAACAAGTAGCACGCCAAGACCGGGCGCCTTGCGTGAAGGCACCATCAAAGTACATCGACCACTCTTTGCTTGCTTCCTTGGCGGGGATGATCGTTTACGAATTTCTTCATCGGTGTTGGCATCCACTCTCCTATGAATTCGCCAATGCTCTGCTGCTGGATAGTTGAGGTGCTCTCAAACTTGAGGCCAAAGCTTGACAGTTCGGTGCCCACTCGACAATCCTGCTGTTGCTACGGATTCTGCAGTATCCTCTTTAGCGGAAAGCAGTGACAAGCTGTGATCTCATGTGCTTGGAAGTAATGGCGCAGCTTTCTCGAGGCCATGAGAAGGCGAAAAGCAATTTCTGCACACCGAATACCTTGACCTAGCTCCTGCGAAGGGAACCGACAAAATAAGCGGGAGCGCACCATTTTTTCAGATCTCCTCACGCTACTGCTGAGATCCATCTTTGTTGGGACGAGCTTGTCGGTGAAGTCCTCTCGCTTGTCATTGGATGCATCTGCCGTGGTTGCCGGCTCATCATCTGCCTCCCTCTCCGCTACTAGCGCAGCACTAACCACTTGATTGGTTGCCGCTATATCAGCAACAACTTCTCTTGTGGCTTAGGTGCGACAAGTGTTGAGTGGAGGGCAGTATCTCTTCAAGTCTGCGGCGCAGCCTCCGCTTCGAGTCCATTTCATTGGACCTGCCTTTTTCAATATTTTGAAAAAGCGGCGAGGCGCGTTCTGCGAACCTAGAGATAAACTCTCTGAGAGCAGCCACATAACCGGCAAGTCTTAAATACATCCTTGGCGCTTTGGTGCTTCAATCTGCTCAATGGCCTTGATCTTGTCGGGATTGGCTTCAATTCCCATTGAGACCGAAGAACCGAGAAGCTTGCGGAGGGACTCCAAACACACACTTCTCGGGGTTGAGCTTGAGGTTGATCTTGCACACATTTGCAAAGGTTTCGTCTAAATCATGAATCAGAGTTGCCTTGTCCTTGCTCTTGACCACTATGTCATCCATGTAGGCTTCCACATTTCTGTGCATTTGTGGCTCAAAAGCGTCATGGACTACCCTTGCAAATGTTGAACAAGCATTGTTTAAACCAAAAGGCATCCGTATGAAACAGTATGTGCCACATGGAGTGATGAATGCGGTCTTCTCCTCATCCTCTTCTGCCATGAAGATCTGATGGTATCCTGAATATGCGTCAAGAAATGAAAGCAAGTCACATCCAACCGTGGAGTCAACAATCTGGTCAATGCGCGGTAAGGGAAATGGGTCTTTGGGACAAGCTTTATTGACATCGGTAAAGTCGATACAAAGCCTCCATTTCCCGTTTGCCTTGCGCACGACTACAGGATTGGCCAACCACGTAGGATGGAGCACTCCTCTGACAAGGCCTGCTGCTTCCAATTTCTTGATTTCTTCTGCGATGAATTCTTGGTGCTCCACTGCTTGTTTCTGACTTTACGCTTGTGGGTCGCGCATGAGGACAGATGGCAAGATGGTGCTCGATTACTTTCAGGAACACGGGGATGTCGGGGCGGTTGCCGCAAAACACATCGGCGTTAAGCCCAGAGAAAGCAATGAGCGCGCTTTCCTATTTAGGGTCGAGAGTGGCACTGATGGTGAAGGTACCACTAGTGTCGTCCTCCTTGGCGGCACCTTCTTGGTCTCTGGTGGAGCTGCCATTGTCTTCCTACACTTGCCGGTGGAGCTCGATGGTACGTCCTCGACGGTAGCGCAGCACTCCGAAGAGGTGCGCTTGCCGGACTTGGTCTTCTTCTTCCCCCCGGGAGCTTCAATGGCAAGTGACTTGCGTTCTGTTGCGGCTGCTACTTCCCGGTAGATCTTGTCGGCGCAGATAAGAGCATCCATCTTGTCGCCAGGGCGGAGATGACACTTATCGAACTGGCATCTTGACATGTTGTATGCGTGGTGAGAGGCTGCCATGAATTTGGCGAGTCTTTGGATGGCGAATATCCCATTGTAAGGCAATGGAAAGTCAACAACGTCAAAAGTGACCCTCTCGATCCTGAAGTTCAACTTCGCTGCCAAATGTCACCGCAGCGTGATCTTTCCTTGACTTGCTCCTTCCGGATTGATTCTTTGGAATGTGCGGTCTCTTGAGCTTCGCTATCGAGGGATCTGGAAGTTACGAGTACCGCGGAGGAGATCGAGTTCAAGCCGGCCCGCCGTCAACTAGCATCTTAGCGACCTTGAGGTTGCGGATAGTTGGTGAAACCAACATCGGCAAGCACCGACCGCGATTATATGATCGGGTGGTCCTCAATATCAAAGATGATAGGAGTCTTTGGACCATTTGAGAGCTTGCGTGACTCGGCGGGTGGTTACGCGCATTGACTTCCGCACCTCTTGCTTGAGCTGGCGGTCTGAGTATCTGAAGCACCGCCATCAACGCACAGGACCTCTGTGGCTTCTGGAACTCCTGCTCACGGTCTCGTCATCATCCATATCTTCATCATCGTCGTCATCTTCATCCTTATCGCGGCGCGGGAGGTCTGTCTCCTTGCCGCTTGGCCTTGCCGCGACGTCCTCCTCGGCCGGGGCGTTTCTTGCCGGATCCCCGAGTACCTTCTTGGGCCTTCTCCTTGTCGCGTCGCTCGTATTCAGCCTTTTGCTGCTCGACAAGCTGCTCGACCTTCTTCAGCTCTGGAGGTCATGGCCCTTGGTGCGGTGGATCTTGCAGTACTGCTTGTTGGTGTCGTCCTGCTTGTCGGCGACCACCACAGCCCTGGCGATTAGTAGCTCCGGCTTTCTTGGCGTCACCTCGTTGCGGACTGCTCAACGACTAGCACATCTTTGCCTTTCTTCTTCTGTTGTTCCGCGCGGTTTTCTTTGCCGGGCAGCATCCTCGCTCTCGAGATCATCACGCTACATATTCTCTCGGGGAGTTTCCTCCTTCCTCAACATGTGCACACTTGTCGGCGGGGCATATAGCTCATCGCGTCTTTGATCTTGCACATCGCCATCTCCTCCGAATCCTGCGGTTTATGCGTTACGATGGAGCAGCGCTAATGACATGGCAGGGTGTGGACATCTGGGATGTTGTCTTTGTACACGCTGAATCTCTGAATGTACTTGCGGGGCTCCCTTCCTTCAGGCGGCGCGGATGAAGGTCGCTCTCTTGGCCATGAGGTTTGTGGCACCTGTAAAACGACAAACTGATGGCATAGGTCTGCCAGGGAGGATATGGGTTGTCCGGCAAGTGCATGAGCCAGACGACATTGGGCTTGAGTACCAGCGGGAAGTAGTTGGCAAGGATCTTGTCGTCCTGCCCCGGCAGCTTGCACCGCGATGGTGTAGATCTTTGAGGAACTCCGACGGATCGACTTGCCGTCGTGCTTCTCTGCGCGTCGGCAGAAATTCTTCGTCTTTGGGCCCTTTGGACTTGCCGCAGCTCATGAGTGAGCGCAGGGCAACCCTCTGCGTCTGGAAAGTCGCTGGTTCCCGGGCGCATGCATGTCGACAGAGGGCCCGGCGCTAGTCCGATTGGCGCCGCTTCTCTTGACGCTTCGATCGAGTACGGCGTCTTCTTCTTGTCGTTCGTGAAGAACTTGGCGCGGATCGCGACGAGCTTGTGGATCTGATGATGCGGTGGAGTCGCTGTCGAGGTAGATCCGGCGAGTCGGCGATCTTGGCCTTCGGGGCGGAGAGTCACTGTGGTTGCACCCCCACCGGTTTTGTCGCCATCGGCTCGTGCCTGGCAATCTTGCCGCGGCTGCGATGTACTCGGCTGCCGTGGAGTGTCGCCGTTGGCAAAGCCGATGAGACTCTGAATGGTGGCCCTCCATTTGTCGATCATGTCTGCCATTGGAGGGTAATCCAGGAGCAGTTGAGCTCGTGCCAAAGCTTCTGCTGGAGTGGTGGGTGGCGATGGCGAGCGGTGCGAGGCGGGATATGCCGGACTTCTAACTATGTTAGAAGGAGCGATATCCGTCGAGCGACCGTGTCTGCTCGTGCCGGCATGTTGGCGTGCATCTTTGGTCTTGAGCACCCCGAGATCCACCAGCTCGATCTTGGTCCAACGAGCGTATGGCACCGCGAGTACCATGATCTTTGTCGGTCCGCGCCTCTGGGATGGCGCGGTGCATGTCTGACGCCGAGTTCTGCGCAGCCTTGTCCTTGACCTGGCGGCACCGTGAGCTCCCTCGCCGGCGCCCGTTCTTACGCGGCGTCTACCCACCACCCGTTTGCTCCGGTGGTGGTGGGTTCGGCACGCAGACGGGCAGCCACCTCGAAGCCTTCTTCTTGGTGGCATGTCAATGAAGAAGATGAAGATCTAGCTTCGTGTGAGCGCGGATCGAGTTCACACAACCTCGGCGCCCTACAGCGCGCCAAAGATGTCGGGAAGCTGATCCACGAACACCTATGGGACCGGCGGACGAGCCCCTTCGATTCGGCGGGGCGGAGATCGCGAAAAAGCGGTCGGTGAAGCACGAGCAATTTACCCGGCCGGAGCTCTCCGGAGATAATACTCCTCTTCTGCATGTGCGGGTATATTGAGTTCTTGCTCGGGAGGCTGAGTGCTCTGATACACACTAGCTGCTACTTGAGACCCGGCGTGAGTGTTTTTCGCCTTGAACCCCCCTCTCGTTACGCATGGGCCTCCTTTTATATGCTCAAGGGGTCACCGACAGTGGCAATGTGAACAAGGGTAAAAATGGAAAGGTGTTGCGGTTGGTACAACTACATGCGATGTACCATACCTAACTCGACGGCGGGGACAAAGGCATTAAATGCCCGTCAGCATCGCCCAAATAGTGCGAAAAAGGACCGTCGGGGCGCCACGCTTCCACGATGGCAATCTTGTCGTCGCGCTTGCCACCGTGCACGGCGGCTGCCTGACCTCTTGCCACAGCGCGCTGGAAAGGTCGAGGCGACACGTTGGTGGATGTCTTTGGGCGTGGGTGCGAGTGGTAACTTGCATGACAAGCGCCTTACCGCGATCGTTGTCTTGTCGCGTTCGGAGCTTATCGCTCACGGGCCTCGCCGGGACGCGTGGCGCGTCGCGGCAAGTTCCTTGAGATGCCTCGGTTGGCCTTCCCGGCAAGCTCCTCTTGCCGGGGCCTTGTCTCCTTGGCTTGAATACTTTGTTCTTGAATGGCTCCAAAGGAACCACGGAGAACCTTGGCGGTCACCCGGCAAGCCTTGCCGCGGGGTGCTGTGACTGCCCGTGCACAAGTTCGGGATACTAGGGTGAGTTCTCTCGGAGCTGAGATGGCAGCAAGCTTGGGTTGTTTTCAGATGCCCTTGTCTATTGGGAAGCATGTTTTTCCTACAGATTTGATTATATTGAAGTCACAAGGCCTGGATATTATTTTGGGTATGGACTGGATGGTCAAATATAAAGATCTTATTGATTGTGCCAGTCAATCTATTACTCTTAGTCCACCAGGAGGGAACAGGATCAAATATGTATGTAAGTATAAGCATAAACAGGTATAGGTGAACTCTCTTAAGGGGGGTAGCCTAGAAGAGGTGCCAGTTGTGAGGGATTATCCAGATGTGTTTCCAGAGGAGTTGCCAGGTATGCCACCAGATAGAGTTATTGAGTTTCTTATTGGTTTAATACTAGGCACTGGACCTATTGCAAAGAGACCATATAGGGTGCCTCCTTGGGAGTTAGAGGAATTGAAGAAGCAGATAAGAGAATTGCAGGCACAAGGATTTATTCGCCCAAGTTCATCACCTTGGGGAGCTCCAGTTTTGTTTGCGGAGAAGAAGGATGGGACCTGGAGGATGTGTGTTGATTATCGTTCTTTGAATGAGGTAACCATTAAGAATAAGTATCCTTTGCCTATGATAAATGATCTATTTGACCAGTTGGAGGGAGCTACTATGTTTTCTAAGATTGATCTTCATTCTGGTTATCATCAATTAAAGATTCGTGAGTAGGATATTCCCAAGACTGCTTTTACTACGAGGTATGGGTTGTATGAATATAATGTTATGTCATTTGGATTGACTAACGCTCCTGCATACTTCATGAATATGATGAAGAAGGTGTTTATGGAGTTCTTGGATAAATCTTTGGTTGTTTCATTGATAATATATTGGCGTTCTCCAAGAATAAGCAAGAGCATGAGGTGCATCTACGTTTGGTATTGGAGAAATTGAGGGAACATCAGTTGTATGCCAAGTTCAGCAAATGCGAGTTTTGGCTGGATGAGGTAGCATTCCTTGGACATGTTGTATCAGGTAATGGTGTTGCAGTTGATCCATCTAAGGTTGCTGCAGTTACGGAGTGGGAGACACCCACGTCAGTTGGAGAGATTCACAGCTTTTTGGGCCTTGCAGGTTATTACAGGAGGTTTGTTGAGAACTTTTCCAAGATTGCAAAGCCTATGACCGAATCATTGAAGAAGGATAAGAAATTTGTTTGGACTGATGAATGTGAAGCCAGCTTTCAGGAATTGAAGCAACGTTTGGTTACAGCACCAGTCTAACTCTGCCACATATACATAAGGACTTCCAGGTATATTGTGATGCTTCTCATCAAGGACTTGGGAGTGTTTTGACGCAGGAAGGTAAAGTTGTTTCTTATGCTTCGTGCCAGCTTAAGAATCATGAGCAAAATTATCCTACACATGATTTGGAGTTAGCATCAGCTATGCATGCATTGAAAACTTGGAGGCCATATCTTATTGGTAATCATTGTGATATATTTACTGATCGTAAGAGCTTGAAGTATATTTTTACTCACAAGGATTTGAACCTCAGGCAGAGAAGATGGTTGGAGCTTATTAAGGATTACAATTTGAATGTGCACTATCATCCTGGTAAGGCTAATGTTGTTGCTGATGCATTGAGTCGTAGGGGCCATGGTAATGCTGTTAATATTGATAATATGCCACCCGAGTTAAGTGAACACTTCAGGAATCTCAGGTTGGAGATGGTTCCTAAGGGATATTTAGCAACACTGGAGGTAAAGCCTACTTTGCTTGACAGGATCAGAGAAGCTCAAAAGGATGATAAGGAGATTGCCGAGATAAAAGAGAATATGGTTAAAGGTAAGGCAGAATGTTTGCATGATGATGAACATGGGGCCATATGGTTTGAGAAACGTATTTGTGTACCTCAAGATGCGAGATGTCGGAAGTTGATTCTTGAGGCGCATGATTCACCTTATTCTATTCACCGGGTAATACTAAGATGTATTTGGATTTGAGGAAAGATTTTGGTGGCCTAGCTTTGAGGGAAATTCTTGGGTATATTGCAACATGTGATGTGTGCGGAGAGTTAAAGCGAACATCGAGACCAGCGAGGTTTGTTACAGCCATTGCCTATACCTGATTGGAAGTGGGATGAGATTGGTATGGACTTCATTATAGGTCTACCCAAGACTAGGTTAGGTTATGATTCTATTTGGGTAGTTGTTGATCGTTTAACTAAAGTTGCTCACTTCATCCCGGTAAAGACTACTTATACCAGTGCTCAGCTAGCAAAGATTTATATGTCTAAAATTGTTTGTCTGCATGGAGCTCGAAGGAAGGTAGTGTCTGATAGAGGTACTCAGTTCACATCCAAGTTTTGGCGCCAGTTGCATGAATCCTTGGGCACCAGGCTGGAGTTTAGTACAACTTTCCATCCACAGACAAATGGGCAGACAGAGAGGGTAAATCAGATTTTGGAACATATGTTGAGAGCTTGTGCTTTGGATTACGGTTTCAGTTGGGATGATAATTTACCTTATGCAGAGTTCTCATATAATAACAGTTATCAAGCTAGTTTGAAGATGGCACCATTTGAGGTATTGTATGGCAGAAAGTGCAGGACACCATTGATGTGGGATGAGGTTGGAGAGCGTCAGTTCTTTGAACCAGACTTGATCGGAGATGCTGAGGAGAAGGTCAAGTTGATTCGTGACAGCTGAAGATAGCATAGTCCAGACAGAAGAGTTATGCAGATGCAAAACGTAAGGAGGTGACATATGAGGTAGGAGACCGTGCATATCTTAGAGATTCACCACTTCGTGGAATTAAGAGATCTGGAATTAAGGGTAAGTTAGCACCACGTTTTGTGGGGCCTTACAAGATCTTGGAGCATAGAGGAGAGGTAGCTTATTAGTTCGAGTTGCCAGAATCCTTGTCAGGAGTTCATAATGTGTTTCATGTATCCCTGTTGAAGAAGTGCCATGCACAGATGATGGATGTTCCTTTGAGGGACACAGTGCCACTTGAGGCAATTCAGTTGGAGAGTGACTTGACATATGAGCAGAAACCTTTTAGGATGTTGGAGACAGTAGAGAGTTACTCGCACCAAGACAATCAAGTTATGCAAGGCTGAGTGGGATCATCACACAAAGGAGGAAGCTTGTTGTAGGGTGGAACCCTAAGTGAAGATCTTTCTCGAATTGGAGGGGGAATCCCCAAGAACAAGATGAACACAAGAGAGAAAACAAGAGGAACACTCAAAAACAAGTCCAATCACACATCCACTAGACTAACAAACACACAAGATCCAGAAGGTACATGAACAATCAAAGGGAAACAAGATACATGGTAGAGTTCATCCCAAATCCTATGAAGGAGATGAGGGCTTGATGATCCTATGATGGGGATCCTTCCCCATGGAGGAGGTCTTGATGTTTGGTCACTCCAAGAGGAGGTCTTGATCTCCTAGTGGAGTGGATCCATGGAGCAAAGCTCACAAATGTCTATCAAATACTTTGCTATCCTCTAAATGAGCTAGGGAAGGGGTATATATAGTCTAGGGACCCAATAAGAGGAGGAGGGGATACATGGGTAAAACCCAAAAGGCACGCAGGCCCTCGGAGTGGACCGGGCACCCGGGGGCAAACCGGTCGGGCACCCGGACCGGTCAGGGCCAACGCCCGGGGGTGGATGAAGGGGGACCGGGCACCTGGGGGTGGCAGATGGCTCCCAGGTGAGGAGGGGCCGGGCACCCGGGGCCGAAGGTCTGGGCACCAGGCCGCGGCTTTGTGGCTGGGCGGGCGGCGGGCACTGGGCCTCGGGGCCGGGCACCCGGGGTGGCCTGGTGGTGGCTGGGCCATGTGAGGCCGGGCACCCGGGGCTGGCTGGGAGCAGCGCCAGGGGGGCTTGGCCTCCGGGGCCAAAGTGCCCGGGCACCCGGAGTGTCCCGAGCCTCTCCTTCTTCTCTCTTCTCGTTCTCTCCTCCTTCTCCATGGTTGCTTGAATCTCCATCCTCGCGTCCTCCCGGCCATCTCCTTGGTACCTAACAAGGCACAACGTTTCTATTTGAGGTAGGAACCGACTCTCCTATGAAACCGAATGGAGTTTCAAGAGGAAGGAGTCAACCTCGGTTTCGTGGCACGTGCGTGTGCTCTTGTCATCAGTCTTCTCCGTCCTTGCGGTGGTGGTGTGACGTGTATGGTGATTGTTGAGGGATGCTCCGCATCATCTCCCCCCCCTTGGGAGAGATCCGTCCGCGGATCGATCTTCATCACCATGGGGAAGAGAAAGCGTTGTCGTGTAAAAGTGGACAACCACCAAGCACGTATCATGTTGAAGCTCGAAATGGTCACTCTCCAATGTCGCACCGTCTTGTAATTCCTTCAATAGGAGCAAATATAACAAGCACTTGGAAAAACAAATGTGGTTGGCATTAAAGCAAAACCAAGCATTCAAGAGGTGATTCACCCAACAAGTGTTGTCATCAAGCATAGCATATGGTGTGACAAGGGAGTGTGGCATGGCATGTAAGTACGTAAATTGAGCAAAATCAAGGACATCATGGAAACAAGCATGTAAATGGGAGGTAGCAATGCAAATATGTGTGTCAAGAGAATAAGCATCTACCTCAAGATCATAGTAAACATGCATAAAGCACTCAACAAATGGTCTATGGTAAGCATAAGAATCATTCACAACACCAAAGAAGATGATATGTCTAAACACATTCAAGTGCAAGACAATCCGATCATAATGTGCACATGGTGTAGTGAAAATCAAGTGGCACTCAACACGATAGCAAGAGAAATTGTTCATCATGTGTGAGGCAATCAAATCAATCATGTGATAATCAATGGGACATGGCATAAGTGAAGTAACGACATTGTTGCAACCAAGCATGTTATAGGACCAAGTAATCCAAGAATTGGATGCAACATGAGAAAGCATAGGAATCAAGTCGTGTGAACTAGTGGAGCGAAGATGCAACGCACTAGAGGAAATCATGGCAATCATGTCATGTGTACAAGTAGTAGGCATGGGCAATGCACAAGGCATACCATAAGCATGATTGCAAAGCAAGATATCATCATAGGAATGAATCACAAAGGAAACAAGGCAAGAACAAGCAACATCTCCACCATGTTTGCAAATACCTATGCACGTAGTAGAATCAATCATCATGTGTAATGCAAAGCATGGGTCACAAATGCATGGCAAAGGCATAGGAATGAGCATAACATGCAAAGTGAACATGGCAATATGGGCATAAAGTGAGAAGTGGTAAATAACCCCTAACCAAGTGAGAGCCATGTAGAAGAAATCGCGAAGTCCTTGCGCGAAGAGAGCGGTGGGAAAGACACTCCATGTGATCCCAAGTCATCGTTGCTCTCTAGAGCTTGTTTTGTCAACTCATGGGATTGTGAGGTTGACAAGTATTCATGGGTACCTACACAAAAGAAACACAAACCAAAGAAATTGTGCGCGTGGTAAATGTACACATCATCCATCATGACGTGTATGTGCACATGTGAGTTAGCACAACAATAGCATTTCTCAAAGAAATTGGATGCATGGTGTAAGAACATGTCATCCATCATGAAAGAATAGTTGTTATGTATGACACAATGGGGGCACAAATTGAGAATGCAAGTATATGGCACATCACTAGAATGTTTATTCATGTGGAGCATATGGTGCACACAAGTATTGGGATCATGCAAAGGGTAGGATTGATCAAAATATCCTAAAATGGGTGAGGAAACTTTGGGGGTCTCCTCATGAGCAATAGCGGAAACATCATATGGAGAAAATGGAGAACATCCAAAACAATGCATATCTAAAGCTAGGTGGTCATGGCATGGAATATGAGATAAATGATGTAAAGGGAGCATATCCATATTATCACAAGAAAAACAAATGCCAATAACCATGGGCTTGTCATCTATGCCATATGTGCAAATTGGGTTTATGTTGATGGCATATGCATAGTCACTACGATGAGATTGCAAATATGACATATTGTTGATCTCATGCATAGCATATGACAAGTCAAGCGGATTGTCAAACATGATGTGACCAAGAGAATTATCACAAGAAATCCTATGTAACATGGCATCACGACCAATAGACTCCTCATCGCAATCATCAAACTCATCATAAATGGGTAAATCATCGCATGGGGAAGTCACACTAGCATGAAGCATGGTAATAGATGGATCAACATCATGCAAGCAATCAATGTCAAGAATGTCCACTAGTGGGACAAGAGCATCACCTTCACCTATGTTACCTTTCTCGTTCCACTCAAGTGGTGTAGGTGAGGTGGGAAAGACCAAATGGTGGTCATCATCTTCATCTTGATGGAACCATGTGGGGGGTGCATCATATTCCACCATGGCCATCGTCTTATCCATAGGAAGGACGAAGTCATCGCGGATCGGCGCATCATCATATATGGGACCTAGCACCAAATGAGAAGACACAATAGAGGTAGAGGTCAAGTTGTTAGCAATGCAAATGGCCTCACTCTCTCTATGTGGTGGTGGGTCACTCACTCCCTCAAGGTAGGTGCACTCAATGTCACATATGGTGGAGTCACTCAAATCACTCAAGTGGTGGTGACGGTGGCTCTCCTCACATGGGAATTGGGGCAACTCATCATATATGGGGATAGTGGTGAAGTCACTCTCACTCTCAATATGGTGGCACAAGTCACTCAAGTTATCATACGTCACCGTTGTCGAAGGGAAAATCCCATGCTCAACCATCTCATAGTCGTCGCCGTGGATGAAGGCCGAAGATGGCACATCATCGCTCTCATTGTGGATGAAGGCCGAAGATGGCACAACATCCAAAGGCGAAGATGCCTTGAGAACACTTGGCGAAGATGCCGAAGTGGTGGTAGTAGTCGTAGCTCCGTCTTGGTGGTGCTTGTCTCGCGGTCTTCTCTTGTGCTCATGAAGTTTGGCTGTAGCTTGATGTAGAGCTTTTTGGGACTTGTAGGTGGACGCATCGCGAGCATCTTCATCTTGATGGTGTTGTAGTGCTTGAGCGCGATGACGTTCCGAAGATTGGCCACTTGAGTGTCGCTGCCTTGAAGATGACGAAGGGGAAGAAGACTTGTAGTTGGCCAACATGTCACGTACTTGATCCCTTTGTTCGGCCAACTTGGTGTCGATGTAGTCTATTATCCTTGCTTCATTTTGGCGAATGTCGATGGCGAGTCGCTCAATGACTTGCACTTGTAGTCCGAAGATGGACGTTTTGATGATGTAGTTGTTCACGTTGTCGTTGTCGTGGAAGACCGGAGATGAAATGCCTTGCCTATCCATCACAAGACTCGAGTAGAGGTGAGTAGGAAATGAGATAAACAATACCAAGTTACCTTTTCCCAAAGTTGAGGATGTATCCCGTTTCACTCAATGTGAGATGAAAGAATAGTGGAATTGGTACCGGACTTGTTCACTCACACCTATCAAGTAAAGCTTATAGTGGAGCTCGGTGAGGATAGTGGCACAAAAATTTGATGCAAAATGTTAGCAAGAGTCAATAATGTTGGAAAAGATTCACAAATTCACAAGTGAAACAAGTAGACCAATAGCAATATGTGGCACACGGAAACACACACATGGATAGATAAATGGGGCCGTGCAACCAAGGAATGAGCACAAAATGTGGAATCCCCGGAAAACGCTCGTGTTGCACAACTCAAGAGGGACGCTAGCACGATTGCTCAATAGGCGGATACGACACTTGTGCACAACCTATAAGATGCAAAATGTATGAGATTTCTATCCCAAGTATGCTATGTATATGATGTTCCCAATGTTCTTCTCAAGATGATCCAAGATGATCGGATATGACAATCTTATGTGCAATGGTGTAATGCTATGGCTCTTGCTTACAAGCTCTTTGCTCTCTTTTTGCTTAAAAGCTTATTGTTGTTTTTTTATATGGCCACTTATGCAAAATGCACAAACCAAGATAGCAATTTTGTATCTGCGGGAACGATCTTGTGACACAAGGGATGATATGATGATACCAATATGATATGGTATGTATGCAATGGAAGGTATGGATCACTAACGTGCACAAGTAACATTGCTGGCAATACTCAAATGGCTAGTCTCGCTAGGCAAGTGACACAGAATGGGCTAAGGGGTTAACAATGTAATGGCAAGAATGTACAATGAAGGGATACCACGATACCAAAGTGATATGGAGGTTACCGTTCTTGCTTATAGTTAGGTTGTCAAAATGGTGAAGTGGTCGATGTCGATGACGACCTCGTGGCGATGATGAGTGGCGGTGTTCTTGATGTAGATACCAAGATGATGTAGACCCATCCCTAAGTAGCCTAAACACCTTAGGAAACGGTAAAAAAACGCGAACTCAAAATCTCAAGGAAAATGTCAAATGGTGGTGGCGGAATGCGTTGGTGGTTCCGGAGTTAGCAATACGGAAGTGGTGGTACTTGTTGATGACGAAGCAACCGTCCCTAAGTAGCCGAAACACCTTAGGAGACTCAAATCACCACTCAAGCAACCACAAGTGCTATATGGATCGATAATGGATTAGGTTGCGAAAAGCTATGGTGGTTTGGCGGATGAGATGGTCGATGGCCTATGCAAAGATGCCAAAGTGCCAAAACATTTATGGAGTCAAATGGTGTTGTAACCTATCTATATGGATGGGGGATTTCAATAGCTACTCAACGAGCTAAAGAACGCGAAAATCGGACTCCGGGAGTGAAAGTTATGGCCGAAATGATGAGTGGGAGTGGGCTGATTCGGGGAGGTGCGGGTGCCCGGGGTTTGGGGGTGCGGGTGCCCGGGGTGGGCAGGGGTAAACAGCCCGGGGGTGCGGGCACCCGGGGTTTGGGGTGCGGGCACCCAGGGTGGTCAGCGAGGTTGCACGGGGTGGTCCGGGTGCCCGGAATTTGAGGTCCGGGTGCCCGGGGTTGACGGATTTGGGCGGAAATTCGTGGGAAAGTGCCAAAAATTGGTGGATTTCATGGAGAGAAAGGTGGAGATGGATGGTTGGAATGCTAGATCCACTTGAAACCAAGAAAATCCATGGATCAAATCCAACAAAATATCAACAAACCAACAAATCACAAAGAAAATTGGGGCTATTTTTGGTGGAGAATTTTTGAATTTGGGGAAGAACACAACAAAATTAGGCTAGAGAACAAGAAGGGGGGCTCCAATTTCATGAGAAATCATGTCTCATGATACCAAGATGTTGTAGGGTGGAACCCTAAATGAAGATCTTTCACGAATTGAAGGGGGAATCCCCAAGAACAAGATGAACACAAGAGAGAAAACAAGAGGAACACTCAAGAACAAGTCCAATCACACATCCACTAGACTAACAAACACACAAGATCCAGAAGGTACATGAACAATCAAAGGGAAACAAGATACAGGGTAGAGTTCATCCCAAATCCTATGAAGGAGATGAGGGCTTGATGATTCTATGATGGGGATCCTTCCCCATGGAGGAGGTCTTGATGTTTGGTCACTCCAAGAGGAGGTCTTGATCTCCTAGTGGAGTGGATCCATGGAGGATTTGAACCTCAGGCAGAGAAGATGGTTGGAGCTTATTAAGGATTACAATTTGAATGTGCAGTATAATCCTGGTAAGGCTAATGTTGTTGCTGATGCATTGAGTCGTAGGGGCCATGTTAATGCAGTTAATATTGATAATATGCTACCCGAGTTATGTGAACACTTCAAGAATCTCAGGTTGGAGATGGTTCCTAAGGGATATTTAGCAACACTGGAGGTAAAGCCTACTTTGCTTGACAGGATCAGAGAAGCTCAAAAGAATGATAAGGAGATTGCCGAGATAAAAGAGAATATGGTTAAAGGTAAGACAGAAGGTTTCCATGATGATGAACACGGGGCCATATGGTTTGAGAAACGTATTTGTGTACCTCAAGATGCAGATATCAGGAAGTTGATTCTTCAGGAGGCGCATGATTCACCTTATTCTATTCACCCAGGTAATAGTAAGATGTATTTGGATTTGAGCGAAAGAGTTTGGTGGCCTAGCCTGAAGAGGGAAATTGCTGGGTATATTGCAACATGTGATGTGTGCTAAAGAGTTAAAGCAGAACATCAGAGACCAGCAGGTTTGTTACAGCCATTGCCTATACCTGATTGGAAGTGGGATGAGATTGGTATGGACTTCATTATAGGTCTACCCAGGACTCGGTTAGGTTATGATTCTATTTGGGTAGTTGTTGATCGTTTAACTAAAGTTGCTCACTTCCTCCCGGTAAAGACTACTTATACCAGTGCTCAGCTAGCAAAGATTTATATGTCTAAAATTGTTTGTCTGCATGGAGCTCGAAGGAAGGTAGTGTCTGATAGAGGTACTCAGTTCACATCCAAGTTTTGGCGCCAGTTGCATGAATCCTTGGGCACCAGGATGGAGTTTAGTAAAATATTCCATCCACAGACAGATGGGCAGACAGAGAGGGTAAATCAGATTTTGGATGATATGTTGAGAGCTTATGCTTTGGATTACGGTTTCAGTTGGGATGATAATTTACCTTATGCAGAGTTCTCATATAATAACAGTTATCAAGCTAGTTTGAAGATGGCACCATTTGAGGTATTGTATGGCAGAAAGTGCAGGACACCATTGATGTGGGATGAGGTTGGAGAGCGTCCCTTCTTTGAACCAGACTTGATCAGAGATGCCGAGGAGAAGGTCAAGTTGATTCGTGACAGGCTGAAGATAGCATAGTCCAGAATGAAGAGTTATGCAGATGCAAAAGCTAAGGAGGTGACATATGAGGTAGGAGACCGTTCATATCTTAAAGATTCACCACTTCTTGGAATTAAGAGATTTGGAATTAATGGTAAGTTAGCACCACGTTTTGTGGGGCCATACAAGATCTTGGAGCATAGAGGAGAGGTAGCTTATCAGTTGGAGTTGCCAGAATCCTTGTCAGGAGTTCATAATGTGTTTCATGTATCCCTGTTGAAGAAGTGCCATGCACAGATGATGGATGTTCCTTTGAGGGACACAGTGCCACTTGAGGCAATTCAGTTGGACAGTGACTTGACATATGAGCAGAAACCTTTTAGGATGTTGGAGACAATAGAGAGTTACTCGCACCAAGACAATCAAGTTATGCAAGGTTCAGTGGGATCATCACACAGAGGAGGAAGCTTGTTGTAGGGTGGAACCCTAAGTGAAGATCTTTCACGAATTGAAGGGGGAATCCCCAAGAACAAGATGAACACAAGAGAGAAAACAAGAGGAACACTCAAGAACAAGTCCAATCACACATCCACTAGACTAACAAACACACAAGATCCAGAAGGTACATGAACAATCAAAGGGAAACAAGATACATGGTAGAGTTCATCCCAAATCCTATGAAGGAGATGAGGATTTGATGATCCTATGATGGGGATCCTTCCCCATGGAGGAGGTCTTGATGTTTGGTCACTCCAAGAGGAGGTCTTGATCTCCCAGTGGAGTGGATCCATGGAGCAAAGCTAACAAATGTCTATCAAATACTTTGTTATCCTCTAAATGAGCTAGGGAAGGGGTATATATAGTCTAGGGACCCAATAAGAGGAGGAGGGGGATACATGGGTAAAAACCCAAAAAGGCACGAGCCCTCGGAGTGGACCGGCACCTGGGCAACCGCCGGGCACCCGGATCGGTCAGGCCAACGCCTGGGGTGGTGAAGGGGACCGGGCACCGGGGTGGCAGATGGTGCCAGTGAGGAGGGCCGGGCACCGGGGCCAAGTCTGGGCACCCGGGCGTGACCTATGGCTGGGCGGGCGGCCGGGCACCCGGGGCCTCGGGGCGGGCACTGGGGTGGCTGGCGGCGGTAGGGCCATGTGAGGCCGGGCACCCGGGTTATGTAGGGTAGAACCCTAGGTGAGAGATCTTTCACGAATTGGAGGGGAATCCCCTATGAACAAGATGAACAAGAGAGGGAAAACAAGAGGAACACTCAATAACAAGTCGAATCACACATCCACTAGACAATCAAACACATAAGATTCACGAGGTACATGAACAACAAAGGGAAATAAGATACATGGTAGAGTTCATCCCAAATCCTATGAAGGAGATGAGGGCTTGATGATCTAGAGAGATCCTTCCCACAAGGGGGTCTTGAGCTAGGTCACTCCAAGAAGAGGTCTTGATCTCCTAGTGGAGTGGATCCATGGAGCAAAGCTCTCATATGTCTAACATATCCTTTGCTAACCCTAACAAATGGTCTAGGTACAGAATATATAGCCTTGGGGTCCAAGTGGAGGAAGGGGGGCTCGGAGTGGAGATCATGGTCGTCCATCCTGATGAGCCTGTGCGCACGGGGTAAGATGGGCCCGAGCACACGGGGGTCCCGTGGGCACGGTACAGGCCCGTGCGCATGGGGTGCTCCAGCGCCAACTCTCTGAGTAGTCCGTGCGCACGGGGTCTCGGCGGCCCGTGCGCACGGGGTCGCCTGGGACCTCCTGTCCAGCTCCTGTTGGGCTCCATCTTCTTCCTCGTGGCCTTGTGGTCCTTCTCCAACTCCTTTGGGGTGTCCCTCAATATCTTGTGGTCGTCGATCTTCGTACCTAAGGACACATAGAGCACTTTGGTGAGGTAGCAAGCAAGTCCAATGGATATTCATGATGTTCTCGAAGAAGAGCGGGTTCACCTTAGTTCCCATGGCGTATGTTCGAGGTCTCGTTATATGTCCTCTTGGGGTATGGAGAGTAGTCGGAGTGTACATGGGGATGACCGTGGGATGCTCCGCATCATCTCCCCCCCTTGGGAAAGATCCGACCTCGGATCGTGATCCTCATCACCATGGAAGCGATTGTCATAGAGGGACTTGTAGTTGGACGAAGTTGAAGACATGGCGCCATCCAAGTAGTCCAAGGTGTCACCGGAGTGATAGACATGCAAAAAGAGCAAACACAAGGAACACTCGGAAATACAATGGTTAGCACACACAAAGTGTCCATCATGTAAGAATGAGTCCGTGCGACAAGATTGGTCGTGACAAAGCACATTAAGCTTATCAAGATGATATAGAATGAGATGCAAAGCATTCATGGGAGGACATGCAATCATGGTGCACACAAATGTGTTGTGAATATGATTAATGCAACCACGGTGCAAAATGATGTCATAGTGAGACGTTTTATCAATAGCATGAATATGGCAATGGATGCTCAACATGTGTATTTTATCATGCAATTGATGGTGGACAATATGATCATGATGTAAAAATATGCCATCAAGGTAGATCACAACAAATTTGCTAAGGAAATGCACAAGCTCATATATCGTGGATGACATGGGAGTACAAGATGCAACAAGGCAATCATAATTTGTGTCAATCCATGCATGGTGTGCAAACTTGTGGTGAGTATGATATGTCCATCGAGCATGACATGTATGAGAACAATCAACAAATATGGAGGTGTTGGTGTACCAAAGCTCGATGTCGAGGCATGAGTGGGGTGCCGAAGGTGCATCCAATAAGTGCGAGCGCTCCTCAATGTGAAGGTCCATGTAGACAATCTCCAATGTCGCTCCTCCGTTCATGAGATGTATCATGTGGACAACAAGAAGGAAACAACAATTAAAGAGTGATCCATCCAATATGCGTATTTGAGGATGGCTCAAAGAGAAGGAGTTCACCTCAAGAAAGTTCCCAAAGATGTCGGAGTCGTGCATCATGTATGCCTTCACATAACCAATATGTCGCCTACCGGCACCGCCTTGTGAATCCTCCAAAATGAAAGAACATGATAGACACTTGGAAAAACAAATGAGGTTAGCGGAAATGCAAAACCTATCATTCAAGTGGTAAGATACCCAACAAGTGTATGCATCAAGCTCATCATAAGAAGGTACAAGGGAGCATTTCATAGTGTGGAGGCATATGATGCAAGAACAACCAAATACAAGAGGCTCAAGGAAAGAAGTGTTCATCACAAGTAAGGTGTCAAAGTCTCCAAGATCAATAAGCATAGTGTGGTTGCACTCAATACAAGTGATATGAAAGAGGCAATTAATGGACACAAGAGACAATGATCAAGATATATCATGTGAGAGGCATGAGCATATATGTCATCAACCCAAGAAAGCAAGTAATAGTGGAACATGGGTGATGCAACATAGCAAGCAATCATAGAAATCAAATCAAGCAAGCTAGTAGTGCGAAGATGCAACATACTAGGAGGAATCATGTCAAGTATGTCATGGTTTCAATTAGTGGGCATGAATAATGCACATGACATATCACAAGTATGTAAGCAAAATATGAGCAAAATAGCGTCAATAGCATGAGGCACATGATAAACATGGCAATAGCAACAAGGATCTCCACCGAGCATGCAAATACACATAGGAGTAGCATAATTGTGAATCATGGGTAAATGCAAGCAAGGGTCATAATTGCATGGCAAAGGCATAGAAGCAAGCATAGTATGCAAAGTGAACACGGTAATATGAGCATAATGTGAGAAATGGTAAATGGCCCATAGCCGTGTGAGAGCCAAGTAGAGGAGTTGCGCGTAGTCCTTGCGCGAAGGGAATGGTGGTAAGGATAGTCCACGAGATCCCAAGTCATCATTGCTCTCAAGAGCTCGTTTCATCAACTCTTGGGATTGAGAGGTCGACAAGTATACATGAGTACCTACACAAAACAAAGGCAATGGGAAAATTGTGTGTGCGTGGTAGATGTACACATCATCCATCATGATGCATACGTGCTTGTGTTGGTTAGCACCAAATATCCAATGCTCAAATAAATGAGATGTGTGATATAGAAACATGCCATCCATCATGATAGGTTTGTTATGATGTATGTCATAATGGAGACTCAAAGGATGTAATGCATCATGAGTAATATCTAGAGCATTGTTATTCATGGAATGCATATGGTGTACACTATCATGGGAATCATGCAAAGTATAAAATGTATCAATATCTCCTAATATGTATGAGGAAACTATGGGGGTCTCCTCATGAGCATGAGTAGCGACATCACTTGGAGAATATTGAAAACATCCAAAAAATTGCATATGTGGTGCGATGTGATCATGGCATGGCATAGTAGATGAATTGCGAAGATCATGTAAAGGAAGCATGGCAATATCATCACAAGAGAAACCTAAGCCAATGACCATCATCTCGTCATCTATGCCATAAGTGCAAATGGGATTGATTTTAATGGGGCATGCATAGTTACTATGTTGAGATTGAAATGATGCAATATGGGAGATCTCACTCATAGCATATGACAAGTTCAATGGATTGTCAAACATGACATGACCAATAGAATTTTCACAAGATATCCTATGTAGCATAGCATCACAACTAGGCAACTCAACATGCTCATCATCATATTCATCATAAAGAGGTAAGTCAAGGCATGAAGAAGTATCACTAGCATGAAGCATGTGAATAGGTGGGTCAACATCATGGGAGCAATCATAGTCAAAAGAGTCCACTAGTGGGACAAGAGAAGCACCATCACCTATTTTACCTTTGGAGCCTCGCTCATGTGTTGTAGGTGAGGTGTTGAGGGTCGTCTCGTTTTCATCTTCATCTTGATGGAACCATGTGGGGGGTGCATCATCATCCATCATGGCCATCGTCGTCTCCATAGGAGGTATGGACTCATCAATGGTAGGCGTGTCGTCATGTAGGAGACCTTGCACCAAAGAAGAAAACACACTAGGAGTAGAGATTAAGTCGTTAGAAATCATAGTGGCCTCACATGCCGTGTGAACTACCTCACTCACTAAGTGTTGTGGCTCACTCACTCCCTCAAGGATGCACTCACTCATATTGTTGGTGGAGTCACTCAAATGGCGCTCAACCTCACATAGCATGTGTGGCATGCTCTCATGTGTGGGGCTAGTGGTGGTCACACTCATCCTCTCATAGGAAATGCTCTCAATGTCACGTATGGTGGAGTCACTCATGTCACTCATGTGGTGGTGGCTCTCCTCACATGGAACTTGAGGCATCTCGACATATGTGGGTGTCGGAGAGATGTTGGTGCAAATGTCTCCATGCTCAACTACTATCGTCGCCTTGGTTGAAGGGATAGTCCCATGATCAACCTTCTTGTCACCGTCTTGTGGTTGGAGGCCCATATGACGTGGCACCTCATAGCTCGTCTCCATGACCGAAGGGAATGTCCCATGCTCGGTCATCGTCCTTGAGGGGCTTCCGAAGATGGAAGTGTCGCCCTCGCTCGTAGGTCGTCGCCTTGGACTTGAGGAAGTCGTTGTAGGCGTACTCGTGGGAAGTAGGCGAAGATGCCGTACGTCCAAAGGCGAAGATGCCTTGATAGCACTTGGCGAAGATGCCAAAGTGGTTGGTGTAGGCGTAGCGCCGTCTTGGTGGTGGTCGTCTCGCGGTCTTCTTTTGTGCTCTTGAAGCTTGGACTTGGCGTGAAGTAGGGCTTGTTGGGACTTGTGCATTTACGCTTGTGGAGCATCTTCATGATGATGATGTCGTTGTCGTGCTTGAGCTCGTAGTAGATGTCGTTAAATCGTAAATGCGTGCACATGTTGCTTGGAGGTGACTTGACCTTCATGACGATGTTGATCACGAACGTGATGGTGGTCGCCATGTAGATGTGGACGAGGACGATTTGCACTTGCATCGTGTCCGCGCTCCGAAGACTTGTGGCTTGAATGTCGCCGCCTTGAAGATGACGAAGGGGAAGAAGACTTGATCAAGGCTCTAATCTCCTCCATCCTTGCATCTTGCTCCTCTTTATGTGCGGAAAGCTTCTTGTCGATGTAGTCCCTTTTCCTTGCTTCGGAGTGACGAATGTCGATGGAGATGTTCTCGATGCGTTCTCGCAATCTTGATTGTGCGCCTTGCATTTGTCGTTGTAGATCGAAGATGGACGCTTTGGTGATGTAGTCGTTCACGCCGTCGTTGTTGTCGTAGATCGGAGAGGAAATTCCTTGCCTATCCATCACAAGACTCGAGCAAAGGTGAGTAGGAAATGAGATAAACAATACCAAATTACCTTTTCCCAAAGTTGAGGATGTATCTTGTATCACTCAATGTGAAATGAAAGAATAGTGGAATTGGTACCGGACTTGTTCACTCACACCTACAAGTAAAGGCTTATGGTAGAGCTCGGTGAGGATAGTGGCACAAAAATTTGATGCAAAATGTTAGCAAGAGTCAATAATGTTGGAAAAGATTCACAAATTCGCAAGTGAAACAAGTAGACCAATAGCAAATGAGGCACAAAGAAACACGCACACGGATAGATAAATGGGGTCGTGCAACCAAGGAATGAGCACAAAATGTGGAGTCCACGGAAAATGCTCGTGTTGCACAACTCAAGAGAGACGCTAGCACGATTGCTTAATCGGCGGATATGACACTTGTGCACAACCTATAAGATGCAAAATGGGGAAACTTTCTATCCCAAGTATGCTATGTATGTATGGTTCCCGATGTTTTTCTCTAGCATGAAAGAATATGATGTAGATTTGACAATCTTATGTGCAATGGGGTATGATGCAATGGCACTTGCTCACGAGCTCTTTGCTCTCTTTTTGCTTAAAAGCTTTTTCTCTTTTTTTTCTCAATGACCACTTTTGCACAGTGCACAAAACAAGATAGCTATTGTGTATATGCGGGAACAAACTTGAGGCACAATGGATGATATGATACCAATACGATATGGTATGTATGCAATGGAATGGTGGATCACTAATGTGCACAAGTAATGTTGCCGGCAATACTCAAATGGCTAGTATCGATAGGCAAGTAACGCAAAATGGGCTAGGGGTTAACAATGCAATTGCAAGGGGATATAAAATGGTGTCGTCGAGGTTACCGTCCTTTGTGATGATGAGTAGCGGTGTTCTTGATGTAGATACCAAGATGGTGTAGACACGTCCCTAAGTAGCCGAAACACCTTAGGAAACGGTAAAAACCGCAAACTCAAAATCTCAAGAACAAAAATCAAATGGTGGAAGCGGAAATGGAAATGTGGAAGTGGTGGTGGTTTGTGAGGAAGCAAATGTCCCTAACTAGCCGAAACACCTTAGGAGACTCACGTCGCCACTCAAACAACCACAAATTCTAAGGGGATCAAGATGGGTTAGGTTGCGAAAGTCTATGGTGGTTTTGCGGATGATATGGTGGAGGGCTTAGGCAAAGATGCCAAAATGTCAAAATTTTGATGGATTCAAATGGATATGGAACCTATCTAGGTGGATGGGGGATGTCACTAGCTCTCAACGAGCTAAAGAACGCGAAAATCGGACTCCGGATGTGGAAGTTACGGGCAAAACTGTGAACTGCCGCTGGCACAGGGGCGTCGCGCAGGTCTAGGGCCCGTGGGCACGGGTGCCATCTTGCCGCAGTACACGCATCGAGGGCACGGGTCACAGGGACGCGGGATTGGCGGATTTCGTCCCGATCTGGGCTCCAAATGGGTGGATCTCGTCGATGGGGTGTAGCTGGGGGTATGTGGGTGGTATGGGTGGTGGGCGGTGGACGGCACCGCGGAGGAGACGCACTGGAAAGGCCATGCGCAAGGGGTCTGGCTGGCCCGTGTGCACGGGGTCCCGATGGCCCGTGTGCACGGGGTCCTCGAGGAGCGGATGAACAGCTCCGGATCCGTGGGGAAACTCGATTTTGAGGTCAAATTCGAGGGATGGAAGGTAGGGGAAGATGGTAGAGGGGTGGATCTACTTGCTAAACACGAAATCCATGGATCAAATCCAACAAAATCAACCTAAACCAACATATCACAAAAAAATTTGGGGCTATTTTTGGTGGGGATTTTCGGATTTAGGACGAAATCAACAAAATCAAGCTAGAAAACACGGGGTAGGGGCTCCAAAAACGTGATCAACGTGGCTCATGATACCATATGATGTAGGGTAGAACCCTAGGTGAGAGATCTTTCACGAATTGGAGGGGAATCCCCTATGAACAAGATGAACAAGAGAGGGAAAACAAGAGGAACACTCAAGAACAAGTCAAATCACACATCCACTAGACAATCAAACACATAAGATTGACAAGGTACATGAACAACAAAGGGAAATAAGATACATGGTAGAGTTCATCCCAAATCCTATGAAGGAGATGAGGGCTTGATGATCTAGAGAGATCCTTCCCACAAGGGGGTCTTGAGCTAGGTCACTCCAAGAGGAGGTCTTGATCTCCTAGTGGAGTGGATCCATGGAGCAAAGCTCTCATATGTCTAACATATCCTTTGCTAACCCTAACAAATGGTCTAGGTACGGAATATATAGCTTTGGGTCCAAGTGGAGGAAGGGGGGCTCGGAGTGGATATCATGGCCGTCCATCCTGATGAGCCCGTGCGTACGGGGTAAGTTGGACCCGTCTTGCAGGGGGTCCCGTGGGCGCAGTGCAGAGCCCGTCGCGCCTGGTCTCGAGGCCCGTGCACACAGGTCGCTGGGACCTCCTGTCCAGCTCCTGTTGGGCTCCATCTTCTTCGTCATGGCCTTGTGGTCCTTCTCCAACTCCTTTGGGGTGTCCCTCACCATCTTGTGGTCGTCGATCTTCGTACCTAAGGACACATAGGGCACTTTGGTGAGGTAGCAAGCAAGTCCAATGGATATTCATGATGTTCTCGAAGAAGAGCGGGTTCACCTTAGTTCCCATGGCGTATGTTTGAGGTCTCGTTATATGTCCTCTTGGGGTATGGAGAGTAGTCGGAGTGTACATGGGGATGACCGTGGGATGCTCCGCATTACCGGGGCTGGCTGGGAGCAGCGCTAGGGGGGCCGGGCCTCCGGGGCCAAAGTGCCCGGGCACCCAGAGTGTCTAGAGCCTCTCCTTCTTCTCTCTTCTCGTTCTCTCCTCCTTCTCCATGGTTTGCTTGAATCTCCATCCTCGCGTCCTCCCGGTCATCTCCTTGGTACCTAACAAGGCACAACGTTTCTATTTGAGGTAGGAACCGACTCTCATATGAAACCGAATGGAGTTTAAAGAGGAAGGAGTCAACCTCGGTTTCGGTGGCACGTGCGTGTGCTCTTGTCATCGGTCTTCTCCGTCCTTGCGGTGGTGGTGTGACATGCATGGTGATGGTCGAGGGATGCTCCGCATCAAAGCTACCTGGTAACTAGAGGAAGATCTCAGGCATGATCACCCACACCTATTTCTAGACAGCCCGAATCTCGAGGGCGAGATTCATCTTAAGGGGGGAAGGTTTGTAACATCCTAATTTTCCCAATTTGGATGTTAATAGATCATTTATATGCATCTCACATTTTTATTGCATTATTTGTCTTTCTGAAATATTCTTGTCACTAAAGGCAATTATATTGGAGTGGAGGTAACGTGGATTCCCCCCTATTTTAAAAATGTTCATAATGCCCAGGATAATATTTCCAGTTCATTTCATATGTTCTGGTATTTTTCATAATCTCCAAAATATTTTATTCGAGTGTTTTATTATTGCTGTTTGTGTGGCCTATTGCATAAAATTGTGTTTTAAAAAATTGCATTAGAACAGGAACAATGTTCCTGTAGTTTATTTTAGTAGTGCTATTTTTATAGTGTGTATATATGTGTTATTTATATTTTATCTTGGTGTCTATTTTAGTTTTTTTACCTTTTGTGCTTTTTACTTAAAAAACAAAAACGCAGTGCACTGCGCGGCCCAGACAGCCGCGGACCAACAAACCCCACCGCCCATGAGCCCAACCGCAGCAAGCGTGCAGCGCGCTCAGAACTCCTATTGGGCCTTCGCTGCGGCAAGCGATCGGCGCCGCCTGAGGCAGGTGCGAGGAGCGTCGAGTGGGCCGCCCGTTTAGCGTTACAGCAGACCCGGTTTTGGAACCTTCTATGATGTTTCCAGCTGGTTTTTCCGGTTTTGGGAACCTTCTAGAAGGTTCCTGAACCGGCTTTTCCTTTTTCAGTTTCCTTTTCGTTGTTCGTTTTTCTATTTCTCTTCTTTTACTTTTTTCTTTTTTTCTGTTTCTTTTTTCTTTTCCTTTTTTTCTTTTCAAGTTTATTTTCAAACAAAATCCGAATTTCAATTTTTTTTTTCTGTTTTTCAGATTTTGTTCAAAAATTCAAAAAATGTTCCCATTTCACAAATTTGTTCATAAATTCCAAAAATGTTCCTGCTTTCAAATTTTTGTTCTGAATTTGAGGAAAATGTTCCTGTTTTTTCAAAAATTGTTCAAATTATTTTTATTCATTTTTTGAGAAATTTGGAAATTAATGGCATGGATTTAAAAAAATGCCTGTTTTCAAAAATTGTTCACAAATTTCGAAAAATGTTCTTATTTTTCAAATTTCGTTCATGTATTAAAAAATGTTCTTCTTTTTCAAATTTTTCAAAAAATGTTTTTATTTTTTAAATCATGTTCAGTTTATGCAGCTTAAAAATGTTCACCTATATAAAAAAATGTTCGCACTTTCAAAAAATATTTTCGTTTCAACTGTTTGGTCATGTATATAAAAAATGTTCTCCTTTTCAAAATTGTTCTCAGTTAAAAGATATTTGTTCTGAATTTAAAAAGTTGTCCCCATTTTTAATTTTTGTTCACCAATTCCAAAAAAATTGTTCACAAATTTCAAAAAATGTTCTTATTTTCACATTTTTGTTCATGTATGGAAAAATGTTCTTATTTTTCAAAAAATGTTCTTAGTTTTTTAAATCATGTTTAGTTTACGCAGCTGAAAAACCTTCACCTATTTAAAAAATGTTTGCACTTTCAAAAAATGTTTGAAGCACTAGAGAAAAGTTTCCTTTTCAACTGTTTGGTCACGTATATAAAAAATGTTCTCCTTTTCAAAATTGTTCTCAGTTAAAAGAAATTTGTTCTGAATTTAAAAATCGGACGCTCACTGCGGCAAGCAGTTGGCATTTCGCACACAAGCAGCTTGGCTGGGCCGGCCCATATTGCGGGTGCACCACATTCGTAGGTTAAAAATCGCAAAAAAGAAAAAAGGGTACTGGAATCGAACCCGAGACTTCCTATTGCTAAGCGCGATGAGCTAGCCGCCCCAACTAGCTACTTCTTATGGTAAATTGGCAGCGCGAACCTAAAGAAATTAACAGTAGCGAGAAAACATAAAATCTGAATACGCAAAATTACGATGAACCAAGGTGTGAGCGAGGCACCTGTCAACACAAGTAGGTAGCCACTATAGTTTCTAAGATTTCGTGTCAAAAAGGTAGCCCAACAAATATGAACTATAAACCGCGACAAAGGCTATACTTAAAAAAAATTCAAACATGAATTCTTTTGGCAAAAAGTAAATATTTTCTGAAACGCAACCATTTTATAATTTGTGAACAAAATTTTAAAAATTAGAACATTGTGTGAAAGCGTAAACATTTTTTTGGAATAAAAAAGGAAGAAAACTGCAATTGCGAACATTTTGTTTAAATGCGACCACTTCAAATTTTGTGAACAATAATTTTAAAATTAGAACATTTTCATAATTTCATTTTTTAATGGACAAATTAATTGAATACAAGAACATTTTTCAAATTTGTGAACACTTTTTGAAAAACAGAATAGAATTAAAAACCCAAACATTTCGAATTTTCAAAACATTTTTTGAAGACATGAACATTTTTGGAATTTGTGAACAAATTTTTTAAAGCACGAACAATTTTGAATCTTGAGAACAAATTTGGAAGCGCCAACTATTTTTTCAAGCACGGACATTTTTGGGATCTTGACAACAAATTTGAAATGGAAAACAATTTTGAAATATCCCGAACAAATTTGGAAGCGCAAAAAAAATTTAAAGCACGAACATTTTTTGAATCTGGAGAACAAATTTTGAAACGAAGAACAATTCTGAAAAATCCCGAACAAATTTGGAAGCGGGAACATTTTTTAAAAAATTGAACAAAATATTGAAATCTGCTACATTTTTTGAATTTCAAAAGTTTTGAACTTTTTTGTGTAACGAGAACAATTTTTGAATTTTGAGAACATTTTTTCAAAAGCTGAACATTTTTTGAAAACACGAACAAAATTTAAAATTTTCGTGTTTTTTGAAGAAAAAAGAGAAGAAAAGAAAAAGAAATAACAAAGAAAATCCTTTTTTTGTAAAACTGCAAACATGTTTTAGAAAAGACCAAAAAAATGTGATCCTGAAAAAGAAACAAAAAAAGAAATGAAAAAAGAAACCCAAAAAAGAAATGAAACAGAAAAACGAAAAAACCCGAAACAAATCTTCTCAAAAGAAAACCGTTAAATAGGTATAACTACAAAAAACCAGTTCAGGGAACCTTCTGGAAGGTTCCCAAAACCGGATGCCTCGCTATGGAATAGTGGGCCGGCCCGGTTCTCGCGCTCGGGGGGACACCTATTGCGAAACCTCGACATTTTGACGCAGTTAGCGTCGAATAGGATTTTCCCCTGCACTCGTCCCCTTCCTCATCGAGCCGGCCACCAACGCACCGCACCGCGCGCAGCCGTGGCCGAGCCCAACTCGACCCGGCGCCCTGGTCGATCCCGTGTCCTCCAGGGACACCGCACGCGAGGAAAACTCCTCAAGGAACCCTACCGCATCCCTTTCCCCGTCTCTTGTTGCCGCACGCGTTGGTTAGTGCAAACCGATCTCGCCAGAGGAGCTCGAGCCGTAGCAGTTTCACCGGTTGTTTTCTTCGCCGTAAGATCACCCCGGCCGCGCAGACTGCCCCACTCGAACGCCCTCTCTATTTCGCACCTGCCTGACGCCTTGGCTTTTCCACAATCGCAGCAGAGCGAGGTAAACAAGCCCAACCACCGCCAACGGAGCACGCCAGAATTCTCGAGCTCGCCACCGCCGCTCGAGGGAGCCCCGTCACCGTTCGACCTCACCACCACCTCAGCCACTCGTCACCGCACCCGCCCGTCACCTCACCTTCGCTGGGGAGCCACCGGAGAGATACCACCGTCCACGTCCGACCCGCCGCCGCCATTCCTCTATTTCCTGGTGAGCGCGTGCACGGGAAAACCCCGGCCAATCACGGGCCGCCACGTGGCAGCTCTCCACAGGAGCTGCTACGGTAAGCGACCAGGAGAACTCTGTTTCGTTTTTGTTCTTTTTCAGATTTCAAACAAAACTTCAAATTGCTATAACTTTTAGCCTATAACTCCAATTTAGATGATTCTTTTTCCTATGCACTCACGAAGACCAGAACTTTATCACAGTACCAAAATCTCACTTTTTTGCGCTTTTCAAATTTGAATTCATTCAAATTCAAACTAAACCTTCCGGAGGCCATAACTCTCAAACCATTTGTTGGTTTTGAGCGTTTCTTTTTGCACTCTGATCTTAGTGCTATTGAGGTGATTTGTACATGTTGTTATGCTATTGTTCTTGAATTTTAAAAATACTTTCTTGTTATTGGTTTTATTGGAGTTTCGATGATTGATTTGTTGAATTGTGTGAAATGTGTAGATTGTCCGGAGTGCGACACGAGCTATTGTCAGGAGTGTGACTTTTTAAAACTGAACCAAGGCAAGTTACATGCTGATCATCCTTTACCTATTGTTTTCTATGCATGTAGTTATATCACACTATGAATATATGCATGCATAGGATTACTATATTTTTTTGCTATATGCTGTTGAGCTATCTTCCCGTCATTTCAAATCATGGTAGTTGTAGTTTGCTATGCTTTGTAGATGTGGTGGTTTGTGTATTCACTGAGCTCATGTGAGGATTAAATATATAACAAATTGACTAGTAATTACAGATTTAACTCACATCTGGGCGGAACTGGTATTGAAGGGTGGTTTCAAGAACATCATGGTTTATACCCTCTGAATGTAAGTGGACGGCCGCCCAGGCTCAAAAAGATCAGACAGACTTAGTGACTAGTAGCTTCCATACGCAACCACTAGCTAAATGGGCTCTGTCTTAGTTGAGTAGGTTGTGTGATCCTCGCCCAGGTATTCTAGCAAATGTAAATATGAGTTGGTGTACCGGCTGCCGACGGGTGGACGTGACTACTTCTAAAAGACTTTGTCTCAATCTTGGGGTTGAGTCCAGTGGGTACAGCGTGCAAAACTTTACAGAGTATTAAAACTAATCATGATTAGCCGTGTCCCCGGTTATGGACAAATTTGAGCGACTATGCCATTACAGTTGTTGGATGATCTTGACAGATGTGACACTTAATAAATTTGTGGGAAAACTTAAAAAGGGAAGGTTGGAGTTCATTTTGCCAACTCAACCTTGTGCATTTAATTGTAGTAATAAAAGAACTAACTAAAAGTTTGACTATTGGGTAGTTATGAGGACAAAATCAGCTTTCTGCAAAAATAACCTTCAAGCCTTCCTTTCGTTGTACTATGCATATACATGTAGGTCCGCTATATTATTACTCATGTGTAACTTGCCAATACATTCAAAGTATTAACCTATATGGCTGCAACGTCTCATGTTGCAGGATATTCAGACAAAGAGTAAGGTACCGTTAGGGTCGCGAGTTTGCACTCAGCATCGCCAGTGGGCTATGATGGGACTCATCTATTTCTGGTACTTTTTCGCTGTTTGATTAAATATAGCTAGCCAAGTGCTATGCAGACTGTTTTATTTTATACATTATGGATCATACGTTGTAATAAATGATGCACTTGTTATTCTGGTATTCATCTATACTATGTGTGAGTTCGATCCAGGGACTAGCACGGTAAGCACAAAGACTCAAAGCCGTCGAGGTTTCGTCATTACAGCTAGTGACCTACTTTGAACGGTTGAGGTACTCTCATACTTCAGACCAAAACCTGACAGCTCTAATGCCCATTCAACTATTCTGCCGGTGGCCTCAGGGTTCATCAGTATGCATTGCAAAGGAAAACGAGTGACAACTATGATCTCGTGGGATTGAAGTAGTGGTGCAGTTTCCTTGAGGCCATGATGAGGCCGAAGATCAACTCTTGCACTCCAGAGTACCTTGACCTAGCCCCTGCAAAGGGAGCTAACAAAGTACACTGGCCGCTGCACTACCTTTTTCTTTGGTGTGCTCTTGGGATTGCCTTTGTTATGATGTTGTTCTTTCTCCTATTCTATACCTAACCCCTTGCCACGACTGGTTCAGTTCCTTCTTCGGGGAGGACAGTAGTTGTGGTTGTTCCTTCATCTACTTCCCGTTGCGCCACCAGCGTTGCACTAACCACTTGATAGGTTGTCGCTAAGGATAGCAGCAACGAATCGTGTGGTTTAGGAGCGATGCTACCTCTTGAGCTTGCGTTGGTTTTCCCTTGAAGAGGAAAGGGTGATGCAGCAAAGTAGCGTAAGTATTTCCCACAGTTTTGAGAACCAAGGTATCAATCCAGTAGGAGACAACGCACAAGTCACTGAATACCTGCACAATCAATCAACAACTTGCACCCAATGCAATAAAGGGGTTGTCAATCCCTTCACGGTCACTTGCAAAAGTGAGATCTGACAGAGATAGATAAGCAATAAAGCAAATATTTTTGGTATTTTTGGTTTACAGATCGGAAAGTAAAAGATTGCAAAATAGTTGATCGGACACTAGTAAGATGTAAACAAGATTAAATAATATGGAAAAGAGATTCAATATAATGGAAAAGAGACTCGGGGGCCATAGGTTTCACTAGTGGCTTCTCTCAAGATAGCAAATATTATGGTGGGTGAACAAATTACTGCGGAGCAATTGATACAAAAGCGCATAATTTTGACGATATCTAAGGCAATGATCATGAACATAGGCATCACGCCCGTGTCAAGTAGACCGACTCCTGCCTGCATCTACTACTATTACTCCACACATTGACCGCTATCTAGCATGCATCTTGAGTATTAAGTTCATAAAGAACGGAGTAACGCATTAAGTAAGAGGACATGATGTAGAGGAATTAACTCAAGCAATATGATGAAAACCCCATCTTTTTATCCTCGATGCAAAAATACAAGATGTGCCTTTCCGCCCCTACTGTCACTGGGAAAGGACACCGCAAGATTGAACCCTAAGCTAAGCACTTCTCCCATTGCAAGAAAGATCAACCTAGTAGGCCAAACTAAATTGATAATTCGAAGAGACTTGCAAAGATATCAAATCATGCATATAAGAATTCAGAGAAGAACCAAATAATATTCATAGATAATCTTGATCATAAATCCACAATTCCTCGAATAGATCTCCAAGAACATCGAGGAGAACATGGTATCGACAATCAAAGAGAGAGAAGAAGCCATCTAGCTAATAACTATGGACCCGAAGGTCTATGTTAAACTGCTCACGCTTCATGGAAAGGTAATGGTGTTGATGTTGAAGCCCTCCATGATCGAATCCCCCTCTGGCAGGACGCTAGAAAAGGTCCCTAGATGGGATCTCATAGGTACAGAAGATTGCAGTGGTGGAAAAGTGGTTTCGTGGCTCTCCTGGATGTTTTTAGCATATAAGAGTATATATAGGAGAAGCAACTAGGTCAGGGGAGCTACGAGGGGCCCACGAGGAAGGGGCGCACCTTCCTGCCTCGTGGCCGCCTCGTTGCATCTCCGACTTCATCTCCAAGTCTCCTGGTTTGTTTTCGGTCTAAGAAATATCATCACGAACATTTCATTCCGTTTGGACTCCGCTTGGTATTCCTTTTCTGCGAAATTCTAAAATAGGCAAAATAACAGAAACTGGCACTGGGCGCTCGGTTAATAGGTTAGTCCCAAAAATAATTTGAAATAGCATATAAATGTCTATTAAACATCAAAAACATATAATATAATAGCATGGAACAATAAAAATTATAGATACGTTGGAGACATATGAAGCATCCCCAAGCTTAATTCCTGCTCATCCTCGAGTAGGTAAATGATAAAAACAGAATTTTTGATTTTGAATGCTACCTAACATATTTATCCATGTAATTTTCTTTATCGTGGCATGAATGTATAGATATGAAAGATTCAAAACAAAAGTTTAATATTGACATAAAAATAATAATACTTCAAGCATACTAACAAGGCAATTATGTCTTCTCAAAATAACATGGCCAAAGAAAGCTCATCCCTACAAAATCATATTGTTTTTCTATGCTCTATCTTCGTCTCACAAAATATTCAAATCATGCACAACCCCAGTTTCAGCCAAGCAATTTTTTCAGACTTTAGTATTCTCAAACTTTTTCAACTTTCACGCAATACATGAGCGTGAGCCATGGACATAGCACTATAGGTGGAATAGAATGGTGGTTGTGGAGAAGACAAAAAGAGGAGATAGTCTCACATCAACTAGGTGTATCAATGGGTTCTGAAGATGCCCATTAATAGATATCAATGTGAGTGAGTAGGAATTGACATGCAACGGTTGCACTAGAGCTATAAGTTTATGAAAGATCAAAAAGAAACTAAGTGGGTGTGCATCGAACTTGCTTCCTCATGAAGACCTAGGGCATTTGAGGAAGCCCATCGTTGGAATATACAAGCCAAGTTCTATAATGAAAAGTTCCCACTAGTATATGAAACTGACAAAATAAGAGACTCTCTATCATGAAGATCATGGTGCTACTTTGAAGCACAAGTGTGGTAAAAGGATAGTAACATTGCCCCTTCTCTCTTTTTTCTAAAATTTTTTTGATTGGCTTCTTTGGCCTCTTTTTTTATTGGCTTCTTTGGCCTCTTTTTTTATTTCCTCACATGGGACGATGCTCTAATAATGATGATCATCACACTTCTATTTACATACAACTCAAGAATTACAACTTGATACTTGGAACAAAATATGACTCTATATGAATGCCTCCGGCGGTGTACCGGGATGTGCAATGAATCAAGAATGACATGTATGAAAGAATTATGAACGGTGGCTTTGCACAAATATGACGTTAACTACATGATCATGCAAAGCAATATGACAATAATGAAGTGATCATAATAAACGGAACATTAGAAAGTTGCATGGCAATATATCTCGGAATGGCTATGGAAATGCCATAATAGGTAGGTATGATGGCTGTTTTGAGGAAGGTAAATGGTGGGTGTATGGTACCGGTGAAAGTTGCGTGGCACAAGAGAGGCTAGCAATGGTGGAAGGGTGAGAGTGCGTATAATCCATGGACTCAACATTAGTCATAAGGAAGTCAAATACTTATTGCAAAAATCTACAAGTCATCAAAACCAAGAACTACGCGCCTGCTCCTAGGAGAAGGGTTGGTAGGATTTAACCATCGCGCGATCCCGACCTCCACACAAAGGATGACAATCAAAGAGATACCTCATGCTTCAAATTTGTTACACAACGGTTACCATACGTGCATGCTACGGGACTCATAAATCTCAACACAAGTATTTCTCAAATTCACAATTACTCCACTAGCATGACTCTAATATCACCATCTTCATCTCTCAAAACAATCATAAGGAGTCAAACTTCTCATAGTATTCAATGCACTTTATATGAAATTTTTTATTATATCCATCTTGGATGCCCATCGTATTAGGACAAGTTTTATGACCCAATAAAATTACCATGTTATTCTAAAAGACTCTCAAAATAATATAAGTGAAGCATGGGAGTTCAAAATTTTCTATAAAATAAAGCCACCGTCATGCTCTAAACAGATATAAGTGAAGCACTAGAGCAATATTGCCTAGCTCAAAATATATAAGTGAAGCACATAGAGTATTCTAATAAATCAGGATTCATGTGTGTCTCTCCCAAAAGGTGTATACAGTAAGGATGATTGTGGTAAACTAAAAAGAAAAGACTCAAATCATACAAGACACTCCAAGCAAAACATATATCATGTGGTAAATAAAAATATAGCCTCAAGTAAAGTTACTGATAGACGAAGACAAAAGAGGCGATGCCTTCCGGGGCATCCCCAAGCTTAGACTTTTGGTTGTCCTTGAATATTACCTTGGGGTGCCTTGGGCATCCCCAAGCTTAGGATACTTCCACTCCTTATTCCATAGTCCATCAAATCCTTACCCAAAACTTGAAAACTTCACAACACAAAACTTGACAGAAAATCTCATGAGCTCCCTTAGTATAAGAAAATAAATCAACACTTTAAGGTACTGTTAACTCATTCTTTATTTATATTGGTGTAATATCTACTGTATTCTAACTTCTCCATGGTTCATACCCCCGATACTACCCATAGATTCATCAAAATAAGCAAACAACACGCGAAAAACAGAATCTGTCAAAAACAGAACAGTCTGTAGTAATCTGTAACTCTCAAGTACTTCTGTAACTCCAAAAATTCTACAATATATTGGTGGAAGTGAGGATTTTTTCTATTAATCTTCTGCAAAAAGAATCAACTCAAAATCACTCTTCTGTCAAAAATGAAAAATAATCTTGTAACTGTAAGAGTTTCTGTTTTTCAGCAAGATCAAATCAACTTTCACCCAAGTTTTCCCAAAGGTTCTACTTGGAACAAACACTAATTAAAACATAAAACCACATCTAACCAGAGGCTAGATAAATTATTTACTACAAAACAGGAGCAAAAATCAAAGAATAAAAATAAAATTTGGTTGCCTCCTAACAAACACTATCGTTTAACGCCCCTAGCTAGGCATAATTTTTTTAATGATGCTCACATGAAAGATCATAACTGAAACACGAAGAGGGCATCATGTAGCATGTTACAAACAAATCTAAGTCTAACATACTTCCTATGCATAGGAATTATATAAGCAAACAAATTATCAAGACAAGCAAAAACTAGCATATGCAAGGAAGGAGAAAGAAACAATAGCAATCTCAACATAACGAGAGGTAATTTAGTAACATGAAAATTTCTACAACCATATTTTCCTCTCTCATAATAATTACATGTAGGATCACAAGAAAAATCAACAAAATAGCCATCACATAACATATTCTCAACACGATACACATGCATGCGAAGTGGACACTCTTCCAAAATAGTGGGATCAACATTAACTAAAGTCATGACCTCTCCAAACCCACTTTTATCAAAAAATTCATAAGATTGATCATTCTCCAAATATGTGGGATCTAAAGTTGACACTCTTCCAAACCCACTTTCAATATTATTGCAAACATTATTATCAATCTCATATTCATAATGGGGCTTAAGCAAATTTTCAAGATCATAAGAAGAATCACCCCAATCATGATCATTGCAACAAGTAGTGGACATAGCAAAAGTAGCATCCCCAAGCTTAGGGTTTTGCATATCATTAACACAATAAACATTAATAGGATTTATAATAACATCATTGCAATCATGCGTTTCATTCAAGGATCTATCGTGAATCACTTTATAATTTTCTTCACAATTTTTAGTTTCACGAATTTCAAGCAAAACCTCATAAAGATAATCTAGTGCACTCAAATCGCTAGTAATTGGTTCATCATAATTGGATCTCTTAAAAATATTAGAAAGTGGATGAGGATCCATAAACTTTTAGCAAGCGAAGATGCAAGCAAAAGGAAGGCACATGGTAACACAAGCAAACAAAAGATCAAACAGAAAGAAGGCGAAGAAAAGGAAAATCTTGTCAAAAATCGTTTTAGAGGTGGGGGAGAGGAAAACGAGAGGTGAATGGCGGATAATGTAATGCAAGAGAGAAGAGTTTATGATGGGTACTTGGTATGGCTTGACTTGATGTAGATCTCCCCGCCAATGGCGCTAGAAATCCTTCTTGCTACGTCTTAAGCTTGCATTGGTTTTCCCTTGAAGAGGAAAGGGTGATGCAACAAAGTAGCGTAATTATTTCCCTAAGTTTTGAGAACCAAGGTATCAATCCAGTAGGAGACAACACACAAGTCACCAAATACCTGCACAAACAATAAACAACATGCACCCAACGCGATAAAGGGGTTATCAATCCCTTCACCGTCACTTGCACAAGTGATATATGATAGGGATAGATAAACGATAAAGTAAATATTTTTGGTATTTTTGGTTTATAGATCGGAAAGTAAAAGATTGCAAAATAGTAGATCGAAAACTAGTAAGATGTAAACGAGAATAAATAATATGGAAAAGAGATTCAATATAATGGAAAAGAGACCCGGGGGCCATAGGTTTCACTAGTGGCTTCTCTCAAGATAGCAAATATTACGGTGGGTGAACAAATTACTGCCGAGCAATTGATAGAAAAGCGCATAGTTATGGCGGTATCTAATGCAATGATCATGAACATAGGCATCACGTCCATGTCAAGTAGACCGACTCCTGCCTGCATCTACTACTATTACTCCACACATCGACTGCTATCCAGCATGCATCTAGAATATTAAGTTCATAAAGAACGGAGTAACACATTAAGTAAGATGACATGATGTAGAGGAATTAACTCAAGAAATATGATGAAAACCCATCTTTTTATCCTCGATGGCAACAACACAATACGTGCCTTGCAGCCCCTACTATCATTGGGAAAGGACACCGCAAGCTTGAACCCAAAGCTAAGCACTTCTCCCATTGCAAGAAAGATCGATCTAGTAGGCCAAACTAAATCGATAATTCGAAGAGACTTGCAAAGATATCAAATCATGCATATAAGAATTCAGAGAAGAACCAAATAATATTCATAGGTAATCTTGATCATAAATCCACAATTCATCGGATCTCGGCAACCACACCACAAAATAATATTACATCGAATAGATCTCCAAGAACATTGAGGAGAACATGGTATTGAGAATCCAAGAGAGAGAAGAAGACATCTAGCTAATAACTATGGACCCGAAGGTCTGTGGTAAACTACTCACGCTTCATCGGAGGGGTAATGGTGTTGATGTAAAATCCCTCCATGATCGAATCCCCCTCCGGTAGGACCCCGGAAAAGGTCCCTAGATGGCATCTCACGGGTATAGGTGGTTGCGGCAGTCCAAATGTGGTTTCATGGCTCTCATGGATGTTTCCAGGGTATAAGAGTATATATAGGCAAAGGAACTAGGTCAAGGGAGCTACGAGGGGCCCACGAGGTAGGGGGCGTGCCCTACCCCCCTGGGCGCACCCTCCTGCCTTGTGGCCGCCTCGTTGCGTCTCCGACTTCATCTCCAAGTCTCCTGGTTTGCTTTCGGTCTAAGAAAGATCATCGCGAAGGTTTCATTCCGTTTGGACTCCGTTTGGTATTCCTTTTATGTGAAACTCTGAAATAGGCACAAAAAAAAAGAAACTCGCATTGGGCGCTCGGTTAATAGGTTAGTACCAAAAATAATATAAAATAGCATATACATGCATATTAAACAACCAAAACAGATAATATAATAGCATGGAACAATAAAAAATTATAGATACGTTGGAGACGTATCAAGCGACCAAGGTAGGAGCAGAGGAAAGGTAGACTTTGAAGTATCGCAGCACGACTTCGACCTCCGGGGTCCACTTCATTGGCCATGCCTTCTTCAGAATTTTGAAGAACGGTAGGGCACGCTTGGCAGCTTTGGAAATGAACCTACTTAGCGCGGCAACACATCCAGTTAAATGCCTCACATCCTTGACTAACTTGGGTGCTTGGATCTCCTCGATAGCTCTGGTCTTGTCGGGGTTGGCCTCTGTCCCTCGGTGAGACACAAAGAAGCCAAATAGCTTGCCAGAGGGAATGCCAAACACACATTTCTCAGGGTTCAACTTTAAGTTGATCTTGCGCAGGTTTACAAAGGTCTCTTCCAAGTCCTAAATAACTGTTGATTTATCCTTGGTTTTGACAACTATATCATCCATGTAAGCTTCAATATTCCTATGCAACTGATGCTCAAACCCAATTTGCACTGCTCTTGCAAAAGTGGATCCAGTGCTCTTTAACCCAAAGGGCATCCGCACAAAGAAGTACGTGCCACATGCAGTTTTGAACACGGTCTTCTCCTCGTCCTCCTTGGACATGAATATCTGATGGTATCCGGAGTATGCATCCAAGAAGGAAAGCAGATCACACCCAGAAGTGGAATCTACAATCTGATCGATGCGCGGCAAGGGGAATGGGTCCTTCGGGAATGCCTTGTTCAGATCTGTGAATTCCATGCAAAGCCTTCATTTCCCATTCGCCTTGCGCACCACCACCGGGTTCACCAACCATGTCGGATGCAACATTCCTCTGACCAAACCAGTCGCTTCAAGTTTATTGATCTCTTCGGCAATGAACTGCTACCGCTCTAAAGCTTGCTTCCCGATTTTCTGCTTGACGGGCCGAGCATGAGGGCTGCTACGTGTTGAGCTTGCGTTGGTTTTCCTTGAAGAGGAAAGGGTGATGTAGTAATAGTAACGTAAGTATTTCCCTCAGTTTTTGAGAACCAAGGTATCAATCGAGTAGGAGGCTCCTCAAAAGTCCCACGCACCTACACAAACAAACAAAGAACTCGCAACCAACGCAATAAAGGGGTTGTTAATCCCTTCACGACCACTTGTGAAAGTGAGATCTAATAAAGATAGTATGATAAGATAAATATATTTTTGGTATTTTATAATATAGATGCAAAAAGTAAAGATGCAAATAAAAGTAGATTGGAAACTTATATGATAAAAGATAGACCCGGGGGCCATAGGTTTCACTAGAGGCTTCTCTCAAAATAGCATAAGTATTACGGTGGGTGAACAAATTACTGTCGAGCAATTGATAGAAAAGCGAATAATTATGAGATTATCTAGGCATGATCATGTATATAGGCATCACGTCCGTGACAAGTAGACCGACTCCTGCCTGCATCTACTACTATTACTCCACACATCGACCGAGTCCTGCCTGCATCTAGAGTATTAAGTTCATAAGAACAGAGTAACGCCTTAAGCAAGATGACATGATGTAGAGGGATAAATTCATGCAATATGATATCACTACAACAAGAACCCCCCTTCAGCAATGCATAGATACATTGTCGTTTGTCCATATGAGCGTTGCTAAGGTCTACACCAACGGATTCATATGTGTTGCCGTTGGTGGCGTTGCAAGGGTCTACAACAACATATATAGATCCGTCGGTAATCTGGGAAATATTGTGTTGCAAGGCTACAACGGATTCATGCAACGCTTCTATGCGTTGGTGCTTGCAAAATAGAATAACCTCCATATATAATCGTTTTGTGGGTATATGTAATCATTTATAACACAGTTGTGCTTTGCACTGGTGCTTGCAAAATAGAGTAATATCCGTATATAATCATTTATAATAGTAGTTAGTTCAAATGGCAGTACAAGCTAGAACTTTAGTAAAACTCAAAAAGAGTAGAAATAAAGTGATATATTGATTCAATGGAACAATCTGTTACATAACAATGCAAGCATCATCAAATAGGAGTACATCACTTTCTTAGAAAATATAAAAAAATAAAAAATAAAAAAATCCAAACATTCAGAGATCTGTCTTGTTTCTCCTCCAAGTACAAGAATCATCATACGTTCTCCAAGGTCCAAGTAATCATCTTGTATTGAATTTCTCAAACTACAAAGAAAAGACATAATAGCATTTAGGCATAAATTCGAAATGAAGTTTAAAAATATACATACTATACACTGTTCCTAAGAGGATCCACAGAAAAATTATGAAGTGTGCAAGAAAATATTATTGGGGGGAAAGACCTAAGCTTATGTATGTCTGAAAAATAAATTAGTAGTACATGTTAAAACACTAATTATATTTGACCAATCGGATGTGCCTGTTCAATGTGAACAACCAGCATCATGTATTCACTACTAACAATTATCCAAGATTCTATTATATAAAAAATGAGATGAGTTGACGAACCAACTAAATGATGAATAGGTAAGCAATAAAATCGACTGTACAAAACTGGATATTTCCGTTTTCCAAAGGTCTCAACATTAAATAGTTTTCTCTCACCATTACTCATGTACTGTTCATGCTTGGTATGATGTATTAGGGGAAAATAACTCAATGCCAACAGCTAAAAAAACATTAACTAGTCAACATCACACAGAACTTCGTAGTTGAGAACTACAATGTCACATTATAATTTCTCAGTTTACCAGAGATTATGCAACACCCGTTTACCGAAGGAACACTTTGTGTGCTACCAAACGTCACAACGTAACTGGGTGATTATAAAGGAGCTCTACAGGTGTCTCCAATGGTACATGTTGAGTTGGCGCATTTCGAGATTAGGTTTTGTCACTCCGATTGTCGGAGAGGTATCTCTGGGCCCTCTCGGTAATGCACATCACTATAAGCCTTGCAAGCAATGTGGCCAATGAGTTGGTTACGGAATGATGTATTACGTAACGAGTAAAGAGACTCCGCAGTAACGAGATTGAACTAGGTATTGGATACCGACGATCGAACCTCGGGCAAATAACATACCGATGACAAAGGGAACAACGTATGTTGTTATGCGGTTTGACCAATAAAGATCTTCGTAGAATATGTAGGAGCCAATATGAGTATCCAGGTTGCGCTATTGGTTATAGACCGGAAACAGTTCTAGGTTATGTCTACATAGTTCTCGAACCCGTAGGGTCCGCACGCTTAACGTTACGATGACAGTTTTATTATGAGTTTATAAGTTTTGATGTACCAAAGGTTGTTCGGAGTCCCGGATGTGATCACGGACATGACAAGGAGTCTCAAAATGGTCGAGACAGAAAGGTTGATGTATTGGACGACTATATTCGGACACCGGAAGTGTTCCGGGTGATTTCGGAGAAAACCGGAGTGCCGGAGGGGTTACCGGAACCCCCCGGTAAAGTATTGGGCCTTAGTGGGCCTTAGGGAGAGAGAGGCAGCAGCAGACAGAGGTGGCGCCCCTCCCATGAGGAGTCCGGTGGACTAGGGAGGCGCGGCCCTCTTCCTCTCCCTCTCCTCTCTTTCCTTTCCCGTCCCTCTTCCTAGTTGGACTAGGAAAGGGAGTCCTACTCCCACTAGGAGGAGGACTCCCCCCTCCTGGCGCCCCTAGGGTCGGCCGGCCTCCCCTTGATCCTTTATATCACGAGGCGGGGGCACCTCTAGACATACAAGTTGATCTTCGTGATCGTTCCTTAGCCGTGTGCGGTGCCCCCCTCCACCATATTCCACCTCAGTCATATTGTTGCGGTGCTTAGGCGAAACCCTGCGTCGGTAGAACATCATCATCATCACCACGCCATCGTGCTGACGGAACTCATCCCCAACACACTGTTGGATCGGAGTCCGGGGATCGTCATCGAGCTGAACGTGTGCTGAACTCGGAGGTAACGTACGTTCGGTGCTTGGATCGGTCGGATTGTGAAGACGTACGACTACATCAACCGCGTTGTCATAACACTTCCGCTTAGGGTCTACGAGGGTACGTGGACAACACTCTCCCCTCTCGTTGCTATGCATCACCATGATCTTGCGTGTGCATAGGAAATTTTTTGAAATTACTACGTTCCCTAACAGTGGCATCCGAGCCTGGTTTTATGCGTAGATTTCATATGCACGAGTAGAACACAAGTGAGTTGTGGGCGATACAAGTCATACTGCTTACCAGCATGTCATACTTTGGTTCAGCGGCATTGTGAGATGAAGCGGGCCGGACCGACATTACGCGTACGCTTACGCGAGACTGGTTTCACGGTTACGAGCACTCGTGCTTAAAGGTGAATGGAGGGTGTCTGTCTCTCTCACTTTAGTTGAACCGAGTATGGCTACGCCCGGTTCTTGCGAAGGTTAAAACAACACTAACTTGACGAACTATCGTTATGGTTTTGATGCGTAGGTAAGAATGGTTCTTGCTCAGCCCGTCGCAGCCACGTAAAATTTGCAATAACAAAGTAGAGGACGTCTAACTTGTTTTTGCAGGGCATGTTGTGATGTGATATGGTCGAGATGTGATGCTATATTTTATTGTATGAGATGATCATGTTTTTTAACCGAAGTTATCGGCAACTGGCAGGAGCCATATGGTTGTCGCTTTATTGTATGAAATGCAAACATACATAATTGCTTTACTTTATCACTAAGCGGTAGCGATAGTCTTAGAAGCAATAGATGGCGAACGACAACAATGCTACGATGGAGATCAAGGTGTCGCACCGTGGCGATGGTGATCACGACGGTGCTTGGAGATGGAGATCACAAGCACAAGATGATGATGGACATATCATATCACTTATATTGATTGCATGTGATGTTTATCCTTTATGCATCTTATCTTGCTTTGATTGGCGGTAGCATTTTAAGATGATCTCTCACTAAATTATCAAGAAGTGTTCTCCTGAGTATGCACCATTGCGAAAGTTCTTCGTCTTTGAGACACCACGTGATGATCGGGTGTGATAGGCTCTACGTTCAAATACAACGGGTGCAAAACAGTTGCACACGCGGAATACTCAGGTTAAACTTGACGAGCCTAGCATACACAGATATGGCCTCAGAACACGAAGACCGAAAGGTCGAACGTGAATCATATAGTAGATATGATCAACATAATGATGTTCGCCATTGAAGCTACTCCATCTCACGTGATGATCGGACATGGTTTAGTTGATTTGGATCACGTGATCACTTAGATGACTAGAGAGATGTCTGTCTAAGTGGGAGTTCTTAAGTAATATGATTAATTGAACTTGAATTTATCATGAACTTAGTACCTGATAGTATTTTGCTTGTCTATGTTTGTTGTAGATAGATGGCTCGTCTTTGTTGTTCCGTTGAATTTTAATGCATTCCTTGAGAAAGCAAAGTTGAAAGATGATGGTAGCAATTACGGACTAGGTCCGTAACTCGAGGATTATCCTCATTGCTGCACGAATAATTACGTCTGGAAGCACCGCTAGGTGCCGACCCATCTTCTGTTGCAATTGAAGATGTTAAGAACGTCTGGCAGAGCAAAGCTGATGACTACTCGATAGTTCAGTGTGCCATGCTTTACAGCTTGGAACCGGGTCTTCAACGACGTTTTGAACGTCATGGAGCATATGAGATGTTCCAGGAGTTAAAGTTAATATTTCAAGAAAATGCCCGGATTGAGAGATATGAAGTCTCCAATAATTTCTATAGCTATAAGATGGAGGAGAATAGTTCTGTCAGTGAACACATACTCAAAATGTCTGGGTATAATAATCACCTGATTCAACTGGGAGTTAATCTTCCTGATGATAGTGTCATTGATGAAATTCTTCAATCATCGCCACCAAGCTACAAGAGCTTCGTGATGAACTATAATATGCAAGGGATGGACAAGACTATTCCGAGCTCTTTGCAATGCTAAAAGCAGCGGAGGTAGAAATCAAGAAGGAGCATCAAGTGTTGATGGTTAACAAGACCACCAATTTCAAGAAAAGGGCAAAGGGAAGAAGAAGGAACTTCAAGAAGAACAGCAAACAAGTTGCTGCTCAAGAGAAGAAACCAGTCTAGACCTAAGCACGAGGCTGAGTGCTTCTCTTGCAAGCGGTGGACCTTTGAAGCGGAACTGCCCCAAGTATTTGGCGGATAAGAAGGATGGCAAAGTGAACAAAGGTATATGTGATATACATGTTATTGATGTGTACCTTACTAATGCTCGCAGATAGTACACAGGTATTTGATCTTGGTTACATTGCTAATATTTGCAACTCGAAGCAGGGACTACGGATTAGCGAAGATTGGCTAAGGGCGAGGTGACGATCTTGGCGTGGGAAATGGTTCAAAGTCGATGTGATCGCGGTCGGCACGCTACCTCTACATCTACCATCGGGATTAGTTTTAGACCTAAATAATTGTTATTTCGTGCGAGCGTTGAGCATGAACATTATATCTGGATCTTGTTTGATGCGAGACGGTTATTCATTTAAATCAGAGAATAATGGTTGTTCTATTTATATGAGTAATATCTTTTATGGTCATGCACCCTTGAAGAGTCGTCTATTTTTATTGAATCTCGATAGTAGTGATACACATATTCATAATGTTGAAGCCAAAAGATGCAGAGTTGATAATGATAGTGCAACCTATTTGTGGCACTGCCGTTTAGGTCATATAGGTGTAAAGCGCATGAAGAAACTCCATAATGATGGACTTTTGGAATCACTTGATTATGAATCACTTGGTACTTGCGAACCCTGCCTCATGGGCAAGATGACTAAAACGTTGTTCTCCGGAACTATGGAGCGAGCAACTGATTTGTTGGAAATCATACATACTGATGTATGTGGTCCAATGAATATTGAGGCTCGCGGTGGGTATCGTTATTTTCTCACCTTCATAGATGATTTGAGCAGATATGGGTATATCTACTTGATGAAACACAAGTCTGAAACATTTGAAAAGTTCAAAGAATTTCAGAGTGAAGTGGAAAATCATCGTAACAAGAAAATAAAATTTCTACGATCTGATCGTGGAGGAGAATATTTGAGTTACGAGTTTGGTTTACATTTGAAGCAATGCGGAATAGTTTCACAACTCACGCCACCCGGAACACCACAGCGAAATGGTGTGACCAAACGTCGTAACCATACTTTACTGAATATGGTGCGATCTATGATGTCTCTTACTGATTTACCGCTATCATTTTCGGGTTATGCTCTAGAGACAGCCGCATTCATGTTAAATAGGGCACCATCAAAATCTGTTGAGACGACGCCTTATGAACTGTGGTTTGGCAATAAACCAAAGTTGTCGTTTCTTAAAGTTTGGGGCTGCGATGCTTATGTGAAGAAACTTCAACCAGATAAGCTCGAACCCAAATAGGAGAAATGTGTCTTCATATGATACCCAAAAGAGACTATTGGGTACACCTTCTATCACAAATCTGAGGGCAAGATTTCGTTGCTAAATTCGGATCCTTTCTAGAGAAGGAGTTTCTCTCGAAAGAAGTGAGTGGGAGGAAAGTAGAACTTGATGAGATAACTGTACCTGCTCCCTTATTGGAAAGTAGTTCATCACAAGAACCGGTTCCTGTGACAACTACACCAATTAGTGAGGAAGCTAATGATATTGATCATGAAACTTCACATCAAGTATCTACTAAACCTCGTAGGTCTACGAGTAAGATCCGCACAGTGGTGCGGTAATCCTATTCGGAAGTCATGTTACTTGACCATGGCGAACCTACGAACTATGAGGAAGCGATGATGAGCCCAGATTCCGCAAAATGGCTTGAAGCCATGAAATCTGAGATTGGATCCATGTATGAGAACAAAGTATGGACTTTGGTTGAGTTGCCCGATGATCGGCAAGCCATTGAGGATAAATGGATCTTCAAGAAGAAGGCTGACGCTGATGGTAATGTAACTGTCTACAAAGCTCAACTTGTTGCGAAAGGTTTTCGACAAGTTCAAGGGGTTGACTATGATGAGACTTTCTCACCCGTAGCGATGCTTAAGTCTGTCCGAATCATGTTAGCAATTGCCGCATTTTATGATTATGAAATTTGGCAAATGGATGTTAAAACTGCATTCCTGAATGGATTTCTGGAAGAAGAGTTGTATATGATGCAACCAGAAGGTTTTGTCGATCCAAAAGGTGCTGACAAAGCGTGCAAGCTCCAGCGATCCATTTATGGACTGGTGCAAGCATCTCGGAGTTGGAATAAACGCTTTGATAGTGTGATCAAAGCATATGGTTTTATATAGACTTTTGGAGAAGCCTGTATTTACAAGAGAGTGAGTGGGAGCTCTGTAGCATTTCTGATATTATATGTAGATGACATATTATTAATTGGAAATGATATAGAATTTCTGGATAGCATAAAGGGATACTTTAATAAAAAAATTTCAATGAAAGACCTCGGTGAAGCTGCTTACATATTAGGCATCAAGATCTATAGAGATAGATCAAGACGCTTAATTGGACTTTCAGAAAGCACATACCTTGATAAAGTTTTGAAAAAGTTCAAAATGGATTAGGCAAAGAAAGGGTTCTTGCCTGTATTACAAGGTGTGAAGTTGAGTCAAACTCAAGGCCCGACCACAGCAGAAGATAGAGAGAAAATGAAAGATGTTCCCTATGCTTCAGCCATAGGCTCTATCATGTATGCAATGCTGTGTACCAGACCTGACGTATGCTTAGCAATAAGCTTGGCAGGTAGGTATCAAAGTAATCCAAGAGTAGATCACTGGACAGCGGTCAAGAACATCCTGAAATACCTGAAAAGGACTAAGGATATGTTTCTCGTTTATGGAGGTGACAAAGAGCTAGTTGTAAATGGTTACGTCGATGCAAGCTTTGACACTGATCCGGACGATTCTAAATCGCAAACCAGATACGTGTTTTAATTAAACGGTGGAGCTGTAATTTGGTGTAGTTCTAAACAAAGCGTCGTGGCGGCATCTACATGCGAAGCGGAGTACATAGCTGCTTCGGAAGCAGCAAATGAAGGAGTCTGGATGAAGGAGTTCATTTCCGATCTAGGTGTCATACCTAGTGCATCGGGACCAATGAAGATCTTCTGTGACAATATTGGTGCAATTGCCTTGGCAAAGCAATCTAGATTTCACAAGAGGACCAAGCACATCAAGAGACGCTTTAATTCCACCCGGGACCAAGTCCAGGTGGGAGACATAGAGATTTGCAAGATACATCCGGATCTGAATGTTGCAGACCCGTTGACTAAGCCTCTTCCACAAGCAAAACATGATCAACACCAAGACTCCATGGGTGTTAGAATCATTACTGTGTAATCTAGATTATTGACTCTAGTGCAAGTGGGAGACTGAAGGAAATATGCCCTAGAGGCAATAATAAAGTTATTATTTATTTCCTCATATCATGATAAATGTTTTGCTCGTGGAAGAGACTTGCTGGTAACGACATTGAACTAGGTATTGGATACCAACGATAGAATCTTGGGCAAGTAACATACCGATGACAAAGGGAACAACGTATGTTGTTATGCGGTTTGACCGATAAAGATCTTCGTAGAATATGTAGGAGCCAATATGAGCATCCAGGTTCCGCTATTGGTTATTGACCAGAAATAGTTCTAGGTCATGTCTACATAGTTCTCAAACACATAGGGTCCGCACGCTTAACATTACGATCACAGTTTTGTTATGAGTTTATTAGTTTTGATCTACCGAAGGTTGTTCGGAGTCCCGGATGTGATCATGGACATGACGAGGAGTCTCGAAATGGTCGAGACATAAAGATTGATATATTGGACGACTATTATTCGGACACCAGAAGTGTTCCGGGTGATTTCAGAGAAAACCGGAGTGCTTGGGAGGTTCTTGGAACCCCGGGAAGTATTGGGCCTTAGTGGGCTGAGGGGAGAGAGAGGGCAGCAGCCCAGGAGGTGGCGCGCCCCTCCCATGAGGAGTCCGAATTGGACTAGGGGAGGGGGCGCGGTCCCTCTTTCCCTCTCCCTGTCCCTCTCTTTCCTTTCCCCTTCCCTCTTCCTTGTTGGACTAGGAAAGGGGAGTCCTACTCCCACTAGGAGGAGGACTCCCCCTCCTTGGCGCGCCCCTAGGGCCGGCCGGCCTCCCCCCTTGCTCCTTTATATACGAGGGCAGGGGGGCACCTCTAGACACACAAGTTGATCTTCGTGATTGTTCCTTAGCCGTGTGCGATGCCCCCCTCCACCATATTCCACCTCAGTCATATCGTTGCGGTGCTTTGGCGAAGCCCTGCTTCGGTAGAACATCATCATCGTCACCACACCGTCGTGCTGACAGAAATCATCCCCGACACCTTGCTGGATCAGAGTCCGGGGATCGTCATCGAGCTGAACGTGTGATAAACTCGGAGGTGTCGTACGTTCGGTGCTTGGATCAGTCGGATCGTGAAGACATACGACTACATCAACCGTGTTGTCATAACGCTTCCGCTTACGGTCTACGAGGGTACGTGGACAACACTCTCCCCTCTCGTTGCTATGCATCACCATGATCTTGCATGTGCATAGGATTTTTTTGAAATTACTACGTTCCCTCACAGTTACCACTACCGGTTCGAAACTTTTGAGTATGCAAGATAGGGGGTTCTTCGGCCGGAGCCTCAGAATTCTCCATGTTATCATTATTGTCCATATCGACGATAATCTCCCCAATTTCAGACATAACGGCAAACAAAAGCAAGGAGGAAGAAAGCGAGCGAAAGAGAGAGGAGGAGATTGAGAAAGAGAGGGCGAATAAAACGGCAAGGGTGAAGTGGGGGAGAGGAAAACGAGAGGCAAATGGCAAATAATGTAAATGTGAGGGAGATGGGTTTGTGATGGGTACTTGGTATGTCTTGACTTGAGCAAAGACCTCCCCGGCAACGGCGCCAAAAATCCTTCTTGCTACGTCTTGAGCTTGCGTTGGTTTTCCTTGAAGAGGAAAGGGTGATGCAGCAATAGTAGCGTAAGTATTTCCCTCAGTTTTTGAGAACCAAGGTATCAATCCAGTAGGAGGCTCCTCAAAAGTCCCACGCACCTACACAAACAAACAAAGAACTTGCAACCAACGCAATAAAAGGGTTGTCAATCCCTTCACGGCCACTTGCGAAAGTGAAATCTAATAGAGATAGTATGATAAGATAAATATATTTTTGGTATTTTATAATATAGATGCAAAAAGTAAAGATGCAAATAAAAGTAGATTGGAAACTTATATGATAAAAGATAGATCCGGAGGCCTTAGGTTTCACTAGAGGCTTCTCTCAAGATAGCATAAGTATTACGGAGGGTGAACAAATTACTGTCGAGCAATTGATAGAAAAGCGAATAATTATGAGATTATCTAGGCACAATCATGTATATAGTGATGCGGAGCATCCCACGTTCATCCCCATGTACACTCCGACTACTCTCCAAGCCCCAAGAGGACATATGACGAGACGTCGAACATACGCCATTGGACACAAGGTGAATTCACTCCTCTCCGAACCGTCACTTTCCGCATATGAGACACGGCTACTACCTCATGCATGGACCTTGCATACACTCAGGTACAACCAACATGACCATGGAGAATCCAAGGACCAAGGCCAAGCATGGAAGAGAAGACGGAAGAAAGGAGAAGAAGAAGATGAAGCGGCTGCTGAAATCAGGCCGGACGTCCGGGCCGCCGTTCGGATCATCCGGGCCCAGCCAGATGATCCGGACCCTACCCCGGATCATCGGGTAAAGACGCCGAAGACAACAGAAGCCCCCCGACAAAGCCGGATCATCCGGACGGTCGCCCGGATCATCCGGACCCCCGACACCCGGATCATCCGGGCCACCATCCGGATCATCCGGACCCGCTGTCTTGTGACTTGGGCCGAGGCCCGTGTACCTCGCCCTCACTTACCCCTTCGTGGCTTAGCACTATAAATAGACCTCCTCCTCCCCACTTTGAGGGTTAGCGTTGATTTAGCTCAAGTTAGAGATAGAGCTACGCTCATCTATCGGATCTCCTCCACGTGAGAGACCGCGGCCTCTTCGGAGAAGATCCTCTCGGATACAAGACCCCTTTATGGGAAGATCCCCTCGTGGATTCAAGGCCTCCTCTTGGAGATGAACGGTTCCTTTGTATCCTTACCCTAGTTGACTATGTATCTTGTGGATCTCGTGTGTGTATGTTGATCTAGCACTTGTGTGATCGATTCCTTGTTGGTTAAGTGATTCTCTCGCTTTTCCCGTGATTCCCCTCGTGCTTCGCGTGTTCTTCGTGTTTCCTCCGTGGGATCCCTCCAAACGTGAAAGATCGGCGAATTAGGGTTCCACCCTACATCATATGGTATCATGAGCCACGTTGATCACATTTTTGGAGCCCCTACCCCGTGATTTCTAGCTTGATTTTGTTGTTTTCGTCCTAATTCCGAAAATCCCCACCAAAAATAGCCCCCAAATTTTTTTGTGATTTGTTAGTTTTGATGATGTTTTGTTGATTTTGATCCATGGATTTGCTTGGTTTCAAGTGGATCTAGCTTTCCCCCAAGTTTTCCCACCTTCCATCCACGAAATCCCTCAAATTTTGCCCTGAAAATCATCCATTTCCGCCCAAAAATTCGTCCCCGAGAGCAAATCCCGAGCGGGTTGACTTGGCCGGATCATCCGGACCTTCTCCGGATCATCCGGACCAAGCCCGGATCAGCTGGACGGTCCTCCGGACGTCCGGATAAATCGCGCACCCGAAAAACAGAACCGGCGCTGACAAACCCGGATCATCCGGATGTCCTCCCGGATCATCCGGACATAGCCCGGATGAGCTGGACCTCCTCCCGGATGTCGGTTACACGAAAAACGACACGGCTGAAATCTTGTTTTGTCCATAACTAATTCATCCGAGTCCGTTTTGACGTTCTTCTTCGTTTGAAGCTATTGACATCCCCTATCCCAAAAAAATACCACCAACATCATTTGACTCCATAATATTTTCTGAAATTTGGCAAGTTTGCCTAGGCCTTCCACCATATCATCCGCATTACCACCACCGACTTCCGCAACCTAACCCATTTTGTTCCCCTTTGCATATGTGGTTGTTTGAGTTGTGACTAGAGTCTCCTAAGGTGTTTCGGCTACTTAGGGACGGTTGCTTCTTCATCAACCACCACCACCACCACTTCCGCATAACCTTGCCCACCATACACTTCCACCACCCCCAACTTAACCCAATAGTTGTTTGAGCTTGTTTGAGTTGTGGCTTGTGTCTCCTAAGGTGTTTCGGCTACTTAGGGACGGCAACTTCAACTCCGACACGTGTATAGCCCATCATTCCACTTCCGCATTGCCTAGTGCAACACCACCACCGCTTTCCACTACCACCATTTTGACATTTGTCATTTGAGATTTTGAGTTCGCGGTTTTTCCGTTTCCTAAGGTGTTTCGGCTACTTAGGGACGAGTCTCCATCATCTTGGTATCTACACCAAGAACACCGCCACTCATCATCGCAAAGGACGGTAACCTCGACGACACCTTTGTATATTCCCTTGCAATTGCATTGTTAACCCCTAGCCCATTTTGCGTCACTTACCTATCGAGACTAGCCATTTGAGTATTGCCGGCAACGTTACTTGTGCACATTAGTGGTCCATACCTTCAATTGCATACATACCATATCATATTGGTATCATATCATCCATTGTGCCTCAAGTTTGTTCCCAAATATACACAATTGCTATCTTAGTTTGTGCATTGTACAAAAGTAGCCGTAGAGAAAAAAAAAGCTTTTAAGCAAAAAGAGAGCAAAGAGCTCATGAGCAAGTGCCATAGCATCATACCCCATCGCACATAAGATTGTCAAATCTACATCATATGCTTTCATGCTTGAGATAAACACCGGGAACCATACATAAATAGCATACTTGGGATAGAAAGTTTATCCATTTTGCATCTTATAGGTTGTGCACAAGTGTCGTATCCGCCTATTGAGCAATCGTGCTAGTGTCTCTCTTGAGTTGTGCAACACGAGCGTTTTGGTGGATTCCACATTTTGAGCTCATTCCTTGGTTGCACGACGCCATTTATCTATCCGTGTGTGTGTTTCCGTGTACCTTTCATTGCTATTGGTCTACTTGTTTCGCTTGCAAATTTGTGAATCTTTTTCAACATTATTGACTCTTGCTAACATTTTGCATTAAATTTTTGTGCCACTATCCTCACCGAGCTCCACTATAAGCTTTACTTGTGTAGGTGTGAGAATCGACAAGGATCGGTACCAATAGTGCTATTTCATTGTCCACATTTGAGTGAACTTGATTCATCTTCAACTTTGGTCAAAGGTACATTGGTATACGTTCTTCTCTTTCTCCCACTCATATTTGCTCGAGTCTTGTGATGGATAGGCAAGGCATTCCCTCTCCGGTCTACGACAACAACGACGGCGTGAACAACTACATCTCCAAAGCGTCTATCTTCGATCTACAACGACAAATACAAGGCGCACAATCAAGATTGCGAGAGCGCATCAAGAACATCTCCATCGACATTCGTCACTCCGAAGCAAGGAAAAGGGACTACATCGACAAGAAGCTTGCCGCACATAAAGAGGAGCAAGATGCAAGGATGGAGGAGATTAGAGCCTTGATCAAGTCTTCTTCCCCTTCATCATCCTCAAGACGACGACGGTCAAGCCACAAGTCTTTGGAGCGCGAAAAAGATGCAAGTGCAAATCGTCCTCGTCCACATCTACATGGCGATCATCATCACGTTCACGATCCACATCGCCATGAAGGCCAAGTCACCTCAAGCAACATGTGCACGACGACGACGAGCGACATCTACTACGAGCTCAAGCACGACAACGACATCATCATCATGAAGATGTTCCTGGCGCAAATGCACAAGTCCCAACAAGACCTACTTCACGCCAAGTCCAAGCTTCAAGAGCACAAAAGAAGACCGCGAGACGACCACCACCAAGGCGGCGCTACGGCTACATCAACCACTTGGCATCTTCGCCAAGTGTTCTCAAGGCATCTTCGCCTTTGGACGTCGGCATCTTCGCCTACTTCCAACAAATGCGCCTACATCGACTTCATCAAGTCCAAGCGGCGACCTCTGGCGAGGGGTGACACTTCCATCTTGAAGCCCCTCAAGGAAGATGGCCGAGCATGGGAAACTCCCTTCGGTCATGGAGGCGAGCTATGAGGTGCCACATAATATGGGCCTCCAACCACAAGGCGGTGACAAGAAGGTTGAGCATGGGACTATCCCTTCAACCACGGCGGCGATAGTAGTTGAGCATGGAGACATTTGCACCTACATCCTCCGACACCCACATATGTCGAGATGCCCCAAGTGCCATGTGAGGAGAGCCACCACCCCATGAGTGACATGAGTGACTCCACCATACGTGACATTGAGAGCATTTCCTATGAGAGGATGAGTGTGACCACCACTAGCCCCAGACATGAGAGCATGCCACACATCCTATGTGAGGAGCGCCATTTGAGTGATTCCACCAACCATATGAGTGAGAGCATCCTTCAGGGAGTGAGTGAGCCACAACACTTAGAGAGTGAGGTAGTTGACACGGCATGTGAGGCCACTATGATTTCTAACGACTTACCCTCTACTCCTTGTGTGTTTTCTCCTTTGGTGCTAGGTCTCCTACATGATGACACGCCTACCATTGATGAGTCCATACCTCCTATGGATACGACGATGGCCATGATGGACGATGATGCACCCCCCACATGGTTCCATCAAGATGAAGATGACAACGAGACGATCTTCAACACCTCACCTACAACACATGAGCGACGCTCCAAAGGTAACATAGGTGATGGTGCTTCTCTTGTCCCACTAGTGGACTCTCTTGATAATGATTGCTCCCATGATGTTGACCCTCCTATTGCCATGCTTCATGCTAGTGAAACTTCTTCATGCCTTGACTTACCCATTTATGATGTATATGATGATGAGCATGTGGAGTTGCCTAGTTGTGATGCTATGCTTCATAGGATATCATGTGAAAATTCTATTGGTCACTTCATGTTTGACAATCCATTGAACTTGTCATATGCTATGAGTGAGATCTCCCATATTGCCTCATTACAATCTCAACATAGTAACTATGCATGCCCCATTAAAATCAATCCCATTTGCACTTATGGCATAGATGATGAGATGATGGTCATTGGCTTTTGTTTTTCATGTGATGATATTGCCATGCTTCCTTTACATGATTTGCGCAATTCATCCAATATGTCATGCCATGATCACAATGTTCCAAATATGCATTGTTTTGGATGTTGTCAATATTCTCCACATGTTACTACTCTTGCTCATGAGGAGACCCCCATAGTTTCCTCATACATATTAGGAGATCTTGATGCATTCCATACTTTGCTTGATTCCCATAATTGCTTGCACCATATGCATAACATGAATAACAATGCTCTAGATATTTCTCATGATGCATTACACAATTTGAGTGTCCATTATGCGATACATCATAACAAACCTCTCATGATGGATGACATGTTTCTATATCACGCATCTCATTTATTTGAGCGTTGGATATTTGGTGCTAACAAACACACGCACGTGCGCATCATGATGGATGATGTGTACATCTACCACGCACACACAATTTTCCCTTTGCCTTTGTTTTGTGTAGGTACTTATGTATACTAAATCGACCTCTCAATCCCAAGAGTTGACGAAACTTGAGCTCTTGAGAGCAATGATGACTTGGGATCCCGTGGACTATCCTTACCACCATTCCCTTCGCGCAAGGACTACATGCAACTCCTCTACTTGGCTCTCACACGGCTATGGGCCATCTACCACTTCTCACATTATGCTCATATTACCGTGTTCACTTTGCATACTATGCTTGCTTCTATGCCTTTGCCATGCAATTGTGACCCTTGCTTGCATTTACCCATGATTCACAATTATGCTACTCCTATGTGTATTTGCATGCTTGGTGGAGATCCTTGTTGCTATTGCCATGTTTATCATGTGCCTCATGCTATTGACGCTATTTTTCTCACATCTTGCTTTCATGCTTGTGATATGTCATGTGAATTATTCATGCCCACTATTTGCACACATGACATGCTTGCCATGATTCCTCCTAGTATGTTGCATCTTCGCACTACTAGCTTGCTTAACTTGATTGCTATGATTGCTTGCTATGTTGCATCATCCATGTTCCTCTATTACTTGCATTCTTGGGTTGATGACATATATGCTCATGCCTCTCACATGATATATCTTGATCATTGTCTCTTTGTGTCCCTTAGTTGCCTCTTTCATATCCACTTGTATTGAGTGCAACCATACTATGCTTATTGATCTTGGAGACTTTGACACATTACTTGTGATGCATGCTTGTTTGATTGAGCCTATTGCACTTGGTTGTTCTTGCATCATATGCCTCCATACTATGACACGCTCCCTTGTACTTTCTTATGATGAGCATGATGCATACACTTGTTCGGTATCTTACCACACGAATGATAGGTTTTGCATTTCCGCTAACCTCATTTGTTTTTCCGAGTGTTTGTCATGTCCTTCCATTTTGGAGGTTTCACAAAGCGATGCCGTTATGCGACATATTGGTTATGTGAAGGCATACATGATGTGCGACACCAAAATTTTCGACATTCTCATAAAGGTGAACTCCTTCTCTTTGAGCAATCCTCAAATATGCATATTGGATGGGTCACTCTTTCATTGTTGTTTCCTTCTTGTTGTCTACGTGATACACCTCGTGAACGGAGGAGTGACATTGGAGATTGGCTACATGGACCTTCACATTGAGGAGCGCTTGCACTTATTGGTTGCACCTTCGGCACTCCACTCATGCCTCGACATCGAGCTTTGGTACACCAACACCTTCATATTTGTTGATTGTGCTCACACATGTCATGCTCGATGGACATATCATACTCACCACAAGTTTGCACCCTATGCATGGATTGACTCACATTATGATTGCCTTGTTGCATCTTGTATCACCATGTCATCCATGATATATGAGATTGTTCACTTCCTTAGCAAATTTGTTGTGATCTTCCTTGATGGCATATTCATACATCATGATCATATTGTCCATCATCAATTGCATGATAACATATACATATTGAGCATCCATTGCCATATTCATGCTATTGATAAACCATCTCACTATGACATCATTTTGCACCGTGGTTGCATTGATCATATTTACAACACATTTGTGTGCACAATGACTACATTTCCTCCCATGAATGCTTTGCATCTCATTCTAGATCATCTTGATAAGCTTCATGCGCTTAGTCACAACCAATCTTGCCGCACGGACTCATTCTTACATGATGGACACTTTGTGTGCGCTAACCATTGTATTTCGAGTGTTGCTTGTGTTTGCTCTTTTGCATATCTATCATTCCGGCGACACCTTGGACTACGCGGATTGCACCATGTCTTCAACTTCGTCCAACTACAAGTCCGTCTACGACAACCGTTTCCATGGTGATGAGGATCACGATCCGAGGTCGGATCTTTCCCAAGGGGGGGGGATATGATGCGGAGCATCCCACGTTCATCCCCATGTACACTCCGACTACTCTCCAAGCCCCAAGAGGACATATGACGAGACGTCGAACATACGCCATTGGACACAAGGTGAATTCACTCCTCTCCGAACCGTCACTTTCCGCATATGAGACACGGCTACTACCTCATGCATGGACCTTGCATAGACTCAGGTACAACCAACATGACTATGGAGAATCCAAGGACCAAGGCCAATATGGAAGAGAAGACGGAAGAAAGGAGAAGAAGAAGACGAAGCGGCTGCTGAAATCAGGCCGGACGTCCGGGCCGCCGTCCGGATCATCCGGGCCCAGCCAGATCATCCGGACCCTACCCCGGATCATCCGGGTAAAGACACCGAAGACAACAGAAGCCCCCCGACGAAGCCGGATCATCCGGACGGTCGCCCGGATCATCCGGACCCCCGACACCCGGATCATCCGGGCCACCATCCGGATCATCCGGACCCCGCCTGTGCGCACGACTTGGGCCGAGGCCCGTGTACCCCTTCGCCCCTCACTTACCCCTTCGTGGCTTAGCACTATAAATAGACCTCCTCCTCCCCACTTTGAGGGTTAGCGTTGATTTAGCTCAAGTTAGAGATAGAGCTACGCTCATCTATCGGATCTCCTCCTCGTGAGAGACCGCGGCCTCTTCGGAGAAGATCCTCTCGGATACAAGACCCCTTTATGGGAAGATCCCCTCGTGGATTCAAGGCCTCCTCTTGGAGATGAACGGTTCCTTTGTATCCTTACCCTAGTTGACTATGTATCTTGTGGATCTCGTGTGTGTATGTTGATCTAGCACTTGTATGATCGATTCCTTGTTGGTTGAGTGATTCTCTCTCGTTTTCCCCGTGATTCCCCTCGTGCTTTCGCGTGTTCTTTGTGTTTCCTCCGTAGGATCCCCTCCAAACATGAAAGATCGACGAATTAGGGTTCCACCCTACATCATATAGGCATCACGTCCATGACAAGTAGACCGACTCCTTCCTGCATCTACTACTATTACTCCACACATCGACCGACTCCTGCCTGCATCTAGAGTATTAAGTTCATAAGAACAGAGTAACGCCATAAGCAAGATGACATGATGTAGAGGGATACATTCATGCAATATGATATAAACCCCATCTTTTCATCCTCGACGGCAACAATACAATACGTGCCTTGCAACCCTTTCTGTCACTGTGTAAGGACACCACAAGATTGAACCCAAAGCTAAGCACTTCTCCCATGGCAAGAAAGATCAATCTAGTAGGCCAAACCAAACTGATAATTCGAAGAGACTTGCAAAGATAACTCAATCATACATAAAAGAATTCAAAGGAGATTCAAATATTTCTCATAGATAAGATTGATCATAAACCCACAATTCATCGGATCTCGACAAACACACCGCAAAAAGAGTTTACATCGAATAGATCTCCACAAGAGAGGGGGAGAATACTGTATTGAGATCCAAAAAGAGAGAAGAAGGCATCTAGCTAATAATTATGGACCCGAAGGTCTGTGGTAAACTACTCACAACTCATCAGAGGGGCTATGGTGTTGATGTAGAAGCCCTCCGTGGTCGATTCCCCCTCGGAGCGCCGTCGAAGGCTCCAAGATGGGATCTCGCGGATACATAAGGTTACGGTGGTGGAAATTGTGTTTCGTTGGCTCCCTGGATGTTTTCGGGGTACGTAGGCTTATATAGGAGGAAGAAGTATGTTGGTGGCCGCCTGAGGGGCCCACGAGACAGGGGGGCCCTATAGGGGGGGGCTACCCTCTCGTGGCCGCCTCGGATGCTTCTTGACTTGCACTCCAAGTCCTCTGGATCACGTTCGTTCCAAAAATCACACTCCCGAAGGTTTCATTCCATTTGGACTCCGTTTGATATTCCTTTTCTTCAAAATACTGAAATAGGCAAAAAAACAGCAATACGGGCTGGGCCTCCGGTTAGTAGGTTAGTCCGGAAAATGATATAAATGTGTAAAATAAAGCCCATAAACATCCAAAAGGGGTAATATAATAGCATGGAACAATCAAAAATTATAGATACGTTGGAAACGTATCAAGGGCAGACAACAAGGTGGTGCTTGATTACCTCCCTGGGAACACCGGGGATGTCAGATGGTTGCCAAGCAAACGCATCGACATTCGCCCGCGGGAAGGCAACAAGCGCGCTTTCCTATTTGCCATCACGGGTGGAGCTGATGGTGAACTTACAATCAGTGCCACCCAGCCCTGTCGGGACCTTCTTTACAGCAGGCGAGGCAATCTTGGATCTCTTGCTAGTGGAACTTTCTAGCAACTGATCGACGGGTGTAGCGGACTCCGGTGAGGCGCACTTCCCGGATTCCTTGTCGGCATCCCTGCTTGCTTCTTTCCTTTATTGTTTTCCTTGGTGGGAGTTGCAGCTTCAACGGCCTCGGCAGCGACTGCATCCCGGTACATCTTATCCACGCATATGATTGCATCTTTCTTGTCTGACGTGGTGGAAATGACACCCATTGGCCCTGGTATTTTCTGTGTGTTATAGGCATAGTGATATGCCGCCATGAATTTTGGCAGAGCTGGACGACCAAGAATCCCATTTTACGGCAAGGGGAGCTCGACCACATCAAACACAACTCTCTTGGTCAGGTAGTTCAGTTCTCCACCAAACGTCACCGACAGCGTAATCTTCCCCTTAGGACGACTCCCGTCGGGCTTGATTCCTTGAAATGTGCGAGTAATCTTGAGCTCTTCATCTGATATTTGAAGTTTGCTAATCACTTTGGGGGAAATCCGAATCAACCCTGCCCCACCGTCACCTAACATATTTGTGACCTTGAGGTTGCGGATTGTTGGCGAAACCAACAACGGCAAACACCCTACCGCAGTGGTGCGGTCAGGGTGATCCTCTTCATCAAAGATGATAGGCGTGTGGGATCAATTGAGCGGCTTCTGGGAATCTACTGCTGGCTCTACGGCATTGACCTCATGCTCCTACTATTTGAGCTGGCGGTGAGAGGAGTGCAAAGATGCACTTCCGTCAATGCACAGGGCCTCAGTTGCTTTCTCGAACTCTTGCTTACTGGTTTCCTCTTCCTCCACGTCATCAGTTTCATCATCACCTTCATTTTTTTCATGGCCTCCAGCAGGCTTTTCATGCTGCTGGGGAGTCTTGTGATAACCCACAAGTATAGGGGATCACAACACCTTTCGAGGGTAGAGTATTCAACCCAAATTTATTGATTCGACACAAGGGGAGCCAAAGAATATTCTTGAGTATTAGCAGTTGAGTTGTCAATTCAACCACACCTGGATAACTTAGTATCTGCAACAAAGTATTTAGTAGCAAAAGTGGTATGATAGTAATGGTAACGGTAGCAAAAGTAAAGATAAATGTTTTTGGTTTTTTGTAGTAGTTGTAACAGTAGCAACGGAAAAGTAAATAAGCAAAGAACAATATATGAAAAGCTCGTAGGCAATGGATCAGTGATGGATAATTATGCCAGATGCGATTCCTCATGCAATAGTTATAACATAGGGTGATATAGAGCTAGCTCCAATTCATCAATGTAATGTAGGCATGTATTCCGTAAAAAGTCATACGTGCTTATGGAAAAGAACTTGTATGACGTCTTTTGTCCTACCCTCCCGTGTTTAGCGGGGTCCTAGCGGAAACTAAGGGATATTAAGGCCTCCTTTTAATAGAGAACCGGAACAAAGCATTAGCACATACTGAATACATGAACTCCTCAAACTATGGTCATCACCGAGAAGTATCCCGATTATTGTCACTTCGGGGTTGTCGGATCATAACACATAATAGGTGACTATAGACTTGCAAGATAGGATCAAGAACACACATATATTCATGAAAACATAATAGGTTCAGATCTGAAATCATGGCACTCGGGCCCTAGTGACAAACATTAAGCATAGCAAAGTCATAGCAACATCAATCTCAGAACATAGTGGATACTAGGGATCAAACCCTAACAAAACTAACTTGATTACATGGTAAATCTCATCCAACCCATCACCGTCCAGCAAGCCTACGATGGAATTACTCACGTACGGCAGTGAGCATCATGAAATTGGTGATGGAGGATGGTTGATGATGACGACAACGATGAGTGCCCCTCTCCGGAGCCCCGAACAGACTCCAGATCAGCCCTCCCGAGAGAGATTAGGGCTTGGCGGCGGCTCCGTGTCGTAAAACGCGATGAAACTTTCTCTCTGATTTTTTTTCTCCCCGAACATGAACATATGGAGTTGGAGTTGACGTTGGTGGCGGTCCAGGGGGCCCATGAGATAGGAGGCCGCGCCCTAGGGGGGGCGCCCCCTGTCTCGTGGACAGGCTATGGGCCCCCTGGCATTAATTCTTTCGCCAAAAATTCCTATTAATTCCAAAAAGTGCCTCCGTGGATTTCCAGGACATTCCGAGAACTTTTCTTTTCTACACATAAAACAACATCATGGTAGTTCTGCTGAAAACAGCGTCAGTCCGGGTTAGTTTCATTCAAATCATGCAAGTTAGAGTCCAAAACAAGGGCAAAAGTGTTTGGAAAAGTAGATACGTTGGAGACGTATCAACTCCCCCAAGCTTACACATTTGCTTGTCCTCAAGCAATTCAGTTGATAAACTTAAAGTGATAAAGAAAAACTTTTACAAACTCTATTTTGCTCTTGTTGTTGTAACATGAAAAGCCAGCATTCAAGTTTCAGCAAATATTATGAACTAACCATACTCACAATAACACATAGGTCTCACAATTACTCATATCAATAACATAATCAGCTAGCGAGCCATAATAATAAAACTCGGATGACAACACTTTCTCAAAATAATCATAACATGATATAACAAAATGGTATCTCCCTAGCCCTTCCTGAGATCGCAAAACATAAATGCAGAGCACCTTTAAAGATCAAGGACTGACTAAGCATTGTAATTCATGGTAAAAGAGATCCAGTCAAGTCATACCCAATATAAACCAATAATAATGAATGCAAATGACAGTGTGCTCTCCAGCGGGTTTTAATAAGAAGGGTGATGACTCAACATAAAAGTAAATAGATAGGCCCTTCGCAGAGGGAAGCAAGGATTTGTAGAGGTGTCAGAGCTCGACTTTAAAATAGAGATTGAATAACATTTTGAGCGGCATAATTTTGCTGTCAACGCAAAAACTATGAGATGGCTGTATCTTCCATACTAAATGCATTATAGGCAGTTCCCAAACAGAATGGTAAAGGTTTATACTTCCCCAACCACCAACAAGCATCAATCCATGGTTTGCTCGAAACAACGAGTGCCTCCAATATACAACAGCCCTGGGGGAGTTTTGTTTAATTATTTTGACTTGCTTTGATCGTTTTGGATCATGGGACTGGGCATCCCGGTTACCAGCCCTTTCTCGTGAATGTGGAGCGGAGTCCACTCCTCGTGAGAATAACCCACCTAGCATGGAAGATATAGGCAGCCCTAGTTGTAACATGAGCAGCTCGAGCATACAAAACAGAATTTCTTTTGAAGGTTTAGAGTTTGGCACATACAAATTTACTTGGAACGGCAGGTAAATACCGCATATAGGAAGGTATAGTGGACTCATATGGAATAACTTTGGGGTTTAAGAAGCATGGATGCACAAGCAGTATTCCCGCTTAGTACAGGCGAAGGCTAGCAAAAGACTGGGAAGCGACCAACTGAGAGAGCGACAACAGTCGTAAGCATGCATTAAAATTAATTCACACCGAGTACCAGCATGAGTAGGATATAATCCACCATGAACATAAATATCATGAAGGCTATGTTGATTTGATTCAACAACTGTAACATCCCAATTTTTCAAATTTGGTATGTTAATAGGATCATTCTTTTTCATCATGATTTCTATGCATATTAGAACTTTCAGAATATTCAAAGCATTTTCCAACAAGGCAATATATTTGGAGTGGAGATAATATGACTTCTCCCCTATTCATTATATTTGGAAAATCCTAAGAATATATTCTGGAGTCTACATAAATTATTTTGGCTTTGTAGAAACACAAAATTACTTTATAGTTTTATATAATGCTCTTTATATGCTTGTATTGCATAATATATATATTTGTTCAAAGTGCATTGGTGTTTTAAAAATGTTCACGGTATTTTATATTAGTTTGAATATTTTAGTGTGTGTTCTGGTATTTTTAGGTATCTATATGTTATTTTGTTTTAGCCATTTAACTGCCCTGTAGTCTGTAGAGTATTATTTTGTCGAGAGTTTACTGTTCACCTGGACTGCAGAGAGCGCACCCAGTCTCTACACGTCGCCCACGCGAGCGATGCAACAGTAGCCGCTAGCAGGCCTTCAGCCCATTTCAGCGAAGCCACAGCCCAACCCGCAGCTCCCTCTCTTTCTTGTTTTCCCCCTTCTTCTCAGCTCTCTTATCTTTGTTGCCTCAGCCCTTTGTCATCTTCTCCTCCTTGCCGTGTTCTTCCCGGACAGTGAGTCGATCCCAAATCCTCGCTTTGTTTGATCGATTCTCGACCCCAAGGCCCGCGGGAGACATCCTATATAAGATCTCCATCTCCTCCTGGTCCAATTTTTGGCAAAATCTCACGCTCCCGTGCCCTGGAACTCCCGATCCAATCTCGCCGGAGTTCGGCCGCAGAAGCTCCTTCGCCGGTCGTTTCCGTCGATGCAGAAGGTTCCCAGCGCCCCTTACCCTCGGTTGTCTTCGCCTTGTCCTCCTCCCCCTCCCTCACCTACTAGTTCTCGCAGGGGAGCACTAGAACAAGCGCTAGGACCTCCGCCCGAAGCAGAAGCCGCCGTCGCCTCTCGAGCCGGACCTCACCGACGTTAGTAGAAGCCCCGGCCGTTTCTGAGGATGGTTTCGAGTTTGCCGCCTCTCTCCGCACATCGTCCCTTCGTCCCCGAGCTTGGGAGGCCTCTCCAGAGAGCGTACGCTCCAAGTCCGAGCCGCGCCACGCCGTCTTCCTCAAGTCCAACAGCCAACCTCTGTTCTTCTCCGGTGAGTCGCCTTGCACCGTCCGATCCCTCTCCAATGGCCAAGATTAGATCTGTTGTTTTTATTTAAGGCCGAACCATTTTTCTCTAGTTACTGGCCGTTCGTTGCTTAAGCATAGCAGCAAACAGCCTCCAGCCTATCACAGTGTGCCACCTGGCATGTCCACAGCAGCCGCGGCAGTTCTTCCCAGAACGCTGTTATGGTATAATTTCTCTTTGCAGATTTCATATCAAATTTTCATTTAGGTATATCATGAGATCTGTAACTCCAAATTCGTCAATTCTTTTTCCTGTGTACTCGTAGTGACCAGGAGAATATCGTAGAACCAAGATTTCACATTTTTGAACTGTTTAAATTGAATTTTGCTCAAATTTAGAATTTATCTTCCGGAGGCCATATCTTTTAAACCGTTGATCCAAATTAGTTGATTCTTTTTGCATTGTGATCCTAATAGCATGTTGATAATATATACCTACTGATAGGTTCTGTTATTTAAGTTTTATTTGAATTCCTTGCTGTTGACTTTAATGTGGTGTCATGCGAATGCGGTTTATTTATCGGTGCCTTCGTTATCGTATAGATTGTCCGGAGTGTGAAGCGGATCAGAATTAATCGTTAGAGTACTTCAACACCGTTCAAGGCAAGTTGCACTTTTGTTATGCTCATCCTATATGTCTACTATGCACTGTTATGATATTTTATATGCTTGGTGTGATTCTTATATTGCTTGCCACCATGTGCTTGTCCTATTTGCATTGTTTAATTGTATGCTTGGATTTGCTATGGTAGACGTGGCTATGTGTCGAGTGATCCATGAAAGTGGTGAGTGTTTATAGCCGTAGGCTCGGGATTGTTAACCAGGTGAATGCGTCACTGGCAGAGCGCTCTATTGTCCCTAGAGAATGCGCCATTGGCAGAGCGCACTTGAGGCGAGTGTTGGGGATATAACTACTGAGTGTAAACCGGCCAGGAGGGCCCGGTTCACCCTCGACTATGCTGAAGCCCATGAAGACCTAGAAGATGGCGCTTTACTAATAAAGCTTGGAGGCCCAAAGCCCAATGGTGGATTAGGGCCCATAGTGGTAAACCGCCATGACTATGTAACTTGTAATATAAGTTAGGAAAGGAGAGACCGAGCCGAACGCTTTGTATGAGTCGGCTTCGGGGCTCTGTAGACCGTCTGGGCGTGAACCTGTGTATATAAAGGGACGACCCTGCGGCGGTTCAGGGACAAGAAACAACAACTCGAGACTCAGGCAAGCATATTTGCTCCCTGGTCATCGAAACCCAATTAATCCCATCACAACTAGACGTAGGCTTTTACCTTCATCGAAGGGGCCGAACTAGTATAAAACTCCCGTGTCGCTTGTCCAGTTTAACCCCTTCAAGCTAACCCGTTGCGATGGCTCCATGACTAAGTCCCTTCATGAGAACATCTGATGTGTTAATTCCACGAGAGTTGGCGCCCATCGCGGGGCTATCGCTCGATGGTTTCGAGTTCTTGAAGGGCAGCTTTGAAGGACTCAAGGGGTACGTGGTTGGCCGGATGACCAAGAGTCGTCGCGGCAAGCTTTACATCGACGATCAAGGATGGGGCCCCGAGACCGGCTCAATTGAGTACGGGTACCGAGTCCCCTTTGGCGGAATTCATGTCTTCATCGGCAAGATCGGCGAACCGGGCCCAGAGCCGGACATCTGCAACGACCTCGTCGAAACGGCTCAGCGTGCGAGTCCAGCCCGTTTTAAGCCTGCCATGAAGCGTGCATTCGTAGGATGTGTCCGTGAGGTCAGATCTGAACCGATGTCTGAAGGCGAGACGGCCGTTTATTCCGACGGTGAATCATGCACTGGCGAAACCGAGTCCTTGTACCAGATTCATAATGGTGTGTTTGAAGGATATTCCGATGGCAACAGTATTCCAGACCTCCTTGAACCACCGAGTCGGGTTGCTGTTTACATGGCCGGAACACAGCCCACACTGCAGTCTTCATCTACAGCGGCGATGAATACCGGATCAGCAGCCGCGGCAGGAGCACCAGCGCACCGACCGACTCAAGTCCTCTCCGGTTTCATGGACGCCTGGGCGACTTTGTTGACCACGGCAGTCACCCCAGAGACTCCGGATCAGCATAATGCGGACATTGCAAAGTTGAAGGACCAAATAACATAGGCTAAGGAGGACCTGGCAACTGAGGATGCTAGGATGGCTGAAGAGCGGGCCGCTTTGGATGCCCAGTCACAGCAGATACAGACGCAAAACTATCAGCTCATGCTGGATCGGACCGCATCAGAGGATGTAATGCGAAGGAAATACCAGTCTCGCCTACCGTCGGTCTACGAATGGTTGAAACTCTTTCAAACACCGGGCACCAGGCCGAGCAATTCGGCCGTTGCAAACCAGACTAATGCACCTAAGGCAGCTCTGGATCAGCTACGGATGATAGAACCGCCCCGGCGAACCGATCCCGCCGCAATACGTGTCCACACCGCTGGGTCACTTCTCGAGCCCTCTAGATAACATGATTGCCGCAGCATCGCGCCTGGCAGCCATTCCGATGGAGGGTGATTCACTAGCAGAAATTGAAACGCGGCGGGCTAGGGACCTTCTTCAAACTGTCGTGGTGCAGCAGCAGGCTTATTCTTATAGCCGAGATAGAATTCATTCAACCCCTCGTCCAAGCCTGAGCTATAGAAGGCACATGGATGAACCGGAAGTGTCTAGCAGTGCGCGGCATCGTAATGCTCAAGGTGTGGTGGATAATGGTAGAGCACGAAGGGAGGCCGCTTTGGGTCGTCATCAACCTGCCCCGGTTCAGCCAGCTGCGTCAGTCGACCGAGGCACCGGGCTTGCCTTCAGTTCCTGGGGAGTGTCGTGCCTTATTCCGGCTCTCCGTAGTGTGCGTCTGCCCAAAGATTTCAAGGGTCCACGTAAAGTGCCTAACTACACGGCGGATCAGCCACCTGAGGCGTGGGTCGAGAGTTATGAGATGGCAATGGAGGTGCTGGATGTAGATGAAGCGGCCTATGCAAAATACTTCACGATGATGTTGGAAGGAACGGCCCGTACTTGGTTGAAAAATTTACCAGCTAACTCCATCGAGTCATGGGATCAGTTGAAGGCCCGGTTCATAGCCAATTTTAAAGACACATGCAAAAAGCCCATGTCCATTGTGGATCTGGATGCTTGTGTTGAAGGGGAGAACGAGTCAACAACTCATTGGGTACCCCGGGTTTCAGAGGTTTTGCACTTGTTTGACCGGATTAACGCTGGTCAAGCGATCATAACGCTGGAGCGTAATTGCCGGTTCAAGTCGCTGAAGATGAAGTTGGGACGACTCAAGCGCCACTGCAATGACATGGGAACCCTTATGGCAGCCTTGGTCAAGTATGCCGATTCTGATAGTACCAAGGATCCCGATTCTGATGAGGAGAAACCGGAGAATGGAAAGAAGAACGGCGGTGCAAAGGGACAGCATCACAACCAGGGAGGCCATGGGAATAATGGTACGCGTAAGGCGGATAATTCAGATCTTGTGGCTAACACTAATATGCAGCGTCGTAAAGGTAAACCGCCCCAGCGCGGTGGAGGGATGAATCTAGAACGTTTGATGAACCAGCCTTGTCCCAAGCATGGGACCACGGAGGCCCCTGCCACACATCTATGGAAAGATTGTTATATCATGAAGGAGTTCAAGAATTCCGATATTTTGCGGTATGATCAGGGTCCTTCGGGCAGTTCAGGTCCAGGTTTTCATGGTGGCGGCGGTTCAAGCTCTGGATTTCAGAATAATCAAAGCAACCAGCATTACCAAGGTGGTAATGGCCAACAGAATAATCAAGGGAATCAACAGCAATCAGGTTATCAAAGTCACCCCAAGCAGTTGAATGGTGGGCAGTATCATGTGTTCACCACTAGCCTGTGTAAGAGAGATCAGAAGCTTCATAAAAGGGCAGTTAATGTTGTTGAACCAGAAGTGCCACGTTACTTACGGTGGTCTGAGCAACCCATCGTGTGGAGCAGGGAGGATCATCCGCCCCGGGTTGACAATCCGGGTCAACTGGCCTTGGTAGAGGCACCTTAGGTGGGAGGTTACAAGTTTACCAAAGTCCTGATGGATGGAGGGAGCAGTATCAACATCCTGTATCATGAGATTTTTCGTCGTATGGGGTTGACAGACAAAAATCTTAAACCGTCCAACACTGTATTTCATGGTGTAGTACCAGGTAAATCGGCATATCCTGTTGGCAAGATCTCTTTGGAGGTTGTGTTTGGAGATGAGCATGATTCCAGGTCCGAAAAGTTGACCTTTGAAGTGGTGGAAATCCAGAGCCTGTATCACGCACTATTTGGACGGCCGGCTTACGCAAAATTCATGGCAAGGCCCTGCTATATTTATTTACAGCTCAAAATGCCGGGCCACAAGGGAACTATCACAGTACATGGAAGTCGAAAGATCGCTTTGGATTGTGAGGAAGGTGATGTGGCGTACGCTGAGTCGGTTTGTGCTACGGAGGAGCTGAAGTTTTATAAAGACAATGTTGATCCGGCAGACATGACTTCTTTGAAAAAACCCACCACTAAGCATGACCCGACCCTGAAGTCCAAATCAGCTGATGAGACTAAACTTGTTGACTTTGTTCCTGGTGATTCATCCAAACAGTTTAGCATCAGCACCAATCTGGGTCCGATTTAGGAAAGCGCGCTCATCGAGTTCATCCGTGAGAACCGGGACATCTTCGCATGGAAGCCTTCTGACATGCCAGGTGTACCGAGGGAACTCGCTGAGCACACTCTCAATATTGATCCGAAGTTTAAATCGGTCAAGCAATTTCTTCGGCGGTTTAACGAAGAAAGACGCAAGGCTATTGGTGAAGCGGTAGCCCGGCTGTTGGCTGCTGGCTTTATCATCGAAGTATTTCACCCTGAGTGGTTGGCTAATCCGGTGCTCGTTCTTAAGAAAAACGGCACTTGGTGTATGTGTGTGGACTACACAGATTTGAACAAGGCTTGTCCGGCAGATCCTTTTGCTCTCCCGCGTATTGATCAGATTATTGATGCAACAGTGGGCTGTGAGCGCCTGAGTTTCTTGGATGCTTATTCAGGTTATCATCAGATTAAGATGGCAGCTAAGGACCAGGAGAAGACAGCCTTCATCACTCCCTTTGGAGCCTTCTGCTATGTTTCTATGCCTTTTGGGCTCAAAAGTGCCCAGGCTACTTATCAGCGTTGTGTGCAAAATTGTCTTCACACGCAGATTGGGCGTAATGTTCATGCCTATGTGGATGACATTGTGGTAAAATCCAGGAAGAGGGAAACCTTGATAGATGATCTCAATGAAACATTTGACAATCTTCGGGTTTAAAAAAATGAAGCTTAATCTGGATAAATGTGTTTTTGGTGTTCCGGCAGGCAAGCTCCTAGGCTTTCTGGTGTCCAACAGAGGAACTGAGGCTAATCCAGAAAAAATCAAAGCGATTACATCTTTGGCTAAACCGAAGTGTATCAACGATGTTCAGCGTTTGGCGGGTCGAATCACCGCCCTTAGCCGGTTTATTAGCCGTTTGGAAGAAAAGGCGATTCCTTTGTATCAGATGTTGAAAAAGACAGACAATTTCGTGTGGAGTTATGCGGCTGATGCGGCGTTTGAGGACTTAAAGCGGCAATTGGTTGAACCGCCGGTACTTGCTGCTCCGGTAGACAAAGAGCCCTTGTTATTGTATGTGGCTGCTAACGCCCGTGCTGTCAGCGTGGCGATTGTGGTAGAGCGCAAAGAGGCTGGTAAGGAATACCCGGTTCAACGACCGGTTTACTACATCAGTGAAGTGCTTATCGAGTCAAAGCAGCGATATCCGCATTGGCAGAAGCTGGTTTATGGGGTTTTTATCGCAAGTCGAAAGCTCAAGCAGTACTTTCAAGGCCATCCCATTACGTGGTCAACTCAGCTCCTTTGGGCGATATCATTCAGGACAGGGAGGCAACTGGCCGGGTTGCAAAGTGAGCAATTGAGCTTAGCCTGCACGGATTGAAGTATATGCCTCGTACATCAATCAAGTCACAGGCACTTGTTGACTTCATCAATGATCGGACCGAGTTACAGGCACCAGAGGACAAACCGGATAATACATATTGGACAATTCACTTTGATGGATCTAGGCAATTGGAGGGCTCGGGGGCTGGAGTTGTTCTTACTTCCCCTCGCGGTGATAAAATTTGTTATGTTCTCCGCTTAATGTTTCCTTGTACTAACAATGCAGCTGAGTACGAGGCCTTACTCCACGGTCTCCGGGTGGCTAAGGAAATGAACTTAAGCCGGGTTCACTGTTTCGGAGATTCTGATCTGGTGGCTCAGCAAGTCTCTGGTACTTGGGATCTAAGGATCCAGTAATGGCGGCTTACAGACACGAGGTAGATATTGTGGCAGGTCACTTTAAGGGCTATCAGGTTGAGCATATTAACCGATGCAAAAATGAGGCAGCAGATGCTTTAAGCAGGCTGGGATCTCACCGTAAACCGGTACCACCCAATACCTTTTTAGATATCCTGCATAACCCGTCTGTCAAAGTACCAATAGAGGAGGATTTAGCTGTTCTTGATCCGGAGGCCCAGTTGGTGGCCGCTTTACATACTACTCCGGATTGGACGATTCCATATCTGGCGTAACTAAACCGTGGCGAGTTACCAGATGATGAGGTTTTCGCTAGGCAGATCATCCAGCGGTCCAAGTCCATGGTTATTCACAATGGCGAGTTACACCATTACAATGTTTCAGGCGTTTTTCAACGCTGTATTTCCCCTGAAGAAGGCCAAGAGATTCTGCGTGAAATCCATGAAGGGGATTGTGGGCACCACGCCGGTTCAAAATGCCTGGTGGCTAAAGCTTTTTGTCATGGGTTTTATTGGTTGACAGCTCATACTGATGCAGAGGATCTGGTAAAGCGGTGTGATGCTTGTCAGAAATTTTCCTGTCGAGCTCATGTTCCGGCTCAGGAGCTACGGATGATTCCTATCACTTGGCCGTTTGCCACTTGGGGGCTGGATATGGTGGGGCCTTTTAAGCGCTCCTAGGATAAGAAGACCCACCTGTTGGTGGCGGTTGACAAGTTCACTAAATGGGCTGAAGCGGAACCTGTCAGTAAGTGTGATGCAGCCACGGCGGTTCAATTTCTCAAAAAGATTATTTTCCGTTTTGGGTTTCCTCACAGCATCATCACAGATAATGGCACAAACCTTTCTAAAGGTGAGATGGAGGAGTTCTGCCAACGAGAGCACATCCGGCTTGATGTAGTATCCGTGGCTCATCCCCAATCCAATGGTCAAGCCGAGAGGGCGAATCAAGAAATCTTGAAGGGTATTAAGCCCAGGCTTATGGTTCTGTTGAAGCGGACGCTGGGTTGTTGGGTGGAAGAACTGCCCTCTGTGTTATGGAGTATCAACACCACCCCAAACTGATCCACGGGTTATACACCTTTCTTCATGGTTTACGGGGCTGAGGCTGTCCTCCCAAGTGATATTCGTCATAACTCACCCCGGGTTGCCAATTATGTTGAAGTGGACAATGAGCAAGCGCGTCAAGAGGCGTTGGACCAGTTAGATGAGAAACATGACATGGCTTTGGCTCGGTCTGCGGTTTATCAACAAGACCTGCGGCGTTATCACAGCCGCCGGGTTAAGACACGAACCTTTCAAGAAGGTGACTTAGTGCTTCTGCTCAATCAGGATCAGACCGATATGCACAAGTTATCCCCACCTTGGGAAGGAACCTTTGTGGCTCAGGATCAGACCTGAGCCATAGGCTTTCCTTATGTACATATTATGACAATGTATATATTATGATCAATATAATAAACCGACATCCTTGCTACAAGCAGGACCTCTGCCGTTCTTCTAAAATGTTTCTTGGTTGCAAGGGGGCTTCTGCTCTCAAAGTGATGACTCACCTTGTCCATTAAACCGGCTATAATGCCACAATACAGCTTGGGAGCTTCACACCCAAGGGGACAAAGAGAGTCTGGATGTTATTCAACAGCTCAAACATAGGCACCCATTGAGCACAGCTCACAAAGTTACTTGGGGGCTCTTTTGTGCAAAAGCCACAAAGAGTTTGAAGGGACCCTTGTAATTGGGTATCGACCCACGGCTTGGAAGCCTGATGTATTCACCTAAAACCCCGGGTTAACCTGCCTTCATCAAGTAAGCCACTCCTATCCAGGTAATCCTGGCATGACCCGCCGAACGTTTGACAGGTCAATCTTACATAGACCCTGAACCTGTCAAAGTTAAAATGGTGATTCGTTAGTTGGAGGCCCATCTTAAAAGGCTTTGCAAAATGGTTTAACTCAGTGGCCTGGCAGCCCATGAAAAGCCTCAAATTTGGGCCTGGCAGCCCTTGAAAAGCCTTGCCTACATGGTTTTTTATTTTCCTTTTCTTGCTAAGATTTTGCCCTTCTGAAGAATTTGTTTTAAACCGGTGTTCTTTAACCCGGTGTGGCTTTTCAGTCACAATGTTAACCCGGCATTTGTTAACCCAACTTGGCTTTCAGCTATACGTTGTCAAACCATCTTATCAAACCGGTGTTTATGAACCCGGCCTGGCTTTGACTATATGTCGCCAGTATGATCGTCCGGTGTTTGTTCTTTGTGGTAAACTAAAAAGAAAAGACTCAAATCATACAAGACGCTCCAAGCAAAACACATATCATGTGGTGAATAAAAATATAGCCTCAATAAAGTTGCTGGTAGACGAAGACGAAAGAGGGGATGCCTTCCGGGGCATCCCCAAGCTTAGCATTTTGGTTGTCCTTGAATATTACCTTGGGGTGACTTGGGCATCCCCAAGCTTAGGCTCTTGCCACTCCTTATTCCATAGTCCATCAAATCCTTACCCAAGACTTGAAAACTTCACAACACAAAACTCGACAGAAAATCTCATGAGCCGCATTACTATAAGAAAATAAATCACCACTTTAGGGTACTGTTGCAAACTCATTATTTATTTATGTTGGTGTAATACCTACTGTGTTCCAACTTTTCCATGGTTCATACCCCCCGATACTACCCATAGATTCATCAAAATAAGCAAACGACACGCAGAAAACGGAATCTGTCAAGACAGGACAGTCTATATCAATCTGTAACTCTGGAATACTTCTGTAACTCCAAAAATTCTGAAAAATAAGGACCACCTGATGTAACATCCAAAATTTCTAATTTGGAATGTTATACATAGGTCATCATTGCATATCATATTTTATTGCATTTTGGTTGATCCTAGAAATTCTAAGCAACTCAAGGACCCACTGAGAGAGTTGGGGATTTCAATTATTTCCATATTTGAGTCTTCTCAAATATTAAAAAAGGATCATTTTGGTTTAAATCATTTTCTCTCCAAATATTTCCAATGTCAAAATAAAAGAGAGGGGATAAAATGACTTCTCCAAAATTAAAGAAATATTGCAGGAAAAATGTTAAAATCAAATAAGTATTTTATTTGGAGTTTTATTCCTATTCTATTTGAATTAGAAAAATATGCATGTTCTCAAAATTGCATTTTTAGGCCTGAAAAATGTTTACTTTGTTCTAAATATTTTATTTAGACGGTGAATATTGTTTTGGGCATTTTTAGAATTTTTTGTATTTTATTAGGATTTTTCTGTTTGGTGAATTATTTAAAAAATCCCTTGGACGAATCGGGCGAAGGCCCACTGCCCACTCCTGCCGCCGCCTCCGCTAGGCGTGCCCGAGCCGGACTCCGAGTCTGGCTGACGCCGCCGCCGCTCGGGTTGCCTCCCCAAGCGGACACCCCGACCCCTATAAGTAACCCGCGCCGCCCTCTCGGCACCCACCACCGCCGCCATCGCATCCCGCCGCCGCCGCCCCCAAGCACCGCCGCCGCCTGCCCTCTCTCCTGCCATGCCGCCGCCCCTCACCCCAACAGCCCGGAGCCCAGCGCCGCCGCCCGCCGAGCCTCGCTGGAGGTAGATGCCGACGTCGCCGCTGTTTCGGTTTTTTCTCAGAAAACAGTTCAGTTTTTTCAGAAAACCGTTCGGTTTTTTAGAAACCTAGATCTGTTTTTTTTAGAATAGACCGGTTCGGTTTTTTCGGTTTAGTTAATTAGCGGACGTTCGTCCGTACATTCGTTTTAACGAATGTTGTTCATCAGTTAGTCGCAGACATCGAACGTTCGTTCGTTAGCCTGTTCGTCTCGTTTTATTTTCCAGGGTTTTATTTGCGATTATTTTTGATCATGATTTCTGCCGTGATCTTCGATCTAGTATAACTTTTCGCTTGTTTGTCCAAATTAGATGAAACAAGCGCCTAGATCTTCATGTCGAAGCTCTCTTTCTGTTTAACCAACCTAAACATGATTTTGGTAGTGTAAAATTTGACTTTAGTCCAGATTAGTAATCAATTCTTGTTTCATTCGTAGTTTGAGTTTCGTTGCTCCGTTTGATTTGATTTCTTCTGCAAAGCAGAGTTCTTCAGTTGAACTTTCTGGTTAGATCGTTTTATTTGAGTATTAGCTGTGCTTCTAGTTTGAGCGCTTATGTATGTTATTGTTTGTTTGCGATAGAATTCTCGGAGTGCGAAACGTGCTACTACGAGTCTCTAGGTTTTGCGGATCATCAACAAGGCAAGTAACACTTTGATCATACCCCTTTATTACCCAGTTTTTATGCATTAGTTTCAATCCTCAAACATTGCATGGTTAGGATCTGAATAACATGTGGGTTTGGGAAGTAGATGATGAGGTAAAACCTATTGCCCTTTTATTATCAAACCTTTGGGAGTTACTTCTACGTTATGCTCAGGATTGCTATGCTATGCTCGTAGACGTGGATTGGGTGAGTGTATCCATGACAGATGTGAGTATTTGTTAATTAATGGTTAACTTAAGGTGGCTATTTAAATACACATCTGGGTGGATTGGTTACGGGCACCTGGAGAATCCAGTGTTGTCCTAGGATATCCCGGAGTACCGTGTGATTCTCCTATGGACCGCCACCCAGGCTCAAAGGGATCATAAGATTATTCATGCTAGAAACATCCGTGTGCGGCCACAAGCTATTATGGGCTCTAGCATAGTTGAGTATGTTGCATGACCTCTTTCAATGGTGGGCTAGCAGATGTAGGGGAAAGTAGGTGTAACTGTCCATCCAGTGTAAAGAGCTAATGTTTCTGAAAGACTGTGTCTCGGTCATCTGTGTCTCAAACATCATGGAGTGCGAGAAATTCAACGGAGGAGATCGAGTCTTGTGGTGAAAAGTGGGCAAACCTCTGCAGAGTGTACATACTAATCATGGTTAGTCGTGTCCTCGGTTATGGACATCTTGAGTATCGGGTTCTTGGATTATCATGTTGATATCATCACAATAAATTAATTTGTTGGGTTTAATGATATTGCTTAATTGGAATTGAGTTGGAGGAACCTTCTCAATGTTTAACAACCACCATGATATTTAAATAAAATTTATTCCTTTGTTGTAGGAAAAAATTGGCTTTATGCAAAACAGTAACCATAGAGCTTCCCACCAGCCATATATGCATGTAGTGATAGCATTTATTCTGTTCATTGCTCTTTGTGTTACATTGCCAGCATATTCCATGTGCTGACCCGTTTCGGGCTGCAACATCTCATGTTGCAGACTTTTCAAACGACGAGTAAGGTGCCATAGGTCGGTGTCATTCACTCAGCTATGCTGTTGGAGTTGATGGACTCACTTTATCTTCCAAGCCTTCTGCTGTTATCTTATTTAGATGAACTTAAGCCATATTATTGTAGTAAGTTCTCTTTTGAGACATTCGATATAATAAGTGTGTGATTGAAACTCTGTTATAAATCCTCAAGTACTGTGCGTGTCAGCATTACCGATCCAGGGATGACACTGATGCACAGAGACTAGACTGTCTAAGGTCTAGTCGCTACACCTGAGCAATTTGTGCACCAATCTAGAGCAAAAAGAATCAGAGAAAAAACATGTTTTGATAGAATCCTGGGAACTATTTACTGGCGCAAAAGTTTCTATTTTTTAGCAGGATCAACACAACTATCACCATAAGCTATCCTAAAGGTTTAACTTGGCACAAACACTAACTAAAACACAAAACCACATCTAACTAGAGGCTAGATGAATTATTTATTACTAAACAGGTACAAAAAGCAAGGAACAAAAAGAAAATTGGGTTGCCTCCCAACAAGCGCTATTGTTTAACGCCCTTAGCTAGACATTGAGATTTCGATGATGCTCACATAAAAGAGAAGAATTGAAGCACAAAGAGCGCATCATAAAACTCATGACAAATACATCTAAGTCTAACATACTTCCTATGCATAGGCATTTTATAAGCAAACAAATTGTCAAGGCAAGTAAAAACTAGCATATGCAAGGAAGAAGAAAGAGACGATAGCAATCTCAACATAAAGAGAGGGAATTTAGTAACATGAAAATTTCTACGACCATATTTTCCTCTCTCATAATAATTACATGTAGGATCATAAGAAAATTCAAAAATATAGCTATCACATAACATATTCTCAACACGATCCACATGCATGCAAAGTTGACACTCTTCCAAAATAGTGGGATTAATATTAACTAAAGTCATTGAAGGAAATATGCCCTAGAGGCAATAATAAAGTTATTATGTATTTCCTTATTTCATGATAAATGTTTATTATTCATGCTAGAATTGTATTAACCGGAAACATAATACATGTGTGAATACATAGACAAACATAGTGTCACTAGTATGCCTCTACTTGACTAGCTCGTTTAACAAAGATGGTTATGTTTCCTAGCCATGGACAAAAGAGCTGTCATTTGATTAACGGGATCACATCATTAGGAGAATGATGTGATTGACTCGACCCATTCCTTTAGCCTAGCACTTGATCGTTTAGTATGTAGCTATTGCTTTCTTCATGACTTATACAATGTTCCTACAACTATGTGATTATGCAACTCCCATTTACCGGAGGAACACTTTGTGTGCTACCAAACGTCACAACATAACTGGGTGATTATAAAAGTGCTCTACAGGTGTCTCCAAAGGTAGATGTCGGGTTGGCGTATTTCGAGATTAGGATTTGTCACTCTGATTGTCAGAGAGGTATCTCTGGGCCCTCTCGGTAATACTCATCACTTAAGCCTTGCAAGCATGTAACTAATGAGTTTGTTATGAGATGACGTATTATAGAACGAGTAAAGAGACTTGCCGGTAACGAGATTGAACTAGGTATTGGTTACCGACGATCAAATCTCGGGCAAGTAACATACCGATGACAAAGGGAACAAAGTATATTGTTATGCGGTTTGACCGATAAAGATCTTCGTAGAATATGTAGGAACCAATATGGACATCCAGGTCCCGCTATTGGTTATTGACTAGAGACGTGTCTCGGTCATGTCTACATTGTTCTCGAACCGTAGGGTCCGCACGCTTAAGGTTTCGATGGCGATGTTATATTATGAGTTTATGTATTTTGATGTACGAAGGTTGTTCGAGTCCGGATGTGATCATGGACATGACGAGGAGTCTCGAAATGGTCGAGACATAAAGATTGATATATTGGACGGATATATTTGGACACGGAAAGGTTCCGGAGAGTTTGGGAATATCTGAGACTCGGAGGTTACCGAACCCCCGGTAAGTATATGGGCCTTATTGGGCCCAAGTGGGAGGAAGGAGAAGGAGCAAAGGAGGGAGCGCCCCCAAGCCCAATCCGGACTGGGGAGGGGGCCGCCCCCTTCCTTCCTCCTTCCCCTCTTCCTTCCTACTACTAGTACACCTTCCTTCCCTCCAACATGTATTAGGAAAAAGAGGGGAAACCTACTTGGAGTAGGTTTCTCCTCCCTATGGCGCCCCCTTGGGCCGGCCACCTCCTCCCTCCCTCCTTTATATACGGGGTAGGGGGCACCCTAGGACACACAAGTTGATCATTGATCGTTCCTTAGCCGTGTGCGGTGCCCCCTCCATGATATTACACCTCGGTCATATTGTAGCGGTGCTTAGGCGAAGCCTGCGACAGAGAACATCAAGATCGTCCACCACGCTGTCGTCTTGTGGAACTCCCCTCGGCGCCTCTACTAGATTGGAGATCGAGGTGCGTCATCGAGCTGTCGCGTGTCAAGAACTCGGAGGTGCCGAGTAACGGTGCTTGGATCGGTCGGACCGGGAGGGCGTCGACTACTTCCTCTACGTTGCGTCAGCGCTTCCGCTTCGGTCTACGAGGGTACGTAGACAACACTCTCCCCTCGTTGCTATATCATCACCATGATATTGCGTGTGCGTAGGAAATTTTTTGAAGTTACTATGTTCCCAAACAGTGGCATCCGAGCCTAGGTTTTATGCGTTGATGTTATATGCACGAGTAGAACACAATACAATACCTGCCTTGCCGCCCCCACTATCACTGGGAAAGGACACTGTCGGGGCGTGCGTCTCTCTGTGGCCTCGAGCACCTATGGGGCCTTTGGGGCCCTTCGAGTCCGCAAGGAGGCGGAGGCGTCTTGTGAGCAGATCGAGGTCGGCGCAGGGGAGACGCAGGCAATTTTACCCAACCGGGGCTCTCCGAGAGATAAAACCCCTCTTGCTGCTTTGGTGATTGTATTTGATCTTGCTCGAGCATGCGGCGTATGGTGATGTTGTGGGTGTCGAATGGACGAACCCCTTCTCGTCGCATGGGCCTCCTTTTATAGTCTGAAGGGGCACCAACAGTGGCAACGTAAGAAGAGGGGGTAGAAAGGTAAAAACGCAGGTTGGTACAACAGTGACCAACAGTGTCCCCTACCTAACTCTGACGGCAGGGGACAAGGGCATTTAATGCCCGTCCGGGTGCCCCAACAGTGCAGAGGAGTGACCGTTAAGTGAACCATTGGTTGCCACGATGGCGTCTCTGTCAGCTCCGTTTGCCACCTCGCCCTGCATGGCTGCGTAGTTCCCCGCCACGTGCCCTTGGGATGGCCTTGTGATGACACGTCGCTGGATGCGCTGGAATTTGGGTGGCAGCCTTGCCGCGGCCCTTCTCTTGTTGTGCTTGGCAAGCTTGCGTTGCCGTCGCCTGCTTGGGGCCTGGGCGTCGCGGCAAGTCTTCTGGCGATGCCATGGTTGGCCTTCCGGCAAGCTCCTCTTGCCGGGCCTTCGTTCTTGGTTAGTACTTTGTTCTTGAATGGCGATAATAGGAGATGGTGGTGGGTCTTGGCGGGCGCCCGCAAGCCTTGCCGCTGGGTGTCTTCTGACGCCCGTGCACAAGTTCGGGTACTAAGGTACCCTACTTTAGTAAACCGGCAGAGCCCTCGGGCTGGGCCATACACGGTGCGGCGTTGTTGGGCCAGGCCCAAAAGCGATTGCGGCACGCGCGTGGCCGGGGTCCACTCAAAATTGGCCTTCGTGCCCACCGCGCTCTCCCGCAACGGCACGCGTCGATTGCGGCGTCGTGGTAGACGTGGGTGGTGTGTGCGATCTTTAAGGCATCCACCCCCGTGATTACGGGGCAGGGCAAGGCCGTCAAGTCGGAGTACGAGGGCGAGGTGCCCTCGACAGCGTGCTGACGTCCCGCTGCCCCGTCTTCAAGCTCTGCCTCCGGCGCCTCCGTCTCCGCCAAGCTCCTGGCCGGCCCCCGGGAAGTTCTCTTGGTGTCTTCTGGCACCCGTAGCTCACCTAGGCGTCCCTTTTGCCCTCCCCGGCAAGCTTCTCTTACCGGGGCCTCCTTGACCTACCTCCTGAAGAGAGAAACAGGAGAGGGATTACGGGCATCTTATCTTTCAATTTGTAAGCCTTCGGGCCTTAGCTGCATTTAAAATCTGTGATCCTCTCTATCATGTTTTTCATCCTCTATGGACTTGTACTAAACTTGGATGTTTTTAATGAAAGGAGGGGAGCGCTTGCCAGATTAAGTCCTTTACTCGATTTTGTGCCTTGTATTTTCCCACCCTACGCTTCTAGGGAACTTGCCGGCGCAAACACGCGTGCTGAGTGCGGAACGTCAGCAGCCCGCTGGCGGTGTTGCGTCCGGCAAGAAACCTTGTCGGGCCAGTTGCAGCACGCTTGTATTGTTGAGCGGACTCGGAAACAAATCAAGGGCGCAACTTGGCCGCGACTCGGCTCCTCCGCGCACAGGTTTCTTTTTACAAGGCACACTCGCTCAAGGACGCGGCCCCGCCTTTCCTAGTCCATAAGTGGATGCATGACGAGGGATGAAAAACTTATCTGACACCGCAGCCCCCCGGCGATCCTAGCTTGTCGAGGAGAAATTTTGGCATTTGCAGCCCCCGGCAACCCTGGCTCCGCCGAGACCTAAGTATCGGTGCGCCTTTCCTTGTCCTTATCGCTGGCGCTGTAGTCTCCGGGGATCCCGGCCTGCTGCGGAGGAACTTCGACACTTGCAGCCCCCAGCGAAGCCGACTTGCCGGAGCCCTCGCACCAGTGCGCCCTTTTGTTTTTTCCTTATCGCTGCTGTCATAGTCACAAAAATAACTGAGACAGCGCCGTAGCGAGTTACTCTTCCGAGGCGTGACAGTTGGGCAACGCAATGCCATGCTTCGTCCTTCGTATGTTTACACTCTACGCTTTTTAGGGGACTTGCCGGTGCATACACGCTTGCTGAGTGCGGAACATCAGCAGCCCGCTGGCGGTGTTGCCTCCGGCAAGAAACTTCGTCGGGCTAATTGCAACGCACTTTCATTGTCGAGCGGACACGGGAGCAAATCAAGGGTGCAATTCAGCCGTGAGTTAGCTCTTCTGCGCACAAGTTTTTCATACGAAGGACATCCCACGGCAAGGCTTGCTATGTTACGTCCTCTACTTCGTTACATCCCTTGTATGTTGTTACCCTACGCTTCTAGGTAACTTGCCGGCGCTAACACACTTGCTGAGTCGCGAACGTCGGCAGCCATTGGCGGTGTTGTTTCCGCAAGAAACCTTCTCGGGCGATTCTGGCGCACTTGTATTGTTGAGCGGACTCGGAAACAAAGCAAGGACGCAACTCAACCACGAGCTGGTTCCTCCGCGCACAGTTTTTTCGTACAAGGGACGAACGCTTGAGGACTATAACACAAAAACTTAGGACTAAAAAGTGATCTGTACAAAAGCTTGGATGACTTAGCTTTTCCGTCTTCAGCGGTCCGCCGAGGCCGTACTTCTCCTTGGCCCCTTCCCTTGTATGTTTTCACCCTCACGCTTCCAGGGGACCCGCCGGTGCAAACACACTTGCTGAGTGCAGGACGTCAGCAGCCCGCTGGCGGTGTTGCTTCCGGCAGGAAAAACTCGTCGGGCTAGTTGCAGCGCGCTTTCATCGTCGATCGGACTCGAAACAGATCAAAGGTGCAACCTGGCCACGATTCAACCCTTCTGCGCGTGGGTTCTTCATACAAGGTACGAATTCTCAAGGAATACAATTCAAAAGCTCGAAACTGGACGCCTTCTTCGCCCTATTGGCCGGTGGAGCTCGATGGCGCTTCCTCGACGGCAGCGCGGCACTCCGAGGAGGCGTGCTTGCCGGAGCAGGCACCAGAGCTGTCCTTGCCGGGCTTAGTCTTTGGTAGATCTGCCTTTATCTTCTTGCATTTGCCGGCGGAGCTCGATGGTGCGTCCTCGACGGTAGTGCAGCACTCCGGAGAGGCGCGCTTGCCAGAGTGGACACCAGAGCTGTCCTTGCCGGACTTGGCTTTCTTCTTCCCCCGGGGAACTTCAACGGCGAGTGGCTTGCTCTCTACTGCGGCTGCTGCTTCCCGGTAGATCTTGTCGGTGTAGATAAGTGCATCCTTCTTGTCGCCTTGGACAGAGATGACACTTAACGGACCAGGCATCTTGAGCACATTGTATGCATAGTGAGAGGCTGCCATGAACTTGGCAAGCGCTGGTCTGCCGAGTATCCCATTGTAGGGTAATGGGATATCAACAACATCGAATGTGACCCTTTCTGTCCTGAAGTTCAGCTCGCTGCCAAACGTTACTGGCAGCGCGATCTTCCCCTTTGGCTTGCTCCTTCCCGGATTTATTCCTTGAAAGGCACCAGTTTCTTCGAGCTCGCTGTCGGGGATCTGGAGCTTCTTGAGCACTGCGGAGGAGATCAGGTTCAGGCCGGCCCCGCCGTCGACCAACATCTTCGTGACCTTGAGGTTGCGGATTGTTGGTGAGACCAACATCGGCAAGCACCCGACTGCAGTAATGCGGTCAGGGTGGTCCTCAACGTTGAAGACGATGGGCGTGCCGGACCATTTCAGAGGCTTGTGCGCCTTGACGGACGGCTCCGCGGCATTTACCTCTCGCACCCACTGCTTGAGTTGGCGGTGTGAGGTGTGCAGAGAGGCGCCGCCGTCGATGCACAACACCTCTGTTGCCTTCTGAAACTCCTGGTCATCAGTCTCATCTTCCTCCATCTCATCATCCTCATCTTCATCATCGTCCTTGTCGCGGCCGCGGGGAGGCCTGTCTCCTTGCCGCGGCTTGGCCTTGCCGCGGTGCCCTCCCCGGGCGGGAAGCTTCTTGCCGGATCCTCCGCCACCTCCCTGGGCTCTCTCCTTATCGCGGCACTCGTATTCAGCTTTCTGTAGCTCCGCCATCTGCTCTACTTTTTTGCAGGTTTGGAGATCATGGCCCTTGGTGCGGTGGATCTTGCAATAACGCTTGCCTGAGCCATCCTGCTTGTCGGCGGCTACGACGGCCTCGCCAGAGTCATCAGCTTTGGCCTTGTCGGAACTGCCTCTGTTGCCGGAATGCTCAACAGCCAGCACATCCTTAGCCTTTCTTTTTCTGTTGCTCCGTCGCCGGTTCTTCCTTGCCGGGGCGGCATCCTCACTGTCAGATCCTTCTGCTCCTGCAACCTCTCCGGGGATTTTCCTCCCCTCCTCAGCCCGTGCACACTTGTCGGCCAGAGCATAGAGCTCGCTAACATCTCTGATCTTGCACATCGCCATCTCCTTCCTCATCCTGCGGTTGCGCACGTTCTGGTGGAACGCGCTGATAACCGCGGCAGGGTGGACGTCTGGGATGTTGCGCTGCACTTGGCTGAATCTCTGTATGTATTTGCGCAGGGGCTCTCCCTCCTTCTGGACAAGCAAATGCAGATCGCTTTCCTGGCCATGGGGTTTGTGGCCGCCCGTAAAGGCGCCGACAAACTGATGACACAGGTCCGCCCATGAAGAGATGGAGCCGTCCGGCAAGTGCATGAGCCAAGATCTAACGTTGGGCTTGAGTACCGCGGGAAGTAGTTGGCGAGGATCTTCTCGTCGCGCCCTCGGCAGCTTTGCACCGCGATGGTGTAGATGCTGAGGAACTCCGACGGATGTATCCTGCCATCATACTTCTCGGGCACGTCTGGCTTGGAGTTCTTGGTTTTGGGCCACTGGACTTGCCGCAGCTCACGGGTGAATGCAGGACAACTTGCCGTGTACGGCAAGTCGCCTGGTTCTCCGGGTGCGTGCACATCGACGGTGGGCCCAGCGCGCTGGTCAGATTGACGTCGCGCTTCTCTCCGGCGCTCGATGCGAGTGCGAGCGTCTTCGTGTTGCCATTCTTGGAGGACGTGGCGTTGATCGCGGCGAGTTCGCGGGTCCGACGACACGGTGGAGTCGCCGTCGGGGTTGGTCCGGTGAGCCGGCGATCTTGGCCTTCGGGGCTGGGAGTGCATGGAGGTGGCACCCCCAGCGGTCTTGTCGGCGTTGGTTTGCGCCTGGGCGCCTTGCCGGGGCCTTGATGCGCTCGGCTGCCGGGGCTTGTCGCCGTTGGCGAAGCCGATGAGGCTGTATATGGTCATCCTCCAGTCGTCAATCTTGTGCGGCGCCGGAGGGTAGTCCAAAAGCAGCTGGGCTCGGGCCAGCGCTTCCTCTGCTGTCTTGGGTGGCGGTGGCGACGAGCGGCGCGAGGAACGGGATGTGCTTGGACTCCCAACCGGATTGGGAGGTGCAACACCCCGTCCGGGCGACCGTACCACGCCGCGCGCCGAGATGCGGGCGCGTGCATGCTGACCTCGAGCGTCCCGCGACCCACCAGCTTGGCCTTGTTCCAACGCGAGCACGGTGCTAGGAGCACCGGGGCGTTGTCGACCTTGCACCTCCTAGGAAGGGTGCGGTGTCTGCTCGGTCGCCGATGCTTGCGGGGCCTTGTTCTTGGACCTGGTGACGACATGAGTCCCACCGTCGGCGCCCGCTCGCTCGCCGGCGTCGACTCCACCGCCCGCTTGCTCCGGCGGTGGTGGCAGAATCGATGTAGACGGAGCAGCCACCTCCGAGGGCTTCTTCTTTGGTGGCATGTTGACGGTGACGTTGATGTAGCGCGCGTGGAGACCGGATCAGATGCTCACGACCTCGACGCCCCCCTACCTGGCACGCCAAAGATGTCGGGGCGTGCGTCTCTCTGTGGCCTCGAGCACCTATGGGGCACTGGGGGCCCCTTCTAGTCCGGCAAGGGAGCGGAGGGCGTGCGTAGAGCAGATCGAGGTTGAGCGCGCGGGGGAGACGGGCAATTTCTACCCAGCTTCGGGGCTCTCCGGAGAGATAAAACTCCTACTGCTGCTTTGGTGATTGTATTTGATCTTGCTCGAGCATGCGAGCGTATGGTGATATTGTGGGTGTCGAATGGACCGAACCCCTTCTACGTGCGCATGGGCCTCCCTTTTATAGTCTGAAGGGGGCACCAACAGGTGGCAGCGTAAGAAGAGGGGGTAGAAAGGTAAAAACGCAGGTTGGTACAATAGTGACCAACAGTGTCCCCTACCTAACTCTGACGGCAGGGGACAAGGGCATTTAATGCCCGTCCGGTCGCCCCAACAGTGCAGAGGAGTGACCGTTAAGTGAGCCACCGGTTGCCACGATGGCGTCTCTGTCAGCTCCGTTTGCCACCTCGCCCTGCATGGCTGCGTAGTGCCCCGCCACGTGCCCTTGGGATGGCCTTGTGATGACACGTCGCTGGATGCGCTGGAATTTGGGTGGCAGCCTTGCCGCGGCCCTTCTCTTGTTGTGCCGGCAAGCTTGCCGGCCGTCGGGCCTTGCCGGGACGCGCGGGGCGTCGCGGCAAGTCTTCTGGTGATGCCTTGGTTGGCCTTCCCGGCAAGCTCCTCTTGCCGGGGCCTTCGTTTTCTTGGTTAGTACTTTGTTCTTGAATGGCAGTAATAGGAGATGGTGGTGGGTCTTGGCGGGCGCCCGGCAAGCCTTGCCGCGGGATGCTGCGACTGCTCGTGCACAAGTTCGGGGTACTAAGGTACCCCTACTTTAGTACACCGACAGACACCGCAAGATTGAAGCCAAAGCTAAGCACTTCTCCCATTGCAAGAAAGATCAATCTAGTAGGCCAAACTAAACTGATAATTCGAAAAGACTTGCAAAGATATCAAATCATGCATATAAGAATTTAGAGAAGAACCAAATAATATTCATACATAGTCTTGATCATAAATCCACAATTCATCGGACCTCGGCAAACACACCGCAAAAGAATATTACATCGGATAGATCTACAAGAACATCGAGGAGAACATGGTATTGAGAATCAAACAGAGAGAAGAAGCCATCTAGCTAATAACTATGGACCTGAAGGTCTATGGTAAACTACTCACGCTTCATCGGAGAGGTAATGGTGCTGATGTAGAAGCCCTCCGTGATCGTATCCCCATCCGGCAGGATGCCGGAAATGGTTCCTAGATGGGATCTCACTTGTACAGAAGGTTGCGGTTGTGGAAAAGTGGTTTCGTGGCTCTCCTGGATGTTTTCCAGGTATAAGAGTATATATAGGTGAAGGAACTAGGTCGGGGGAGCTACGAGGGACCCACGAGGGAGGGGGCGCGCCCTACCCCCTGGGCGGTCCCTCCACCCTCGTGGCCGCCTTGTTGCACCTCCGATTTCATCTCCGGGTCTCCTGATTTCATCTCCAAGTCTCCTGGTTTGCTTCTCGTCCAAGAAAGATCATCGCGAAAGTTTTATTCCATTTGGATCCGTTTGGTATTCCTTTTCTGCCAAACTCTAAAATAGGCAAAAAACAGAAACTGGCACTGGGCTCTAGGTTAATAGGTTAGTCCCAAAAATAATATAAAATAGCATATAAATGCATATAAAACATCAAAAACAGATAATATAATAGCATGGAACAATCAAAAATTATAGATACGTTGCAGACGTATCAGTCCTCAACCCTTAATCACTATCTCATAGATTTGGCTTGGTTAGGAGAAGGATTGGAGTAGAAAGCAACTTGAGGAGGCTAGAAATCAAGGTTCAAATGGTTGGATTGGAATGCCTTGATCTCAACACATAAGTAGGTGGTTCTCTCTCAGAAAATGAATGGTGGAAGTTTATTTTTGTTCTGATGTATCTCTTAGAGAGTAGGTGGGGAAGGAGGGGTATAAATAGCTGTCACTCAAAATCCAACTGTTACAAGACTTTTGACTCAACTCAATGACACTGATCCAAAATCTCGGCGAGACCGACCTCTGTAAAGGATTAGTACGTTGGGATTTTTTAGGGACCAAAGAGAGAGTCCCGGTGGCACTGAAATGTGATGACCAAAGCGAGACTATGTTTTGGTAATTTCGATTGTTTCTACTCGGTGATCCTGAAGTGAATCAATAAGGTTATAGAAACTTGGTCGTTGCAAATCGGTGGGACCGATTATCATCTCGGTGAGACCGAAACTCTAGGGTTTGGCTCTAGCAGTGTATAGGATCAATTCAAGATGGGATTGTTTTGGTGGGACCAAGTTGGATTTTTAGGGTTTGGACATATATGACTTGGAGGAAATGGTTGAGGGTTTTGGAGCAATATCATCCAGAACTTGAGCAATTGAGTCATGATCAAAACGTCATCCCCTTTTAATAGTATTGGCTTTCTTATGGACTCAATGTGATCTTGGATCACTTAACCAAAAATGTAGAGTCTTGAAGCTTTTCCAATGCATGTTCTTTGCATTTTGAGGGGTCCACATTCTCATGTCCTTGCCATGCCAATCATTGAACTTTTATGAAATCTATCTTGAATAAGCATTACTTCATTGACATATATGTTGTTATGAATCAGCAAAACCACTAGAGGATTAGTTGCACTTTCACCTGCATCTAATCATAGAACCACTCATGATGCTACTGTTCGGAAACATAGTAGAAAACAAGAAAAGTCGCCCTACGATCACCTAGGAACAATATGAAGATGCATATAGGGTTTGGATCAACAATTGTTACTGACTCCGGAGTTGCAACAGAAGTAAACAAATTGGTGTAGATCATACTTGGAGTCCCTCGAACCATTCATGACAATCCCAGAAACCCCCCTCAAACGATCCCTCAAATGGAAGACTTAAAGCACGACCTCTTTGCTTGGTTGCAATCGTACGGTCTTCACGATCCTGCAACGCTTTGCCGTCCAGAGCTAATCGTCGTTGGAGAATTAGAGGGAGGAGATTAGAACCACATTGGGCATCTAATTATGAGGATTAGAGGAACTAGGTCTAGCTCTAATTAGTCAACTAGGACCAACTAGAACCAGAACTAGATGAGCTGGAGGAGGCTCCAAAACTTGTGTGTTTAATAGGGCACAATACCTTAAGTATATATAGGTTAGAGGGGAGAGGAGGGCTACCACCAAGGAGGGAAAGGCCCTCCTTGGTGCACCGACTAGTGAGCACGAGTTGAACTTCTCCCCCACTAGGATTAGCCCCCACCCCCACCCCACACACACACAAGGAAAGGGGTGCCAACTCCACTTGGGCCCTTGTGGCCCAAGTTGCTTTCCGCCTCTTGACCTTTTAAGGCCCGTTGATATTTAATTAAATATGAAAGCCTTCTAATAATTACTAGATCCTTTTATCTATAATATAACATCATCGGAAATATTTTCCACCTATGTATTAATTATCGGGAATACCAGGTATTGCCCGATGAAGTCTGAAACACTTCTGGTGACCCCGAAATGATTCTGGTTCCTCTCGAAACTATTCCAAATATTAATGAAACAATTCCAAAAATAAGTCCTTGATACTCTTGTCCTACTAAAACTTAGCAGATCATGATTACCTTGAGCTTGTGACCCCGTAGGTTCGGTAAATCACATACATGAACGAAATCCCTTTGTTCAATGACCTATAGCGGAATCGTGGACGTCCATATTGATCCCCATGATTACACGAATTACATTCGAGTGAACCTTTGATTATTATGTGATGTTCTATTTGCTTTCTGATACTTCACAAAACGTGGGATGCATCGGGATCCTCCTGAGTCATGGACATACTCACTATACCATTAATCTCGTTGTGTTCTTCTTTCTCGTTGAAGTCTTCCATCATCCCCGTGACGTAATCACCTGTGTCTGGCCAGATGATGATGGATGTCATCACACTGAGAGGGCCCTAAGGAGATCTCTCCATTGTCCGAGAATCAAATCCCACTCTCAAGCTATCCACTCCCTTGTCAAACTTCCTGATGAACCTGTATGTCGTCGTTATTATCACCTAGTTACAGATGACGTTTGAGCAACCCCAAATGGTGTAGGGTGGAACCATACGGGGAGATCTTTCACGAATTGGAGGGGGAATCCCCAAGAACAAGATGAACAAAAGAGGGAAAACAAGAGGAACACTCAAGAACAAGGCAAATCACACATCCACTAGACAATCAAACACATAAGATCCACAAGGTACATGAACAATCAAAGGGAAATAAGATACATGGTAGAGTTCATCCCAAATTCTATGAAGGAGATGAGGGCTTGATGATCTAGATAGATCCTTCCCTCAAGGGGTTCTTCATCCACTAGGGATCTTCTCCAATGGAGGCCTTGAACTCCATGGGAGTGGTCTCTCTCTCTCAAGAGGAGGAGGTAGGAGCAAAGCTCACCTAAGAATGAGCTATCACTTTGCTAACCCTCACATATGGTCTAGGTACGGAATATATAGGCATGGGGACGAAGTGGATGAAGAGGAGGCCCAAACAGCAATCACAGCCGTCCATCCTGTAGGGCCCATGCGCACGGGGTAAGTTGTGCCCGTGCGCACGGGGGTCCCGTGGGCACGGTACAGGCCCGTGTGCATGGGGTGCTCCAGCGCCAACTCTCTGAGTAGTCCGTGCGCACGGGGTCTTCGAGGCCCGTGGGCACGGGGTCGCCTGGGAGGTGCAGAGTTGATCTTGTTGCACTCCTTCTTCCTCCTTGTGGCCTTGTGGTCCTTCTCCAACTCCTTTGGGGTGTTCCTCACCATCTTGTGGTCGTCGGTCTTCGTATCTAAGGACACATAGAGCACTTTGGTGAGGTAGCAAGCAAGTCCAATGGATATTCATGATATTCTCGAAGAAGAGCGGGTTCACCTTAATTCCAATGGCGTATGTTCGAGGTCTCGTCATATGTCCTCTTGGGGTTTGGAGAGTAGTCGGAGTGTACATGGGGATGAACGAGGGATGCTCCGCATCATCTCCCCCCCTTGGGAAAGATCCGACCTCGGATCATGATCCTCATCACCATGGAAACAGTTGTCATAGACGGACTTGTAGTTGGACGAAGTTGAAGACATGGTGCAATCCAAGTAGTGCAAGGTGTCACCAGAGTGATAGACATGCAAAAAGGGCAAACACAAGCAACACTCGGAAATACAATGGTTAGCGCACACAAAGTGTCCATCATGTAAGAATGAGTCCGTGCGGCAAGAATGGTCGTGACAAAGCGCATGAAGCTTATCAAGATGATCTAGAATGAGATGCAAAGCATTCATGGGAGGACATGCAATCATTGTGCACACAAATGTGTTGTAAATATGATCAATGCAACCACGGTGCAAAATGATGTCATAGTGAGACGGTTTATCAATAGCATGAATATGGCAATGGATGCTCAACATGTGTATGTTATCATGCAATTGATGGTGGACAATATGATCATGATGTATGAACATGCCATCAAGGTAGATCACAACAAATTTGCTAAGGAAGTGCACAAGCTCATATATCATAGATGACATGGAAATAGATGCAACAAGACAAGCATAATGTGAGTCAATCCATGCATGGGGTGCAAACTTGTGGTGAGTATGATATGTCCATCGAGTATGACATGTATGAGCACAATCAACAAATATGGAGGTGTTGGTGTACCAAAGTTTGATGTCGAGGCATGAGTGGAGTTCCGAAGGTGCATCCAATAAGTGCGAGCGCTCCTCAATGTGAAGGTCCATGTAGCCAATCTCCAATGTCGCTCCTCCATTCACGAGATGTATCAGGTAGACAACAAGAAGGAAACAACAATGAAAGAGTGACCCATCTAATATGCGTATTTGAGGATGGCTCAAAGAGATGGAGTTCACCTCAAGAAAGTTCCCAAAGATGTTGGAGTCGTACATCATGTATGCCTTCACATAACCAATATGTCGCATAACGGCACCGCCTTGTGGATCCTCCAAAATGAAAGAACATGATAAACACACGGAAAAACAAATGAGGTTAGCGGAAATGCAAAACCTATCATTCAAGTGGTAAGATACCCAACAAGTGTATGCATCAAGCTCATCATAATAAGGTACAAGGGGGCATTTCATAGTATGGAGGCATATGATGCAAGAACAACCAAATACAAGAGGCTCAAGGAAAGAAGCATGCATCACAAGTACGGTGTCAAAGTCTCCAAGATCAATAAGCATAGTATGGTTGCACTCAATACAAGTGGATATGAAAGAGGCAACTAATAGACACAAGAGACAATGATCAAGATATATCATGTGAGAGGCATGAGCATATATGTCATGAACCCAAGAAAGCAAGTAATAGTGGAACATGGGTGATGCAACGTAGCAAGCAATCATAGCAATCAAGTCAAGCAAGCTAGTAGTGCGAAGATGCAACATACTAGGAGGAATCATGGCAAGCATGTCATGTGTGCAAATAGTGGGCATGAATAATGCACATGACATATCACAAGCATGAAAGCAAGATATGAGTAAAATAGCATGAATGTATTGGCGAGAGGCCATATGTGAATAGCAATGGGGCATCATTACTCTCCCAACACAACAAGCATCAATAGCATGGAGCACATGATAAACATGGCAAAAGCAACAAGGATCTCCACCAAGCATGCAAATACACATAGGGATATCATAATGGTGCATCATGGGTAAATGCAAGCAAGGGTCACAATTGCATGGCAAAGCATAGAAGGAAGAATAACATGCAAAGTGAACACGAGAAAATGAGCATAAGGTGACAAGTGGTAAATAGCCCATAGCCGTGTGAGAGCCAAGTAGAAGAGATGCGCGTAGTCCTTGCGCGAAGGGGACGGTGGTAAGGATAGTCCACGGGATCCCAAAGCATCGTTGCTCTCAAGAGCTCGTTTCGTCAACTCTTGGGATTGAGAGGTTGACGCGTATACATGAGTACCTACACAAAACAAAGACAAAGGAAAAATTGTGTGTGCGTGGTAGATGTACACATCATCCATCATGATGCGCACGTGCATGTGTCAGTGAGCACAAAATAGCCAATGTTCAAATAAATGAGATGCGTGATATAGAAACATGTGATCCATCACGAGAGGTTTGTTATTATGTATGGCATAATGGAGACTCAAAGGATGTAATGCATCATGAGAAATATCGAGAGCATTGTTATTCATGTTATGCATATGGTGCACGCAATCATGGGAATCATGCAAAGTATGAAATGCATCAAGATCTCCGAATATGTATGAGCAAACTATGGGGGTCTCCTCATGAGCATGAGTAGCAACATCACATAGAGAATATTGACAATATCCAAAGCAATGCATATTTGGAGCAATGTGATCATGGCATCGCATAGTAGATGAATTGCGAAAATCATGTAAAGGAAGCATGGCAATATCATCACAAGAGAAGCAAAAGCCAATGACCATGGGCTTGTCATCTATGCCATATGTGAAATGGGATTTATTATAATGGGGCATGCATAGTTACTATGTTGAGATTGAAATGATGCAATATGGTTGATCTCACTCATAGCATATGACAAGTTCAATGGATTGTCAAACATGATGTGACCAATAGAATTTTCACATGATATCCTATGGAGCATAGCATCACAACTAGGCAACTCAACATGCTCATCATCATATTCATCATAAATAGGTAAGTCAAGGCATGAAGAAGTCTCACTAGCATGAAGCATGGCAATAGGTGTGTCAACATCATGGGAGCAATTGCTGTCAAGAGAGTCCACTAGTGGGACAAGAGAAGCACCATCACCTATGTTACCTTTGGAGCATAGCTCATGTGTTGTAGGTGAGGTGTTGAAGATCGTCTCATTGTCATCTTCATCTTGATGGAACCATGTTGGGGGGGGTGCATCATCGTCCACCATGGCCATCATTTTGTCCATTGGAGGGATGGACTCATCGAGGATAGGCATGTCGTCATGTAGGAGACCTAGCACCAAAGAAGAAAACACACTAGGAGTAGAGGTTAAGTCATTAGAAATCATGGTGGCCTCACGTGTCGTGTCAACTACCTCACTCACTGAGTGTTGTGGCTCACTCCCTCCCTCAAAGATGCTCTCACTCATATGGTTGGAGTCACTCAAATGGCACTCAACCTCACATAGGATGTGTGGCATGCTCTCATGTGTGGGGCTAGTGGTGGTCACACTCATCCTCTCATAGGAACTGCTCTCAATGTCATATATGGTGGAGTCACTCATCTCACTCATGGGGTGGTGGCTCTCCTCACATGACAAATGGGGCATCTCGACATATGTGGGTGTCGGAGAGATGTAGGTGCAAATGTCTCCATGCTCAACTCCTATCGCCGTGGTCGAAGGGGATGGCCCTTGCTCGACCTTCTTGTCACCGTCTTGGTGTTGGAGGCCCATATGATGTGGCACCTCGTAGCTCGTCTCCATGACCGAAGGGAGTTTCCCATACTCGGCCATTGTCCTTGAGGGGCTTCCGAAGATGGAAGTGTTGCCGTCGCTCGTAGGTCGTCGCCTTGGACTTGATGAAGTCGTTGTAGGCGTACTCGTGGGAAGTAGGAGAAGATGCCGCACGTCCAAAGGCGAAGATGCCTTGATAGCACTTGGCGAAGATGCCAAAGTGGTTGGTGTAGCCGTAGTGCCGTCTTGGTGGTGGTCATCTCGCAGTCTTCTTTTGTGCTCTTGAAGCTTGGACTTGGCCTGAAGTAGGGCTTGTTGGGACGTGTGCATTTGCGCTTGTGGAGCATCTTCATGATGATGATGATGTCGTTGTCGTGCTTGAACTCGTAGTAGATGTCGTTCGTCCTCGTCGTGCACATGATGCTTGGTTGTGACTTACCCTTCATGACGTGTTGATCACGAACGTGATGGTGGTCTCCATGTAGATGTGGATGAGGACGATTTTCACTTGCATCGTGGCCGTGCTCCGAAGACTTGTGGCTTGAATGTCGCCGCCTTGAAGATGACGAAGGGGAAGAAGACTCGATCAAGGTTCTAATCTCCTCCATCCTTGCATCTTGCTCCTCTTTATGTGCGGAAAGCTTCTTGTCGATGTAGTCCCTTTTCCTTGCTTCGGAGTGATGAATGTTGATGGAGATGTTCTCAATGCGCTCTCGCAATCTTGATTGTGCGCCTTGCATTTGTCGTTGTAGAACGAAGATGGACGCTTTGGTGATGTAGTTGTTCACACCGTCGTTGTTGTCGTAGACCGGAGAGGAAATGCCTTGCCTATCCATCACAATACTCGAGCAAATGTTAGTAGGAAATGAGATAAACAATACCAATCTACCTTTTCCCAAAGTTGAGGATGTATCTTGTATCACTCAATGTGAAATGAAAGAATAGTGGAATTGGTGCCGGACTTGTTCACTCACACCTACACAACTAAGGCTTATGGTAGAGCTCGGTGAGGATAGTGGCACAAAAATTTGATGCAAAATGTTAGCAAGAGTCAATAATGTTGGAAAAGATTCACAAATTAGCAAGTGAAACAAGTAGACCAATAGCAATATGTGGTACACGAAAACACACACAGAGATAGATAAATGGGGTCGTGCAACCAAGGAATGAGCACAAAATGTGGAGTCCACGGAAAAAGCTCGTGTTGCACAACTCAAGAGAGATGCTAGCACGATTGCTCAATCGGCGGATACGACACTTGTGCACAACCTATAATATGCAAAATGGATACTTCTATCCCAAGTATGCTATGTATGTATGGTTCCCGGTGTTTCTCTCAACATGATCCAAGATGATCGGATATGACAATCTTATGTGCAATGGGGTATGATGCTATGGCACTTGCTTACAAGCTTCTTTGCTCTCTTTCTTTTGCTTAAAAGCTTTATTTATTTTTTCTATGGCCACTTTTTCACAATGCACAAACCAAGATAGCAATTGCGTATATGCGGGAACAAACTTGTGACACGAGATATGATACCAATATATGCACCACGATGATATGGTATGTATGATATGGGAAGTATGATCACTAATGTGCACAAGTAACGTTGCCAGCAATACTCAAATGGCTAGTCGCGATAGGCAAGTAACGCAAAATGGGCTAGGGTTAACAATGCAATTGCAAGGGGAATATACAATGGTGTTGTCGAGGTTACCGTCCTTTGCGATGATGAGTGTCGGTGTTCTTGATGTAGATACCAAGATGATGTAGACCCATTCCTAAGTAGCCGAAACACCTTAGGAAACGGTAAATACCGCATACTCAAAATCTCAAATGGCAAATGTCAAATGGTGGTAGCGGGGAGCGGTGGTGGTGGTTGATGAAGAAGCAACCGTCCCTAAGTAGCCAAAACACCTTAGGAGACTCGAATCACTACTCAAACAACCACTAATGGTATGGTGAACAAAATGGGTTAGGTTGCGGAAGTCAGAGGTGGTGTAGCGGATGATATGGTGGAGGGCCTAGGCAATCTTGCCAAAATGCCGAAATTTTGGTGGAGTCAAATGGTGTTGGTGCCTATGTAAGTGGATGGGGGATGTCAATAGCTACTCAACGAGCTAAAGAATGCGAAAATCGAACTCTGGATGTGGAAGTTATGGGCAAAATAGTGAAGTGCACGCGGCTGCTGTAGGGGGTCGTGCGCACAGGATCTAGGGCCCATGGGCACGGGGTGCCGTGCGCACGGTACACACACCGAGGGCACGGGGTCACCTGGGACACACGGGTTCGGCGGATTTCTTCCCGATCTAGGCTCCAAATGGATGGATCTCGTTGCTGGGTTTTGGTTGGGGGAAGGGGGTGGTGTGGGAGGGTGGGAGGTCGAAGGGACAGCGGCAGAAATGCACTGGAAGGGCCGTGCGCATGGGGTCTGTCTGGCCCGTGTGCACGGGGGCCCGTGTGCACGGGGTCCTCGAGGAGCAGACGAACAGCTCCTGATCCGTGGCAAATCTCGAATCTGAGGTCAAAATAAAAGTGTGGAAGGTAGGAGAAGGTGGTAGAGGGGTGGATCTACTTGCTAAAAACCAAATCCATGGATCAAATCCAACAAAATCTCATCAAACAAACAAATCACAAAAAAAATTGGGGCTATTTTTGGTGGGGAATTTTCAAATTTAGGACGAAATCACACAAAATTAGGCTAGAAAACAAAGAGGGGCTCCAATTTCGTGAGAAACCATGGCTCATGATACCAAGATGGTGTAGGGTGGAACCCTATGGAGAGATCTTTCACGAATTGGAGGGGGAATCCCCAAGAACAAGATGAACAAAAGAGGGAAAACAAGAGGAACACTCAAGAAGAAGTCAAATCACACATCCACTAGACAATCAAACACATAAGATCCACAAGGTACATGAACAATCAAAGGGAAATAAGATACATGGTAGAGTTCATCCCAAATCCTATGAAGGAGATGAGGGCTTGATGATCTAGATAGATCCTTCCCTCAAGGGGGTCTTCATCCACTAGGGATCTTCTCCAATGGAGGCCTTGAACTCCATGGGAGTGGTCTCTCTCTCTCAAGAGGAGGAGGTAGGAGCAAAAATCACCTAAGAATGAGCTATCACTTTGCTAACCCTCACATATGGTCTAGGTACGGAATATATAGGCATGGGGACGAAGTGGATGAAGAGGAGGCCCAAACAGCAATCACAGCCGTCCATCCTGTAGGGCCCGTTCGCACGGGGTAAGTTGGGCCCGTGCGCATGGCGGTCCCGTGGGCATGGTACAGGCCCGTGCGCACGGGGTGCTCCAGCGCCAACTCTCTAAGTAGTCCATGCGCACGGGTTCTTCAAGGCCCGTGGGCACGGGGTCGCCTGGGAGGTGCAGAGTTGATCTTGTTGCACTCCTTCTTCCTCCTTGTGGCCTTGTGGTCCTTCTCCAACTCCTTTGGGGTGTTCCTCACCAGCTTGTGGTCGTCGGTCTTTGTATCTAAGGACACATAGAGCACTTTGGTGAGGTAGCAAGCAAGTCCAATGGATATTCACGATATTCTTGAAGAAGAGCGGGCTCACCTTAATTCCAATGGCGTATATTCGAGGTCTCGTCATATGTCCTCTTGGGGTTTGGAGAGTAGTCAGAGTGTACATGGGGATGTACGAGGGATGCCCCGCATCACCAAAGTTTACCATGATATTCCCATGGTCTAAGGAACTAAAACACATGCTAACACTCTATGTTATAATAGTTGATTTCAAATGATATTTTATCAAAGTATAACAAGTAAGATTGGGTCGATTCAATTTGTTTGTTCTTCTAATGTAACACTCTCAATGTTGTTTTAGGACAATCGTTACACTTAACGATGTCCGAAGATCCAAAAAGCATGATCACCAACAACACTTGAGCTAATCTTAGAGGCAAGACTGGGAACCTATATTATATCGTTTATCATTTCACACGTGCATATGAGTTTTCCATTGGACCGCATATTCCAGAATCATAGTAGTTATAGCATGAAATATAAACTCTTAATTACGAAATGGAAATATAAATAATACTAAATTATTGTCTCTAGGGCATATTTCCAACAGTAGGCCATCCGAGAACTACTAACACATCATTATGGAGGCAACAAGGTTGATGAAAATTGGCTCCCCAATGGTTTCCCCCTCTGGCAGAGTACCAAAAAAGGCCTCCAGATGGGATCGTGGAAGGACAGAAACCTCCGGATGTAGTATATTAGTAGATAATATTTCCCTCAGTTACGAACCAAGGTTTATCGAACTAGTAGAAGACACCACACAAACCTTGTAAGTAGTACGTGCACACACACACAAAGCGGATACTTACACCCAACATGGGCAAGAGGGTTGTCAATCCCCTTGTACTCGTTATTTGCAAGGATTAAATTCGATACTGGTACATAAATAAAATGAAAAGGAAATTAAAAGTAAATAAACTATAACAAGTACTTTTAGGGCTTTAGTAAATATAAAGTGAATGGAACCAAGGGCTATAGTGTTCACTAGAGCCCTCTCTTTCATGAGCATAGTACGGTGGGTAAACAAATTATTGGTAGGCAATTCATAGAATATCACATAGTTTTGATGATTCTATATGGCATGATCAATATATAGGCATTATGTCTATGACAAGTACACCGTTAATCTTATTAAATCTACTACTATTACTCCACCACTCGACCGCTATCCAGCGTGCATCTTAAGGCATTAAGTTCATAACAAACAGAGTAATGCTTGAAGCATGATGACATAATGTAGACACAGCAAGACCAAATAATATGTTCGAGCCCCGTCGTTCTACCCTCAGTAACAACAATACAAATTTGTGCCTTGCTACTCCTCTTGTCACAGAGTAAAGACACCGCAAGATTGAACCTACTACCAAGCACCACTCCCACTGAAGATAAATCAATCTAATTGGAAAAAAGAGAAAGATAGATAGATCGGAGAGAAATACAAGACTATAAAATCACACATAGATAAATCTCAGAAAAGGCTCAAATGCTTTCAATGAATAATCTGGTCATAAACCCACAATTCATCCGATCCCAACAAACACATTGCAAGAATTACATTGAATAGATCTCTGAAGAGATCATTGTATGGAAGATCGAGAGAGAGAGAGAGAGAGAGAGAGAGAGAGAGAGAGAGAGAGATCTAGCTACTATTATGGATCCGTAGGTCATGTAGGAACTACTCAAACATTGTCATGGTGGCAACAAGGTTGATGAAGATGGCCTCCGTGATTGATTCCCCCTGTGGCAGAGTACCGGCGGAGGCCTCCAGATGGGATCATGGAAAAACTGAGGCCTGCGGCGGCGATAATTTTTTGGGTCTTGCTCTGGGGTTTCCAGAATTTAGGGATTTTATAGCATCGGAATTAGGTCAAACATAGGCCTATGGGCCCCAAAAGGTCAAGTGGTGCGCCATTCCCTAGGGGCATGCCCCTTGAGCTTGTGGCCCACCAGCAAGTCTTCTGGCTTTCCCTCGAAGTTCCTATGGTCTCTTCTGGTACAAAAAAATCACCATAAAGTTTCAACATGTTTGGACTTCCCCCTCGAAGCTTCCAGGGCCTCTTTTTGTCCAGAAAAAATAGTCAAAAAATTTCATCGTGTTTGGACTTTGTTTGGTATGGTTTTTCTGGAAAATCAGAAACATGCAGAAAATAGGAGCCGACACTTGGCACTGAGTTAATAGGTTAGTCCATAAAAACTATAAAAAATGGTATATAGAGCATACAAGATTGATAATATAATAGCGTGAAACAATCAAAATTTATAGATATGTTGGAGACGTATCAAAGCACACCATGTTTCTGTAACTTCAGATAGCTGCTGCAACATGTCAAGAAAAAAATGCATAGGTTGGTGGGGTGGGGGCACACGTTGCTGTTGTAGATAAGCATTCCCTCCAGAAGCAATAGCAACAAACTCGGAGCATGGCACTGGGGATGTGATTCTCTAGTCACCAGCGAGTGGTCTCCTCTTACTCCTTCACCCTCTCTTCATACCTACTCCATCTTCCGACAAAGGGAGAGTGCCTTCCATCGGACGGCTGCGGCCAAGGTGATGGCAACATGAATAAGGGCAGAGGACAAGGAGCGGATGGAAGAGAGAGAGTGAGGGAGAGAGAGAGAGAGTGAGAGAGAGAGAGAGAGGAAGTGCACTTGGCACGACGGAGCAAGGCGAGCAAGACAAGTTGGGGATCACCAATCGAGGATCTCGGCGGGGAGTTAGAAGAGTTCTGAGCGGCGGATCCTTGTTGCCGAACAAAGCCGAGAGCTTGATGCGCAGGTCGTCAGCCAGTGATGTGATGCATGACGAGGGACACGCTCCTCGTACCGAGCACTAAGCGCCCACGAGGATGAAGGCGACCTGGGCGAGCAGTGGCGATGTGACATGGATGTGTGGGCGCAGCATAAGGGAGGAGATAGGCGATGACGTAGAGAGCTACGTTTAGGGGAGGGGATGTAGCGACCCGACCTCAAAAGCTCTAGACTCTATGTATCTGTGCCATCCCTGGATCAGTACGCTGGCACACACAATACATCAATGTATATATGAAAGTGCAATCACATGTATAAATAACTAAAACTAAATATATATACCTCATAAGTCTCAGTGGAAACAATCAAATGGGTGTGGAGTCCCAGCAATGCCATCGACAGGTTGAGTGTAGAGCGTAACCCAACAACGAAACTCACTCGTTGTAGAAATTATCCTGAAACATGATACGTTGCAGCCGTGTAGGTCAGTACATTGAACGTACGGCAGGATCACTGTAAGAAAACAGATGATAAAAACTACACTATATGCAATATGGCTTTGTGGCTCTGTGTCTGAGTTTTGTTTTGCATAAAAGCTGGTTTTATTTTCCCTACAACAAAGGAATATCAGAAATCTTCACTACTATGACATGGTTCCGCCAACCGATGTCTCATAGCCCAAAATAATCATATGTTGCCCACAATTAATTATTAGTCTGATGTTGAGAGTTCTGAGATAGATCCATGTCCAGAGGCTCAAATTGTCCATAACCGGGGACACAGCTAATCGATTAGGTTTTAACCCTCTACAGAGGTTTGTACACTTTACCCACAAGATTCGATCCCTCCCTTTTCGTCCTCGCACTCCATATCATTTGAGAAAAGGACGATCGAAACATGGTCTTCTAAAGAGTTCCTCTAACCAGTGTCTGGTGCCCATCCAACGCTAACGTAGTTCTACATCTGCTGGCACCGTCCCAGCTAGAGTCATCACTAAGGTCAACCAAGCCAGATCCCATAGTGACTTGCGGGTGCACATGTAAGCTTCCAGGCATGAAGTATTCTTCCATGTCTTTGAGCCTGGGTGGAGCTTTCCGCATAATATCACCGTGCTTCTCCAGAATCACTGAGTACTGGGTGCACCAATGTACCCTTCTTAACCATTCTCCACCCAGAGGTATATTGAATTCTTGTCTTGAGTATTGAAGTCTTGAGGCCTTGAAGATGCAGCCCTTGCGGATGCCATCATGAAGATGTCGTCGTTGACATAGAGTCCTTCATACTCAGACCACTCCCGAATATTCATACCAACCCCTTCTACTATGACGTAGCATTTAAATCTAAACAATGTCCCAGGCTTGGTAGCAGGGTGATGGGTTCCTACCTCATGCATACTACTCAATTACAAGGATTCAATACACTGCTGGAGGGAATGATAAAAAGGTGGCACTACATGCAAGTAAAAACAAACATAGGTATGAATAACATGGTCAAAGTGAACTTGCCTGATATTACTTGATGAAGATAATAACGCTTGCGAAAATAACTTGGTAGAACTATTCGTCACTCCATTGAAATCAATTAAGTCAAACATAGCATTCATATAAGCAAACATCCTAGCAAACAATTCTAGCACTCAAAATAACAATCGAAACAACAAGGAATCTCAATAATAAAAACTTAATCGCAAATCAAAAAACTACAAAGAAATACTACTAAGGAACGTCTAAGACTTTACTACAAACATCCAATATAGTTTTACTCTAAGTAAAACTTAACAACAATTAAAACACTAAACTAATAAATTAACAGAATAGAAAATGTAAAACAACTAATTTAACAGAAAATATTTTTCATAAAATGTTAGGAGAAAAACGAAACAATTAAAAAGCTTTTATAAAACTTTAACATCCCAAATTTCCAATTTGGTATGTTATACATTAGATCATCAATGCATATCATATTTTATTGCATTTTGGCTTGATCCTAGAAATTCTACGCAACTCAAGGACCCGCGGAGAGAGTTGGGGATTTCGTTGTTTTCATATTTGAGTTTTCTGAAATTTTGAAAAGAGGATCCATTTGATTTTAATTATTTTCTCTTTGAATATTTCTTTTATAAAAACAAAAGAGAGGGAATAAAATTACTTTTCCAAAATAAAGAAATATTGGAGATTTAATATTAAAATCAAATAAGAATTTTATTCGGAGTTTTATCGCTATTTTATTTGAATTAGGAAAAATATGCATTTTTCGAAATTGCATTAGAGGCCCAAATAAATGTTCACTTTGTCCGCTATATTTTTAGAGGATGGGAAAAATTTATTTCAGGATTTTTGGAGTTCGTTTAGTATTTCTTTTATTTGTTTTTCTGCGCAGAATTATTTTTTTTAAAAAGTTACCGCCTTACCGGGCCGTGTCCATCCGGGACTCCGACCCGGCCGACCCTTTAAGAGCCGGAGGCCCGACCGCCAGCCCCGCCCCGAAAACCTTAGCGCCGCCTGCTCCCCGTCGGAGATCGTTGCCCGATCCGCGCCGCCCCGTCGCCCCGCCTATGCCGGAGGTCTCCGCCGCCGCCAACTCGTCGCCCGACCCCTCCACCACCACCCGACCGCCACCACCGCTAGAGTGCCCCACCACCGCCGCCGCGGAGATCGCCGCCCTTGATCGATCCGCGCCGCCCATCGCCGCCGCTTTGAGGTCGCTGCCGCCGCCGCCTCGTCGCCCGACCCGCCGCCACCATCATTGCCGCCTCACCGCAGCCCATCCGCCGCCGCCGCCGGAGTACGCCACCGCCGCCGCCATTCGTCCCGAGGTAGCCGCGGTTTTCGTTAGAAAACTGTCGGTTTTTTAGAAACCGTCGGTTTTTTCGAAACCGTGGTTTTTTAGATCGGTTTTTTTTCCGGTTTTGGTTATTTAGTGAATGCACGTTCGTTCGTTCGTTCATTTTAACGAACGATTTTCACCCGTTAGCCGCAGACAGCGAACATTCGTCCGTTATCCTGTTCGTCAGTTTTTCTTTTTCTAGGGTTTTTCCGTGATTATTTTGGATCGTGATTTCTGCCCTAATTTTCGTTTTAGTTTATCTTTTCGCTTGTTTATCGGAATCAGGTGATTCAAGCGCCTAGAGTTTTGTCTCGAAGCCCTCTTTCTGTTTAATCAACTTAAACAAGTTTTTCCTACTGTAAAATTTGACTTAAGTCCAGATTAGTAAACGGATCTTGTTTCTTTCGCAGTTTGAGTTTCGCTGCTTCGTTTGATTTGATTCATTTTGCAAACCGGAGTTCTTAAGTTGAACTTTCTGGTTAGATCTCTTATTTGAGGTTTACCCGTGCTTTTAGTTGGTTGCTGTTTGTATGCTTGTTTGTTTGCGATAGAGTACCCGGAGTGCGAAGCGTGCTACTACGAGTCTCTAGGTTTCACGGATCATCAGCAAGGCAAGTAACACTTTGATCATACCTCTTTAATACCCAGTTTTATTGCATTAGATCAATCCTCAAACACTTGCATGGTTAGGATCTGATTAATATGTGTGTTTTGGGAAGTAGATGAGGTAGTATCTATTGCCCTGTTTATTATCAAACCTTTGGGAGTTACTTCTACATTGCTTATAGGTGCTATGCTATGTTTGTAGACTTGGATTGGGTGAGTGTATCCATGATAGATGTGAGTATTGTTATTTAATGGTTAACTTAAGGTGTCTACTTTAATACACATCTGGGAGGATTGAGGCACCTGGGGAACCCAGTGTTGCCTGTTTTTTTGGAAATCCTGGGGTACCATGTGATTCTCCTATGGACCGCCACCCAGGCTCAAAGGGATCATAAGACTATTCATTCTCGAAACTTCCGTGTGAAGCCACAAGCTATTATGGGATCTAGCATAGTTGAGTAAGTTGCAAGACCTCTTTCAGTGGTGGGCTAGCAGATGTAGGGGAAAGTAGGTGTAACTGTCCACCCAGAGTAAAGAGTTATTGTCTCAGAAAGACTATGTATTGTTTCTTCGGCCATGGATGTATTCGAGTCTTGTGGGAAAAAGTGCGCAAAATTATGCAGAGTGTACAAACTAATCATGGTTAGCTGTGTCCCCAGTTATGGACGTTTTGAGTATCTAGTTCTTGGATTATCATGTGGATCTCATCACTCTAAATTAATTTGATTGGGTTTAATGTTGATGCTTAATTAGGATTGAATTCGGTGAACCTTCTCAATGTTTAACAACCACCATGATAGTTAAATTAAGTTTATTCCTTTGTTGTAGGGAAAAATTGGCTTTATGCAAAACTGTAACCACAGAGCTTTCCACCAGCCATATATGCATGTAGTGATAGCATTATTCTGTTCATTACTCTCTTGTGTTACATTGCTAGCATATTCCATGTGCTGACCCATTACGGGCTGCAACGTTCATGTTGTAGACTTTTCAGACGACGACTAAGGTGCCTTAGGTTGTGATCTTTCACTCGGTGATGCCGTTGGAGTTGATGGACTCACTTTATCTTTTAAGCCTTCCGCTGTTATCGTATTTAGATGGCCTTAAGCCATATTTATTGTAATAAGTTCTCTTTTGCGATATTCGATGTAATAAGTGTGTGATTGCTACTCTGTTACAAATCCTTCAAGTACTGTGCGTGTCAGCATTACCAATCCAGGGATGACACCAATATACAGAGATCAGACTGTTTGAGGTCTGGTCGCTACAAAAACTCAAGCTATGACCTATACAAGTTTTCATACAAAACTAAAGAAAATAAAAAAAAATCTACTGTTAAATAATAGAAACAAAAGTAAATTTGTCAAAATTGACAAAAGTTTTTAATTAAAAACAATTAAAACTATAAAGAAAAAGACTAAAACAAAAATAGAACTAAAACAATATTGTTTTGCCTAAAACCCTAATTTGAAATAAACTAAAAATAAATCAATTTATGCTACTGGAAAGACAAAACAATAACAAAACAATAGCAAAAAGAGTCAATCAAAAACCCATTACAGAATTCAAACTAGAGCCAAAACAGGGTTTTGAAGCATATTTTTAATAATTCTAATTTAAGCAATTCAAATTTGAAATCAAATTGTACTATCAGAAACTTCAAGAAATTTTGAATCTAATTGAAAAAGAATCACTCAGTTTGTATTAAAAACCCAAAAGATATAAGAAATCTAAAATCAGAACTATTTATGTAAATTAAAACATAAACAGAAAACCTAAAAAAACCTACTGAGTGGACAAGGGTTTTGGGATGAGATACCGGATAAGGACAGAGAGATGCACACAATACAAACAATATAGTTTTGAAAATAGGTTTTTATTTTGTGCCTGTCAGAAAAACATCAAGAAATGGCATCTCACAAATCGTCGCATCTTACGTAAGTATATAACAGTGGTTTTGTCTTCTAAAGGTCAAATAATCTTCAGATTCTTCAAATTCTTTAAGTCTTTGGAGCTTTCAACTGTTGTAGCTTCAACTCTTCTAATGCATGGTGAAATCCTCTTTACTCCGAAGAGGTCATCAGTTGTCCGATATCTTGTCTCTCTTGGAGGAGCTTTAGTTGATCCTTTGTGTGGTCAAAAGGAAAAGGGGTATATTTTAACTATTTTTGGTAAAAGGGGATATTTGATAAAATCAAAAAAGCAGTAAAGGATGTTTTTTGAGAATAAAGTTTTAGAGATTTCCTATCCTAGGGGCTTTCCAGTTTCTAGGGTCACTTCCTATAGTCAACATGTGCTCTGATACCAAATCTGTAGCGACCCGACCTTAAACGGTCAAGCCTCTGTGTATCTGTGTCATCCCTGGATCAGTATGCTGGCACACATAATACATTAATGTATATATCAAAGGGCAATCATATGTATAAATAATGTAAAACTAAATATATACCTCATAAGTCTCAGCGGAAACACTCAACCTGCCGACTGCGTTGATGGAACTCCACACCCGTTTGATTGTTTCCGCTGAGACTTATGAGGTATATATTTATTTTGACGTTATTTATACATGTGATTGCACTTTGATATATACACTCGATGTATCTGTGTGCCACCGATCTGAGGCACTATAAGCGTGAGGATGGGAGTGGCGAGGTGAGCACGGGTCTATGGGAGGAGGCTACTAGGTTTCAGCCTGCGGCCTTTTATAGCCCATATGGAAAATGATCGAAATACCCCGGCGGGGGCACAATATTTATTGTTGGAATTGGAATTTTATCCAACGGCTGGGGTTGAACAAGGTGAAGATCCGATGGCTCACATCAGATCTGCCCGAGATCAGACGACCAGTATTGCACAGGAATTTCGATCGGACGACTAGGATTGCACATGAATTTTGATGGGACGGTCTAGTGTGGCTAATCGCTATGAGAAACTCATTTAACTTCGGGTCGTTACTACTTACTCTTCTCCGCGGCAGAACAACGAAGATGCTCCTTAATAGGTTTAGCCTTCGAGTCAACTCTCAAGCGGTGCTCAGCCAGTCCCCTGGGTACACCTGGCATGTCAGATGGCTTCCATGCGAAGATGTCCCAGTTCTCACAGAGGAACTGGATGAGCGCAGCTTCCTATTTACTGTCGAGTGTCATGGAAATGTTCATTGGAGCGGATGTGGGATCTTTCGGGTGAACATGAACTTGCTTTGTCTCGCCCGCCGACTAGAGTGCAGATTCAGAAGCTGGCTTCTTGGATCGGAGCAAATCAATCAGATATGTGTTCCTCTTGTACTGTTCAAATTCCACCATGGCCATATGCTCATCAGCGATTTTGGATCCTTCATGAAGACACTCCTCGGCTCTTTGCCTATTCCCAGTAATCATGATTACGCCCTTGGGTTCGGGCATCTTCAGCTTGAGGTACATGTAACATGGACGGGCCATGAAACGTGCATAAGCCGGTCGACCAAGGATAGCATGATAGGCACTTTGAAAGTCCACCACTTCAAACGTCAGTTTCTCCTTCCGAAAATTCTTTTGAGTAACAAAAAACCACATCCAGAGCAATATAATCAAGTGATTTTGTCTTCTTCCCTGGAATGACTCTGTGGAACTGCATGCTGCTCTCGCTGAGTCGAGACATCAAAATGCCCATTCCTTGAGGGTCTCAGCGTAAAGTATGTTCAGGCCACTCCCTCCATCCATGAGGACCTTCCGCAACCGAGTGGCTCCCACACTCGGATCAACCACTAGCACCTGCCACCCAGGGGTAGCAACGTGAGCTGGGTGATCTGACTGATGAAAGGTTATGGGAGTCTTCGACCACTTGAGATATGTTGTAGTCACTGGAATGACCATATTCACATCTCTGTTAATGACTTTCAGTCAACTTTTACTCTCAACATTGGCAAAAATCATCAGAGTGGCATTGACCTTCAGGTAATCCTTAGCTTTTTCTTCATTGTCATCTTTGTCGGAGCATTTTTCACTCGGCTGACCTTCATGGGTTTGTTGAATCAGGAACCTGCACTATCAAGTGGTATGCTTGGGTAAAATCAGGTTACCCTCCTCATCTTTCTTCGTGTGAATGGTGCACAGCAGATCCAGGACGTCCTGGCCCGATTGGTATTTCTTCTTGTTAGGAATCCACTGCTTTGTGGCCTTCTCTTTGAACTTGCCTTGAGCGGATACTGCAGCCGCTTGTGCTTGTCCAGTGGCTTCAGCTTTGCGCTTCTGTTTCTGACTGGGATTGGTGTTGTTGGGGTCATGCTCACTAGCTTTTCCTTTGCCGCTGCACAGGCGGCCTTCCTCTTCTCCATTCGCGTACCGAGTGGCAATCTCCATCATGCAGTTATTGGTCAGGGTCCCAGACCGCTCAAATTTCAGGATGAGCTCTCTGTACCTAGCACCTTCTTTGAAAGCACAGACTGCTTGACGCCCTATAACATTTTCCACCACATGGTGAAGCGTTGTCCAACGCTGTATGTAATCCCTCAAAGTTTCATTCGACTTCTGGACACAATGCTGCAACTTTGTTAGCACAGCAGGACGCTTGCGAGTGCCTTCAAATGTTTTAATAAACACTCGGGCCAAGTATTCCTAGCAGTAAATGCTGGTAGGAGCGAACTGGTTTAACCACGTATGGGCCGACCCTTCTAGCATCAAGGGCAAATGCTTCATGGCAACATCATCGTTTCCTTCGCCAATCTGTACAGCCACTCGGTAATCTTCTAACCATGTGTCCAACTTTGACTCGCCAGTGCACTTGTTCACTCCTTTGGCCAACGTGAGGTTGGGTGGTATCTCTGCAGCTCGTATGGCCCTGCTGAAACACTCGGGCCCCGAGACGAACACGCCACTTCCACTCGGACAATCTCTATCCAAGCCCTCCTGGTGAGCCCTACCCCTGTCAACTAGGCCTTGTACGAGGACTGACCTTGCGTCGAATCTAGGCTCTCTGGGGTCGATTGGATCTCTTCGCTCCTCGCCATACGTGCGTCTGTCTTCATACCGGCAGGGCGCATACGACCCGCTACTCGGAGGGGGCATCGGCACTCGACATCGGTCGTCATGATGATGTCGAGGTGAAAACAGAGCGCGGCCTTGATTCAGGTACTGATCCTGGCGATAACCGCGATCGACGCGCCGTGGAGGCGATCTTAGTTTGTGCGCCGATTGAACTGTGTCTGCCCTTACTGACCTGTTGTGAATCCTGTTGCGCGATGGGGATACGGCTGAATTCTGCTCCCAAGCCGCTCTGAGCAATGCCCGGATCTACTGAAGACCTTCTCCTGCTTTGGATCGGGACGGCTGGATGGAATATGCAATTCGTGCAGTAGCTGCAACATTCTGAATCAGAGTGCGGAATACCTGATACTCATTTCGCGATCCACTCGGAAGTAGTGGCCGTTGCTGTCGATTGGGATTTGGGGGCAGTCTGCAAGCGCGATCTTAGAGTGACTTCTAGAGATCCTCCAGACGTGCGCACTTGGCAACAGTGGCTATGCGAGCGGCTTCCAAAGCCTGGGCCTCGACCGTCTCCCCAGCGATGGGGGTCTGAAGGACCTGCTCGTTCCTACACTGCAGCTCTTCTCTTTGTTCCGTGGTGAGGGCCTGCGGGTAGTACTCGTCGTTGGCGTGCGACAGACCACCACTTTCACCCCCACCACGGGGAAATCTCGGTGGGCTATGCTGGGAGCCAATCACAAGGACTTCTGCCGCTAGGTCGTTGCTTTCACACTTGGAAGGAGTATCTGAATGATTAGACAATGGATCGAACAAGCAAAAGAGGGACTCGCCAGGCTCGATTGTCGCGATCTGCGAGGTGGATGACTGATGGCCACCATGTATTTCACCCACGGCTGAAGCCGAGAGCGACTAGATCGCTTGCGACGGCAAGCAGGGGGGAGGGAAGATGCCACCGGAGCCGACTGATACTGAGTCGATGGCTACAGGAGGAGGACGGCGCAGGAACTATCACGGAAGTGCGCTGCCCCGTGAATAGGGAGCGCCTCAACGTCAAGGGGGGATTCCTGGAGCCATGCTGAATCGTCGGTGACGAAACTAAGGGCACCAAGACGGATCTCGCGACACAAGGACAATCCGCCGTCAGAAACCATGTCATAGGAGTTTGAAGAATGCAACCTCGTCGGAAGTCGCATAGACGACTACCCCATGGTGGGCGCCAGCTGTCGTGGGAACGGATCTGACAATAGAGATTGGGGGTACGTAGGAGAGGGCAGAGCCTAGCTACGATGAGGTTGTACACTAGGATTTACGAGTTCAGGCCCCTCTCGGAGGAGGTAATGACCCTGCGTCTCGATGCTGCGGGAGCTTTGTTGTATGGAGTGTTGAGTTACATGGGGTGCGAACCCTTGTGCAGGAGTGGAGGGGAGGCTTATATAGAGTCCGCTGACCCCTCACCAGCCTCCGTTACGCAATGGTTCAGTGAGACAGTAAAGGTGCGAGCGTTACTAGTAACTCATAAACTTAATGTTCTTTATAGCGACAAACTGATTGCCTGACCATTGCCATCCCGGAGTGGCTCTAGGCTTTCTGCTGCCGAGTGAAATCAGGTGCTTCGAGTGAGTAAGGACAGTCGAGTGGTGGAGGAGTAACCGAGTGGATCTTCTACCGAGTGACTTGTATGCTGTGGTCATTCCAGTCGCCACCTCATTTCTAACTTTGTAAGTCTTGGATTCTTATATGGAGTGTCCTTGGGTAGGGCATGTAGGTCAAGCCTAGGAACCTAAGCTAGGTACATGTCATCGTCACCGTCACCGAAGAATAACGGGAGGTCTGAGTGAGTACAAGGATGGCAAGGCCAGCGATGGGAGTAGGGTGGGGCGGTGAGGCCTGTGCGGCAGCATAGCCGGCCATGAGACGCAGGGGCAGGTGGCATGGCAGGCGATGGTTTGGGCGGCTGGAGCAAGAAGACCAGAGGTTGAAGAAGCACGACGGTCATTGGATGGATATCATACAATCACTACAGCTATAATCGTTTATATTGACTAAGTTGACAAATCCTGCGTCCACGTCAACTTAGTAGGCCCACAAGTCAGCCTCCAAATATGGTGGGTCCTAGCTAGTAGGAGGAGTATTCATTTTTTTGTGCGTAATAAGGAGGCACTTTTTTTCGTAATAAGGAGGTCCTAGCTAGTAGGGGGTCCGAGCTATCAGCGGGAGGAACTTTTTCTCGCAAAATACAGATGATGCGGAGCATCCCTCGACCATCACCATGGACGTCACACCGCCACCACAAGCATGGAGAGGACCTATGACGAGAGCTTGCGCATGCACCGTTGAAACTGAGGTGAACTCTTTCCTCTTCGAGTTTCATTTGGATTCACACAAGTGTCGGTTTCTACCTCAAATGGAAACTCTATGCAATCTTAGGTACCAAGAAGAAGTCCATGAAGAAGCTCGGAGGGAGACCCAAGCACCAGTGAAGTAAGGGAAGGAAGAAGGACGCAAGAAGCACGAAGCGACGGAGGCTCTAGGACCCCCTGGTGCCCGGGCCTTCGGCCACCGCCCAGGGCCTGCCCGCTGTGCACCCCGGGTGCCCGGTCGTGGCCTGGGTGTTGCCCCTGAGCAGTCCGGCCCCCCTCCAGCCAGCTCCCCACCGCCCTGGGTGCCCAGGTCATCACCCCCCTGGTGCCTGTTCCCTTCTGCCTCTTGGCCGTGGCCTCCCTGACCGGACCGGGTGCCCAGTCCTCCGCACCCCGGGTGCCCGGCCCCCCTCCAGCCGGCTCCCCTCCGCTCCGGGTGCCCGGGCCATCACCCCCTGGGTGCCTGGTCCTTCTGCCACTTGGCCGCGGCCTCCCTAACCGGACCGAGTGCCCGGTCCACCGCACCCTGGGTGCCCGGCCCCCTGGCATGTCTCCCTCCGGGTGCCCGATCACGTCTGGTTTGTGCCTGCGTTCACTAAGGGCAAATGACCCATGTACCCTTGTTTTCCCCCCCACTTCGTCCCTAGACTATAAGTAACCCCCACCTAGCTCATTGAGAGGGATAGCAAAGTATATGAGATGATTTAGAGAGCTTTGCTCCTTGTACCCACTCCTCTAGGAGATCCAGACCTCCTAGGAGAAGGTCCCTAGTGGATATCAAGCCCCCAACTTGGGAAGGATCCCTGTCAGTGTCAAAACCGGCGGATCTCGAGTAGGGGGTCCCGAACTATGCATCTAGGTGGATGGTAACAGGAGACAAGGGACACGATGTTTTTACCCAGGTTCGGGCCCTCTCGATGGAGGTAAAACCCTACTCCTGCTTGATTGATATTGATGATATGGGTAGTACAAGAGTGGATCTACCACGAGATCAAGGAGGCTAAACCCTAGAAGCTAGCCTATGGTATGATTGTTGTAATGGTTGTTGTCCTACGGACTAAAACCCTCCGGTTTATATAGACACGGGGAGGGCTAGGGTTACAGAGTCGGTTACAATGGTAAGAGATCTACATATCCGTGTTGCCAAGCTTGCCTTCCACGCCAAGGAAAGTCCCATCCGGACACGGGACGAAGTCTTCAATCTTGTATCTTCATAGTCTTGGAGTCCGGCCGATGATGATAGTCCGGCTATCCGGACACCCCCTAGTCCAGGACTCCCTCAGTAGCCCCCGAACCAGGCTTCAATGACGATAAGACCAGCGCGTGTATAGTCTTGGCGTTGCAAAGCGGGTTCTCCTTAAGTTCCATGTACTGCGAATAGTGTCGGCTATTTTGTAAACATTGCGCTCCTTGGCTTCCACGCCCAATAATGGCCTTCTTCCACGCGTCGCACGAATGCAGCGGGGGGTATCTTTATGTTTTACCCCTAGCTGCGCAAATAATCTGCCTATAAGAGAGTAGAATCGAGATCCAAATCACACCATCTTCCATCATGAGTACTCGTCGGAGCGCCTCTGACCAAAAATCCATTCCATCATGGACCATCGTCGCGGCTCCTCCTCTCGCGTTCCCAGCCCTCTGCCAGGAGATTGGAGGATGTGTTATGTCCCTCTCAACGAGCTAGTGACGCTCCAAGCGGAGGGATATCTTCCTCCGGCCTTTATGGTCCTGGTTCGAGCCGGCTGGCCACCTACAAAGGTGGGAAGCAAGCGGAGGCTACCCAAGTCCCAACAAAGGGGGCGGGTATGCTTCGTCCCCTATCGATAAGGGGGCTCGGTTTCTTATACATCCGTTCCTCATGCCATACGGAGTTCTCGGACTCCAGCTCCATCACCTCACACCGCCTCGTTTACGCATATCCACGAGCTTCGTAGCTCTTCTGAGCTATTTACAGGCATTGAGCCCCATTTTGCGCTGTGGAAGAGGTTATTTTGCCTCGTACCCCACTCTCACGGGGTCCATATATCAAGTGGGCGGTGCGAAATATGGCGCATCGCTAGGACGGATATCCACGGAACCCCTAAGAAGGCGTCCAAGACGGCCTTAGAATGGTTTCGTGAAAAGGCGCTCCGCTGCGGACCTGTTGGATCGGCCTCAACAATGCTCCTCTGAAGAAACGCTGAGTTGGCGTCATGAGCCCCACCGGAGGAAGATAAGGCGTCCACTATTTGATGGGCGGATAAGGTTCTTGGCCCATTCGGACTGACCATGATTGGAGTCATGGCCACGTGCATTATGCGGGGGGTGCAGCCGCTGCAATACAGGGGCCACCCCATATGGGATTTCAATGGAGAGAATGATGCCACTCGTCATGGCCGCCAAGGGCCGGGATCGGTCGAAGACCTGGTGAAGATTCTATCCGGCCTGTACAAGGGGGAGAAGTAGGACTTCCTCCAGACGAGCCCATTGAATGGGTTCTCCGTGAACAACCCTCGAAGCTGGGTAAGCGAATGTTCATTTATCCGACCCACGCTTTCAAAATTAAGTACCTTACTTTATGGTTTTGACGCAGGGTCTGCGCCGGACTGTGGAGAGCATTCATAGCCCGGCTCCACAGCCCGAGGATCCAGAAAGATCCCTTGATCCGTCCTTCGAAGAGGATCCGGACATAAAGGCGAACCTAATCGACGGGGTGTTCTATCAACTCAGCATGGTCAATGCTCTAGTCGCCATTACGGTGACTACCCCGGCCTATCTCCGGCTCCCGGTGATTGTGACGAAGTCGACACCATTATTCCGTCCTTGCGCATTTCGACCATCGTGTACCATGGTGTCTCGCGGCGCCTTTAGGGCAGAGGCGAGGCCGCGGCAGCTGGCCAACAAGGGATCCGGCCCGGCAAAGCGGAAGAGGAGTCTGGCGGATCGAGGCGTCGCCGCAATGGTATAGCTTCGCGATTGTTATTTAGGACAAAGTTCCTAGGAAGTGTTTGAATGCTCATGACCTTTGCGGGAGAAAGAGTGCCCGCGGACTATGGGTGTAGGAGTTGCCAACCCAGCTTCGCTGGCGGGCTCAACGCCTGATGCGGAGGAGGCGGCGCAAAGCGCGAGCGGATACTCCTCAACGGAGGATGCCGGTGACTTGTCGCCACCAGGTGCGAGGTGGACAGCGCCATGAACCATAGGCTCCGCCGGTTGGTTTTTAATGGCGTGCTTCTCCCCGAGGCGTTGAATGCCTTTAGCGGAGGGACACGCACCTCCGTGCTGCTCAAGATGGTTTAACGAGCCACGGAGCAGTATGTAAAGGACATACAGGTAAGAGATTTTAATAGTTGTATATGCCAGTAGCCCCCGAGACTTAAAGTAGTTGGAATAACTGATTTAAGGATCATTGGATATGCAGGGTCTTACAGAGAAGAATACCCGACTGTCCCAGGAGCTACAAGAGTGCAAGGCCCAACTTGAGGCCGCACTAGCTACCGCAGGAGGAAGCACAGAGACCACTCCTGGTAACACATTATTTCGAAAAGATAATCGGTGTGCAGCGTACGTGTAAGTCTGACAATGACATTGCAGGTGGTGCCGGACAGGATCCGGACAGGCAAGAATTACTGCGCCACGGTGAAGGCGGCGAGAGGTCTTGACGACGGTGCAGCGGAAAGGAACAAGCTCCGGGATGCCCACGCCCAGCTTGGAGAAAGAGCTGAAAGGTGTTCGGCCGAGCTATGCAGCTCCGTGAAGGAGAATAAGCGGCTTTGTTGCGGCATCTATAGTAAGTGCTTGAGCGAACTCCTTTGAAAAGAAGAGTTTGGCGAGGAAGTCAATTGACAAAAATATGTCTGTAGGTGTGCTCATAGGTCGCCTTGCGGAGGAGATGCCCGTATCAACGGGTGATCAACTTCCCAAGCTGGTGCAACTGCTCGAACGAATTCGGCAGGCAATGAGCAGCGTCGTCCAGGCCTTATGGCCGTCCCTCTCCCTACCCGAGGGCCTTGGAGAGCTTGCGGAAGCTTGAGGGCCTGCAGCGCTTCCGTTTATGGAAAGATTCGGCCTGCCGCCAAGGTGCCGAGGAGGCTGAGCCATGGTGAAGGCAGCGGTACAAGAAGGCGGATCCCAACCACATGGCGAGGTCGGACTGTGGGGCTGATGGGAAGGAGATCCTGTGAGTTTAGTATACAGCCAAGTAGAGTTGGCGCTAAATTTTCCCAGCGGGATCATAAATTAGACAACTTTGTTAAGCGAGTTGAGGAAGAATCTGATCGGTCGATTTGACAATGTATTTTAAAATGACATGTAAAATGCCTTCTAGCGGATTGTAGATCGTTTGTCTTTGCCGACCTTTTCGCTTCAACCTCGGGACCCTAGAGTCCAGTGTGTCCAAATACCTTCTCGGTTAAGAAACAACGGGGCATGCATGGAGACCAGGCGTAGGGGTCATTAGTGCTTTATCGGACAAGTGCCCAACTAGTTATGTTATATTACATGGTTAGTAAGAAACATCTTCGGGGAGAATAGTTCCGTTAAGGGTTCCTTTCCACTGGAGGCATGCCCTAAAGTGCATGTCGGACTGTGAAAAGCGAGAAAAAACATCCGGGGCAGATAAATAAATAGGTAAAAATCATCTTTCAAGTCACCGACCGAATATTCCCTTAAGAACACTAGCTTTCGGCTTCACCCGGTCTGAGGTACACATCCGGTGACCAGCGATAACAATCGCAGAGGTGCTCCTTTAACTCCTAGCGAACAATCGGGAGCGTAGGGGTAAGCACAAGAGCTAGGCAACCCAGCTTGGCCAAAACTTAAGTCATATCGATGCATATAATGGTGAATAAAAGGTACATGTGGAAGTTTGACACATGTCTTTGGGCATAAGCCCTTATAAGTAAGCTTACGTAAAAAGCCCCAGTATAACAGTCGGACAGCACATCAAGTATGTGCGAACAATGCGCAAGTAGGCCTTTAAGGGCTTGTATGAAAAAGGGGTGAGAGAAAAAAGAGAAACAAAAGACAGCTGAAGTGTAAAAAGTTGGACGGGGGAAGGGGACGAACTCTTAGTCCAGTGCTAGGCATAGAATCTTCAGAGGCGGGCTGCGTTCCATGGGTTCGACTCGAGTCGGTTGTCCGATGCATTTTGCAGATGGTACGCTCCACTGGTCAGGACTTGATCGATAATGAAGGGGCGTTCCCATTTGGGCTTGAGCTTGTCCTTTTTCTTGTCAGGCAGGCGTAGAACTAGTCTTGGCCCGTCCTTCTCTGCTTTGATATCTTCGAGCCTGCTGCTGATAGAATGCGGAACGAGCCTTGGCGACGTCGCGTTCTTCCTCCAATGCGTCCAAGATGTCCTGCCAATCCAGCTCGGCTTCTCTTTCTTCGTACATGCGCACTCAAGGTGTCGGCGCGGGATGGTCGCGTCGGCACCTATGGGGCCGGGGCCCCTTCGTGTGTTCGGTTAGGGGCGGAGGCTGCGGAGAGCGGATCGAGGCGGCCGCGCTTGAGATTTTACCCAGCTTGGGCGCGATGGTCGCGTAAAACCCTACTGCTGCATTGTGTTGTATTTGATCTTGCTCAAGGATGCGAGCAAAACGGTCGAGTGGTGTGCGAAATCCTCGCGGAAGTAGCTAGTCGCCGAGCCCTCTCGCGAGAATAGCCAATGGTTGGAACCCCCTCGTTGTGCATGGGCCTCCTTTTATAGGGCAAGGGTCACCGGCAGTGTCAGCGTGAGTAGAGGGGTAAAAAGCGTAAAAGAGGTGGTAGTTGGAGCAGTCTTGGGAACAGTGCAGCTCTGATGCTTTCTACCTACTTTTGACAGAGGGGACAAAGGCATTAAATGCCCGTCGCCGTCGCCCCAAAAGCTCCCGCCATTCGTCTTCTTCCGCCACGCGGCGGCGGCCACCACCGTGGAGTGCCACGCATCCTTCATGCAGCCTGACCACCGCCACGCTCTGGAGAAGGCCGGAGGCGACGCGTGGGCGAATGAGCTGGGGTGCGGGCACGTAGCATAGCTCTCCCCGGCAAGCACCTTGCCGGGGCCTTGATCTTGCCGGCCCTGGGGGCTTGTCGGGCTCTGTGACTTGCCGCCCCCCCGGGTCCTCGCTAGAAGCGCGCAGGCGCCGCCGGCGTGTCTTCTGCGATGTGATCTTGGTCTTCAGCGAGCTCCTCTCGCCGGGGATCTGCAGGAGTAATGTAGCCTTGAGCCTGGAATGGCCTTCCCGGCAAGCTCCTCTTGCCGGGGTCTTGAGTTTCTATCTCATATACTTTGTTCTTGAACGGCTTGTTGTGGAGCGGAGATGGTCTCCGGCAAGCATTTGACGGATCTGGCTGTGGGGGGCTGCGGCTACCCGTGCACAAGTTGGGGTACTGAGGTACCCCTACCTTAGTACACCGGCAGAGCCCGGGCTGGGCCATACAGTGCTGCCGTGTTGGGCCAGGCCCAAGGCAGTCGCAGATGCTGAAGCCCGTGGCCGCGTCGAATCTGTTCCTGCGTCTGCCGCCTCCCCTCCCGTAACGGCACGCGTCGGTCGCGGCGTCGTGGGAGACGTGGGGCAGCGCATGCAGTTATTAAGGCATCCACCCCGTGACCGTGGTGCAGAGTGGGGTCGCTTCACCCGTCGCTCCGGTTCTGCTTTTTCGCCACGCGGCCCTCATGCACGGGGGTCGTGGGCGGCGAAGGTGGGAGACCGAGCCGTCACGGGCGGAGAAGGCGAGTCGGCCCCGCCCCTCTGGCTCTCTCGCCTCCTGATTGGTCGAGCGGGGCGGTTGAGCCCCCACCTCGCCCCTTTAAATAGGGCGGAAGGGGTGCCCAACAGCCGTACTCATCCACTTCTTCTTTTGCCTTCGTCTTCTGTTCCTCTTGCCGTCATGGAAGGAGGGAATCCCGGTTCTTCGACGGTGGCGGCGCGGGTCGCTTCTAGGCAGCGCACCGCTCCCCATCCCGCTCCCGTGGCGGTGGAGCCGGCCACGAGAGGGAGAGGGAGGGGGCGTGGCCGCGGTCGAGGCCGAGGGCGTGGCCGAGGCGGTCGAGGGAGAGGCGGTCGAGGGAGAGGCGGTCGTGGTGAGGAGCCTCCCCCGTCTCCTCCGGCGTCTCCTGACCACGGCGCGGTCCACACCGGAGATGACCCTGAGTTCTTCATCAAGCTTCGCGGGCGCCTCGTCGTCGCCGGTTGCGGCCCGTTCGCGGGCGCAATGGGGCGGATCCGCCGACGTGATGGAGCTACGCATGAGGGGCTGCGGGATCGGCGGCACTTTCGGGTGAGTGTCGTGTCCCCAGCCCGGCGTGATGTTCTTCGACCGAGGGTGGAAGGCGTTCGCCGGATCCATAGCTTGACGGCGGGTTCACCCTCCATTTCAAGTTATTGGATGGTGACCTCCTCGCCGTCAAGGTCTTGGCGACTATGGAACCCGGTGCGCTGCTGTGTGGACAGCTCCTCGGATAGCGAAGACCCTCCTCGGCGAGAGTGATGAGGAGGGAGCGGCACAACGACGAGGGGATGGCGGGCCCGACTAGGCGTCGGACACCGCTGCCTCGTGCGCCACCGGCAACCCCTCCTTCTGGGTTGCCGGGCTCCTGAACTCCCCGGGGCCGTCTTCTTGGCGGCGGGCGTAGGGAGGCTGCGGAAGAGGAAGAGGGGGAGTGGCGGCAAGGCCGTTACGTCGCAGCACGAGGGCGAGTAGCCTTCGACAGCGTGCTGACGTCCCACTACCCCGTCTTCAAGCTCGCCTCCTCGCTTCGACTCCGCCAAGCTCTGGCGGCCCTCGGGGTGTTCTCTTGGGGTCTTCGGCGCCCGTGGCTCTTCAAGGGCTTGAGGGGCTTGCAGCTGGTTCTTGAACATGCGTTCCCCATGCCCGTCACCTGCGCAGCTCTGAGGGCACGGCGGCGTCTCCGCCACGCCCTCCTAGTCGCTCCTTTCGCCCTTCCCCGACAAGCTCTTCTTGCCGGGGTCTTCTCTCCCCGGCAAGCCTGTCTTGCCGGGGGCTCCTTGACCTACCTCCTGAACCCCTGAACAGAGAAACAGGAGAGGGATCACGGGCACCTTATCTTTTTAATCTGTAAGCCCTCGGGCATTAGCTGTATTTAAGAACTTGTAATCCTCTCTATCATGTTTTTCATCCTCTATGGACTTGTACTAAATTGGATGTTTTTAATGAAAAGAAAGGAAAGCTTGCCGGACTGAATCTTTTACTTGACCGCGTGCCTTGTGTGTTCTTACGCTATCGGGGAGCTTGCCGGGGCGAACACGCTTAGCGACCGCGGGACAGCCCGCCAGTGGTGTCGCTTAGGCAAGCAACCTTGTCGGGCTAGTTACGGCACGCTTAACTTGCTGGCGTGCTCGAAAGCAAGATAAGGGTGCAGCGGCACACTTGTGTTTGTTGAGCGGACTCGGAAACAAAACAAATGCGCAACTAGGCCCGCGACTTCGGTTCCTCCACGTCTGGGTTTTTACAAGACACGCTTTCGTTCAAAGACGCAATCCCGCAGCTCGGTCCATAGGAGGATGCATGACGAGGATGGAAAACTTATCTGAAATAGCAGCCCCAGCAACTCTAGCTTGCGGAGACGAATCTTGGCGTTCGCAGCCCAGTGGGGCTGGCTTGCCGAGGAAGAGCCTTAGCTTTCGCAGCCTCCGGCGACCGGGCTTGCGGATCTTAATCGTTAGCGAGTCTTTTGGTTCTCCTTGTTGCTGCAATTTTAGCCATGAAAATAGCTGAGGTAGATATCGATTACTTCATGCTTATATATGCGTATATAAATCTTAACTATGCAAAACAATGCCGTGCCTTGCCCTTGTATGTTTGTACTCTCGCTCTCGGGGAGCTTGCCGGGCGAACACGCTTGCAGCAGGACAGCCCGCTGGTGGCGTCGCTTCCGGCAAGCCACCTTGTCGGGCGATTCTGACGCTTAACTTGCGGCGTGGCTCGGAAGCAAGATAAGGGTGCTGCATCACACTTGTGTTTGTTGAGCGGACTCGGAAACAAAACAAATGCGTAATCTGGGCCACGACTTGGCTCCTCTCGCGCTAAGCCTCCCATACCAAGGACATCTCACGGCAAGGCTCGCGACGTTACACCCTCTATCCAGCATCCTTTGTGCGCTTTAGCCTTATGCTTGAGGAACTTGCGGTGCTTAACGCGCTTCTTTGAGTCGGGACATCAGCAGCCCGCTGGTGGCGTCGCTTCCGGCAAGCAACCTTGCCGTGTCTAGTTCGCGGCGCCGCTTAACTTGCCGAGCGGACTTCGAGCGAAGCGAGGGCGAAGCTGGTCGCCGCTTCGCTCTTTTACTCGTTGAGTGTGTTGAAGCGAAGTAAGGGTGCGGCTATCCTGCAGGCGAGCTCCTCGGTAGCGCAGGTTTGGGCACAAGCGATGAATGCGAGAGGATATAACGAAAAAACAACATCGGAGTAAGCGCCCTGCACGCGAAGCGCGGCGACTTAGCTTTTCTTTCCTTGTTTCCTCGCACCCATGGAGGTGCCCAATGGTGCGTTCTGACGGCAGCGCAGCGCTCCGGGAGGTGCATTTGCGGAACGAACACCAAAGTTGTCTTCGCCGGGCTTAGGCGTTCGAGGAGCTGCGCTCGTCGGAGTAAGCACTGAGCCGTCCTCGCCGGACTTAGAGCTCGATGGCGCGTCCTCGGCTGCGTAGCGCTCGAGGAGACACGCTTGCGGGCGTAGGGGAGCGGGGCGGCGGCGCGAGCGAACAGGCGTGCTCGGACTCTAGTAGCGATAAGAGGCGAGGTCTTGTCTCGGCGCTTCGCTTTGCTCATACTCGGACGGCGGTCCGGAGCATCCCGAGCCCCGGCATGTTCTAGCCCGACCGCGGGCACCACCTTCGTAACCTGCACGGCGCCGCTGAGTGGTAGTCTTGCGCTGGGATGGACATGGGTCTCGGAGGCGAGACGTGGTCCTCCGTCCTGCCCTCGATCTGGTGGCACCGCGGCGCCCTCGCCGTGTCCACCCTTCCACAGCGTCTCCTCCGCTGCCGTCGGCTCCGGCGGCGGGGAAGACGGAGATAGGTCTGCGACCCTCGAAGCTCGTCTTGAGGCCATGCGCGATTGTTGATGAAGCTGTGAACGGCCGGAGAGGTTGATGAAGAGTCTTTGGCGCGAACGCGGATCAGGTTCGCACAACCTCGACGCCCTACCGCGCGCCCGAGATGTCGGCGCGGGATGGTCGCGTCGGCACCTATGGGGCAGGGCCTTCGTGTGTTCGGTAGGAGGGCGGAGGCTGCGGAGAGCGGATCGGCGGCGACGCGAGCGAGATTTTACCCAGCAGACGCGATGGTCGCGTAAACCCTCTGCTGCATTGTGTTGTATTTGATCTTGCTCAAGGATCACGAGCAAAGCGGTCGAGTGGTGTCACGAAATCCTCGCGAGTAGCTAGTCGCGAGCCCTCTCGCGAGAATAGCCAATGGTTGGAACCCCTCTCGTTGTGCATGGGCCTCCTTTTATAGGGCAAGGGTCACCGGCAGTGTCAGCGTGAGTAGAGGGTAAAAAGCGTAAAGAGGTGGTAGTTGGAGCAGTCTTGGAACGAGTGCAGCTACTGATGCTTTCTACCTACTTTTGTGAGAGGGGACAAAGGCATTAAATGCCCGTCGCCGTCGCCCCAAAGCTCTCCGCCATTCGTCTTCTTCCGCCACGGCGGCGGCCACCACCGTGGAGTGCCACCGCATCCTTCATGCAGCACACCACCCGCCACGCAGCGTCTCGGAGAAAGCCGGAGGCGAGCGTGGGCGAATGAGCTGGGGTGCGAACACGTGGCATAGCTCTCCCGGCAAGCACCTTGCCGGGCCTTGATCTTCCGGGCACAGGGGCTTGTCGGACTCTGTGACTTGCCGCCCCGGGTCCTCGCTAGAAGCTTGCAAGCGCCGAGGCGTCTTCTGCGATGTGATCTTACGGTCTTCCCGCGAGCTCCTCTCATGGGGATCTGCAGGAGTAATGTAGCCTTGAGCACGGAATGGCCTTCCGGCAAGCTCCTCTTGCAGGGTCTTGAGTTTCTATCTCATATACTTTGTTCTTGAGCGGCTTGTTGTGGAGCGGAGATGGTCTCCGGCAAGCATTTGCCGGATCTGGTGTGTGGGGCTGCGGCTACCCGTGCACAAGTTAAGTCTTGAGGTACCCTACCTTAGTCTACCGACACAAGGTGAGTCATGAATGATGTCGCGAGGCAAAACGCCTGCGCCGTATACCACAAAAATAGTGTGAATCCGTGTAAATGCAGGTTGGGCGTTGTCCGCAGCCCCGAGTACGGAATCGAGCTCCTCTACCCGGTCGCGTCGATTTACGTGAGGGACCGCACTAATGCAGGTTTGATGCCGCTCGATATGAGACCATTTGCTCGTTCCACTTGACCGTTGGTTTGAGGATGATAGGCGAAGCGTAATCGAGCTTAATGCCCATATTTTTGCACCATAATTTAACCTTGTCGGCCGTGAAGTTAGTGCGTTATTGGTAATGATGCTATGGGGACACCGTAGCGTGTACTACCCCGGATATGAAGTCTATCACTGGTCGGACTCTGCTGTTTTAGCGGCTTGGCCTCTATCCATTTGGTGAATTTGTCCACCATGACCAATAGGTACCTTTGCTTGTGGGTTCCCCCTTTAAGGGTCCAACCATGTCAAGCCCGGACATGACGACCGGGTAATGGGTGCAGTTTTGAGGCGGTGGGTGGCATATGGCTCTGATTAGCAAAGAGCTGACAACCCACGCATCTTTGGACTAAGTCCTGAGCATCTGCCCGGGCCGTCGGCCAATAAAGTCCTGTACGGAATGCTTTGCCTACAAGGGCCCGGGCTGCAGCGTGGTGTCAGCCTAGTCCGGCGTGAATTTCAGCCAAGAGGTTTCGCCCTTCCTCTTCGGAGATACATCGTTGAAGGACTCCGGTTGTGCTTTTCTTATAGAGTTCTCCCTCGTGGACCTTGTAGGCTTTAGATCGCCGGACTATGCAGCGGGCCTCATTTTGGTCTTCGGGAATGTGACGCCCGGATAATCAAGCTACAGTAAACCTATGCTAATGATGCCACGTACCCTCGATTACTGTTGCTAATCTCCCGTTAGTTCGAAACAAGTTCGAATTCAAATTCAAAATCAAGCAAACATTAAAAAATTTCAAATGTTAAAACTAAAATGTTCGGAGTGAGCCAAATAATGCATAGGTAATTATGATGGAGAAACCCTACATCTTTAGAGGTGTTTGAATGTCCTAACATAAATAAACACTAGCCGAAACAATTAATTAAATGCCCTTTTCAATTAATAAAATATTAGGCTAATTTATTTAGATGCCCTGAGTTACGTGGCAGTAGTATATTTGTTTAGGTTGATATAGGAACCAGTTAGGTAATTATTTAAAACTAAATGAAAACTTAAACAAAAGAAAATGAAAACAAAAAAAACCATGGCCAACCGGGCCTCGACCCAGCCGGCCGGCCCACCTGCGCCCCTTGGCCTATATGGCCTGCCGTGCCCACCCTAGCCTGACCGACATCTGCAACCCCCACTCGCACCCACTCCTTCCCCCTCGTCCCACTCCTCCCTCTCGTCCTTCCCCGATCAAGATCGGGGCAACCCCCGATCCCATCGCCCCATCGGCGCCTCACGCCCGAACCTCCCCCTCGCAGCCTTTCCTCCCTCCGTTCCCTCCTGCTTCGCCCATCGTCGCCCCTGCTGCCCTCACCGACGACCTGCTCGTCTCCCTGTCCGGCCTTGACCGGTGCCCGCCTCCGCCACCACTGTCGCGCCGGCGTCGTCGCGTCTGCCGTGTCTCCCTGCGGCCCGGCGCGAGCACGCCTGCGCCCGGGGGCTGCCGTCGCCGCCACGCAGCTTCTCCGTCGTCCTCGCGCTGCGCCTCCCCAAGCCTCTACTCTGCCTCACGCCTGTCGGCCCGTCCGGCAGCCGGACCTCACCGGCAGGGTCCATCCGGCCTCCCCGAGCCCTCCTCTGCAACGATGTGAGCATCCGGCTCCCCCTGGCCTCTCCCCTCTCCACCCTATGCCCTCCAGCGCCAGTTGCCGCTAGCTCCGCCGTAGTCGTCGCCTTCCGTCGCCCCTGACGATGTTTCGGCCGCTCCTAGCTCCAGACGACGGCACAGCTCGACGCGGCGCATCACGCTTGCCCGTTTGATGCCCGGGTTGGCCCTTTTGGTCACCGGAGCCGCCGGCTCCGCGCGCGCGCCGTCCTCTGAACTCACGCGCATGCACGTTCTAACACTAGGTTAACCCACTGACGTGTGGGCCCGCATGGTTTAACCATTCCCTTAACCACCTAATTAGAACCTAATAAAATTGTTTAATTGAGTAACTGAAAATGACATGTGGACCCATTTCATTTAAAAGCCTGTTAAAAAATATCTAAGTCAATGACATGTGGCCCCACTTAATCTGTTAAATTAATTAAACTGTTAATTTACATTGTCTCTATGACAGTTGGGTCCCACCAGCCACTTTGACCAGTCAACGTTGACCTAGTCAATTGCTGACTAGACTATTGATATTGACCCTGACCCCACCCGTCATACACTGTGGCTCGCACTGCATTATGTGGTAGAAGTATTTACTGATTAAATTTGGAATATAAATAAATCCATAAATTAAATAAACCTTTGAAAATTAATATAAAATAATCCGTAGCTCAAATGAAAATACTTTGTACATGAAAGTTGCTCAAAACGACGAGACGAATCCGTATACGCAGCCCGTTCGTCAGCCACACATCCCTAGAATAGCAAACTCGCAACTTTCCCCCTCCCGTTCATCTGTCCGAAAACGCGAAACACCGGGGATACTTTCCCGGATGTTTTCCCCCTTCACCGGTATCACCTACTACCGTGTTAGGGCACACCGAACACCGCGTATTGCCTTATTACGCTTTGTGATGCTTTGTTTGCTTTGTTATTTATTGTGTTCCCTCTCCGTTACTTCTCTCCGGTAGACCCCGAGACTGCCGGCGACCCCCAGTTCAACTACGGTGTTGACGACTCGTCCTTCTTGCCAGAGCAACCAGGCAAGCCCCCCTTGATCACCAGATATCGCCTATTCTCCTCTATACTGCTTGCATTAGAGTAGTGTAGCATGTTACTGCTTTACGTTGATCCTATTACGATGCATAGCGACATTGTTGCTACATCTGTTGATACCTTACCGCAATCCTAAATGCTTAGTATTGGATGCTAGTTTATCATCATTGGCCCTACATTCTTGTCGATCGCCTTGCTATACTATTGGGCCGTGATCACTCGGAAGGTGATCACGGTATATACTATACATACATACATATTATCTGAGATGGTGACTAAAGTCGGGTTAGCTCGTTGAGTACCATAAGTGATCGATGTGGGGGCCGAAAGGACGGTGGCTCCATCCCGGTAGAGGTGGGTGCGGGTTCCCGACGCCCCGATCGATACTTTGTGGCGGAGCGGCAGGGCAGGTTGAGACCACCTAGGAGACAGTGGGCCTGGCCTGGTCGGCGTCATGATTGCTTCATAATAACACGCTTAACGAGATCTTGGTATTTGATCCGAGTCGGCCATTTGGTCTATACGCACTAACCATCTACGCGGAGTAGTTATGGGTATCCCGTCATGGTATCGGCCGAAGCCTTCTTGGCGTCGGCGACGAGCTGCTGCTACCCGGATGGATGCGTTAACGCAACTTCCTTTGTAATGGAGGTTGCTAGGTCAGTTTCCGGCCGCCCTCGCAACATGCAGGTGTGCAATGGGCGATGGGCCCGGACCCCCATGCGCATAGGATTTAGACCGGCGGGCTGACCTCTCTGTTGTGCCTAGGTGGGGCTGCGACGTGTTGATCTTCCGAGGCGGGCATGACCGGGAGAGTGTGTCGGCCAAATGGGATCGGCGTGTTGGGTTATGTGGTGCACCCAGGAGAAGTTAATCTATTCGAATAGCCGTGTCCCTCGGTAAAGGGCGACCAAGTTGTACCTTGACCTTATGACAACTAGAACCGGATACTTAATAAAACACACCCTTCCAAGTTCCACGCACAACCTAGTGATCGCTTTTCCACAGGAGACGAGGGAGGATCGCGGGTAGGATTATGCTATGCGATGCTCTTGGAGATGCTACTTGGAGATGCTACTTGGAGATGCTACTTGGAGGACTTCAATCTCCTCTCTTCTACATGCTTTGCAAGGCGGAGGCTGCCGGAGCGTAGTCTTTGATAGGACTAGCTATCCCGTCTTATTACGGCATTCTGCAGCTCATCCTCGTCGGCCTCCTTACACATATACCCATGCATATGTAGTGTAGTTCCTTGCTTGCGAGTACTTTGGATGAGTACTCACGGTTGCTTTCTCCCCTTTTCCCCTTTCCTTTCTTTACGGTTGTCGCAACCAGATCTTTGGAGCTCGAGCGGACGCCATCGTCGACAACGACTACTACTTTGTAGGTGCCTACTACTACGTGCGGTGCTGGCCGACGACGACCGAGAGTAGTTTAGGAGGATCCTGGCGGGAGGCTGCGCCTCTTCGATCTGTATCCCAATTTGTGCTAGCCTTCTTAAGGCAAACTTGTTTAACTTATGTCTGTACTCAGATATTGTTGCTTCCGCTGACTCATCTATGATCGAGTACTTGTATTCGAGCCCTCGAGGCCCCTGGCTTGTATTATGATGCTTGTATGACTTATTTATGTTTTAGAGTTGTGTTGTGATATCTTCCCGTGAGTCCCTGATCTTGATCGTACACATTTGCGTGCATGATTAGTGTACGATTGAATCGGGGGCGTCACAGGGAAGCTCCTGCCTAAGTAAGTAGGCTAGGAACGACTCTGTCCACGGGGCGATTACTGCCATTATTTCGTGGGCTGAAGGTGTTATTCATCGGCTGAATCACTGATTGTGTCAGATTGTTCTGTGTTGGGTGGTGCGGCTGCCTCCGGGTTGGTATTTCCGGACTCCTCTTCCCATAGTACGGATGGCTTAAAGAGCCATTCCAGGAAGATGTTAGGAGGGACAGCGTCGCGTTTTGCGCCGATGCGTGCCATTACGTCAGCTGCTTGGTTATTATCTAGGGCTACATGGTGGAATTCGAGCCCTTCAAACCGAGCTGACATTTTTAGGACAGCGTTACGATAGGCTGCCATTTTCGGATCCTTGGCGTCAAAATCTCCATTTACTTGGGATATTGCGAGGTTTGAATCCCCGCACACCTCTAGGCGTTGAATGCCCATGGAGATTGCCATCCGGAGGCCATGTAGGAGGGCCTCATATTCGGCCGCATTGTTGGAGTCCGTGTACATTATCTGAAGTACATATTGGATTGTATCCCGGTTGGGGACGTCAATACGATGCCAGCCCCCAAGCCGGCCAACATTTTGGAGCCGTCAAAATGCATAATCCAATTGGAGTATGCGCCGTACTCTTTAGGGAGTTCGGCTTCAGTCCATTCGGTGACGAAGACAGCTAAGACCTGCGACTTTATAGCTTGCCAAGGTTTATAAGTTATATCGAATGCTAAGAGCTCAATGGCCCATTTTGCAATCCTGCCAGTCGCATCGCGGTTGTTTATAATGTCGTTGAGGGGCACTTCGGAGGCCATTGTTATCGAACACTCTTGAAAGTAGTGTCGGAGCTTCCGGGATGCCGTGAACACCGCATATGCTATCTTTTGATAGTGCAGGGTACCGGGACTTGCAGGGAGTTAAGACAGTGGATACGTAGTACACTGGTTTTTGAAGAGGGAATTTGTGCCCTTCTGTTTCTCGTTCGACGATGAGTACCGCGCTTACAACTTGATGTGTTGCCGTGATATATAGTAACATTGGTTCGCCCAGGTTAGGCGCGGCCAGGACCGGATTTGTTGCCAATATGGCTTTGATGTCTTCGAGTCCGGCAGTGGCAGCATCCGTCCACTCGAAGTGTTCGGTGCGCTTGAGGAGGTGATAGAGGGGCAATGCCTTTTCTCCCAAGCAGGAGATAAAGCGGCTTAGAGCCGCCATGCATCGATCAATTTTGTATTTGTTCGAGGTCCTTTGGAATATCCAGCTGTGTGAGCTCGGATCTTGGCTGGGTTCGCTTCAATTCCTCTACGGATACAATGAAGCCGGGAGCTTTCCGGTGATGCGCCCAAAATGCATTTTCGGATTCACTTGATGTCATATGCTCGGAGGTTGTCGAATGTGAGCCTCAAATCGTCTACTAGAGTTTCGGCGTGTTTGGTTTTGATGACTCGTCGTCTCGTATGCCTCTCTTGTTTTGCCGATCTGGGTAGCGGACATGTACGAATCATGCGCCGATATGTTGCGCCGCGTTTTTAAGTCCGAAGGGCATCGTGTTGAAGCGAATGGTCCATATGGAGTAATGAATGCCGTTGCGGCTTGGTCCGCTTCCGCCATCTTGATTTGATGGTAGCGGAATATCGTCAAGGAAGCACAATGAATCATGCCTGCATAGCATCGATTATTTGGTCGATGTGGGGGGGAAGGGATCCTTTGGGCGGCCTTGTTGAGGTCTTTAAAATCGACACATAGGCGCCGTGATTTGTCCTTTTTGGTACCATTACCGGGTTGCTAGCCATCCGGATGTTTGATGTCTCGATGAATCCGGCTTCGATGATTTGGCCAGCTCTTCTCCCATTGCCTATCTTTTGGGTTCGAAAATGGCGAAGAGCCTGTTTGGTGGCTTGAATCCTTTTAGGATGTTTAGGCTGTGTTACGCTAATCTGCATGGGATTCTGGCATATCTGAAGGGTGCCGGAAAAGATGTCCCAATTTTCCGAAGAATTCTCAGATTCGGCGTCTACATCAGGGTTCAACTGTGCCCCGATGGAGGCCGTCTTTGTTGGGTCCGTTGGGTGGACTTGGAAATTGACTATTTCGTCCGCTGGTTTGAAAGAGGTGGACTTGGATCTCTTATCGAGTATCACATCGTCCCTATTCACCGTGAGCGCGCAGCCGTGAGTTCTTCTGCTGCTAGGGCTTGGATAGTGCCTCGGGGCTAATGTGGCTGTCTTGTTTTCGGCGCGGAGTGCTATGTCCGGATCACTAGCGAGAGTGATTGTTCCGCCGGGCCCGGGCATCTTGAGCTTCATGTACCCGTAATGGGGTATGGCTTGAAAAATTGTGAATGCCTTCCGTCCTAATATAGCGTGATATCCGCTGCTGAACGGGGCCACTTGGGACGTGACTTCTTCGGACCTGTAATTGTCGGGCGAGCCGAACACCACATCAAGTGTGATTTTTCCTGTGCAGCGCGCTTCCCGGCTGGGGATTATTCCTCGAAAGGTTGTGCTGCTTCACTCAATGCGGCTCCAGTCTATTTCCATTTTTTGAAGAGTCTCCTCATAGATGAGGTTTAGTCCGCTGCCGCCATCCATGAGTACCTTGGTAAGACGAAAGCCGTCCACTATTGGACTGAGGACCAATGCGGCTGGTGCTCGGGCTGTTCGGAATTTAGGTTCGTCGCTGGTGTTGAAGGTAATGGCCGTGTCGCTCCATGGATTTGTTGTTGCTACTTGGTAGACTTTGGCGAGGCTGCGGATTGTTCGTTTTCGCACATTATTTGATGCGAAAGTCTCGAAGACTGTTGACACCGTACTGGTACTATTGGAGTGGTTTTCCGGGGCTAGAAGCTCCTCGCCACTTTTGGCCACCTGCCGCAATATCCAACATGCTCGAAGGCTATGTGTTGGGGTGGCGCCTTCTGTACTGTGAATTTTACAGGGTCCGCTGAGCCATCCCTCAAGTACGGTTCCTTGCCATTTATGGGGTTTTTGCTTTTTGGTTTTTGTACCTGGTGCCTGAGTGTGCTGCACCCTTTTGTTACGGACTAGGGTTGTATCCGGGGCCGGATTGTCCCAAAACTTAGTTTCGGTTTTCCGGAAACTCTCCATCGCACAGTACTTTCGTACTATGGATGCTAGGTCGGCGAAGCGTGTAATTTCACAACCGCTGGCGACGTTCAAGATTCCCTCGTCCGTGCAATTATTGCAGAAAATTGAAATTGCATTTTTCTCTCGGCAATCCTTTATCCTGTCCATGACCAGGAGGAATCGCCCCGATAATGATGTCTTTGTTTCAGCGGGCTCTTGCCTGATTAGAGATAGATCACATATGTGCAGGCGGGTGGGTGGAATTAAGTCGGAACCCTACCCATCTCGAGGCTCAAGGGTCGAGAAGTTTCCAAATTGGAAGCTTGGATTGCTGGATGTTGTCCAACGAGTCGGTCCGATGCGACTTTAGGTTCGATGCTTGATCGGCACGTCCCTCCGCTGAATCCGGCATGGAGGGTTCGGGAGCCCAACATGACTAGTTTTTAATCTGGGAGAAGAGTCGCGCATTGTTCCTCTACCACCGCAACGTGGTGGGTGACTGAGGAGAGTTAATCTCTCGGGATCGGTTTTAAGCCCAATCTTATTTTAGTCTCAGCGACTCCCGATATGGCGCGATTCAAGAGATCATTTACGGACGAGAGCTCTATTGGATCCAGCCGCTCGGCGAATTCCGAGCTGACGTGAAGATTGCTTTTGACGACCTGAGAGGTAATTGTCGAAGCGGTGGCCGAATAGGCGGTCATGAGAAGACCACCTAGCCGGATAGTTTGGCCGGTGGCCTGGGCTCCTTTGGCGAAGATACCGTCCTTGAAGACGGGAAGAGGCATCCTTCCTATCGGTGACGACACAGAGGAACTCTCAATGAAAGCACCAATGTCGATGTCAAAACCGGCGGATCTCGGGTAGGGGGGTCCCGAACTGTGCGTCTAGGCGGATGGTAACAGGAGACAAGGGACATGATGTTTTTACCCAGGTTCGGGCCCTCTCGATGGAGGTAAAACCCTACTCCTGCTTGATTGATATTGATGATATGGGTAGTACAAGAGTGGATCTACCACGAGATCAAGGAGGCTAAACCTAGAAGCCTAGCCTAGGTATGATTGTTGTAATGGTTGTTGTCCTACGGACTAAAACCCTCCGGTTTATATAGACATCGGGGAGGGCTAGGGTTACACAGAGTCGGTTACAATGGTAGGAGATCTACATATCCGTATTGACAAGCTTGCCTTCCACGCCAAGGAAAGTCACATCCGGACACGGGACGAAGTCTTCAATCTTGTATCTTCATAGTCTTGGAGTCCGGCCGATGATGATAGTCCACCTATCCGGACACCCCCTAGTGCAGGACTCCCTCAATCCCCATCATAGCTTCATCAAGACCTCTCTTCTCATAGGATTGGGATGAACTAGTACCTTGTATCTTTCCTTTGTTGTTCTTGGATCATTGTGACCTCTTGTGTGTTCTTCGATCTAGCATATGTGTGATTGAATCTAGTCAATTTGAGTGTTTCCCCTCTCTTGAGTTCTTCGTGTTCTTGGGGATTTCCCCTCCAATTCATGAAAGATCTCCACATAGGGTTCCACCCTACAACATCTTGGTATCATGAGCCATGGTTTCTCACGAAATTGGAGCCCCCATCTTGTTCTCTAGCCTAATTTTGTTGTGTTCCTCCCCAATTTCGAAAATTCCCCACCAAAAATAGCCCAATTTTTTTTTTTGTGATTTGTTGGTTTGATGAGATTTTGTTGGATTTGATCCATGGATTTGCTTGGTTTCATGTGGATCTAGCATTCCTCCCATCCATCTCCACCTTTCCCTCCATGAAATCCACGAATTTCTCCCATTTTCCCATGATTTTCCGCCCAAATCCGCGACCCCCGGGCACCCGGACCCCCCGTGCATCCCCGCTGACCACCCCGTGTACCAGCACCCATTACCCCCAGGCACCCGGACCGCCGGGCCTCTTCTCCAGCCCAACCTCGCTGACCACCCCGGGTGCCCGCACCCCCAAAGCCCGGGCACCCGCACCCTCCCAGTTTCAGCTCATCAACGAAAACCGTTTCGGCCATAACTTTCACTCCTGGAGTCCGATTTTGATGTTCTTTAGCTCGTTGAGTAGCTATTGACATCCCCCATCCATCTAGATAGGTTACAACATCATTTGACTCCATCAAAAAATTGGCATTTTGGCATCTTTGCATAGGCCATCCACCGTATCATCCGCCAAACCACCATAGGTTTCCGCAACCTAACCGATTTAGTTCCGGATAGCATTTGTGGTTGCTTCAGTGGTGACTTGAGTCATCTAAGGTGTTTCGGCTACTTAGGGACGGTTACTTCATTATCAACCACCACCACCACTTCCGCATTGCTAACTCTGGAACCACCAACGCTTTTCGCTACCACCTTTTGACTTTTTCCTTTGGGATTTGGAGTTTGTGGTTTTTTCCGTTTCCTAGGGTGTTTCGTCTAACTAGGAACGGTTCGACATCGACAACACCGCCACTCACCTTCGACAATGATTCGTCATCGACCGCTTCACCATTTTGACAACCTAACTGTAAGCATGAACGGTAACCTCTATATCATCTCGGTATTGTGGTATCCCTTCATTGTACATTCTTGCCATTACATTGTTAACCCCATAGCCCATTTTGCATCACTTTCCTATCGAGACTGGCCATTTGAGTATTGTCGGCAACGTTACTTGTGCACATTAGTGTTCCATACCTTCCATTGCAACATACCATATTATATTGGTGTCATCTTGGTATCATCATATCATCCCTTGTGTCACAGGATTGTTCCCGCATATACACAATTGCTATCTTGGTTTGTGCATTTTGCATAAATGGCCATATAAAAAAAGGGAATAAGCTTTTAGGCAAAAAAGAGAGCAAAGAACTTGTGACCACATTGCACATAAGATTGTCATATCCGATCATCTTGGATCATCTTGAGAAGAACACCGGGAACATCATACACATAGCATACTTGGGATCGAAGGCTCATACATTTTGCATCTTATAGGTTGTGCACAAGTGTTGTATCCGCCTATTGAGCAATCGTGCTAGCATCTCTCTTGAGTTGTGCAACATGAGCGTTTTCCGTGGATTCCACATTTTGTGCTCATTCCTTGGTTGCACGACCCCATTTATCTATCCGTGTGTGTGTTTCCATGTGCCACATATTGCTATTGGTCTACTTGTTTCACTTGCGAATTTGTGACTCTTTTCCAGCATTATTGACTCTTGCTAACATTTTGCATCAAATTTTTGTGCCACTATCCTCACCAAGCTCCACCATAAGCCTTACTTGTGTAGGTGTGAGAATTGACAAAATCCGGTACCAGTTGTGCTATTTCCTTGATACATTATTGAGTGATCATTGATCCATCTTCAACATTGGAAAGGTACATTTGGTCTAGTTCTTTCCTTTCAACCACTCACATTTTCTCGAGTCTTGTGATGGATAGGCAAGGCATTTCATCTCCGGTCTTCCACGACAACGATGGCGCGAACAACTACATCACCAAAATGCCCATCTTTGGACTACAACGAGCAATGCGAGGCATCGAGCGACTCACCGCCGACATTCACCAATGCGAAGCACGGACAAGGGACTACACCGACACCAAGATGGATGCACAATTGGATGACATCCAACACGCGTGGGCCAACTACAAGTCTTCTTCCTCTTTGTCATCTTCAAGGCGAAGACGCTCAAGTCGCAAGTCTCGGTGCGACCACAAGATGCAAGTACCACGTGGCACCATCATCATCTTCAAGACGACCGCAAGCCCAAGGTGTATGGCGACGAAGAGCACCATCGACTACAACAACACCATCACCACCAAGAGGAAGCTACGGCTACTACCACCACTTTGGCATCTTCACCAAGTGTTATCAAGGCATATTCGCCTTTGTACGTACGACATCTTTGCCTACCTCCGACGAGTATGCCTACATCGGCCTTCAACCACGACGAAGGTGACGAGATGATCGAGCAGGGGATTTTCCCTTCGGTCATGGAGGAGAGCGATGATGTGCCATCTTTGGCCTTCATCCATGGCAACGACGACGAGATGGTTGAGCATGGGATTTTCCCTTCTACCACGGCGACGTATGATGACTTGAGTGACTTGTGCCACCATATTGACGGTGAGAGTGACTTCACCACTAGCCCCATATATGACGAGTTGCCCCAATTCCCATGTGAGGAGAGCCACCACCACCACCACTTGAGTGACTCCACCATATGTGACATTGAGTGCACCTACCTTGAGGGAGTGAGTGAGCCACCACCACATAGAGAGAGTGAGATACTTGATAGGGCATGTGAGCCACTATGATTTCTAACAACTTAACCTCTACCTCTATTGTGTCTTCTCCTTTGGTGCTAAGTCCCATATATGATGATGTGCCGATCCTCGACAACTTCGTCCTTCCTTCCGACAGACGATGGCCATGGTGGAATATGATGCACCCCCACATGGTTCCATCACGGTGAAGATGATGACCACCATTTGGTCTTTGCCACCTCACCTACACCACTTGAGTGGAATGAACAAGGTAACATAGGCGAAGGTGATGCTCTAGTCCCACTAGTGGACATTCTTGGCATTGATTGCTTGCATGATGTTGATCCATCTATTGTCATGCTTCATGCTAGTTCGACTTCCCCATGTGATGATTTACCCATTTATGATGAGTTTGATGATTGCCATGTGGAGTCTATTAAATGTGATGCCATGTTACATTGTATTTCTTGTGACAATTCTCTTGGCCACATCATGTTTGAGAATCCGTTTGACTTGTCATATGCTATGCATGAGATCAACCATATGTCATATTTGCAATCTCTTCATAGTGACTATGCATATGCCACCAACATAAACCCAATTTGCACATATGGCATAGATGACAAGCCCATGGTTATTGGCATTTATTTTTCTTGTGATGATATTGATATGCTCCCTTGCATCATTTATCTCATATGCCATGCCATGAACACCTAGTTTCGAATATGAATTGTTTTAGATGTTATCCAGTTTCTCCATATGATGTTTCCGCTATTGCTCATGAGGAAACCCCTATAGTTTCCTCATCCATATTAGGAGATTTTGATCCATCCCATACTTTGCATGATCCCACTACTTGTGTGTACCATATGATCCCAATGAATAAACAAGCTAGTGATGTGCCATATACTTGCATTCTCAATTTGTGTCCTCATCGTGTCATACATAACAACTATTCTTTCATGATGGATGACATGTTCTTATACCATGCATCAAATTTCTTTGAGCGATGCTTATCTTGTGCTAACACTCACATGCACATACACATCATGATGGATGATGTGTACATTTACCACACACACACTTCCTTTGGTTTGTGTCTCTTTTGTGTAGGTACCCATGAATACTTGTCAATCTCGCAATCCCACGATTGACAAAATGAGCTCTAGAGAGCAACGATGACTTGGGATCCCTTAGAGTGTGTTTCCCACCGCTCTCTTCACACAAAGACTTCGCGCACTTCTTCTACATGGTCCTCACTTGGCTATGGGTTATTGTCCATTACATATTATATTCCCATCTTGCCATGTTCACTTTCCATAATATGCTCATTCCTATGCCTTTGACATGCATTTGTGACCCATGCTTTGCATTACACATGATGATTGATTCTACTACTTGTATGTGTATTTCCAAGCTTGGTGGAGATGTTGCTTGTTATGGCCATGTTCCATTTGTGCCACATTCCTATGATGATATCTTGCTTTGCAATCATGCTTGTGATATGCCATTTGCATTGCCTATGCCTACTCTTTGCTCACATGACATGATTGCCATGAATTCTTCTAGTGTGTTGCATCTTCGCTCCACTAGTTTGCACGACTTGATTTCTATGCTCTCTCATGTTGCATCCACTTCTTGGATTACTTGCTCCTATCACATGTTTGGTTGCAACAATGTCATTCCTTCACATATGCCATGTCCCATTGATTGCTACACGCTTGCCTTGATTGCCTCACACATGATGAACAATTGCTCTTTCTATTGTGTTGAGTGCCACTCGATTTTCACTACACCCTATGCACATTATGCTTGGATTGTCTTACACTTGACGCATGTGTTTAGTCATATCATCTTCTTGGTTATTGTGAATGACTCTTATGCCTACCATAGACCGTTCATTGAGAGTCTTATGCATGCTTGCTATGATCTTGAGGTCGATGCTTGTTCTCTTGTCAACCGTTTTGGCATCTTTACCTCACATTTACATGCTTGTTTCCATGATGTCCTTGATTGTGCTCAATTTATGTTCTTACATGACATGTCACAATCCCTTGTCACACCACATGCTATACTTGATGACGACACTTGTTTGGTGAATCGCCTCTTGAATGCTTGGTTTAGCACTTATGCTAACCACATTTGTTTTTCCAAGTGTTTGTTATCTTCGCTACTTTTGAAGGAATCACAAGACGGTGTGACATTGGAGAGTGACCATTTCGAGCTTCCGCATGACCAGTGCTTGCACTACAAAAAAAATACACTTCCATGATGATACGTGTTTGTCACAGTAGGTCGCGTTTTTTGTCATGCATGTACATCCATGACAAATTTATGACAGAATCAAGATAGTCATACCTGTGCTGTCGTAGAAGTGTTCCATGACATTACCAAAATTATCATCACAGAAGTGTCCACTTCCATGACGATAAATCGCGCGTCACAGAGGTGCTTTCGTCAAGGGTGACCGACACGTGGCATCCACTGTAACGGAATGCCGTTAAGCTATAAGGTCGGGTTTTGGATCCGATAACCCGTTAACAGCCCCGACCAATGGGGATTTTCCACGTGTAAAATTGTCATTGGCTGGAGGAAACACGTGTTGGCTCATTATTAGGACAGATGTCATCCACTCATTGGACAAAAGGCGCCTATGATACGCCGACACGTGGCATGGCCCAACAGAGGCCCATTCCTGTGAAAAGGCCGGCCCGTTTGACTTGGTCAAAAGGTGACGGGCCGGCCCATGGAAAGCCTATTAACGGCATGTTCGCATATAGCCCACTTACAGCCCGCTAACCCAAGGGCCGTTACGCCCTACCCAAATTAGGCCCAGTAGCGTCATCTGGGCCATCCAATATGATTCCAGCCCATTTTCACTTCTGGCCCATGTATGGCCCATGACGTCTTTTGGCCCATATGAGGCCCTATGTAACTCTTGGCCTATTAACGGCCCATGGTGAAACTGGCCCGCAATGAACAGTGTATCACTTTAGACCCATTAACGGCCCATGGTGGCGGCCCGTAATAAACAAAGTATCACTTTATACCCATTAATGGCGATTATTGATTGGGCGTTTCTTCAGCCCATGTTATCGCCGGTCTTCTCGAGACCATTTATTCTTAGGCTCATTTGAGCATTCATTTACTTACGGCCGTTCTTGTCATATTTCGCTTGTGGGCCAAATTCAGGCCGTGGTTACAGTCGGCCCGTTTGTGGTCCATTAATACATTGGGCCGTTTTCATAGCGTCATCAAATACAGCCTATTAACGATGGCCCGTTATGCTCGGCCCATGAACGGACGATTCCAGCTCTAGCCCGTTTACGGCCATAATGCGGCCTGTTATTGGCCCATGTTTGGCCAATCGATCATACGGCCCGTATAAGGCCCATAGATGATATGGTCCGTAGAAGGCCCATTGTTTCTACGGCCCGTAGAAGGCCCAATGTTTCTACGGCCCGTAGAAGGCCTATTGTTTCTACGGCCCGTAGAAGGCCCACTGTTTCTATGACCCGTAGGAGGCCCAGTGTCACTACAGTAAATATTAGCCCATGGTTATTGTGGCCTAGTTTTAAAAAATAGGTTATTGCAGCCACTAGCAAACCGCGGAAAAAGAACTGCACTGACTACAAGCAAACAAATAAACAAGACAACAAGGAAATAAATAAGCAAGCAACTTATGCGAGGCTATCACGGCTATTACACATATTACATCCACTCGGCATCAAAGTTCACCACCAGTGCAAATATAGGGAACACAAAGACATATAAACGCCAGACAAAACAAGTCGAATCTGAAACCACTTGGAAGAGTTCAAGAAACAATATCCAGGTACCCATAATGCCGGCAAGATGCTTAACAAGCTTATTAACTTTCTCTTGTTTGGCGCTTAAATCCTCCAGTAGCTTCACATTTACAAGAAAGTACGCATCTGAATTCTGCAGGGACTTCCTCAGTCCTTCGGCTTCTTGCCGCAGCAGAGCTGACTGATGCCTTTCAGCATGTAGCTGAGACTGAAGAAGCCAAAGTGATTCAGGCAGTGAGTTCGAAGAGCTTGTGCCAGTGGTACTGGCCAGTAACTCGAACACTACATCAACGCAGGACTGTGGGGTTTTCTCACTATCTACAAGATCGTTTTTATCACCTTTCTTGGAGACCAACAGGGTTGTCTCACTATCTTGAACCTTATCTGCATTACTTTCTCTACCATCGCATAGTGGGGTGCTCTTCTCCAATATTCTGTTTTCATACTACAAGAGAAACAAGCCGACACATCACAGGTTTAGCTTGTAGTATACCAAACTCATTTTGGTAAACCAGTTCAGTAGTAAGGTGGACAGGATAACAGCATGAAACAAACATATATCTATGTACTATGGTCACTGTATTGTCCATATCATTCTAGTTTATGTTCCCTAATCAAGATAGAGACACGCTCAACTCATATATTTTTAAGACATAGCAGATAGATGTAATATAAGTGTGAGAAACTACACAAAGATTGGCAGACTTGTAATGTGCATCACATGAGAACATAACTGTTTATACAACTTAAACTGAAATCAACATAGAGCAAGAAGTTAGAAAAGCAGTCCAGTTAAAGAAATAGGTTTAAAACATACCTGTTGCACCATTGGAGTTTCAATTGGATCCTTCAAATTCGAAAGTAGTTGGTATGAGTAAATCAAGATGATGCAACAAACAAAGGAGTATGGACCATAGCTACGAATCGACACGAGAACAGTTGCTCTCCTGCTTTAAACATGGAGTTTGGGTTAGCTGTGGTGGTCTTCGTGCTTTGGGCACTGTAGTAGCTTTACAAACTGCTCGTGTGGGGGTACTCTGTGGTGGACATGGTGCTTTGTCAACTATAAGTGGGTTACTATCCGCTGGGGTTGCGGTTAGATGGGTTGTAGCTGGTTCTCTGCCCAACGGTGTAAGTGTGCAATCTGGAAGAGTCTCGATTATGTGTGGTGGGCTAGTTTGTGGGCCAGTACAACCATGGTTCTATCTGCATCAATGGGTAGCACTGTCTTTTGTGAAGAACGGGTTTTTGCTCCCTTAGATACTGCCATCATCCCCTCCAATTCAAATGGCTGATAAACAAGAAAAGAAATTGAACGTACAAACATTTTATGATAGATAGATGTGGTAATTCACATATATGTTGTCTAACCAAACAAGAAAGCAAGACACAATTTCACATATATGATGCCTAACTAAACAAGATAGCATGACACAGTTTCAGATATATGATGGATAACTTAACAGGATATAATGGCATAATTCAACATATGATGAGTACCTAAACAGGATGACATGGCAAAACTATATGATGTCTTTCTAAAATAGGTTGGGATGAAATAATTCACATACATGTTGTCTAAGTATACAGGATGGCATGATATAATTGACATAATTGATTCATATACTAAGTAGGCGCACTTTCGCATGTATGATCTCTAAACTAAGCAGATAGAATTCAATATTGTGCATATGATGTGTAAACTAAGCAATGCAAGACACCATATGCATCATATGAGAAATATAAACATTGCAACTTAGAGCATACACCTCGTGGGATATAGGACTGGTCATCTGTCTCTGAATCCTCCTCTCGAGGAGCTCCTCAGTAGCATCGAGATATATGCTTCAACAGTACCATTGCCTGCTCTCAAGACCTTGTTTTCACTCCAGATTTTTTCCATAACCGGCTCAAATGGCTGATACACATGAAGAGTAGTTCAATATACACACATTTTCGACAAATGGAATACGTAATGAAAAAAAAGATGGCATGAGATAATTCACATATATGATGCCTGGCTCCATGGCGGTGCATAATTCACATATATGATAACTGGCTAAAAAAAGGCATTGCATAATTCACATATCTGATATAGAAAGCAATCAGGAGGCATTCACACAAAGCATGTCTAATCTAAGCAGATGGCATGGCAATGCAAGACACCATATGCATGATATGAGCAATATAACCTAGCCAAGTTAGAGCATGCACCTCGGGGGGGGGGATACTACTGGTCATCTCTCTCTGAATCCTCCTCTGAGGAGCTATCTATAACCAGCAACAAATCTGCATCAACAGGTAGAACTGACTGCTCAGAAGACCTTATCTTCACTCCAGATTTTCCCATGACCGACTCAAATGGCTGATGCACAGGAAGAGTAGATTAATGTATAAGCATTGTTGACAAATGGAATACATTATGGAAAAAAATATGGCACGATACAATTCACGTAACGATGACTGGCTAAATAGGATGGCATTGCATGATTCACGTATATGATGCCTGGCTAAAGAAGATGGCATTGCATAATTCCCATATACTCCCTCCGTTCCTAAATATTTGTCTTTTTAGAGATTTCAAATGGACTACCACATACGGATGTATTTAGACATATTTTAGAGTGTAGATTCACTCATTTTGTTCCGTATGTAGTCACTTGTTGAAATCTCTAAAAAGAAAATATTTAGGAATGGTGGGAGTATGATATATAAACCAAACAGGTGGCATTCACACAAAGCAAATCTAAACTAAGCTGATGACATATAAGATGTATAATGTAAGCAATGCAAGGCGCCATATGCATGATATGACCAACATTAGCATGCCAGGTTAGAGCAAACACTTCAGGTGGTAAACATACATGGTCGGCTCCTTTCGAATCTCCATCTGAACAGTTATCTTCCTCTGGAATACAATCTGGAAATGCAGGAGAGGGGGGGCACTTCGCCCACCATGGTGCAGCGTCTGCATGACATTATATTCACACGCAATGGTCTTCTCTTTTTCTCTACATGTTCAGTACGATTGTGTACAATATCTGACATGCATAATAATAAAAAATAGTTAGATTTTGTAAGGCCTAAGGGGTGCATGCAAAGATCAAGACTGATGGTAGCAAACGAGTGGATGTGTCACAGCCCCAGTTCAGCCCTTGCTTGACTTTGCTTGTTCATCATGCCATCATGTTTAAATTCCAAAGAAATTTGAAATGGGGATTGTTGAAACCCTAGCACCAAATGAAATTTAACTAGGTTCAATAAAAATATTTTCAATAACCCAGAATGCCCTTTGGAAATGTTCATAATTTCTGTTAAAGGTGAAAACCTCTTCCAAAAATGATGAACATATTTATAGGCTATTCCTGGATTTTTTGAATTAAACTATATAGTATTTGCATTTGGGCATTTAATTGCTAATAATATTTTAAATGCTCAAATAATCACAAACTGAAATGTTTACTGTTGGAAATATTCCAAACAGTGACATGGAGCAGTTTCATGATTTTTGGTAATACCCTGGCATTTTTAATAAAGCCCTAAATTTACAGGATAATAGAAAACAGAACAGAAATATAAAAGAGAGCAAAGACCTACCTGGACCACTCACCTGGCAGCCCACCTGGCCCAGCTCCAGCTGGCGGCCCAGCCCACTGGCCTGAAGCGGTCGTCCTCAACCTCTACCAAGAGGCGGGCGTGCTCGCCCAGCCTCCTCGCCACCTCGCCACCTCCTGCTGCCGCTTCCCCGACGCGTCTGGACGACGCCACGCGCCACCACGGTCCCTCTCTCCCACGCCCTCACTTCTCTCCCTCTCCTCTGGCTCTTGCTCTCTCGCAGCCCCGAGCAACCCCGAGAGCCGCCGCAGTGCGCCGACGAGCACCAGCACGGCCACCGGCCACCCCACGCCTCACCGACGCGCTCAGAGGCTCCGCCTCGACCCCCTCTTCCTCTCCACCAAGCCACGCCCCGCCGGACGCCCTGGAGCGCCTCCATCGACGTCGTCTTCATCTCCGGCCACCGGAGATCCTCATCGTCGCCCCGCCGTCTCCAGTGCATCCCCGAGCTTTCCGTCAAGGCCGCCGAGTCCGCTGTGAGCTTCTGCTTCGTTCCCCTCTCTCCGTTCCTCCGTTCTCGCGCCATAGCTCCCCCTTACACCCCAGCCGAAGCAGCTCCGCCGCTGGCCATGTCGCCGCCGTGGCCACTGTCACTTAGGGCTGTAACCGAGCACATAGCCGTGCTCAGCGCATCGCCAGGAACCCAACCCGCACCCCAACTGGCTCTCTCGAGCGCTGCAGCCGCGTCCCCACACCCGGCCAAACTCCGGCGGCCGCAAAAGAGCTCACCGCCGTTAACTCCAGACACCCCAGCACCAAACACCGCCACCGTTGGATGCGCCACATCGCCAGCAACTCGTAGCACCCACCCGCGCATCAAACCGTGGCCGGAGCAGCGTTTCCGACGCTCTCCGTCGTCTCGGCCTCGCTGGCGACTCGACGCCGGCGGGTTTGACTCGTTGACGTTGACTGGGTGGGCCCAGTTTGACCCCTGGGTCAATGACATGTGGGCCATCCTTGCTAATTCTAGTTAAGTTAGTTTAGCGCTAATTAACCTAGGTTAATGACTAACCTAACACTAACTAACTCCGTTTAGTTAGTCAACTAACCACTAACATGCGGGCCCAGGCCCCATTGACAGTTTAGTTAGTATTAATTTAATCCTGTTAACTAGCTGTTACACTGACATGTGGGTCCCAGCATCAGGTTTGACCTGGGCTGGCGCCTTTGAGCTGATGACGTCACCCCGACATCATGCTGACGCAGTAATGCCCTTTTCTGGATTTATTCTTCTACAGGAAATTCCGGAAATTAGTATAAACTTCTAAAAATCATAGAAATTAATCTGTAACTCCAAATGAAACAATTATATATGAAAAATGATCAGAAAAATCCAATCTTTCCATCTGTACTAGTTTCATGCATGTCAGAACACTTTAACCTTGCTGTTTAGGTGAAACAAGCTAATGCACTTATATCACTTATTATTTTGGGTGATCATTTGAATCCTTGGTTCAAATGGACTCAAACCTTTATGTCCCAAGTTGCATTAGACCTATCACACATCATATTGCCATGTCATAGCATGCATCACATTGTCGCATTGCATTGATCGTGTCCTTCTGTGTTTGCCGGTAACTGCCCCCTCTCAGTAGACGACGTTTCGACGACGAGATCTATGACACCAATGAAGAACTATATTATCTTCAGAAGAGCCAGGCAAGCAAAACACCCTTGTTCATTCCGATACAATCCCACTCTCTCGCTCCTGCTCTCTTTTACTGCATTAGGACAACAACGATTCATCTGTTACTTGCTGCGGTAGCTGAACCCTTTATCCTTTGCATGACTGTCATTCCACAAGTAAATAGATGAAACCCACTAGTATGAGTAGGAGTTGTTTGAGCCTGTTGTGCCTACTCATTCATGCCTGCTTGTCATGCCTGCTCTTTGCTTAGAGTTGAGTCGGTCTGATTCATCGAGGATGAATCAGAGGTGTGTGAACATGTCCTACTATGTGTGTGAGCAAAGAGTGTGAACACGATTTGGTAAAGGTAGCGGTGAGAGGCCATGTAGGAGTACATGGTGGGTTGTCTCATTGCAGCCGTCCTCAGGAACTGGGTTGTGTGTTTGTGATCCATGATTCAGCTACTACCACGCATTGGGCCCGAAACCAATGGACCCTCTCGGCTTCTTAATCACCCTTGTCCTCTGTCCGGGAGTTGCAAGTAGTTTACGTGTTTGTAGTATCTTTGGAGGCCGTGGGCAGCGCCGACCAAGGGGTGGGCTGTGATGCGGTAGGCACGTGTACACGTGTACCGGCGCCCGTTTGGTGTCTCGGGAACCCTGCTCACATCGTTTGGGGCTGTGAGCAAAACTTCGGCCGGATCTCCTCATGGATGGAACCCGAATAGGCGATAAACCTGGACTAGGGACTTGAGTGTTTAGGTAGGTCGTGGCCGACACCCTCGTTGGGCTTCCACCTGAAGGTTGCCGAGTACATGTCGTGTAAACGGCGGTAAGTGGTGAGAGCGTGTGTGAAGAAGTACACCCCTGCAGGGTTAACATTATCTATTCGAATAGCCGCGTCCGCGGTAAAGGACCTCTGGGTTGCCTATACAGTTCATAGACAAGTGAAAGTGGATACTCTAAAATATGCAAGATAAGTGTGAATGCTATGGATGGCGTTCTCGTAGGGAGACGGAGCGGATCCATAGTGGTGTATTGATATGGTGAATATGTGGACTCGTGTGCGCCACCTCAAAGAGTTACTTGTAGTCGTAGTTTAGGATAGTCACCGAGTCAAAGCTAGCTTGCTGCAGTTAAACCCCACCATCCCTTTTGTTGATAATGATGCATATGTAGTTAGTTCTGATGTAAGTCTTGCTGGGTACATTTGTACTCACGTTTGCCTATTTTATGTTTTTGCAGAGAGACTCGGTCTCGCTAGTAGTTCCGCGTGGACTTCGACGTTTAGCTTGATAACTCAGCTACGATCTTGTGCCCTCGGCAGGATCTGGTAGATAGTCAGGCTTCCAAGCCTTTTTCATTTGTAGATGTCTGTACTCAGACATATTAGCTTCCGCTTGTGCTTTGACTTGTATGCTCTGAATGTTGGGTCGTGAGACCCGTGTTTGTAATATCTCGCTCCTCGGAGCCTATTGAATAAATACTTGAGTCGTAGAGTCATGTTGTGATGCCATGTTGTATTTGCACATATCGACCATATTGTGTGTATGTTATTGAATTGCTTGGTATGTGTGGGATCTGACTATCTAGTTGTTTATCTTTAGTAGCCTCTCTTACCGGGAAATGTCTCCTAGTGTCTCCACCGAGCCATGGTAGCTTGCTCTTGCTCCGGAACACTTAGGCTGGCGGCATGTGTCCTTCTTCGTTCTCGTGTACTGCTCTTGGGAAATGTCACGCGTTGAGTACCGGAGTCCCGTTAGCCCGCTTCAGCCCGGTTCACCGAGTCTGCTAGCCCAGTGCTACAGCCTGGATTCACTCGGCGATGACCGACACGTTCGATCTTTGGGTCATGGAAGCCTGTCCTCGTAAGTTTGTGCCACTTTGGGTTTACGACTAGCCATGTCAGCCGGGCTCCTTATCATATTGATGCTAGCGACACTATCATATACGTGTGCCAAAAGGCGCAAACGGTCCCGGGCAAAGGTAAGGCGACACCCGTGGGAATACCGTGCGTGAGGCCGCAAAGTGATATGAGGTGTTACATGCTAGATCGATGGGGCATTGAGTCGGGGTCCTGACAGGATGGATCCAAAACTAATGATAGCAGGTAGATTATAGCTTCAGTTTAAAAAGATAGACAATGGATCATCTATTGTTTGTTGCCCACCCAACATGAACCACATAGAAGACCCCAGATGAACCAGATAGTAGATAGATACTATTCATTGCTGGCTCGACATGAGACCCACGGGCAATTCAAAACTCAAGATTGGACGATAAAGTAGCAGGTAATAATAATCGATGTATAACGTAAGCAAACACGAAAGACTGCGACCTCTCTTCCAGAACTGTCTAGTCCTCAGGTTCATCTGCTTAGTCGATGATGGTAATGCAGTTGGCGTGGCTGCCGGCAATGGGGAAGATGATCTGAGGCGGCGAAAGAAAGTCTGCAGGGGGGATCTCTACTGCAGTGAACGCTTCTGTCGATGGTGCACCTCAGGTGGGGTGGATGATGGCATGGCAGGAGCAGGACATAACACACAGAGTTTTCTTTGACGCCAATCTGAAAATGAAGTAAATCTGTAAGGGCTCCTTAGAATTGGAGGATTCTATAAACGCAGGGACAGGAAAAACACAGAATAGGATAGGAATGCATGTGCAAAAGCAGAGCATTTGGAAAGATAGGATTTCACCAACTTTGGGTGTTTGGCTCACATGAATTGGAAGAACAGAGGAATGGAGAAACAAAGTGATGCGATGAGTGTACAACCTCTTTGGCATAGCCTTGTGGACCTCAAAGATCATTGGGTTGGACGTGGAGGATGATGATGATCTTTGGTGTGACTGCTTGGAGGCGGGAAGAAGATCCGAGGCCTCTGGAAGCGGCGCCGAGGGTATCGCTCATTGTGATGGACAGTTCGTCATTGGAGCAGCTCGCTAAGGTGTACGACAACGAGGCTAAAGCATGACAAGACGCACAACTTTAATCTGAAGTGGGACCCTAATATCATCTCAATAGATTATGTAAAATACATCACCAAAAGTGCTAGATGTAAACGCATCATCGGCCAGCGCCACGGCCGCTCCGACGATGTCTTTGTAAGTCTGCTCACTCAACTTAATCGAATAAAATGAACTTCACAGTTGAAACTGAATTTTACTGTCGAAACTGATTGAACTAGTAATAGAGCATTGCAATAGATGTTAGGGCGTTAGAGCACTAGTAGCAGAGAAGCAGTGATCTAAATCAGCAGACGCTCAAGCAGGGAACGCACTAGCAGAGAGCAAGTCGTGCAGTAGCACTGCGAGCGAGTGCTAAAGCAATAACTCCTGTAGCTGCCGGAGGTTGTGTAGCAACAACAGCAGCGCAAACGAGAGCAAGAGCACATCAGCAGCATGAACAAAAGCAGGAGCAGTGCAGCAGCACGACCGACAGCAAGAACAGAGCTACAGCGGAGCAGCTACAACTAGTGTCGTTGTGGAAGTCACCGCCGAGGAAGCAACAACATGGGGGAGAGACGCCGTGGATGATGTGGCCGGCGACGACGCCGTCGATGGAGATGCCATGTCTGCTCGGTATCGAGCACCGGTAGCCCAGTGAGATCGAATAAAAGATAAAATGCAGCGGTGAGTGCAGAACCTCCTTGGTGGCGCCGAGTTGGCCTCGACTTCATCGGAGGAATTGGTGAGGGTGCTGCGGTTCCGGTGGGACAGGTCAAGACGGCGTTGTGGGGATTGAGGTGGTGCGATAAACGAGGCGAACGTCAGGGTAGCTCCTTGGAGGTGGAGGACGCGGCGGCTGATCCGGCGGAACGACGAGATCGACAATAGATCCTCATCTGGATGAGGGACGGCGAGCTGTTGCGGTGGACGACGTAGTCGGGGAAGAGTCTTCGGCTGGGCGGCGGTCGGGAGGCCGACAGAGGAGCGTGGGGTTTCGTGGGTTTTGGCGGCCTCGGTGTACGAATGGGGGGGGGGCGAAGGGGGAAGGGGGAGCCAAGCTTAGGGACGCGCTTGTCCGAAATGTAGGGTAAGTTACCAACGTAGCCCCACTGGTTTGACACCGCGACATCGAGCTTCATTTCCGGCTGAGGGGTAGAAGGGGGATTTCGCATGTCTGGGCTGCGGGAGCAATTTTGGATGAGGGGGGAGTTCTCGCGCGCATCCAAATTTGGGGATAACAAGCCACGACGCGGGTTGAAGAAGCGGGAGTTTCAAAGCAGGTGAGATAAAAGATACTCGAGCTTGAAAATTTCGGGATAACAAGGTGCGGATTCCTTGTTCGGCACAACAAACTTAACGTGTAAAAAAAATCATACAAGACACAAGAGAGTCATGTCCCCTTTTACTATAATTCTATAGATGCCATTGAAAAAACTACAAGAAAAATGTAAAAAAAAATCGGGAGAACATGATTACCCTGCATAGTACCAAATCGATTCGCACTTCCCTCAACAACAACAAAAAACAAATCAATTCCCACAAAAGAAAGAGTAATGTCCCTTTTTATATGATTACAGATGCCATGATCTCAAATTTCAATTTTTAAATCCATGTTATGTTGATTTCGAATATATCATTAGGTGACCTTGCGGTTTATAATTGATGTAGTCATACATTTTGATCTTCCATCATATATGAACATTTTACTCCACCATGTGAACATATATATTGTCGTCTACCATATGGACTAAATTTGAATCAATTTTCCTTATTTGAATACGATTGTTGTCAAGTTATACAATAATTTAATCATTATCTTGATAACAAAAAGACATGCATATAGCAGTAATCATATTTCACTATGAACTACATGTACCATACGCTCTCCAATTCAAATATCTGTATCCATTTTATGTTGAATTCAAATCATAGTACATTATTGGTCTAGGTAGCGAGATGTTCGAGATAATCTAAACCCTGTTTTCATACGTATAATTTTTGCCTGAATTGGGACAAGTTTTGGTATAAGCCTCTTGCAAAACCGGAGATTCTCTCAACAAGCCTCGTGGTTCCGAGAGGGAACATGTCACCTTTGTGTGCAAAACGATATACGCTGCCTCCCCCTGATTTTATTTACAGAGGCAACATAGAACTATATGAGTGCCTAGTTAAATTTTGGAATTATTTCGGGTTCATTTGGCCTTTTTATACATTAATTGAGTTTCTAGACTTTTAATGTGCATAATCTAAATATGAATTGCATGCACATGCTCCGGTGCACCAAAGTGGGTTGAAAAATCACACCTGTGTCCTCGGTTGAATTTCTAGGTCCCATGGAAGAAATGGGAATGAAATTCAAACATCTAGGCTCATGACTCTGCTGAGAACATCGAGAAACTTAGATTTTAAATTCATGTAAATCCAAAACTCGGCTGGAAATCATGAAACTTGGCATGGTGTCATGTCATGGCACTAACATGTTGTGGTAAAAAATTGGGCCGATTTGGAAGCTCATGGTTCTAAGAGGGAACGTGCCACCCCCCGCCCTTGAGTTTCTTAACAAAGGCAACATAGAACTACATTAGTGCCATGTTAAAATTTGGAATTATTCTAGGTTCGTTTGTCATTTTTTATACATTAATTGAGTTTCTGGTCATTTAATGTGCATAAGTCAAATTTGAACTACAAGCACATGCTCTCGTGCACCAAAATTGGTTGAAAAATCACATTTGTGTCCTCGGGTGAATTTCTAGGTCCCATGCAAGAAATGAGAATAAAATTAAAACATCTAGGCATCATGGCTCGGCCGAGAACATTGAGAAACTTGGTTCTAAAATTCTTGTAAATACAAAACACGTCTGAAAATCATGAAACTTGGCATGGATGTCATGTCATGGTACTACCATGTTGTGGTAAAAAAATGACCGAATAGGAACAGATTTTGGTATAAGCTTCTTGCAAACCGAAGCTTCTCTCAAGAAGGCTCGTTGTTCTGAGAGGGAACATGTCACCTTTGAGTGCGAAATGATATACGTTGTCCCCCTTGAGTTTATTTACAAAGGCAACATAGAACTACATGAGTGCCCTGTTAAATTTTGGAATTATTCCGCCGTTTGGCCTTATTTACACATTAATTGAGTTTTGGTCATTTAATGTGCATAATTCAAATTTGAACTACAAGCACGTGCTCCCGTGCACCAAAGTTGGTTGAAAATCACATTTGTGTCCTCGGGTGAATTTCTACTCCCATGCAAAAAATGAGAATAAGATTCAAACATCTGGGCATCGTGGCTCGGTCAATAACATTGAGAAACTTGGTTTTAAAATCATGAAACTTGGCATGGTGTCATGTCATGGTAGTACCATGCCGTGGTAAAAAAAATTGGCCGAATAGGAACAAATTTTCGTATAAGCTTCTTGCAAATCGGAGCTTCTGTCGAGAAGGCTGGTGGTTCTGGGAGGGAACGTGTCACCTTTGTGTGCATAATTAAAATTTGAAATACAAGCACATGTTCCAGTGCACCAAAGTTGGTTGAAAATTCACATGTGTGTCCTCGGGTAAATTTCTAGGTTCCATGCAACAAATGGGAATGAAATTCAAAATTCTGGGCATCGTGGCTGGGTTGGAAACATTGAGAAACTTAGTTATTTAATTCCTGTAAATCCAAAACACGCATGAAAATAATGAAACTTTGCTTGGTGCCATGACATGGCACCAAGATGCTGTGGTAAATTTGCAGTCCGATTTGCCAAGGCTCACACATTAACAATCAACAAAGTCATTTTGTAACAAGTGCTATCACGTTACAATCGGAAACACAAGTATTATTGAAACCGTGGGCATTCTACTTACTAGTACCATTTACGTGCCACCATGCGTCCCCATTTTTTATTAGCCAGGAGGCGCCGCGGTGGTCGCTATTTGAGTCTGAGGCGTGCGATCGACCCTAGCATGTTTATCGGGAGGAGAGCCCTTTGACCTCCATCTGCCATCCACCTCTCTCCCAAGGTCTCCATTAATGGCGCCCGAGCCTCTGTTTAATGGCGTGGCTATGTCTCGCTCGACTGAGATTTAAGAGAGAAAAAAGAAAATCTGACAGCACGGATCTTGATGTAAGATAGGGCAGACCTATATAGCATCTACTGCGACTTAGAGCAAGACTTATGAATATATAAGGACAATTTTTTTTATCAAAGAAGGGCTTGCCCCTTCCGATTTTCACCACCACAATTCACAAGAAGTTCAGCACAACTCCAGCCTAACACGAAGGACTAAAAGTACCAGATTGAAATTGCAACATCCCAAGAGGCCAACAAAGGCCAAACATCCGCGCTAGAACCCAACATTTCACAACCGACGACACAATCGACATCCTAAACCGATTATTACATCAAGAGGAACCAGGAAACTGAAGGAAGCCCAGCAGCAACTAGAAGAACAGCAACGCTAGGGTCCCACAACAAGAGTTTTCTTCATTCCAGCCTCGCAACATTGATCTTCCACAGAAAGATAAGGACGATTAATTGTCTTACATAATTAGAAATATAATTTAAAAAGCCACATGCGGCTACGCCCAAAATACACAAGGGCAAAAGAAGAAGGAAGACAAGGATCTGGCTCGCTGATCTCTACTTTCTTGATGCGTTGCTGCAGGCTGCGGGAACTAGTCTCCGCGGCGAGCGGCGATGAGCTCTTTCGTGTCCTCAAGACGCTTCTTGAGAACATCCACGGATTCCTCCACCAGGCTTTGGCGCTCGTTGCGGAGCATGTCATTCTCGTCCATAAGTTTCTTGACGATGATGCCGGTCCTCTTCAACAAGGCACTGGTCACCTACTGCTGGTCTGCACTTCGGACGATCTTCTCCCTCAGCAGGTCGCACTCGGCCCAGAGCCTCTCATTGCCCTCCCTTAGTTGTCGGATCACGCCGGTAGCCTGTTCAAACGAGGCTTTCACGTCGTCCTGCAACCTCGCCAAGGCGGAGATTTGATCCATCTGGCTATGGACGATCGCATGCATGCGCTTTATAGCTTGTCGCTTTGCATGAAAATTTTCCCAGGCCGCCACGGCACGGCGGGCCATCTCTGCTGCATTCGTGGCACGGCGGGACAAATCTGCTACTTCCGCGGCGCGGCCGGACCAGTCTGCTGCATCGACGGTGCGGCGGGACCTCCGTGCTGCTTCAGCGGCGCGGCGGGACCTCTGTGCTGCTACTTCCATGCGGCGGGACATGTCGGCTACTCTCGCAGCGAGGCGGGACATCTCTCGTGCTTCCGCTTCCATGCTCGCCTCTCCCTAGTGGCAATCTCTCGACCCAGAACTCACGCTGGCCATGGCGGGCGCAAGGGAAGGATGCTGAATGACTTGTTTGTTTTTGTGGATGAGGAGTTGAGGAGGAATGTGCAGTTATCTTGGCATACTAGTATTTATAATCGAGTACTAATACGCTCATAAGTGGGAAACCATTTAGGTTGTGATCGGTGTGAACAGGTTTGGAATTCAATATACTAGCGTGGTACTAATACACTCCTAAGTGGGAAACCGTTTAGGTTGTGATCGGTGTGAACAGGTTTGCAATTCATTATAGTGTGGAGTAATTTGGAATGTGACGAGACGCAAGCTCAAAATTTATTGATGGTTCTAGTTTTGAAGTGCGACACTATTCCCGGATGGAGTACTTCTTTTTCTACTCCCTCCTTTCCGGTTTTATAGTGCTTATCTCAAAATTTTAGTTTTTCCATTTTATAAGGCTCAGTTTGGTTGTTCCCCAACACATGTTCAGATTCCAAGGTGCATTAAATCATTGCATGCAAGTATTAAGGGAAAATTGACCAATGCATGTACTTTATGCATGCATGCATTGCAATTAATGCATTGATAAACATATTTTTTTGAGAAAAACAAGAGCATTAATTAGGTGCTTTTGGAAACTACTAAAAATATTCCACCACTCACCATAAACCGGAAAGGAGGGAGTACTGCTGTGTACGTGCAATAACTGGCACCGTCGTATACATATCTTACGGTTAATGAGGCGTTCGACAGGAATAGCCGTGTGGCGAGCTCTAGGCTAGAACTTTTTTCAGACGCATTAAACCTATCTCTCGGGACTTCTCGCACGCACCATCCTGCCACCCACAAAAACTTGTACTCTGAGTTTAGTAGTACGTTATACAGGAAGAGAAGAGGTGCACACACGCACTCGTCCTCTCACACACGCGTCTGTTTTTTCTCGAAAAGGAGGATGATGACCCCCGACCTCTGCATCTGGGAGTCACACACGCATCTGTAGCTACGAATTGTGGTGTTCTCAACCATCCGATTGGCTCTATCATGGATGTACCTATATACTAAAACATGTCTAGATACATCTATATTTTGACAAATGGAAGGCATGTATTGATGAACGGAGGGAGTGCTTGTCATCAAAATGGATAAAAAGGGACGTATCTAGAACTAAAATACATCTACATACATCTCCTTTTATCCATTTTGATGACAAGTAGTACTTCTTACCCAAAGGAGCTTTATATCCAATAGACACAAAATATTCGTTCGACCGTTGGAAATTACTGATCTGATGTCGAAGTAATTGCTGCAGTGCCACCAAAACGCACCATTTCTTAAGCTAAAGTAGACCAAGGTAATCCCTATATTAGCATATTACTAAGATAAACAGAAGGCACTGTCGAAACATTTAGGACGTGAGCTTGTCAATCTGAATGTGGAGGGACACAAGCTTAGCCCCGGCCAGCAGCTTGGGCGAAACTGTGAAGAAGGTCAGCTCCTGCATGCCGATGTCGCCGGGATCCTTGCTGCTTGTCACCTCCATTTCCACCTTGACGGCGTCGGTCGTGCCTTTGGGCTCCCCCGGCGGGCCGTTCGCCCACAGCTTGGGCAAGTAGTGCGGTAGTGGGGACGCCCTCGCTCTGATGCAGACGACCGACATGGTGATAGGCGCGCCGATGTCAAGCACGCTGCCGACCAAGAAAAATGTGCGGCGGTCCTCCTCCGTGAATAGCAAGAGCCGTGGCTCCGATAGTGGCGCTTGCAGCTGGAGCACCTTGCCGTACTGGATCCTGTGCACGGGCATGGGATGTGCGGTGCTGATGTGGTGGTAGAGCACCGGCGGCGGGCCTTCGTAGCCACAGACGGGCACGGGGCATTTGCAGGGCGTGAGCGGACACACGCTCTGGTGATCGGCGAGCTTGTGGAAAGTGACGTAGAGCCCACAGCCTTCGTGCGGGCACTCCACCCTCACCAACGAAAGGACGGAGTCCACCATCGTGTTCCGCACGTCGAAGCCACCGCCGCGCTCACACTTCTGGCACTGCCGCTAGTTCCCGGGGCACTCGATGCGGCAGTCTGTGCAGGCCAGGTGCACTCCCTTGCACTGCAGAAATCAATCCAACAGCACATCAATCAAGAAACCAAGCCGAATGGCCGAGGTGTATTCGAACCTCATACACTGGAGGCATCAAGGGGCGGAGGCATAAGGGGCACTGGAGCACAGTGAGGTCCATCGAGACCTTAGAGAGCTCCATCGTCGGGTCCTGTTCCTGTTCGGTCTGCATGATCTCGTCCTCCTCGTGCACAACCATCTCTCGACTTGTGCTGGGGTATTACAAAGCTTACCGTCACATATTTTATACTCCCTACAAAGACTTATAATTTAGGAACGGAGGGAGTACTACTTCAAGGTGCATTAAATCAACACATGCAAGTACTATCAAAAGAAGAGTCACAGCATGCATGCATGCGTTGTAATTAATGCATCGGTAAATGCAAATTATTGAAATATATCGAGTGCAGTGCTTTGATGTGTCGCGTCAACTCGTACATCAACGAGAAGTTTGATTATCCTCTCCCTCGCGGACTTAACTGCACCTGCCTTTGGCTGTATGACAGGTTGGCCACACACCTGTCGGGCCCACCTGTCATACATGGAAAGACAGGAGCGTCCCTCCCTCGCCCATGAGCGTGGTGGCTGGCAAGACTAGGAGAAGCTTTTGCTACACGCTCTCCCTCCCGCACGCGGTAGACATGCAGCAGTTCAATCGGTGTGAGATGGCCAGAAGCATACTGTAGAACTCCTCCAGTGCAGTAGTACACCATCATTGTTCGACTTCCCGAAGAGGCGAAGAGCCAAGCGCAGCCCGGACGCTCGTGTGGCAGCTTCATGTGTAGAGTAGTCTAGATAGCGTGTACCGTGCCTGTAAGCTTAAAATCGTTGGGGTCGGCTCCATGCTATGTGGCCGTCTCGAAGTTTTTTTAAAAAATTAAAATAGTCTTATGGCCCTACCTGTCACCCTGGTGATTGTAGTTTGCACGCTCACCTGGTCAAGACAGGAATATATATTTGAATTTGTTTTTTTAAAAGGCGGGACTCCCCGACCTCTGCATCAGAACAATGCATACGGCCACATATATTTTAATTTGTGGTGGGTAAATGTTAGAGGTTGCAGCAAATATATTGTACACTGCGGGTCTTTCAGCCAAGTTTAGAGGCAAGCATGTGGGGCCAGTGCTATGATGTGTCGCGTCAACTCGTAGAACGAGGAGAAGCTTGATTTTACTACACGTCTTCTCCCTCGCCCATGCGCGCGGTTGCTCGCAAACGAGGACAGGCTTTTTCTTAGTAGTAGTACTTCTAGAACAAGCTATCCATCCCGCTCGCGGTGGACGGACATGCAGCAGTGGATTCGACACTGTAGAAGCAGTAGTAGTAACATCATTGTTCGTCTTCTCGAAGAGGCGAAGAGCCAAGCGCAAACCGAACATTGCAGTCGTGAACATTGGAGCACGCATATAGCCAGGCTCTTGCATGAGACAAAATTGCTATGTGAGCCCACTATTGTACTAGTATGTACAACTACTTGCTAGTATAGCCCTGTAAACCAGAAAGGAGTATTTGCCCTTCTAGAGATTTCAACAAGTGACTAGACTACACCGAGACGGAGTACATATGGAGCAAAATGAGTGAATCTGCATCGTAAATAAATACATACTAGTTCTATCATTTTCCTCTCCGAGGTGCACAATATTGAGTATACTGCCTAGTCTCTTTTTGACACGCATTTATGTTTCTTTTGACACAATACAGACGCAAGCGCTCATATACACGCACATACAGTCACCCCTATGAACGCACACACGCACGGCACTATCATCTTGAAATTTATGAAGTCACCATAGGCACCTCGTCGTCGACGGGTCCATAGGTGCTTGAATGCCAAGGAGGAAGAGGGTAGCGGTTCCCGGGACGTTGAACGGTCAATGATGCATCCTCAATTACATGCAGAGGGAATTAATTGGAGAAGCAGACTAGAGCTAGCACGATGTGAATGCAATAGAGTTTGGACTCTCATATAATAAAGGCGCCCCACCACTCCAATCCATCTACTCCCAAGTCTCTGCGCAACACTGCTCACTCCAATCCAAGACCAAGTGACCAGAATCCACAAGAACCTATGGAGGCGATGGACGCGAGCGGCAGACGGCTGTGCCAAATCATCCAAGGTACCACCCTGCGGCCCCGCACCGCGCAGCGTTTCTAGACGGTGCTGGCGACCGCAGGCATCGTAGCCCTCGCCGACGCCGGCTTCGCCTCTCGCATGGATGACATGATGGTCAACTCCATCCGCAAGTTCACCGCCGTCAAGAAGCGCGCGGATGACCTTGCCGTCTTGCTCCAGCCAGCGCCAGGCTCCTCATTGCTCGCCACCCTCATCGGCCTACATGGTGACGAACTCTTTCAAGCCACGTGGCCTGCAGTGCCGGAGGTCGCGCGAAGAATATGCACCTCGAGGCCGCGCTCCCCGCGCAGCACCTCGCCATGCAAGAAACCGTCGACCTGCACATCCACGTCTACGAGGAAATCGTCTACATAGGCCACTACAAGGCAAGCAAGGATAGAAAGACATTGGCCTTCTTCCAGCGGCTGGAATCTTTGGACTCCATTGTTCAGAAGCATGTCGACCTGAGTCGAGGAGGTGGACGTCGTCGATGGATGCATCTCTTCTTCTTGCCTCCTGTAACCAGCACTGCATCGCCTCGTGGCCTTAATGTGTTATTAGTATAGTACTCCCTCCGTTCCCAAATATAAGTCTTTCTAAAGATTCCAGCAAGTGACTACTACATACGGAGCAAAATGAGTGAATCTACACTCTAAACTATGTCTTCATGCATCTGTATGTTGTATTCCATTTGAAGTAGTATCTACAAAGGCTTATATTTATGAACGGAGGGGCCGCAGTTGAGCAAACCCACCCCACCCACCGGGTGTCAGCCGAGTTTAGAGTTAGGAGAGAGAAATGAGGGAGGAGAGCTAGCTGTAGCACGGACGCTGTTGTCAGATGGGACTCGTGTTTATAGAATAGGTGTACTGAGCACTCGTGCCTCTTTTTTTTTGAGGGAAAAATTAGTCATATGTCTAGTACCACTAGTTGGGTGCGTGCGACCTATAGCTGTCATCACTTTAGGTCTACTTTTCGAACCGCGGCTATGCTTCACAGTACATATTTTTTCACGCATTTATCCTCCTATATGTACTCCTAGGCTATTTCCACGTGCTCCCATTCGCCGACATGTGGGACATAGAGCATCTGGGTCGTAGTGCATGCATGACTCGGAGCATATGACGGGGTACTTTACATTTCAGACCTCATGAATTACATGCAAACCCCCCGCAGAAGAATAAATAAATCAATGAATTACTACATGAAACCGGATTATTTTCGTGGAAACCGGAGCACGTTCTAAATTTTGGACATAACACGTTTATAAAAAATGACCGAACCTAAACCAGTCTAAGGGCCTCTTTAATTTTTCCCGAAAAAAGGGCCTCTTTGATTCGCAGGATACTGAAAACATAGGAATGGGGAAAGTATGATGGCGATGAACCGAGACGAGGAGAACTCTAACTCAGTTAGAGGTTAGAGATAGATTCTAACCCTGAACTAACTCTAAACCAAAGAGGTGTATGGATGGCAGGGTTAGATTGACAATAAATGCTCTATCTCAATCATTTGACTACTTTGGACCCTATTTTTAGTGAGACTAAAATAAGTCCCTTGGATCCAAGCACCCTCTTGGTGTGGCCGGCTCTTCTGTGGCCTCCTCCCGCTCACAATTGACATAAACGAACCATCTATACAAATCAAGCATGCAAACATGATAATTTTTACTTTGTCCATACAAATAAGATATCCCACTTAAACATACAAGTCGTCAATCAAGCTTCACAAAATAAAAAACACTTCATGAAACAAAGAATGAGCTAACTCATCACGGAAGTTGTTCACGATAGGGAGGGAGCCCAGAGCCCCTCACGCACCGAGGGAGGAGCTCGCCATCGCCGCTCTCGAGGAAGGCTCAGAGAGCCCAAGCCACAGAACCCCTCCGACGCCGGCCCTTGCGAGTTGAGGTCGACACCGGCATGGGTAGCAGGGCCGCTTGCCGCTGACTCGGAACATAATCTTTGGGCCTCTAGAAATAATGCAAGCCTTTAACTAAAATACCTAGAAAGGTGAACTGAATCTTTGGGCCTCTAGAAATAATGCAAGCCAGAAACTGAAATACCTAGAAAGGTGAACTGAATCTTTGGGCCTCTAGAAATAATGCAAGCCTGAAACTTAAATATCTAGAAAGGGGAACTGAATCTTTGGGCCTCTAGAAATAATGCAAGCCTGAAACTGAAATACCTAGAAAGGAGAACTGAATCTTTGGGCCTCTAGAAATAATGCAAGCCTGAAACTCAAATACCTAGAAAGGTGAACTAAATCTTTGGGCCTCTAGAAACAATGCAAGCCAGAAATTGAAATACCAAGAAAGGTGAACTGAATCTTTGGGCCTCTACAAATAATGCAAGCCTGAAATTGAAATACCTAGAAAGGTGACCCGAATCTTTGGGCCTCTAGAAAGATTTATTACCTCCTCAAGCAGCATCAAACAATTCCACGTGTGCACCACAAATCTATAGCAAGTTTGATCAGGATCTACTTTTCCAAATCAGAATTAGCGCTAGAGCAAGCAAGATCAATGATATGGCCGTGAGACAGAGAAGGAACGAACAAACTCACCCCTCTCGCGAGCTCCCTGGTAGATGCACCGCCGCCGCGCACGACAGAGGGAGAAAAACGACTGGTGAAGGGGGAGCAGGGCGACCTTCGAAGGTCGGAGGGAGAGGGTGGCCGGAGTAGGGCGGCGGAGGCCGGAAGAAGAGGGTGACCGGAGGAGAGAGAGGGCGAGCGGTGCTTGGGCGGGCGGCCCTATGGGGAACTGAGAGGAGTCGTGTGAGAGGGGCGGAGCGATCTAGTGCGGGCAGGTGAGATTTTTTTAGGGGAGCGATCTGGTGCGGGCAGGTGAGATTTTTTTAGTTCTCTTTTAGAGGCCCCAGGATAACTAACCCAATTAGAACCTCTCCACCGGGCTAGTGTTTTTAGCTGGGTTAGAGCAAACTAGCTCAAACTAATCCCTCTTGTTTCGATAATTTGAGGCTATTTCAACCCAAACTAGCTCTAACTCAGGGATCCAAACAAAGAGGAGTGTTACTGTACATGCTACAGTGTGGATCCTAGCACATTGTTTTTTATGGCCATATCAGCACGTTTTCTACTACTGGTTCACTGGGCTACCATGGTTCGCACGGCTGGTTCACTGGGCTGCCGTGGTTCGCACTCCTCCGACCTGAGTAGTACTCCCTCCGTTCCTAAATATAAGTCTTCGTAGATATTTCACCGTGGACCACATACGGATGTATATAGATGCATTTTATGTGTAGATTCACTCATTTTTCTCCGTATGTGGTCCATAGTGAAATCTCTCCAAAGACTTATATTTCGGAACAGAGGGAGTAGTATAGTACTAGTATATACCGCATCATTCTTTGCTCCTTATTACTACTCCGACATGTGGGAGTGCCAGCATCCGGGTCGATGTGTCATGCACCAGATTAGAGCGCGGAATGGAAGGGGGGCATCACCCTAGTGGGAGCACCAGTAATTCATGACTATAGTGAGTGGTCATATCACAAGTCTTTCCAGCAGTAACGCGCCGTCAAATCGCACAGCCCCACTCGCTCACCCTCCTCGCCTCTCTGTCAAACCGCCTACCCGAAAACTGTCGCGCGTACTGCCCGGGAAAAGCCCCGCCCTCAACTTTTAACTACGTGAAAATAGTTCGAGCTTGTTCGTTCTATATAAATACAGTACTTACTGTATGTTTATTCACCCGTGGGGTTGTTCAATGAATGGAGGGGGGGAGCACAAGTGAACAATACTACCTCATCTGGGTTTATTGGTCCCCATTGTATTTCATGCCAAATTTTGACCGTAGATTAAACTAAGAAAATGTTCACGCATGTCACCAAACATTATATTTTTCAAAACTATGTTCAAATCTGAATCCAATGAGATAATTTTTCTTGACACGCATTAACATTTTGTTAGTTAAATCTTTAGTCAAAATTTGGCACAAACTATAAAAGGGACCTATAAACCGTGACGGAGGTAGTATCTTATAGTAGTAAGTCGGAGTCGTAGAGTAGTCACCTTAAATAGAGAGTTTCTTTTCTTTAATGCCACGTACACAAATTGAAACGCTTGTTGTGGAGAGAAAAAAGATAATCACTCCACTATATATGGACGCAGGGGCCTGAGCGCTTGCTTTACTAGGGTTGCTCTCTTCATTCTCTCATCCACTCCAGATATAAACAAGACAGCGGTAGCAACATTTTCTCTCTGCTCACCGCTGGTCACAGATCCGGCCGGGTCCCTTCGGCCGGTGTGTATAGAGGACTAAAAGGCGCATCGTTCACGCGGTCATCACCGCCAAGGGAGGAAACCCACAGCTGCCGAAGGGGCCCGATCCTCTGGCCTTGCCGTTCTCTCCGACACAGTGCCGGCTCGGGAGGTCCTCCGACCCTTCTTCCCCGCCAGATTGTCCATGAGATCCGACTCTTTGCCGCCGACATCCCGGCGACCCTCAGGTATAAGTTCTTCGAAAACGGCCTTGCTCTACTGCCCCAGCTCCCCACGTGTCTGCATGTGCATCTTTTTCTACTCCCATCAGCTCTTCCAAAGCCACCTAAATTTTTAGTATTATTAGAGGTAAAGCTACTTCATGCATTCGAATCTAAGGCTTTCTTCAAACAACCTAGAAAGGGGGGAAAGTTGTAGCATGAATCTAGGACTTGATTCAAAGAGGAAATAATATGGTGAAAGTAGTAGAGACCGGATACCCAACCGGTCTCTTGGTTGAAAAGGGAAATAATGGGAGAACACAGTACAAACTGGATAAGGAACAGATCAATTTTTGGTTGAAAAAAGGATAGAAAGTGGCGGCTGGTGGACAAGTCAACAGAGTATGTCCAGGATTAGATTTGCTACCATCACATAGTAAAAGGTCTCCATGATTAGATTTGATGCCCTCACATAGTAAAAGGTCTCAGGATTAGATTTAGTGCCCTCACATAGTAAAAGGCCTTAGATTTGCTACCCTCACATAGTAAAAGGTCTCAGGATTAGATTTGCTGCCCTCACATAGTAAAAGGTCTCCAGTATTATATTTGCTGCCCTCACATAGTAAAAGGTCTCCAGGATTAGGTTTGCTGCCCTCACATAGCGTGAACAAGCTCGGCATCACCACTTTATGCCTCCTTGTAGGTACATTGTGCTGATGCGTCCACTGTCGCATGTCCTTATACCAACCTTTTGTTGTAAGGGCTCATGTAAAATGAAGAGATCACACTGTTACCGTAGAGACATGTCTAACCAGTGTTATTGTTAATCTAATGCCTCCAGTGATGAGATGCAATTAAACTGTGTTACAAATGGCACCCCTGCTGTTTTCCCCAGTATGATAAGTAAGTTGCTCCTTTACGCTGCTGAGTGTCCTGGTGTCCCCACGGTCCCATGCCCTTAAACCAACTCTTTAGCTGCTGTTGATTTACTGTGTCTGGTAAACAAGCAATGCCACCATTATAGTAATCCCATATCTGAGGAATCTCATTGTTGATCGTAATGCTTCTGGTAACATTAAGCATTGCTGACGTTTTAAAATTTCTATTATCCTTGCGTGATTGTCATGAACATAATTAAGATGCTTCTTTTCATTTCGTATATATTTCGTATATTCTTATTGACCAGCAACTGTTTACTTTCTATCATTTTGTGCAGATAGGGATATCTATTTCACCTTGTTGCTATTGTGACCTTTTGGTGAACTGCACAAAACACTTTTTTCTGGAATGAGTGTCTTGTGTAGTTCAACTAAAATGTCAGGTGACATCTCTCAATTTTGGTGGAACTGCAAAAATGGTTCAACTAAAGTGAAACCATGCTCTCCTGTCTCTTTGTTTGTGCTATGCAAACATGCTGTGCAAACAGGAATACTCTACTACAGATGTTGCGACGGTCAAGAGCATTCGCCAAGTTCTTCGATTGTATGACATGGCTAGCCAAGATGGATTTAATACCGATATTTACTTTATCAAAAGGCTCTAATGGGTTGGTTCTGAATCTTGCAAGCTGGGAATCAGTGAGATCTGTAGGCATCTTTGTTGTACTTATTATTTGAATCTTATCTGTTGATTCTGAATCTTGCAAGCTAGGAATCAATGAGACGTGTAGGCATCTTTGTTGTACTTATTATTTGGATCTTATTTGTTGGTTCTGAATCTTGCAAGCTGGGAATCAATGAGATGTGTAGGCATCTTTGTTGTACTTGTTTTTTGGATCTTATTTGTTGGTTCTGAATCTTGCAAGCTGGGACACACGGCATGATGATGCAGAGGACAGCAACCATAACAAACAGTTCATACTTGGTAGTATTATCTTTGTGAAAGTGCGACAAATGTGTTGATCGTGTGCGTCCTAAGAATAATAATTCTAATTGTTGTGCATGTTGATCCCGTGGCACTGATAGAACGAGCCAATGCTTTGCTTGTTTTAAGTATAAATTTCTATTAAAGCTAATTAAATTTAAGTAAATTGACCACTAACTCCTATTATTACAGTACCAATATAGACCCGCTCATGAATCGACGTGTGGTCGGAGTAGGTTTCTTAATGGAGGCGTTTTAATGCGCCGAGGGCGCATCTTCTGCCGGGCATGCAGCGGGCGAGGGAGGGGTAGTAACTGTTATCGCCTGTACACACTCAGCTTACTGTTGAATCCAGCTCCCAAAGAGCTGAAAAACGAACTGCTACCGCCGCCTACACACTCGTTCACTCGAAGAGACTCCAATGGCGATCCGAGGGGTGAGCCTGCTGGATATGGACTTCAGCAAGGAGTTAGTTCGCCGTTCAGTCCTATGGCTGCACCAAGTTGAATGTGATGTACACCAACGATACAGACTCGGTGAAGCTCTGCCTCGCCTCAGTCCTATGGCTGCAATAGGTTCTGGAGCATTCGCCCGTTTCATCGGCAGCGCCGACTGCACCTTCGCTACAGTGGAGAGAAGGAAGAACGTGACATTACGGCCATCTGGTGCAACAAGCTTGTCGACATCCAGAAGCAATACAAGATCATCAGCAACGGGCAGGAGAAGGACTCCGTGGTTGACCTCGCTGAGACCATCATCGACCCCTGATAAGCCAACATGAAAGAAGACGACCTGAACACGTGGGAGGTACCTCTGAATCTAGCCTACATAACCTACGCGGCCAAGGACGCATACGCATGCTATGACATGTACAGCCAGATCTTGGACATGAGGGCGTGTCTACTTCCCATAACCACGAGTACACGGACAGCCGTAGCGTCATGATCAAGCGTGCCAGGAAGGTCTAGATATTGTACTTTATCTGTTTATAAGCACCTTTATCATCTGAGTGTTTCATGCATTAGCCTATGTGTCGTAATTATCTATTTTGTCCGAAATATTTCTTTTAAGAACCCATAAACCTGATTGCTTTTTAGTGGCTATTTGCTAATGTATGTAAACTAGTTCACTTGTCCGTAAAAAAAACTAGTTCACTTGGCTGCCGTGCTTTGAATCTCCTTCCTCCCAACATATTCCTCTCCTCAGGTGGACCCAGCAGGTCTCTGAATTTTCTCCCAGTTTCTTTTTTGATGTAAACTGAGTTTTCTCCCAGTACTTTCCCCTAGAACCAACTCAACTATCCCACGTCTAGCCTAAAAATAATAATACCCCACGTACTATTAACTCATCAAATTAAAATGATATTTTATTTCGTAAGTTGAAAGTTCTTACAAAATATTAATAATAATTGTTTATATATAACTTGCCAAGTTAACTCCTAGTGATTGCGTACATAAGCTTGCAAAGATTTTACTGACGTGCAATCATGTGTTTATGTTTTTATAACATTTCTCCGTCTAGCCCAACTTGATATTTTCACCCAGCCCAGCAAGTCCGCGGATTTCGAGAAAAATGCAAATGGGATTTAAACAGGCTGCATAGATGCTACATCATTGTTTCACCCAGCCCACCAAATGGACTAAAAAAACAAATGGACTGGCCAACATGTGGGCCAGTAGGTCGAAGCCTAAGAAGGCGTTGGATTTACATCCAACGGCCGCATTCTTCTTCAATCTCTCGCCTTCTTCCCCAGCTGCGAAACTGCTCGCTCCCAGCCTTCGGTGTCCAAAGCGGTGTTGTTTTGCACTCTCGGTGACGCTACCCGCCGACGGCGAGCCATCCCTCCACTCCGCACCTCCTGTTATTCTCTGCCGAGTGTAGGCCCACCCGCACCAACCAGTCAAGTTTCCCACTCCTCTCCGCTCACGACTCCACTGCCGCGTCTTCCCCATCTCCGGGTTGTTCCAGTCTGGGGCCTTGTCGTCGTCCATCGCCTCGGTGCACTTGGCATGACGTGGTCAACATACGAGAGTCATCGGAAGAGGACTGTATGTGGAGAGCCTGACGGCTGGGACCCATGAGGTCCATGGTCACACGCAAGGAAAGTTCCTCCTAATTACGCACTATACGTGCACTGTACATGGGAAGGGCTTTTGTATTTCGCGAGAAAATCGCCCCCCCCCGCCGCTGACAGGTCGGACCCACCAGCTATATCTTCGCACGCAAGGAAGTGCCTCCTTATTACGCACAAAAAATGAATACCCCCTGCTAGCTGGGACCCACCATAGTGGATGGCTGACTTGTGGGCTTACTAAGTTGACGAGGACGGAGGGCTTTGTCATCTTAGTCAATATGAACGATTCTAGCTCCAGTGACGGTACGATGTCCATCCAATGGCCATAGTGCTTCTTCAACCTCTGGTCTTCTTGCTCCAGCCGCCCAAAGCAGCACCGTTCGTGCCGCGTGCTCTTGCCTCCCGTGGCCGGCTGTGATGCCGCGGAGGCCTCACTGCCCCCTACTACTCCCACCGCTGGCCTAGGGTATCGCTCTACTCACCCACACCCCCTGTTATTCTGCGGTGACGGCAGCCTCACGCCACAGCCGAACCAGTGAACCCTCGTACTCCTCTCCGCGTGGGCATCCACTGCCGCGTCTTCCCCGGCTCTGCGTCGTCCCCTTCCTAGGCCTCGCCGTCGTCCACCACCTTGGTGCTCTTGGCGCGGCGTGGTCAATGTGGTCAACAACCGAGTTCCATTGGAAGAGTACTGTACGTGGAGAGGCTGACAGCTGGGTCCAAGGCCACAACCCAGTTTTTTTGTGATTTGCCAAGTAAGTCGGTTTGTCAGGCCTGTTGGGCTGCAAATCTTTCAAGATGAGGAGAGCTTCATTCGGCTAGCCGAGAAAATGGCCTATCAGTAATGAAAAATGGGCTGCACATTTTTAAAACACACCAAACCTGCAATTAGTTTCAAATATCTTTTTTTCATTTCAAGATTTTAAATTACATTAATTTTTATGCATGGAGAATTTGTTGGATTTTATGTTGATATACATTTATTTTTAAAATCAGTTTGAATGTGAGTCGAAATTTTGGGATTAAAAATAGTTCGGACCGCACCGAAATATGCAAAATTTCGTATAATGTTTTAACCATGGCCACAATATGGGCTGTAATGCTAACAAAAAGAATATGGGCTCCAAAAAAACCTTAAGAATTAGCAAATGGGCTGTAAATTATTAGAAATATTGGCAGATGGGCTGTATGCTGTTTTCCACAGATTTGAGGCTTTCCTAAAAAAAGGTTGACGCACAAGTAGTGACTGTTGGATGGCCATCCAACGGCCGTCGTGCTTCTTCAATCTCTGCTCTTCTTGCTCCAAATACTCAAACAAGCGCCGGCGGGACTGCTCGCTCCTCCTCCCAAGAGCCGGCTATGTTTGCCAAGATAGGCCTCACCGCCCCACCAGTACTCCCATCGCTGGCCTAGCCATCCCTCTACTCACCCACACCACCGTTATTCTCCGGCGACGGCAGACGAACCAAGAACCCTCGTTCAGTCGTACTCCCCTCCGCGTGGGAAACTACTGCTGAGTCTTCCCTGCCTCCGTGTCGTTCCCTTCCTAGGCCTCGCCGTCGTCCACCGCCCTAGTTCTCTCGGCACGTCCTGGTCAACGTGGTCAACGACCGACATGCATCTGAAGTGGACTGTACATGGAGAGGCCGACAGCTGGGTCCACGGCCGCACGCAAGGAAATGCCTCCTTATTTTGTGCAAAATAATGATTCCTCCACCTGACATCGGGGACCCACCGAAAGGGCCTCAGTATTTCACGACAAAAACGTTACCGCCGCTGACAGCTCGGACCCACCAGCTATATCTTCGCATGCAAGGAAGTGCCTCCTTATTACGCACAAAAAAAATGAATACTCCCCCTGTTAGCTGGGACCCAGTATAGTGGCAGGCTGACTTGTGGGCCTACTAAGTTGACGGGGACGGAGGGCTTTGATAACTTAGTCAATATGCACGATTCTAGCTCTAGTGACCGTACGATGTCCATCCCACAGCCGTAGTGCTTCTCCAACCTCTGGTCTTCTTGTTCCAGCCGCCCAAACCAGCGCCGGTCGTGCCTCGTGCTCCTGCCTCCCGTGGCCGGCTGCGATGTGGCGGAGGCCTCACCGCCCCTACTACTCCCACCGCTGGCCAGGCCATCCCTCTACTCACCCACACCCCCTGTAATTCTGCGGCAACGGCAACCTAACACAGCAGCGAACCAGTGAACCCTCGTACTCCTCTACGCGTGGGCATCCACTGCCGCGTCTTCCCCGGCTCCGCGTCGTCCCCTTCCTAGGCCTCGCCGTCATCCATCGCCCTGGTGCTCTCGGCGCAGCGTGGTTAACATGGTCAGGGAATGGCTTCCATCGGACGTGGACTGTACGTGGAGAGGCTGACAGCTGGGTCCACGGCCACAGCAAGGAAGTGCCTCCTTATTACGCACAAAATAATTATTCCTCCACCTAACAGCGGGGACCCACTGGACGGGCCACCGTATTTCGCGAAAAAAACATTTCCCTCTGACTGCTGGGACCCACCAGCTACACCTTCGCACGCAAGGAAGTGCGTCCGGGCAGAAAAAACAAAAATCAAAATGATTCGCCCCCCTGACTGCTGGGACCCACCAGCTACATCTTCGCAGGCACGAAAGTGCCTGACAGTCGGGACCCACCTGGTCGAAGCGTACGTAGCGTTGTCATCCTGGTCGCGAACGTGTACGTACATACTAGTCGATGTAGAGGCGCGCACGTGTCGTAGTAGAGGCACGCACATGTCGTAGTAGAGGCACGCACGTAGCATGTACACGTACGTACAGCGGCCAGGGTGCAAGAAAGAAAATACGGCCACGTACGTACATGCCAGCGGGGTCTCGAACGCCTACTCGCGCATACGTACATGGCTGGGTCGGAACGGAGAAACAGAGTCGTCATCGTGTTCATGGGGAGGCAACGGAAAGCGTCGTGTTCATGGGGAGGCAACGGAATGCGTCGTGTTCATCGGGAGGCAACGGAACGCGTGAGAGCCAACCGGCTTGGACGGAACAGGCGATGGAAACGAGGCCTGGCGTACCGCACAATAGAGGAAATGGACCTCCTACATTTGGAACGGGGTCCTATTAATCGGGAGGGGTGTGGCGTACCGAAAAAGGAGGAAACGGACCTCCTATGTTCGAAACAGGGGTCCTATTGATCGGGAGGGGTGTGGCATACCGCAAAACGGACGAAATGGACCTCCTACGGTCAAAACGGGGTCCTGTTCATCGGGAGGGGTGTGGCGTACTGCAAAATGGACGAAACGGACTTGTGTTCGAGCGCTATGGTCGAAACGGGGGTCCTGTTCATTGGGAGGGGTGTGGCGTACCGCAAAATGGGACTCCACGGGATACTGTTCATCTCCACCGTCGACCTCCTCCAGCCTCCACGGGCTACCGTCGACCTCCTCCAGCCTTCACGGGCTCCTGTTCATCTAGCCTCCACCGCGCACTACTCCACCGGCCATCGCTCAACCAGCCCTCCACGGGCACCCCTCCACCGTCTACTATTCATCCAACCCTCCACACCACGGGGTCCTGTTCAACCACCCCTCCATGGCCACCCCTCCATCGTCTACTGTTCATCCAGCCCTCCACACCATGGGGTCCTGTTCAACCACCCCTCCACGGCCACCCCTCCACCGTCTATTGTTCATCCAGCCCTCCACACCACGGGTTCCTGTTCAACCACCCCTCCACGGCCACCCCTCCACCTTCTACTGTTCATTCAGCCCTCCACACCACGGGTTCTTGTTCATCCAGAGGTAACGCCACCGCTGACTGTTCATCCAAACCACCCCACAACGCTCACTGTTCATCCAATCGATCGGCTTCAGTTAGCAGCAGTAGCGAAGGAATCGCTCCATCGGGTTCAGTTAACATCCATCAATCAATCGCTCGGGTTCAGTAACGCGTAGCCTGCAGTGCAATCGCTCGGGTTAAGTTAGAGCCCAATGCCTCGCTCGGGTTCAGTTAGAGACAATGCCTCGCACACACGCGCGACCTGTACGAGAGAAACGCGCATCGCTCCACCCTCGACATCCCACCGTAACCGGCAACTCCCCGAAATTTTCCTCCCCCTCGCTTCTACCACGGTTTTTTCCGTCATGGATGGCCTAAAGAATGTCATGCAGCTGCGTCTCCGGCCCGCCCAGGACGAAAAGCCCATTTTCCGTCATGATTTTTTGTCATAGAAGTAGGAGCCCACCACATCTATGATGACACCAGGTTTTGTCACAATTATCTTCATAGAAGTGTCATATGTATGACAGAAAAAAATTTCATTCAGCCCAAAATGTCACGGATGTGTCTTTTTTTTGTAGTGTTGGTGGTTGTCCACTTCTACACGGCGACACTGTCTCTTTCACATGGTGATGAAGATCACGATCCATGGATGAATCTCTCCCAAGGGGGGGGGGAGATGATGCGGAGCATCCCTCGACCATCACCATGGACGTAACACCGCCACCGCAAGCACATAGAGGACCCATGACGAGAGCTTGCGCACGTGCCGTCGAAACCGACGTGAACTCTTTCTTCTTCGAGTTTCATTCGGATTCACACAAGAGTCCGTTCTACCTCAAATGGAAACTCTATGCAATCTTAGGTACCAAGAAGAAGTCCATGAAGAAGATCAGAGGGAGACCCAAGCACCCGTGAAGGAAGGGAAGGAAGAAGGACGCGAGAAGCATGAAGCCACGGAGGCTCTAGGACCCCCGGGTGCCCGGGCCTTCGGCCACCGCCCAGGGCCTGCCCGCTGTGCACTTCGGGTGCCCCAGCCCATTGGAGCCCCGGGTGCCCATCCGCGGCCTGGGTGGCGCCCCTGAGCAGCCCGGCTGCCCCGGCTAGGAGCTGCACCGCCGCCCGGGTGCCCGGGCTATCAACCCCGGGTGCCCGGCCCCCCTCCAGCTGGCTCCCCTCCGCCTCGGGTGCCCGGGCCATCACCCCCGAGTGCCCGGTCCCTTCCGCCACTTGGCCGCGGCCTCCCTGACCGGACCGAGTGCCCGGTCCTCCGCACCCGGGGTGCCCGCCCCCCCCTAGCACATCTCCCTCCGGGTGCCCGGACCCCTTTACCCCGGGTGCCCGGTCACGTCCGGTTTGTGCATGCGTGCACTAAGGGCAAATGACACATGTACCCTTGTTTTACCCCCCACTTCGTCCCTAGACTATAAGTAACACCCACCTAGCTCATTTAGAGGGATAGCAAAGTATATGAGATGATTTAGAGATCTTTGCTCCATGTACCCACTCCTCTAGGAGATCAAGACCTCCTAGGAGAATATCCCTAGTGGATATCAAGGCCCCAACTTGGGAAGGATCTCCATCATAGGATCATCAAGACCTCTCTCCTCATAGGATTGGGATGAACTAGTACTTTGTATCTTTCCTTTGTTGTTCTTGGATCATTGTGACCTCTTGTGTGTTCTTGGATCTAGCATATGTGTGATTGGATCTACTCAATTTGAGTGTTTCCCCTCTCTTGTGTTCTTCGTGTTCTTCATGTTCCTGGGGATTTCCCCTCCAATTCGTGAAAGATCTCCACATAGGTTCCACCCTACAACAAGAGAGGCCCTTCCGGAGGGTCCCCGTTGTTAGGTGGAGGAATCATTATTTTGCGTGTAATAAGGAGGCGCTTCCTTGCGTGCTGAGATATTCCTGGACTAGGGGGTGTCCGGACAGCCGGACTATATGCTTTGTCCATACTGATGGAGCGTGAAGATACAAGACTCAAGACTCCGTCCCGTGTCCGGATGGGACTCTCCTTTGCGTGGAAGACAAGCTTGGCGATCCGGATATTATATTTCCTTCCTTGTAAACGACTCCATGTAAACCCTAGTCCCCTCCAGTGTCTATATAAACTGGAGCGTTTGGTCCTTAGAGGGACGATCACAATCATAATCATCATAGGCTAGCTTCTTGGGTTTAGCCTCTACAATCTCGTGGTAGATCTGCTCTTGTACTACTCATATCATCAATATCAATGAAGCAGTAAGTAGAGTTTTACCTCCATCGAGAGGGCCCGAACCTGGCTAAACATTGTGTCCCTTGCCTCCTGTTACCATCAGCCTAAGACGCAAAGATCGGGACCCCCTACCCGAGATCTGCCGGTTTTGACACCGACATTGGTGCTTTCATTGAGAGTTCCTCTCTGTCATCGGTCTAAGGCTCGATGGCCCGTCTCGTTGTCAAGGACAACAGCACCACTGGGGGAGCGCTGGCTGTAGGCCAAACTCTCCGACTAGGCGGCTTCATCATGGCTGCCCAATCGGCTGTCGCGCCGACGATGACCTCTCGGGTCATCACACATAGCCACGTCAATTCGGAACTCGCCGAATAGATGGATCTGATGGAGCTCTCCTCTCTTAATGAGCTCTTGGATCGCATCACCGCTCTGGAATCGCCACAGACTATGACCGGGTTGGGCTTAAACCTGACCAAAGGGACATTAAATCCCCGCCGGTCACCCACGAGATAGCGGTAGTGGAGGAGCCACATGCGGATTACCCCTCTATCTTGCGGACGAGGTATGTCCGGATCACCGAGCTCCCTAAGCCGGACACCCGCTCAAGGGAACACATGACCCAGACCCCCGTACTTAGAATCGGGTATCGGGTCGGAGAAATTGGGCAGCATGCCGGATCCCGAGCTGTCAAACTCGAAAGCTCCCCCGCCCCTGGGCGCTAGATCGGATCAGAATCCGGATTCAGCTACGCCCACCCACCCGGACTTAAACCGTCTCTCCCATATCAGACAAGAGCCCCAGGAGACGGTACATCGCTACCGGGCCAGATTCCTCCTTGTGCTAAATAAGGTCAAGGACTATCGTGAGGAGGACGCAGTTTCACTTTTTTGCAAAAACTGCACGAACAAAGGAATCCTTAATGCTATAAGTCGCCGTGACATAGTACACTTTGCTGACTTGGCAACCATAGTACAGAAGTACTGTGCGATGGAAAGTGCCTGGAAACCAAAACAGAATTTTGGGATAGTCCGGTTCTCACCAAAACCTTTGTCCGAGCTAAATGGGCGAACTCTCGTAAGTCGGCCGATCCAATCCCCAAGAAACCAAAGCCCACCCCAGGGCGTGGAACCGTATTGGAAGAATGGATCAATGGGCCATGTAAACTCCATGGTACACCGGACACTACACCAACCCGTAGCCTTAGAGCATGTTGGATACTCCGGCAGGTAGCAAAAAGTGGCGAGGATCTTCTTGTAAGCCATAAAGCAGAACAACATCCCGCCAAATAAAACAATACAGTACTAACAGTCTTCAAGACTTTCACCTCAAACAATGGGCGCAAGCGAGCTCATCGAAGCTCCGCTGAAATCTGCCGTGTGGCAAAAATAAATCCGTGGAGCGACACTGCTATAACTTTCAATGCCAGTGATAAACCTCAATTCCAGACCGTCCGAGCACCAGCCGCTCTGGTCCTTCGCCCATTCGTGGATGGCTTTCGGCTCACTAAAGTACTCATGGACGGCGGAAGCGGATTAAACTTGATCTACGTAGAAACACTCAACAAGATGGAAATTGATAAAAGCCGCATTGAGCAAAGCGGCACTACCTTTAGGGGAATCATCCCTAGTCGGGAAGCATGGTGCACGGGAAAAATCACACTTGATGTGGTATTCGGCACCCCGGAGAATTACGGGTCCGAAGAAATCACATTCCAGGTAGCACCTTTCAGCAGCGGATACCACGCCCTCTTAGGGCGGGACGCGTTTACAAGCTTTCAAGCCATACCCCATTACGGATACATGAAGCTTAAAATGCCCGGACCCAATGGAATCATCACTCTAGCCAGTGATAAAGACATCGCACTTCGCGCCGGAAACAAAACCGCAGCACTAGCCCTGGAAGCATTATCCGAAGCCCTAGCAGCCGAAGAACTAACAACGCTGCATGCCACCGTGGACAGGGACGACGTGATACTTGACAAGCAACCCAAGTCCACCTCATTTAAACCCGCAGACGAGATAGTCAAATTTCAGGTCCATCCAACGGACCCCATGAAGACAGCTTCCATCGCGACACAGTTGAGCCCCACAATGGACGCCGCACTGCGAGACTTCCTGCATGAGAATTGGGACATTTTCGCCTGGCACCCTTCGGACATGCCGGGCATCCCATGCAAGCTGGCCGAACACAGCCTCAATATATTAACAGGATACAAGCCTGTCAAGCAGACTCTAAGGCGCTTTTCAGAGCACAAACGGCAAGCCATGGGGGGAGAATTGGCCAAGCTACTCCAGGCCGGATTCATCAGAGATATCAAGCATACGGACTGGCTGGCAAATCTGGTAATGGTACCTAAGAAGGACAAATCCTGGCGCCTATGCGTCGACTTCAAAGACCTCAGTAACACTTGCCCCAAAGATCCCTTCCCCCTCCCTCGCATCGATCAAATCATCGACGCCACCACAGGACACGACTCACTGTGTTTCCTCGACGCATACTCCGGATACCATCAAATAAAGATGGCAAAGTCTGACCAAGCTGCAACAACTTTCATAACGCCATACGGTCCTTTTTGCTTCAACATTATGCCTTTCGGGCTTAAAAATCTCGGCGCAACCTATCAGCGCATGATTCAGACATGCCTGGAAAAGCAAATCGGCAAGACATTGGAGGCGTATGTGGATGACATGGTCATAAAAACAAGACGCGTCGAAACCCTAATAGATGACTTGAGGCTTACATTCGACAACCTCCGAACATACGACATCAAGCTAATGTCAGGACCCCGACTCAATGTCACATCGATCTAGCCTGTAACACATCATATCACTTTGCGGCCTCACGCACGGTATCCCAACGGGTGCCACCTTACCTTGGCCCGGGACCGTTTGCGCCTTTTGGCACATGTATATGATAGTGTCGCTAGCATCCATATGAAAAGGAGCCCGGCTGACATGACTAGTCGTAAACCCAAAGTGGCACAGACTTACGAGGACAGCATCCATGACCCAAAGATCGAACGTGTCGGTCAACAACAAGTAAGTTCCGGGCTGTAGCGCTGGGCTAGCAGATTCGAAACCGGGCTGTAGCGGCTAACAGACTCCGGTACTAATGCGTGACATTTCCCGAAGGGATGATACGAGAACGAAGAAGGACACATGCCGCCAGCCTAAGTGTTCCGGAGCAAGAGCAAGCTACCATGGCTCAAAGGAGACACTAGGAGACATTTCCGTAAGAGAGGCTACTAAAGATAAACAACTAGATAGTCGATCCCACACATACCAAGCATTTCAATCATACACACAATATGCTCGATATGTGCAAATACAACAAGGCATCACAACATGACTCTACGACACAAGTATTTTATTTAAAGGCTCGAGAGCCATTCATAACATACACACAAGTACGGGTCACACGACCCACATACAAGTCATACAAGCATACAAGCCACAATGAAGTGTTTTATCCGAGTACGCATAACTAGTAAAATAAAAGAGGCTTGGGTAAGCCTAGCTATACTACATGGTCCTTCTCTTGCACAGATCACCACCGGCCTTAGTCTACTCATCGATGTCAACGCCTACAAAGAACCCGCTCGGAGGGTTTGCGACATCTTCTCAAAAATGTAAATTAAAGCAACATGAGTACAAAGGTACTCAAAGAAGACTTACATCGACCCTACATACATGCACATTATCAAGAAGGGTTGGTGGGGTTATTGCAGCAAGCCAGCTTTGACTCATGGCTAAGCTATCCCACGAGACACCAACTTGGAATAGTTTTATGACTCGAGTCCACTACTCATCACTTCAATACACCACCGAGGATCCAACCCCGCCTTCCTACGGAGGAGCCATCCTCGCACTCACGCTTATCTTGAGGCTTTTAGTAGTATCCATTTACTTGTCTATGAACCGTATAGGTAACCAAGTAGTCCTTATCATGACGCGCTATTCAATAGATGATGTTAACCTGCAGGGTGTACTTCTTCACACACGCTCACCACTTATCGCCGCTCACACGACATGTACTCGGCAACCTTCAAGCGGAAGCCCAACGTGGGTGTCGGCCACGACCTACCTAGACACCTAAGTCTCTAGTCCAGTTTATCGCCTATTTGGGTTCCATCTATGAGGAGTTCCGCCAAGTCTCGCCACAGCCCCAAACGATGTGAACAGGTTCCCGGATACCTAACGGCATCCCAGTACACCCGCCACGCACCTACCGCATCACAGCCCACCCCTACGGTCGGCTGTCCACGGCCTCCAAGAGGGCTACAAACACCGTAAACTACTTGCAACTCCCGGACCAAGACTAGGGTGAATAAGAAGTCGAGAGGGTCCATTGGTTTCGGGCCCAATGCATGGTAGTAGCTGAATCTTAAATCACACATACAGATCTCGAGAAGCTTAGGGACGGTCTCAATGAAACAACCCACCATGTACTCCTACATGGCCTTTCATCGATACCTTTACCAAATCGTGTTCAACACCTTACTCTCGCATCGACTCGATCATTTCACTCTAGCCATCACCCCGATGAACCGCACCGACACGACTCTAAGCATAGCAGGCATAGCAAGGTAGGAACAACACAATCACATGGCTCAATCAACTCCTACACATGCTAGTGGGTTTCATCTAGTTATTGTGGCAATGACAGTCATGCAGAGGAAATGGGTTCAACTACCGCAGCACACAGCAGCTTTGAATCGCGTTGTCTTAATGCAATGGCAGAGCAGGAGCAAGAACATGGATTTTATCGATATGATCAAATGGTTGGTTGCTTGCACGACGGGTCGTTACACGGTATTGTTCTTCGTCGGGTTATCACGGTACTCCTCGGGCCGTAACCACCGCAGAGAACACCGATACACAACATTACCAAACAAGATGCAACAATATGATGCATGCAATGGGACATGGCAAAATGGGTGCATTGGGCTAATGCAACTAGGATCAGATGGGTTTGAATCAATTTGAACCAAAGATTCAAAATTCAAACTCATATATGATCATTTTAAGTGCTTAAACTTGTTCTGTGATAAACAGTGGGTTAGCTTCTGTAAACATGCATGAAACCAGTACAGATGGATAGATTGGATTTTTCTGATCATTTTTCATATATAATTTGTCTCATTTGGAGTTATGGTTGATTTTATATGAATTTTTGAAGTTTGAAACATTTTCTGGAATTTCCTGTGTAAAAATAATTCTAGTAATTTAAATACTGCGTCAGCACTGCATCATGATGACGTCAGGGGGTCAACGGGCTGGTCAGGTCAAACTGACCAGTGGGTCCCGTGATGTCGCTGGGGTTAGTTTAATTAGAATTTAATTAAAACTAAACTAGGTTAATTAGCGTGGCGGGCCCACATGTCATAGACCCGGGGGTCAACCCGGCCCACCGTGGTCAAAACCGGGTCAAACCCATCGGCGCTTAGCACGGCGAGCCCGACGCGGCAGCGATAGTGTTTTTGGCCGCTCCGCCACCAAAAGGACGCGCGACCACCGGAGTGGAGCCGAGGACGAGCCGCAGCTCTGGCGGAGTCCGCGGGCTCGGTGGCGGAGTTACGCCGGCGGCGATTTTGGCGCCACCGAGCTCGGGTGAAACGAACTCGTCTGGGGGTGTGCGGTGGGGTGCGTGGAGTGCGTGGTTAGCTCCAGCGCGATGCGGTGAACGTGTTGGACACGGTGGGAAGGCCGGAGTGTGGCCGGAGCACGCCGGCGACGAGGTCTCCGCGGGCGCGTCGCGTCGCGATCTCGTGGCGCCGCTGTGGTGCACGGAGCGAGAGAGAAAGGGTCGGGAAGTAGCTAAGCTCACAGCGACACACGACGGTGCGACGGCGTGGTCGGGGACGAGCTGCAGCGGCGACGGCGTTGAAGGGGATCTCCGCGGCGGCGGACTCGGGCGAGGCTGGTGCGGCGTCTTCGGCACGCGAAGCGCCGGGCTCGGCTAGCTCAAGGAGTCGACGACGGCGGAGCTCTCGGACACTGATGGCACGGCGTGGGGTCGACGGAGGACGCGGGCTACGACGGTGGTCGGCGGCGGTGGCGTCGGCCATGGCATGGGGAGCGAGGGAGACGAATCGGGAGGTGCGGGGTGTCTGGGGTGCGGGAGAGCGAGGGGCGATCCCGACGTGGCAAGGCGAGGGAAACGGCGAGACGGCGAGCAGGTGCGTGGCACCCATGCGGTGCTCGCCGCCGAGCACCTCTGCTCTGCTGGTCGGCAAGCAGCTTCATTGGCGCAGTGTTGGCTGGGCCGCCAGTGGGCTGGCTAGTGGGCCGAGGTGCCGTAAGTTTGCTTCGCTTCGCTTTTTCTATTTTTCTGCAACTTTGTTGATTTATTTAAAATACCGTAAAGGTTCTAAAATTCACCAAACTGCTCATGGTCCATTGTTGGAATATTTCCAACATGAAACATTTTAGTTTGGAGATATTTGGACATTTGAAATATTTTATAAATTTAAAATGCCCAAATTCAAATAGCTATGATTTAATTCAAAAACCCTGGGATGTCCTAGGAAATTGTGCATCACTTTTGGCAAAGCTTCTGGACCAAGACAAAAATGATGGACATTTTAGAAGGGCATTTCAGGTTCATCGAAAATATTTTAGTAAACCCTAGTTGTTTCAGAGGGGTCAGGGTTCTGCAATCCCATTTCAAGTTTCATGTTGAAACAAATAGACATGATGCAACACTCTAATGCATGAACTAGCTAGGTGTGACAACTCACCCCACTCAAAAGAATCTCGCCCCGAGATTTTGGTTCCTCCGAAAGAGGGCGGGTACTCAAGTCGAAGACGATCCTCCCTTTCCCAAGTAGCTTCCTTCTCGTAATGGTGCGACCATTGAACCTTGAGAAACTTGATATTATGCCGCCGAGTGGTACGCTCGGCTTGATCGAGAATACGAACGGGATATTCTCGATATGTGAGATTATCTTGAAGATCAAGCGTCGTGGTCCACTCCACGGATAGGATCCGAGAAGCAACGCTGAGTTGGGAAACGTGGAAGACGTCGTGGACTTTGGAGAGATGCGGAGGTAGTTCCAATTGGTAGGCAACTTCTCCTCGCTTGGCAAGAATGCGAAAGGGTCCAATGTAGCGAGGAGCCAATTTGCCTTTGATACCTAAACGATGGGTTCCTTCGAGGAGTAACCAAGGTAAGCCTTCTCGTCAACCTCGTAAGTCATAGCCTTATGTTTTCGGTCATATTGACTCTTTTGACGAGATTGGGCTGTTTTCAACTTTTCATGAACGATGCGAACTTGCTCTTACTTCTTCGAATCATATCCGGCCAAAGAATTGTCTTTCCCGGTTTCGACCAGCTTAAGAGGTGTTCGACACCTTCGCCCATAGAGAACTTCAAAAGGTGCTTTGCCCAAGCTAGATTGATAGCTGTTGTTATAAGCAAACTCGGCAAATGGAAGGCATTTCTCCCAATCCATCCCGAATGAGATAATGTAAGCTCAAGCATGTCTTCTAGGATTTGGTTGACACGCTCTACTTGACCACTTGATTGAGGGTGAAAAGCAGTGCTAAAAGAAAGATGGGTTCCCATAGCGTTTTGGAAACTTTCCCAAAATCGAGAGGTGAAGAGACTTCCTCGATCCGAGTTTATTTCCAATGGAACTCCATGAAGTGACACTATTCGGGAGATGTACAAGTCTGCTAGCTGACTAGCGGTTAATCTCTCGCGAACAGGTAAGAAATGAGCTACTTTGGAGAGGCGGTCGATAACGACAAAGATAGCATTATTCCCTTTCTTGGTCCTGGGAAAACCAGTGATGAAATCCATACTGATTTTATCCCATTTCCATTCAGGAATAGCTAAAGGTTGAAGGGTGCCAAGAGCCGCTGATGCTCGCTTACACGATTTACAAATGTCGCAGCTTAGCAACATATTGAGCAATGTCTCTCTTCATCCTAGTCCACCAGAACCTCTGGCGTAGGTCCTGATACATTTTAGTGCTACCGGGATGAATGGTGAGAGGAGATTCATGAGCTTCCTTAAGGATCAATCGCCGCAGGTTTCGTACTTTAGGAACCACTGGGCGGTTTCCAAAGTATACGATTCCTTGATCATCAATGGAGAAACAATCCGCAACTCCTTTCTTGATGTTTCTTTTGATGCGGGAGATTCCCGGATCTACCTTTTGAGCTTTGATGATCTGATCCGAAAGGGAAGGTTTCGCCACCAAGGTGGAAAGGAACCCTCGAGGAACAATGTGAAGGTTGAGCTTCCGAAATTCCTCGTGGAGAAGTGGTTGATTTTGTTGCAACATCAGATTGTTGCAATAAGATTTACGACTTAGCGCATCAGCCATGACGTTGGCTTTACCTGGGGTATAGGTTATCCCTAAATCGAAATCTGAGATCAATTCAACCCAACGTCTTTGCCTAAGATTCAAATCTGGTTGGGTGAATATATACTTTAGACTTTGGTGATCGGTGTAGATTTCGCAACGATTACCAAGAAGGTAATGTCGCCAGGTTTTGAGTGCATAGACTACAGCTGCAAGCTCTAGATCATGAGTAGGGTAGTTTTCCTCATGTGGGTGTAATTGCCGTGAACCATAAGCAATTACGTGTCGATCTTGCATGAGAATACAGCCTAGTCCTTGTCGCGAGGCGTCGCAATAGATAACAAAGTCCTTAGAGAAATCTGGTGGTACCAAAGACGGAGCAGAGGTTAAACGCCTTTTCGCCTCGAAACCGTGCTCACATTGTGGAGTCCACTCGAACTTTTTATCTTTCTTGAGGAGTTCGCTTAGAGGTTTAGCAACTTTGGAGAAGTTCTCGACGGTTGCGGCGACAATAGCTCGCTAAGCCAAGGAAACTCCGAACTTGCTTGACCGATTCGGTGGAGTCCAATTAAGGATGGCTTGAACTCGCTCGGGTTTACAGAATACCTTTACCGAAATTACATGTCCTAGATAGGTCACTTCGCAGCCAAAATTCGCACTTAGAAAACTTGGCATAAAGGCGATGCTCTCAAGTTTCATCAACACTAGCCTTAGATGTTCGGCATGTTCTTCCTCGCTCTTGGAATAGATGAGTATGTCATCGAGGTAAACCACGACTTAATTTATCCAAATATTCCATGAAGATTGAGTTCATTAACCGGAGAAAGTGGTCGGGCGTTGGTTAGACCGAAGGACATGACGGTGTACTCGTATTGGCCATAACGATTAACAAAAGCCGTTTTAGGGATGTCCCCGTTTCGGATTTTGATTTGATGGTAGCCTAACCTCAAATCCATCTTAGAGAAGACTGAGGATCCGGCGAGCTGATCATACAGATCGTTGATCCTGGGGAGCGGATACTTGTTCTTAATTGTGACCAGGTTGACGGGTCGATAATCTACAACCATCCGATCCGTACCATCCTTCTTCTTGACGAAGAGAACGGGGCAAGCCCAAGGAGATGAACTAGGACGGATGAAACCCTTTTGCAAGGCCTCATCGAGGTTTTTTCTTAAGTTCGCTAGTTCTAAGGGTGCCATCTTATAGGGTCTTCTAGAAATTGGGAGTTCTCGAATGAGATCTATCACGAATTCAACATCTCCGCTGTGGGACACCGCAATTCTTCTGAAAGACATCCGGAAAGTCACGGACTACCGACATCTTCGAGGTCCGCAATGGACCGGCATTAAGAGAATAAAGTTGGCGCTTGATATTCGGGTCAAGACATTGACTATCTTTCCCGAGGGTGCGAAGTTGAACAGTCCTAGAGAAACAATCAATCTTGGCATGATGGGCTGACATCCAGTCCATACCCAAGATGATATTTATATCCGAAGATTTGAGAGCTATCAACGATGCAAGGAAAACAAGTCTGTCCACCTGAATTTCATTACCATGGCTTACTCTAGAAGTTTGCCATTTGGATCCCGGGGTTTGAATTACCATGGAGGTGGGCATATCACTGAATGCAGTGTTGTGCAAACGAGCATAGTTTTCGGATATGAATGAATGAGATGCTCCAGTATCGAAAAGAACGGATGCCGGGTGGCAATTAACAAGAAGCGTACCGAGCACGACGTTGGGATCCTCTTGGGCCTCCTCAACTGAGACACAATTGACATGGCCACGCAAGGTGGTGGCGGCAGGCATAGAACACCTTCCCGCTGGCTTGCCACGGCCAACAGCTTTTGCAGGCTGGTTGGGGTTGGTCTGGGACAATCGCGCATGTAGTGGCCTGATTCCCCACACTTGAAGCACGCCACGGGCTGGCGCAGAGGAGCGTTGTTGGTTGGTCCACCATAGGGTCTAGCTGGTGCATACCGCTGAATCGGGCGAGGCGCTCGAAGGATGGCCTCGTGTGAATCTGGATGGCGAGGCGAGATAGGCACCCACACACGGCGCTTCGTGGTCCAAAGACCGGATGAGGAACCTATATCACGACCATGCTTGCGTGTTGCCTCAAATCAGTCCGACCAGTTTCAGCGCGATGGCTTTGTTAACAAGCTTCGAAAGAGGTGCACTCATGCGAGCGGAGATCTCGGCGGTTCGGGCTAAGTCCTTGCGGAACCTTGCCTGCTTTTGGCGTCGCGGAGACCTCTTGATTGCATATCGTGCGAGGTTACCGAACTCTCTACTATAGGCGCCCACGGAGAGACGGCCTTGGGTGAAACTGCAGAACTCCTCACGCCATTTATCCATGAGACCCTCCGAATGTGATGTTCACGGAAAGCCTCGCTGAATTCTGCCCAAGTAGTGACTTGGCCAATCGGGCGATAGCCATATAGTTCTCCCACCGAGATCAAGGGCCTTCGAGATGATATGCAGCAAAGGTGACCTTGTCCGCCTCAGCTACCAAAGGCAGAAACGCAGCTTGTGAGTGATGCCGCGGTTGCCATCAGCGTCGAGAGGCTCGACGGAGTGGTGGTAAGGTAGGTGGGTGTAACTTGATGAAGTCACCGAGCGACACCAAGTTATTTCTCGATGATGGGCTGTGTTCTGCTCGATCGCGCCCAGCTAACGGTTGGTCTCCGCTTGTTTCTCTCGCCTCTAGCATAACTTCGCCAGAGAAGGAGGGTGAGGCAGGTTTGCTTCTCCAACTCCATCGCTTTCGCCTGCTCTGGCGGAGCAGGGGTTGTTATGGTGTTAACCATCCTAGGAAAACAAGACAAGGATTTAGTCCAGATGGCAAGATTCCGACATAGAAGTGTAGAATGTAATGGATAACTCGGAATGCGAGATGATCATCCGTATGACATGGTAGATACGAAACCGCTTTTTATTCCATCGTCATACACACCATACAAGGTTTAGTACAAGACCAAACAAAGTACTACTACGGTGAAAGGAAGATTACATCTCATCGGAGGCACACCAAGCTCCTATACATTATTTTTGTTACACCTCCGGATTAGTACACACTAAGTCATATTCCACGAGTCACGCAGACGGTGGAAATACAACTATTATAATACTAGCGAGACTACTACTAACTCGACGCTCCGTAGTAGTTCTCATAGAAGTCTCCTCCGTAACACGGGAGTTCAACGTGATCGTCCGGGAACAAAGCGGTCCCGGGAGCCCGTGGACCGTAAGGACATGGGTGAGGTCTTGACCTCTGAACGGTGGCAAGCGGGACCACGAGGTGGGGTGATGCCCCCACATCACGCCACCATCATGTCCGGCAGATCAGCCCCGACAGATACAAATCTCTCATATCCATATAACCAGCTTGAACAGCCGGTGCAAAACGAGTCAAGGTAGCCCGGTGATCAAGACGGGGCATTGAAGAGCTCCATCCTCAAGGCCCGACTCTCTCGGTCCTTGTCCTCGAGTAGCTCAAGCGGTAGTACGGGTTAAGGAGTCCTCCGACCGAATCAAGATAGATGGCTCGAAGATAACCAAACGCCCAGAAGTGAACTCGCATATACCGAAGTCGGTGTTATGGAGCAGCCCATCTGGCTCGATAATGGTCATCATAGAATATGCAGCATCTTGAACCGCCATATCAATAGTAACACCAAGCCCATAGGAGCTGTGAAGGGCCTCGGTGCAACCAGATAAGAGGGAAACACCGACAAAGGTAAAGATATCGACTTTGATTAAAGTCTCGACATCGTTCTTCAACTGTATTCGGGTACCAACGATATCCCGCTTTCGATCATAACCCTAACTAGCATGGCTGTATGACCGTCACCCCAATGCATCCGGTCGATTTAACCACTTGATTTTGGTCACGAGTGGCCATCCGAAGCATAACCACAATGCAAAGACATTAGTATTTCTAGCGGATTTTGGACAGATAACGATCAGAATGCTCAAAAGGGTTTGAGACATTTCACAAGGAATTGCATAACCACTCAACAATTTCATATCAAGATTCTGGGTCCAAATAGTAACACAACAGGATAATAAGACTGAACCAGGCTTGTAACCATCACACCTACAAGGTACTACTGATTAGTAACACGTGAGCCTCACAGAGAGAAGAGGTCCTAATCCTTAACCCCCGGTGGAAGAATGGACTGACTCAGATCAGAATATCATGAGATAAAGGAGTAAAAAGAGCCTTACGTACCATCCCACAATCAATTCCCCTACATATAACTAAAGCATTTCTAGACTCAACATCGACCAGTTTGGCTTGGAGAACCTACAGCAGTCCGCTCGATGCCAACGCTGTCAGACCCGACTCAATGTCACATCGATCTAGCATGTAACACATCATATCACTTTGCGCCTCACGCACGGTATCCCAACGGGTGCCACCTTACCTTGGCCGGGACCGCTTATGCCTTTTGGCACACGATATGATAGTGTCGCTAGCATCCATATGAAAAGGAGCCCGGCTGACATGACTAGTCGTAAACCCAAAGTGGCACATACTTACAGGACAGCATCCATGACCCAAAGATCGAACGTGTCGGTCAACAGCAAGTAAGTTCCGGCTGTAGCGCTGGGCTAGCAGACTCCGATAAACCGGTCAGAAGGGCTAACAGACTCCGGTACTCAATGCGTGACATTTCCCGAAGGGACGTACACAGAACGAAGAAGGACACATGCCGCCAGCCTAAGTGTTCCGGAGCAATAGCAGTGCTACCATGGCTCAAAGGAGACACTAGGAGACATTTCCGTAAGAGAGGCTACTAAAGATAAACAACTAGATAGTCGATCCCACACATACCAAGCATTTCAATCATACACACAATATGCTCGATATGTGCAAATACAACAAGGCATCACAACATGACTCTACGACACAAGTATTTTATTTAAAGGCTCGAGAGAGCCATTCATAACATACACACAAGTATGGGTCACACGACCCACATACAAGTCATACAAGCATACAAGCCACAATGAAGTGTTTTGTCCGAGTACGCATAACTAGTAAAATAAAAGAGGCTTGGGTAAGCCTAGCTATACTACATGGTCCTTCTCTTGCACAGATCACCACAGGCCTTAGTCTACTCATCGATGTCAACGCCTACAAAGAACCCATCGGAGGGGTTTGCGGCATCTTCTAAAAATGTAAATTAAAGCAACATGAGTACAAAGGTACTCAAAGAAGACTTACATCGACCCTACATACATGCACATTATCAAGAAGGGTTGGTGGGGTTATTGCAGCAAGCCAGCTTTGACTCATGGCTAAGCTATCCTCACGAGACACCAACTTGGAATAGTTTTATGACTCGAGTCCACTACTCATCACTTCAATACACCACCGAGGATCCAACCCCGCCTTCCCACGGAGGAGCCATCCTCAACACTCACGCTTATCTTGAGGCTTTTAGTAGTATCCATTTACTTGTCTATGAACCGTATAGGTAACCAAGTAGTCCTTATCATGACGCGCTATTCAATAGATGATGTTAACCCCGCAGGGTGTACTTCTTCACACACGCTCACCACTTATCGCCGCTCACACGACATGTACTCGGCAACCTTCAAGCTGAAGCCCAACGTGGGTGTCGGCCACGACCTACCTAGACACCTAAGTCTCTAGTCCAGGTTTATCGCCTATTTGGGTTCCATCTATGAGGAGTTCCGGCCGAAGTCTCGCTCACAGCCCCAAACGATGTGAACAGGGTTCCCGGGATACCTAACGGGCATCCGGTACACCCGGCCACGTACCTACCGCATCACAGCCCACCCCTACGGTCAGCGCTGTCCACGGCCTCCAGTAGGCTACAAACACCAGAAACTACTTGCAACTCCTGGACCGAAGACTAGGGTGAATAAGAAGTCGAGAGGGTCCATTGGTTTCGGGCCCAATGCATGGTAGTAGCTGAATCTTAAATCACACATACAGATCTCAAGAAAGCAAGGACGGTCTCAATGAAACAACCCACCATGCACTCCTACATGGCCTTTCATCGATACCTTTACCAAATCGTGTTCAACACCTTACTCTCGTACCGACTCGATCATTTCACTCTAGCCATCACCCCGATGAACCAGACCTGACACGACTCTAAGCATAGCAGGCATAGCAAGGTAGGAACAACACAATCACATGGCTCAATCAACTCCTACACATGCTAGTGGGTTTCATCTAGTTACTGTGGCAATGACAGGTCATGCAGAGGAAATGGGTTCAACTACCGCAGCACACAGCAGTTTGAATCGCGTTGTCTTAATGCAGTAAACGAGAGCAGGAGCAAGAACATGGGATTTTATCGATATGATCAAATGGTTGGTTGCTTGCCTGACGGGTCGTTACACGGGTATTGTTCTTCGTCGGGGTTATCACGGTACTCCTCGGGGCCAGAACCTGCCGCAGAGAACACCGATACACAACATTACCAAACAAGATGCAACAATATGATGCATGCAATGGGACATGGCAAAATGGGTGCATTGGGCTAATGCAACTAGGATCAGATGGGTTTGAATCAATTTGAACCAAAGATTCAAAATTCAAACTCATATATGATCATTTTAAGTGCTTAAACTTGTTCTGTGATAAACAGTGGGTTAGCTTCTGTAAACATGCATGAAACCAGTACAGATGGATAGATTGGATTTTTCTGATCATTTTTCATATATAATTTGTCTCATTTGGAGCTATGGTTGATTTTATATGAATTTTTGAAGTTTGAAACATTTTCTGGAATTTCCGTAAAAATAATTCTAGTAATTTAAATATCACGTCAAGATCAAGTCATGATGACGTCGAGGGTCAACGGGCTGGTCAGGTCAAACTGACCAGTGGGTCCCGTGATGTCGATGGGGTTAGTTTAATTAGAATTTAATTAAAACTAAACTAGGTTAATTAGCGTGGCTGGGCCCACATGTCATAGACCCGAAGGGTCAACCCGGCCCACCTGTGGTCAAAACCGGGTCAAACCCACGGCGTTTAGCCGCGGCGAGCGACGCGCGGGCGATAGTGTTTTTGCCGCCCGCCACCAAAAGGACGCGGCGACCACCGGGTGGAGCCGAGACGAGCCGCAGCTCTGGCGGAGTCTGTTGGGCTCGGGGTGGCGGAGTTACGCCGGCGGCGATTTTGGCGCCACCGAGCTCGGGTGAAAACGAACTCGTGCTGGGGTGTGCGGTGGGGTGCGTGGAGTGCGTGGTTAGCTCCAGCGCGATGCGGTGAACGTGTTGGACACGGTGGGAAGGCCGGAGTGTGGCCGGGAGCACGTCGGCGACGAGGTCCGCGGCGGTGCGTGCGTGCGATCCTCGTGCGCTCGCTGTGGTGCACGGGAGCGAGAGAGAAAGGGTCGGGGAAGTAGCTAAGCTCACAGCGGACACGACGGTGCAGACGGCGTGGTCGGGGACAAGCTGCAGCGGCGACGGCGTTGAAGGGGATCTCCGGCAGCGGCGGACTCCGGCGAGGCTGGTGCGGCGTCTTCGGGGCGCGCGAGCGCTCGGGGCTCGGCTAGCTCGAAGGAGTCGACGACGGCGGAGCTCCTGGACACAGTGGCACAGCGTGGGGTCGACGGAGGACGCGGCTACGACGGTGGTGCGGCGGCGGTGGCGTCGGCCATGGCGTGGGGGAGCGAGGGAGACGAACTCGGGAGGTGCGGGGGTGTCTGGGGTGCGGAGAGAGCGAGGGGCGATCCCCGACGTGGCAAGGCGAGGGAAACGGCGAGACGGCGAGCAGGTGCGTGGCACCCATGCGGTGCTCGCTGCCGAGCACCTGGCTGCCTGCCTGGTCGGCAAGCAGCCATTGGCGCTGTCTTTGGGCTGGGCCGGCCAGGTGGGCTGGCTAGTGGGCCGAGGTGCGAGGTAAGTTTGCTTCTGTTTCTGTTTTCTTTTTCTATTTTTCTGCAACTTTGTTGATTTATTTAAAATACCGTAAAGGTTCTAAAATTCACCAAACTGCTCATGGTCCATTGTTGGAATATTTCCAACATGAAACATTTTAGTTTGGAGATATTTGGACATTTGAAATATTTTATAAATTTAAAATGCCCAAATTCAAATAGCTATGATTTAATTCAAAAACCCTGGGATGTCCTAGGAAATTGTGCATCACTTTTGGCAAAGCTTCGACCAAGACAAAATGATGGACATTTTAGAAGGGCATTTCGTGTTCATCAAAAATATTTTAGTAAACCCTAGTTGTTTCAGAGGGGGCTGGGGGTTCTGGCAATCCCATTTCAAGTTTCTGTTGAAAAAAATAGACATGATGCAACACTCTAATGCATGAACTAGCTAGGGTGTGACAGCTAAACTCGGAAAAATGTGTTTTTGGCTTACCCTCTGGGAAGTTGCTCGGCTTCATTGTTTCCAATAGAGGAATTGAGGCGAATCTGGCAAAGATCAGAGCTCTGTCGCAGTTGGCTATCCCAACAGACCTCAAGCATATCCAGAAACTAGCTAGATGCGTGGCTGCCTTAAGCCGCTTTATCTCTAGGTTAGGAGAAAAGGCATTACCTCTTTACAGCCTTCTTCGATGCACCAAACACTTCGTGTGGACAGATGCAGATGCGGCCGGACTGGATAAAATAAAGACCTTATTGGCCAGTAATCCAGTCCTAACAGCGCCAAATATTGGCGAACCTATGCTGCTATACATAGCTGCAACACATCAAGTTGTAAGCGCAGTGCTCGTTGTCGAACGAGAGGTTGACGGATACAAATTCCCGCTCCAGAAGCCAGGTTATTACGTATCCACAGTCCTCACCCCATGCAAATGCCGATACCCACACTATCAAAAAATAGCATACATGGTCTTCATGGCATCCCGGAAGCTATGACACTACTTTCAAGAGTGTTAGATTATGGTGGCCTCCGAAGTACCATTCAACGACATAATAAATAACCGCGACGCTACGGGTCGGTTTGCCAAATGGGCCATCAAGCTCCTTCCGTTCGACATAACATACAAGCCACGGCGGGCCATCAAGTCACAAGTATTGGCTGACTTTGTCGCCGAATGGACAGAAGCCAAACTCCCTAAAGAGTAGGGCGCATACTCTAACTGGATCATGCACTTCGACGGCTCTAAAATGCTGGACAGATTGGGAGCAGGTGTAGTCCTGACGTCTCCCACTGGAGACACGGTCCAGTACGTACTCCAAATATTATACACAGACTCCAACAATACAGCCGAATACGAGGCTCTGTTGCACAGTCTTCGGATGGCAGTCTCTGTGGGCATTCAACGCCTAGAAGTGCGCGGGGACTCAAACCTCAAAATATCACAAATAAACGGAGACTTTGATGCCAAGGATCCGAAAATGGCGGCTGACCATAACACCGTCCTCAAAATGTCATCTCGGTTCGAGGGACTCGAATTCCACCATGTGGCTCGAGAAAACAATCAAGCGGCAGATATTCTCGCCCGCATCAGCGCTAAACGCGACCCTGTCCCACCTAACATATTCCTGGAACGGTTGTTCAAGCCATTCGTGGTATGGGAATGGGAGTCCGGCAACACTAGCTCAGATCTGAATACACCCCCAGATTCCGAACCATCAGACATAATCAGAGGCTCCACCACCGACATAACATCTTCGTCCCACGAAATCATGGTTGTAATTGCCTCGTGGACTGAACCTTTCTTGGCCTACCTAAATAGGCAGGAGCTCCCCGAAGACCAAAATGAAGCACGTTGCATCGTGCGGCGTTCTAAAGCTTACAAAGTCCATGAAGGGGAACTCTATAAGAAAAGTCCAACCGGAGTGCTCCAAAGGTGCATCTTCGAAGAGGAAGGGCGGCAACTCTTGGCTGAAATCCATGCCGGACTGGGCGGGCACCATGCCGCGGCTCGGGCACTAGTCAGCAAGGCCTTCCGTACATGCTTCTATTGGCCGACAGCCCAAGCGGACGCATAGGACCTTGTCCAGCACTGCATTGGTTGCCACCTCTTTGCCAATCAGAGTCATATGCTCCCTACCGCTCTCCAAACAATGCCCATAACTTGGCCCTTCACGGTCTGGGGGCTGGATATGGTCGGACCTCTTAAAGGGGGAAGCCATAAGAAAAAATTCTTATTGGTCATGGTGGAAAAGTTCACCAAATGGATAGAAGCTAAACCAGTCAAAACGGCCGAATCCGGACCAGTGATAGACTTCATATCCGGGGTTGTAGACTAATACGGCGTCCCCCACAGCATCATCACTGATAATGGCTCAAATTTCACAGCCGGTGAAGTGAAAATTTGGTGTGGCAAAATGGGCATTAAGCTCGACTACGCTTCCGTATACCATCCCCAAACAAACGGCCAGGTCGAACATGCAAACGGTCTCATCATGAGCGGCATTAAACCCAGACTTGTGCGATCCCTGACAGAGTCGGACATGCACTGGGTTGAGGAGCTCGAATCCGTTCTCTGGGGGCTGCGGACCACGCCGAATCGCACCACCGGATATACACCATTTTTTATGGTGTACGGCGCGGAAGCAGTACTACCCTGTGACATAATACATGATTCGCCTCGCATACGCATGTACGAAGAGAAGGAACCTGAGTTATATCGGCAGGATAACTTGGATGCCCTAGAGGAGGAGCGCGACGTCGCAAAAGCCCGCTCTGCATTCTATCAGCAGCAGGCTCGATGGTACCAAAGCAGAGAAGTGCGGGCCAAAACTTATAATATTGGCGAACTCGTTCTACGCCTACCAGAGAAGAAGAAGGACAAGCTCAAAACTAAGTGTGAAGGTCCCTTCATCATTGATAAGTTCTCACAGGAGGAGCGTACCGCTTATGTATGCATTCGATAACAGACTCGAGCCGAACCCATGGAACGTGGCCAGACTTCGGAGATTCTACGCCTAGCGCCGAACTCAGTGTTCGTGTCCTTACCCCCTCCTTTTTAATTATGCTCCCTCCCTTTTCCTTTCTCGACCTTTTTCCTCTTCATACAAAGTATTTAATACAGTAGGGACGCCCGGATCACTCTGGCCGCACTATGACGTGTGTAAGCAATACCTGGGGGCTTCCTATACGTAAGCTAAATATAATTACTGTAATGGCTTTTTCCATATGTGCCTTTTCTTCACCATTATATGCATCGATATGACTTAAGATGTGGCCATGCTGGGTTGCCTGGCTCTTGTGTTTATGCCCTACGTTCCCGTTAAGGGGAGCACCTTTGTGATTGTTACTGCCGGTTCAGCCGGATGTGTACCTCAGACTGGGTGAAGCCGAATGCTAGCGTTCTTAAGGGACTATTCGGTCGGTGAATAAAATATGTTTTTCGTTTATTACAACGCAAATCCCCAGTAGTTTTGTACCCTGCGCCCTTGCTTGCAGTCCGGACATGTGCATTGTCGCATGCGTACCCAGGGAAAGGAACCCCTAACGGAACTATTCTCCCTGGAAGATGTTTCTTACTATCCATGTAATATAACATAACTAGTTGGGTACTTGTCTGTTCAAGAACTTATGACCCCTATGCCTGGTTTCCATGCATACCCCGGTTCTGTATAACTGAGCGGGTATTCGGATACACCCCGGACTATCGGATCCGGGGGCTGAAGCGAAAAGGTCCGCCAGGACAAATGATTTTAATCCGGCTAGGGACTACTTATGTCCATTGAATTACACAGTCATTTGGACTGACTATATTTCTCCTCTATACCCTCCAACAGGCTATCTAGCTTACAATCCTGTTGGGAATACTTTGCGGCTAACGCTACCTGGTCATACACCAGACTCACGGGAATTTCTTGCCCATCTGGCCCCGCCAGTCCAACTTCGGCCACATGGTTCGGGTCAAGCTTGGTGTAGCGCGTCTTCACCATAGCCGAGGCTTCTCTTGCACCTTTTCGGCAGGCTGACATTTCCACAATCGGAAGCGCCGCCAGGCTCCTTGGATCATATCCACCAGCTCCCCCATACACTTCGGCAGGAAGCTTGATGGCCACAAGGCCTGTGCAATGCCCTGCATCACCTGCTGAGCTTGCTCGTGCAGTTGTGAGAGGTCTTGCAGCAAGCCGCCTGCAGATGCGGGCATCTCCTCTTCAGGGCGGCCCGTCAACATACCTACAAATCAAAATTATCTCAATATGCTTCCTCATCAAGCTGTAGTACAGTTCGTCTAGGCACTTACCAAATGCCGCGACGAAGCATTTTGTTCTCCTTTACGGACTCCGCCAGCTAAGCGTGAACATCTTTTAATTCAACGTCCAGCCGGACACTGGCATCTTGAAGATTGTTCTTCTCGTGCCAAACTTGCGTAAGAATACACTCGCCAGCTTTCGGCTGCCTTTGGAGATGCGACTCGTTATCTCCTACAAACTCCGGATTCACCCCGGGATTATCTACAGAATTTTCTGTTAAGACTTATCATCCGAGCCACTTACTAACTAGTACATCCTCATACAATTGAGACAAATGTTACCAGATAAGGCCTTCTGAGATTCCTATAACTTGGCAACCGTGGCCCTTAACTGGGCCTTGCACTCCTCCAGCTCCCGAGACAATTGCTCATTCTTATCTACAAGGACCTATGCATAAATTGACCCTTAAAACAGTTGTTCCAACCGTTTCAAGTCTCAGGGGCTACTACTATACATGCTTATCAAATTTTTTTACTTGTATATCTTTGGTATAATGGTCCATCGCTCGGGCAAGTCCGCCTTGAGCAGCACGGATGTATGCGTCTCCCGAATTGAAAGCATTAAATGCCTCTTCGGAGAAGATGTTGTTGCGAAGTACAGCCCGTCGGCGCCGGTGATTCATGGCGCTCTCCACTTCGGAATTCATGGCGGAAAGCATATCTGCCTCCTCTGTCGGAGGACAATGCGGCATCGGCCCTGCGTCCGCCTCCTCTCTCGAAGCCGGTTCTGGAATCCGGCTGGTGGAGGCGTGATCGGCAGGATCTCCGGATATAGTCCGATTACTCCTCTTTCTGCTAGGACACGAAGGACACTGTTACATTTCAAATACAATTATCACAGAGCAGGTTTTTACCATACCTCTGTAGCGGCGTTTCGACCCTAACCGCCCTCCTCTTAAGCCTGCCCGATCCGGACGCCCTTTGCCGACGGGTCCCTAGGGGCTTGGCTCCCCGCTCCGACCCTCGTCTCTGCAAAAACACGACAAGTGTAAGGCATTGTCCAGGATAGTCGGAGGTAAGGTTTTTGTCTTGGCTTACACACGATATAGGTAGCAGTCCGGGATAGTTGGCGGTAATAGCCACGGAGGCGCCATCGCAGCTCGCCTGATAAAATGTCCCGTTGACGAGCTCCACAGTAATATCCGGTTCCTCTTCGAGTCCTAGATCGTAGGCCCTTCCGGTGTCCTGTGGCTATGGGGAGGGACTGGAGATTCCTTCTACGGCCCTCCTCAGTTCCTGCTCGAAAATATCAAGGTAAATGATCTTGACGAGGAACGCCAGAATGAGTAAAGCAGGGAAAAGAGTGGCGAATCCTTGGATTCACACGACACGTGGAGATCATTATTGAGGCACAGAAGCCGAGGAGTACAACATTGATGGATAGTCGGACACTATTCATCGTAACAGGTACTTTGAAGTATTCGGAGATGGAACCCGCCTTGCAATGCCGAAGACAAAACTGCGTGCCGGACTCATCGTCATTGAAGCCTGGTTCAGGGGCTACTGAGGGATTCCTGGATTAGGGGGTATCCGGACAGCCGGACTATATGCTTTTTCCGGACTGATGGAGCGTGAAGATACAACACTCGACAAGCTTGGCGATCCGGATATTATATTTCCTTCCTTGTAACCGACTCCATGTAAACCCTAGTCCCCTCCAGTGTCTATATAAACTGGAGGGTTTGGTCCTTAGAGGGACGATCACAATCATAATCATCATAGGCTACCTTCTAGGGTTTAGCCTCTACGATCTCGTGGTAGATCTACTCTTGTACTACTCATATCATCAATATCAATCAAGCAGGAAGTAGGGTTTTGCCTGCATCGAGAGGGCCCGAACCTGGGTAAACATTGTGTCCCTTGCCTCATGTTACCATCAGCCAAATACGCACAGATCGGGACACCCTACCCGAGATCCACCGGTTTTGACACCGACACGTGCGACCGTGGACCCAGCTGTCAGCCTCTCCACGTACAGTCCTCTTCCGATGGATGTCATTCGTTGAGCACCTTGACCACGCCGCGCCGACAGCACCAGGGCGGTGGACGACGGCAAGCCTAGGAAAGGAACAGCCTGGAGCCAGAGAAGACTCGGCAGTTGTTTCCCACACGGAGGGGAGTACAAGGGTATACTGGTTCTTCTAGCGTCGCCAGAGAATAATAGGAACTGTGGGTGCATAGAGGGATGGCTAGGGTAGCGATCGGAGGAGTGTGGGGCGGTTAGGCCTGTGCGGCAGCACAGCTGGCCACGTGAGGCATGAGCAGGCAGTGCGATTGGCGCTTGTTTGGGTGGCTCGAGCATGAAGACCAAAGGTTGAAGAAGCAGCACGGCAGTTGGATTACCATCGTACGGTCACTACAGCTAGAATCATTTATATTGACATTGCTGACAAAGCCCTGTGTCCGCATCAAGATAGTAGGCCCACAAGTCAGCCTCCATATCTGTGGCAAACAACATAGAGCCCATTTAGTATTTTTATAATAATTTGCAGCCCATTTGCTAATTCTTAAGGAATTTATTACATCAAATTATTTGGTCAGGACCACGGTCTCAAAGATCAACCTAATTTTGCATATTTTGGTGGCGTCTGAACTATTTTAATTTAGAAATGATTTACATTTATTTTTTAGGAACTTATTGATTTGCCAACTAAAATATTGTTCTATTTATTGTAAGCTAATAAGACGTGGGGCAGTTGAGTTGGTTTTAGGGAAAACTGGTGGTAAAAAATCAGCGCTGGGTGGGAAAACAACAACAACAAAATAAGGATGCACTAGTAAAGCGAGGTGCTATACAAACAGTTTTTAACCCCTTCCCGCGATGGTATTTTGAGCCGTCGCCAAGTGAGTGTGTGTGATAGGTGGTCCTTCCCACATGACCAAGCAACCGTCGGGGATAGGGAGCCATGATGCAGAGGCCTTGCCAAATGTACTCATATGCGATTCAACACACACTAAATTCTTTCACACGTGTGGGATCGGTGATTAAACGTTTCTAAGGACGCAGTGAAACCAAACGGTGTGTCGTAATGAACCTTTTGGGAAAGAGTATGTAAGTCATACGGGCCAACATATGAAATGTGTGCGATATGTGCCTCATCGCAAACGAGTTTTCTACGGAACTCGTCTTCCATGCAAGACTCCATCGCACACGTTTCCGAACAATTACCGTGTGTGATAATGTTCTATCACAAACAGTTCAGGAGCCCCTTCGCACACATACAAGTGCTTCAGACCTTTTGTGATTTGTTGTGTATCACCGACGGTTGCGGCAAGAGTACATGTGTTTTTTGTTTGGGATCCCACACGTTTCCTGGAAAACTTACGACTGGGATTGTATTTTACATTGGGCACAATTTACTCCGAGACCTTGTGTGCGATAACGTGGTATCACAAACAGTTCTGGAGCCCCTAGGCACATGTAGTAGTGCTACAAATCGCCTGCGATCTGTTGTGTATCACCGACTATTCCGCTATGATTGACATATGCTTTTCGATGTGGATTGCACACACTCATTTGGTTGAACCATGTGTGGAGCAATTGCCAGGTTAAAGAAAAAATATCCCAACTGAATCAACATGCAAAAAAAGCAAATTCACCACAATATGCAACTGAACAAATAGTGTCCACACGAAGAACATTCATCAGATTTTGCAACAATTGCAATTGAACAAATGGTAGCTAAATTCCAATGATTTGTCAACGTATATATGCATTACATAATTAATCATAATTTACGAAATACGAAGACCTCATCAGAGGGAAAACATTGAATCCATGCATATATGTTTAGCAGCTAACTCTTACTCAATGTTTCAGGAGAAGGCATGCTGAAATCTTCATTATCACCAGTGGGATTGATGTAGTGATTCAGGAAGAAGTTGCTGATAAATCTCCGAAGCATCAGCAATTCACCAGCAGGAAGCGGTTCAGGGGTCCTCGGTTCTAAGACGAGCTGTAGTATTTTTAAGATCAGAATGTGACATATCAGTGGAGTAGAAGATATTCATTAAGATAGACCTACTGGTACTAATTCGCGAGCATCTTCACAACTATCAGCAGATTTGCAGATGGAGATCATGTGTCCGCAAACATAGTATCCACAAAGGTTGGTCCCTACTTGTTCCTGAGGACACTGAAATATTTTGTACAGAATTAGTCATGTATTTGTCTTGTTAAGAACAACCTAACCAATATTAGATGTATTATTTTTTCTTTGGATAGAAATAGAAAGAGGTTTATTTAGAAGCTTGAACATTTGACTAGAGTAAGAAAAGGTATTTGCAGACTATTGGATACATTTTCCGAAAATAACGGATTTTTGTGTGTTACCGGAAAAACGATCTCGTGCTGCATAGGTAGTTCACTCTTGAACAGGTTCCTTGGTTTAGCTTTCCACAATGCGATCACACCGCAAATGAACATGAATTTTGACAACATCAATGATGAACCAGATATGATGCAAATTATATTCAACAACATAGAATTAAATACCTATCCATGAATTTCTGAAGATGCGTCAGATCCTGAGCGTTTGTCGACTCTTTGAGAGAATCTATGTAGTAAACAGTGCTCTTGCTTGGAACGATGAATACCAAGATCTAGTGATTGCTACATATTAAGAGAGCCATGAACTTATGAATTATGTCAAAATCCGAAAGACAATCAGTGTATGCGCGGTTGTTTATTTGACTTACCATCCATGATATGGCCAGAGAAATGATTCTGCATGGGACGTGTTTTCGAAGATACGGCCGGCTGTGTTAATGGCCACCTTCGTTCATCCTTACCATGTAATGTTGTGCCATTTGCAAATGCAGGATCTATGAAATACATAATCTCCCTTTTTCCTCTCTGCACATTCAATCCCCAGAGAGGAATAAAATGCAGTTAGCTGTTTATCATTTATACCTTGTATGGAGATGTTGATCAGAGTTTGTTAAGTGCTTACAAAATCAGGCATCTAACACGAGTGGCATCGAGCTCGTTAAAGTTGAAGAAGAGATGTAAGTCCATGAAACTCACACTAATGGAACCAACATCATGTCAGAAATGATCTCTGTTGTAGCAGACTAACATAACATGATGACCTGCTAACATTTGATCCATGCAATATTTATGTAACTCGCGGCAACTGTAGCTGCACTCATCAAAGTATTCGCCAACAACAAATGGCTGGCCATGGACGTAATTGCGTGCTTGGAGTACGTCTGCTTTATTTTTTAGCAAGAAGCAAAGCTATTTATGCATCATCCATGCCGTCAGAAAGAATATTACTCTCCGATTCAAACAGCTTGTTGTTAATTTGGTTCTGGGCAATGAGGGCTTTAAGTAAGAGACGATCGTTCTCTTTCCTCTTTGCTCTCGGGGCACGCTTACTCACTGGTGCAGCCTTTTTACCCGCTTCCTTCGTGGTACTTGAAGGACTTCTGGTCCAAGGTCTCAATGGCTGAAAGGCAGACTGCGGAGCAGACGGTAAAGCTTCAACGGATTGCTTAACAAACAGTTTAGCTGTGCCGGACTACTGAGCTGCCAGTGCTGTTGTGACGGACTGCTGGGCTGTGGGACCAGAGGCATCGGACTACTGAGCATGCGTTGAAGCTATGGCGGGTTTCTGCGTAAGTGCTGCCAACTTGTCAGTGTGCTGAGGAGGCCAGGCCAATGCATTGGTTTGCTGAGCAGGCAATGCTGACACATTGGTATGCTGATCACATGGCTGCGGCCCGACGGACTGATGAGCAGTCAGTTCTGGACCTATAGACTGCTTAGCAGTCGGTTCCGAAGCATGACACTGCTTAGCAGTCCGTTCCACTAGGTTGGTCTGCTAAGCGTGTGGTGCAGTTGGGTCTTCCCCCGCTGCTTCAGTGGCCCGCATCTGAACTAGTGGTGTGTCTTCAGCAGTTGTAGGCCTTGCCACTGGCTGCTCTGGGGCAGACGATAACATGACCCGTACGACATAGAGTTGGGCGGGCTGATCACCGGTTGATGCATCAGCCGTCGGATTACAAGTATTAGGTTCCTTGGGGGAAGCACGCGAGAGCTGTTGTGGCAAGGAGTCCATGAAGTCTATTTCCTTCTTGGCCACTAGATGTGATGTAACAGTGTTTCTCCCAAGGTCCTATGCTCATCAAAGTCTCCTAGGACATTCTTCGTGGCAAATTCATTGAATCCAAGCTTTACTTCAGTCACGTAGCACTTCACACAGCCCGACTTCAATGGCACATTGTCCAATAAGAGGCCCTCTTCCAAGAAGGGCAGGCAAACCCATGCTATTGCACATTTTAATGTACCTTCATAATGTGTAAGCACGCCCTTCGGTCTGTCTTTCATTCCGGATAGATCAGATATATCATCATCATGAGCAGCCGGAGTCGCAGTGTCGCTAGGGTCAGCTGATGCACAACTACTCTTGTGCGGTGTTGTCGAGCAATAACCAGCATCCTCCATGCCCACCTCCCCTCCCATCTATTGGCTATCTGTCAGTGTTAAAGTCTTCTGCATCATCATTGACTTCTCAATTTCCTTTCAAACATATGGATACATGTCCTTTCTCAACCTTTCATACAATTCATTCTACTTCATTTCACTCCTCACTTTTTTCATATTCAGCCTCTCTTCTTTGCTGAGTGTGAAAGCCCTCTTGTGCGGGACATTAACACCTATACCGCTTGCACGGCCAAGGGGCTCTCTTGTTTCCAGAGCATCGGATAGAATGTCACATGGCCCTGAGTTCCTATAGAACCTTCCAATGATCTCGGAAGCCTTTAACATCATGCGATATAGTTGTTTGACACGAGAAAAATCTTACGCACTCCGTGAGAAGGGAAGAGAAGGAGTGTAGATTTCTCTCATGCGACGGGAGAAAAAAATGCAGGCGTGCCAGTGTATCATAGTACACGAAGAAAACAAAGAGATGGGAATAGTATTTTATTAATCTCAAGGATAACAAATTCAATTCCCGATATGCACTCCGTGGCCTACTAGCGCGGCCTGCGTGACTAGCGTTGTGCGGTCTCCTGGTTGCCGGGGCCTCAGAAGGCTCCCGGTTAATTACTCCCGCGGATTGCTCCATGAGATACCTCCGATTAAGCTGTGTGGTCGTCTTCGGCGTCTTCGCTTCACGTTCTCCATGCATGTGATGATGGTGTGTGTAGGTGCGGGCAGCGGCAAAGCCCGTGTCCTCGTCGGTACACGTGCCGCTCAAAACATGGCTTTGTGCTAGCCACGTCTGCCCTCGCCGTCACGCCTCATCGGTGTTGACAGCGTTTATGTAGTCGGTGTTGGGGTAGCATGGATCCTGCTTGGCTCAGACTTCTTGACGATGTAGCAGCTTCGTCGGGGTACGCAAGGGGTTGCCTCGCGGGAGTATTCTTTTGTGGAGACTGTCGTCAGTGTAAAACCAACGCACACTCGCATCAGCATGGCCGGTGTGGTTGGTGTCTCATCTCGACTATACACCAAGGTTACGGCAGTCTGCAGAGACAAAGACTCCACCTCACAAGGACGTGAGAGGTAACATATTAGAGGGGCATGGTGGATGCCTCGTCTTGGCTAGACGCCGTATTCGGTGGTCTGCCAAAACAAGGATCACGCCACAAGGCCGAAGAAAAGTGGCATCATCGAGGGGTGTGGTTGATTCCCCGTCCCAGCTAGACGCCGTAGTCGGTGGTCTGCTAAGACAAGGATCATGACACCCATACGACAAACGAGACCTGATGCAACGAAGGGTGCACCTCGTCTCGGGTGGACGCCGCATTCGGTGGTCCACCAAGACAAGGGCAAAGCATCGTGGTGCTGAAGAAAGGTGGCGTGATGGAAGGTCGTGGTTGATGCCCCTTCCTAGCTAGATGCCATATTCGGTGGTCTGCCAAGACAAGGAGCACACCGAGACCTAAACGCCATGAAGACTGCACCTCGTCTTAGCTGGACGTCGTATTCGGTGGTCCGCGAAGACAAAGGAAACACGTCCCGGGATCGTGGTAAGGGTCGGTGCAGACGTGTCATCACGTAGCACCATCTTCTTTGTATCGCGGGCTCCATGTTGCGGGCAGCATCGGGGGCGTGTGTCATCTTCATGGGCTCCGGATCGCGGGCTCCGTCTTGATGAGGTAGACATCGGTGGTGTCGTCCCGTGAGCTCCACGCCTCCGTCCACCGCGGCACCAGCTTGATGATGTTGACGATGAACGTCGTCCTGGCGAGCTCAGTGTCGCCATTCACCATGGCACAACGGCGGCATCCTCGCTAGCTCCAGGCCTCCATCCTCCATAGCTCTAGTTTGATGAAGAAAACGACGGACGTTGTCCTAGCAAGCTCTGAGTCGCCATCCTCCGCGGCACACGGCGGCATCCCCACGAGCTTCACGCCTCCGGGCACCACACCACAATCCTCTGTGGCACCAGGTTGATGTGGGCGAGGGGCGTCGTGTTGGCGGGCTCACGCCACCATCCTCCATGGTGCCGGCTTGATGACGAAGTCGAGGGAGTCATTCGGGCGAGCTCCACGCCTTCGTCCTCCATGGCGCCAGCGTGATTATGAAGTCGAGGGCGACGTCCGGGCGAGCTCCACGCCTCCGTCCTCCATGGCGCCGGCTTGATGACGAAGGCGAGGGCGTCCTTTTGGGCGAGCTCCACGCCTCCGTCCTCCATGGCACTGGCTTGACGAAGTAGATGGCGGTTGGCCTCCCAGTAGGCTTGACGCCGCCTCCTTGCTATGTGCGTCCATGGGTGAGTGTGCGCCCATGTGTGAGTATTCCACATTAGTCGCCGCTTCATCTGCCGCATCCGGGTGCACGATGATCTACACACATACAAAAAGAACAAGATTATTGCACCGCCGGTCGTGGACGCGTTCATCTGCTCGCCACTGCTCTGCTTCCGTGTGAGGGTGCCCTCTCCGTGTTCCCTTGGCACATGTGCCGTTGCATGGGCGCGCCCTCCGGTCTCCTCGACGCTGCCACCAGGAGTGCGGGAGCCTTCTTTTGTTCCCTACGTTAGGCGCTCTTTTGGTGCACTGCGTTCCTTGTGTCTCCCTTGCAAGTTGTGTTCTTGCGTGAGGTTCTCCGTTCGTGAGTCTTGCGGCTGGCTGTATGAGATGTGTGCTTGCTCCCTGCATACACAAAGGAAATATAGATGTACTATATGGCCTCCACAGATCCTTCTTGGCGCATGCACTGCCGCCGTTGCCCGGTGAGCATGCCGCCGCCGTGGGCGCGACCTTCCTATTGTTCTCGACACTGCCTCCAGGGCGCGTCTCCTGCCTCCCTTCTGTGTCTCTGGGAGCGCATCTCCTTCTTTCTTCTTCTTTTCATGTGCGTGAGGTTCTTCTTCACCACCTATGCGGGATGTGTTCTCCGAGGTGAGCTCCATCTGTCGGATCTCCTTGTACGAAGGCCATCCTGCAAGAAAGTAGATATAACACAAGAAGGAGATACGTCATTATGCCTCTCCCAACGCGCATGTTGTCACTGGTGCACCCGTCCAGCCAGCCAATGTACTACCGGGCGTGGCCGCTGGACAGGGCCAAGCACGCATGTTATCTGGCGAGTCCGCCGCCACCGTCAGATGGTCCTCCGGATCTGCTCGGCGCGGCCGCTACAAGAGCGTCCTCCTTCCGCCTCCTCTATACGTCGACACTGCCGCCCTTGGGCGCGTTATCCTCCGGTGGCTGGTGGGTTCCTATCCTCTTGCGTGGGTTGTCCCTTCTGGGTGCCAAAGTCCTGGGTATTTATAGGCTGCGAAGCTAAGGTTGGATGGATGGAACGTGAAGCTCGGCCGCCGATTTATTTCCTTCTTTCTTCCTTCTTGACGCCCAAGTCTATTCCTTTCCAAAGGCGCCGCTATTTATTTCCTTGTTCATCTCACGTACTCATCTTGCCAAAGAAAATCGATTCCATAGCTAGCCTCGTACGCGCTCAAGCCAACACATGCCTATATTTCATGTATGTATGTATACTTCAGGTTGCGAGTATTCGGATATGTATAAAAACAAGCTTGCCTGCCGCAGATACCCGAATACATACACACAGTGTATATGTAAGAACTCTAGCCATGCCAAGTGTTGTCACGTGCGTGCATTGCATGTGCGTATGCATGTAATGGTGCTGGGCCAATTAACGAGTCGGCCATTGGCCCATTAACCATTACTTTGGGCCAGGAGTACTTCACCCATATGACCACATGCAATATAGATCCGTACACATATAAGCACTTCTTGCTCCATGTGTATAGCTAAATATTATTGGTTTAAGGCACTATTTAGACAACTTTTATTTTTGCATTATCCTCCCTCCTTATTTGTGTACTCTTCGCAGTGCAAAAATCTCATCGAACAAATGCCCCCTCACCGAGTCGGGTTCGAGTGTGGAGCAAATCGAGCTTGACTCGGTGAATATTTATTCTTCGCTTGGCGCATCACCCATGCAGCCTAAAGAACTGGCTCAAAGATGACCTCTCCGTGACACCGTGAGCACGGTTTTGAAGATGATTGTTTAGTAACAAAAATAGTGTAGGCATGTCCATCCACACTTGTGTTCTGTAGGGAGCTCGTTGGATCGCATAACACGCACGATGCCAATCCACAAAGCAACCCTATTCCGTCTTCATTCCATGGCGGAACATCATGCCTTATCCTAAAAACAAAAAGATTTTTTTACCAAACTCATCGCGACCGTCTAGCTGCTACAGTGCCAGCCGACTTCATTGGAGGGTTTCACAGATTCACGCTGGCCGCACTGGCGCGCTGCACTACTCCCATGATCTCCTTGTGTTGATGTAGGCGAGGCATCGGTAGACTGTTGATAGTTCCCCTTCGTTGAGTGAACCGTCACACCATCCATGGTGTGCAATTCTGGTGGTGCGCCGGGACGCCATCGACCTTACGAATAATTGAGGGGTTGACGTTGCCCCCATGCTTCATTGTTGTTGGAGACGGGTTTTGAGACAATCGGCTCCACCTTCATTAGGGCAGGTGTTACCTTCTGGAACCCATCGTGCGTGTCGGTGTAGACCATGGGTTGTCGGGTTGTCGTCAGTGTTGTCAGGGACGCATGGGTATTGCTGCACCGAAACACCCACGCCGTAGTTTGATTTAGTGGTTGTTGTCTGAATGTCGTCAATGATGACAGGGAGTGCCTCTCCATGGCTGCAAAGATGTTGGAGGAGCACAACTAGAAACACCAAACAAAAACAGGCGAGAAAAAAAGTTTGGGGGTTTCTAAAAATGTTGGCTTTCCCGTTATGCACCAGCTATAGGGCGTGATATCCGAGAAGGCTACCGAAGAACTTGTCATTCGGAACCATCAAAAGACCTTGACGATTGCAAATCAACAACTGAAATGAGCTTCGGTGTACGTGTGTGAAGATGCCGTGTTTCAGGATGCTTCCAAGAGGCAACAAAAATTCATACTCTAGACCATCATCATATTGAGGGCCCCCACAGCTCAACATGCCACCTGCACACACCCCATGAACCCAGAGACTTGGGTGTGATAAGTTCAGGGTAAATTGTTTTGGGACAACAGCTTGGCTATTTTCCTTCAAGCATATTGAGGGGTGGTGAATAGCTACCTCCCGCCTTTCGTCCAGTGGGTTCCTTACTGCTTGGGACTGCTTGATTGCTCCTTGGACCGGTGGGATTTTCTTTCTTGAATTGGCTTGTTGGACTTTTGCAATTTCATCTTGATTGCTCACATGGATGATTGATTGGCCGCAGACTTCATGGACTTGTTTTGACATTCAGCTCGAACTTCTTGAAGACTCTTCTTCCAGGATTTCTTGGGGACCCACCTTGGGAAATTGGAAGGCAACTTTTCACCTCCCTGGACTAGGAAAAACCCTCTAGCACTTTATCTGGGGCTTCTGGTGGCGCACCCCAGGGTTGCCATGTGACTACGCACCAAACCGACTTTTGTCGGATCAGGAAGCCCTCCATGATCTTTTCCTATAGTCTTCCCTAGAGTGCGATCCTCTGTGAACACGAGGCATGCCGGGAAACATGAAGAGTGTGGGGTCTCAATACTCAGAAGTGCCCAAGTAATCATCTCCGTTGCCTCCGAAAGCATACACCTAGTACGTGTCGTGCGTTGTGGGTGTAGGAGCCGCTCCACCTGTGAATCGACACATTGTGCCACCCTCCAACAATTCCTAGGGTAGCCGAAACTTCAATGAACAGCGTAGTGCGATAGGGGAAAGCCATTTTTTTGCTGGACTAAGTCCGTAAAAAATTGGGGAAAACTAGATATATCCACAGAATGCAAAGGAGAATGCACCATGGATCCGAAAGCCCATAGAAAAAGTTTCCCCAATGAAAAACCAAAAGAGGCAAAATTTTAAGAAAAATATTTTTTGAGGAACCTTCCGTTGATTGGGGGTATAGGTCGGACTCCCTGGGAATTGACGAGCTGGTATGCTCCCCCGACGTAGACTTGCTCGATGACGAATGGCCCTTCCGACTTTTGCTCGAACTTGCCCTTCGTCTTGTGTGTCACGACGATGGGTCGCCTGAGCACAAGAACCAACTCACCTTTTCGGAAGACGTGTTGCTTGACGAGTTTGTCGTAAGCTCTCACCATGTTCTGGCGGTAAAGCTCTAGGTTCTATAGGGCATGAAGTTGCCCCTCTTCAAGGGAGTCGATCTCCTGAAACCGCAGTTGTACCTATTCATCGTGGGTGATTTCATCTTGGATAGCCACCCTCAAAGAGGGTAGCTGGACCTCCAGTGGCAAGATTGCTTCACTCCCCTTAATGAGAGAAATGGAGTTGCCTGTGTTGGGGTACGGACTGTAATACGGTACGCCCACAAGGACTCAAAGAGGCGTTCATGGCAATCTCTCTGGTACCTTGTCAATGTCTTCTTGAGCATCTTGTTGAAGGCTTCAATTGCTTTGTTGGCTTTGTCTAGATGATGGGGAAGTGCTGATGAAATGAAGGGAGAGCGGTATGCCCATCGCTCTGGCTATGCCAAGCCGTATCCCTCCGTCTTGTCATTGTCCAATGATGAAGTGGGTGGCCTTCACGTCATCGGTGCCCAGCCTGGTGGTGTCCGCCTTGTCGAGGTCGGACTGGATGACTTTCCTTCGCCTCGTCGGTGCCTAGCAAGATATTGATTGCTTCATTGGGAAAAGACATGTCGGTAGAGTACAGCCTTGCCTCGTCAACGCTAAGACGATGTTGATGATGTGCATCGGTGTTGATGTTGGGGTAGATGTGGGAGATGTCCGGTGTCGGTGTAGCCAAAAATCCTTGCTGAGCCGAGAGTCGGCATAAATGATGCTCGACAATGACTTGTGTCAGCTGCAATGTAGACGGCGCCCCAGCATGGGGTAGGTTCCGTTTTGGCAATGGTGTAGAAGGATATCCTCCTCGGCAGTGGAGTAGACAATGACCCAGCATGGATGGGCTCCTGCGATGGCAATGATAATATAGGTGCCCCCAGCCTTGGGTGAGCCCCATGTTGGAGGTTTCTTCGACCGGCGCCCAACTTAGGAGCGTTCATGTTGGCGGCGACGCAGATTGCAGATCGCCTCGGGTGAGCTCCATGTTGGAGGAGGAGTAGACCACTCCTATAAATGGATGGGCTCCATTTCAATGATGTATACTAGATGACACTCTTCCATGGACGAGCCCCGACTCTGCCAGACACACTGGCTTTGACAAGCTATGTGTTCAACATGGCGTAGACGGTGCGTCCCTTTGGGCATGCTCCAGGTTCGCAGTAGTGTAGACGATGTATCGCCTTAGCAGAGCTCTCTATCCATGGGACGCCCTGGCTTGGGAAAACCCTAGGTTGGTGGCAGTGTAAAAAGGCTATCCCGTCTTGGGCGAGCTTCGAGGTGGTGTGTGAATGATGCTGAACTTTTGGGCGAGCTCCATGTTAGAGGTGGAGCATAGGGGACACCCACCATGGGCGCGCTCCAAAGCTATGTAGATGGCACCTGCATTCGGGCAATGTTTCATGTCGGAGGCATTGTTGACAGCATTCCACTCTGGGCGAGCTCCACACCGGCGATAGTGTGGACGGCACCCGCCTTGGCCGCCCTGTGTTGGTAGAGGCGCAAAAGGCATACCCGCCTTTGACAAGCTCCAAGGTGATGTCGATTGCGCGCACCCTTAGGTGAGCTCAGTGTTGGTGATGGTGTAGACAACGCCCCCGCCTGGGGTGTGCACATGTCTACGATGGTGTAGACCCAGCCCCACCCCAGGCTAAGCTCCTCGTTGGTGGCGGTGTAGACCAAACCCCCTCCCGGGCCAAGCTCCGCGTGGACGGTAGTGTCGACTAAGCCTCGCTTCTGGCAAGTGGGCTCCATGTCGATGGTGGTGTAGATGGTGCCTCAACATCGATGGGCTGGGTATGGATGGCGGTATAGCTGTCCCGCATTGGACGAGCTCCATGATGTCGATGGTTGATGGCACCCGGCCTCGGGCGAGCTTTGAGGTGAAGTAGAATATGGCCATCTTTACGCGAGTTCCGTGTTGGTTAGAAAGTGCCACGGAGCTAGCCTTGCATTGGCTTAGTGATGTAGGGCGGAACCCTAGGGGCCGATCTTTCATGTTTGGAGAGGATCCCTATGAGGAACATGAAGAACGCGCGGAAGGAAGCAAGGGAAATCACGGGGGAACACAAGAGAAAACAGTCAACCAACACGAATTTAATCACACATGTGCTAGATCCAAGAAACACAAAGAGTACACGGTCCAAATCCAACAAAGGACAATACAAGTGGCGGTAGCTCATCTCCGAGAGGAGGTCTTGAATCCACAAGGGATCTTCCCGTAAAGGGGTCTTGAATCCATGGTGGATCTTCTCCTAAGAGGTCGCGGTCTCTCACGAGGAGGAGATCCGTATGGATGAGCAAAGCTCTATCTCAAATGAGCTAATCCTTTGCTAACCCTAACTAGGAGGAGGTTGGGGGAGTATATATAGTGCTAGCCCACGAAGGGGTAAGTGAGAGGGGGATACATGGGCCCTTGGCCCATCTCTGCGCACAGGCAGGTGCCGGATGTCTGGGCTGGGGGCCGGATGTTCGGCGGCTCATGAAGAGTCGGAAGTCCGGGCCTCGGCCGGTTGTCCGGGATGGAGTGGCCAATTCTTCTACTCTCTGGATGGCGTGCGCCAGATTTCGAACAGCGCGGATGTCCGCCTGTCGGGCGCCGGATGTCCGGGTCGGCCAATGTCAACCATCAGAGAGTCGCCTTGCTTCTGTCTCTCTCTGGTCTTCTTCTGGTTGGTGGCGCCAGATGTCCGGGCTCCTGCCGGATGTCCGGTCGCTGTAGCTGCTGGCACTTCTTCCTTCTCCTTCCTTTGCTTCCGCACACGCTTGGCCTTGGTCCTTGGGTTCTCCAAGGTCTCCTCGGGTGTACCTGAATATGCACAAGGTCCGCGCTTGAAGTAGCAACCATGTCTCACGCGAATGGGAAGTGGAAGCATTTAGAAACGGGTTCACCTTGTGTCCAATGGTGCATAGTCGAGGTCTCATCTTATGTATCCTTGGGGCTTGGAGAGTAGTCGGAGTGTACATGGGGATGAACATGGGATGCTCCGCATCATCTCCCCCCCCCCCCCTGGGAAAGATCCGACCTCGGATCGTGATCTTCATCACCATGAAAACGGTTGTCGTGGACGGACTTGTAGTTGGACAAAGTTGAAGACATGGCGAAATCCAAGTAGTCCAAGGTGTCATTGGAGTGATAGACATGCAAAAAGATCAAACACAAGCGACACTTGGAAATACAATGGTTAGCGCACACAAAGTGTCCATCATGTAAGAATGAGTTCGTGCGGCAAGATAGTGTGTGGCAAGACACGTGATGCTTATCAAGATGATCTAGAATGATATGCAAAGCATTCATGGGAGCAAATGCAATCATTGTGCACACAAATGTGTTATGAATATGAGCAGTGCAACGACGGTGCAAAATGATGTCATAATGGGATGCTTTATCAAATGCATGAACATGGCAATGGATGCTCAATATGTGGATATTATCATGCAATTGACGGTCGACAATATGATCATTATGTATGAATATGCCATCAAGGAAGATCACAACAAATTGGCTAAGGAAGTGAACAAGCTCAAATATCATGGATGACATGGGAATACAAGATGCAACAAGGCAATCATAATGTGAGTCAATCCATGCATAGGGTGCAAACTTGTGGCGAGTATGATATGTCCAATGAGCATGACATGTGGGATCACAATCAACAAATATGGAGGTGTTGGTATACCAATGCTCGATGTCGTGGCAAGAGTGGAGGATCGAAGGTGCATCCAATAAGTCTGAGCGCTCCTCAATGTAAAGGTCCATAGAGCTAAACTCCAATGTCGCTCGTACGTTCGCGAGATGTATCATGTAGGCAACAAGAAGGAAACAACAATGAAAGAGTGACCCATCCAATATGCGTACGTGAGGATGGCTCAAAGGGAAGGAGTTCACCTTTATGAGGATGTCTAAAATGTTGGTGTTGCACATCATGTATGCCTTCACATAGCCAATATGTCTCATGACGGTAATGCCTTGTGAATCCTTCAAAATGAAAGAACATGACAAACACTCGAAATAACAAATGATGTTAATGGAAGTGCAAAACCTATCATTCATGTGGTAAGATACCCAACAAGTGTATGCATCATGCTCATCATAAGAAAGGACAATGGAGTATTGCATAGTATAGAGGCATATGATGCGAGAACAACCAAATGCAATAGTCTCAGTCAAACAAGCATGCATCACAAGTAAGGTGTCAAAGTCTCCAAGATCAATAAGCATAGTATGGTTGCACTCAATACAAGTGGATATGAAAGAGGCAACTAATGGGCACAAGAGACAATGATCAAGATATATCATGTGAGAGGCATGAGCATATATGTCATCAACCCAAGAAAGCAAGTAATAGTGGAACATGGGTGATGCAACATAGCAAGCAATCATAGCGATCAAGTCAAGCATGCTAGTAGTGCGAAGATGCAACATACTAGAAGGAATCATGGCAATCATATCATGTGTGCAAATAGTGGGCATGAATAATTCACATGTCATAGCACAAGCATGAAAGCAAGATATGAGTAGAATAACATGAATGTATTGGTGAGAAGCCATGTGTAAATAGCAATGGGACATCATGACTCTCCCAACACAACAAGCATGAATAGCATGGGGCACATGATAAACATGGCAATAGCAACAAGGATCTCACCAACCATGCAAATACACATAGGAATATCATAGTGGTGAAGCATGGGTAGATGCCAACAAGGGTCACAATTGCATGGCAAAAGCATAGAAGCAAAGATAACATGAAAAGTGAATACGGGAAAATGAGTATAAGGTGACAAGTGGTAAATAGCCCATAGCCGTGTGAGAGCCAAGTAAAAGAGATGCGCGTAGGCGTTGCGCAAAGAGAACGGTGGTAATGATAGTCCACGGGATCCCAGAGCATCGTTGCTCTCAAGAGCTCGTTTCGTCAACTCTTGGGATTGAGAGGTTGACGAGTATACATGAGTACCTACAGAAAGAAAACACAAAGGGAAAATTGTGTGTGTGTTATATGTACACATCATCCATCATGCGCACGTGCATGTGTCGGTTAGCACAAAATATCCAATGCTCAAATAAATGAGATGCGTGATATAGAAACATGTCATCCATCATGATGTGTTTGAAGTTATGTATTTCATAATGTAGACCCATATTGTGTAATGCATCATGAGAAATATCTAGAGCATTGTTATTCATTGAATGCATATGGTGCACGCGATTATAGGAATCATGCAAGGTATGACATGCATCAAGATCTCCTAATATGTATGAGGAAACTATGGGGGTCTCCTCATGATCATGAGTAGTAACATCACGTGGAGAATATTGACAACATCCAAAACAATGCATATTTGGAACAATGTGTTCGTGGCATTGCATAGTAGATGAATTGCGCAAATCATGTAAAAGAAGCATGGCAATATCATCACATAAAAAACAAAAGCCAATGACCATCATCTCGTCATCTATGCCATAAGTGCATATGGTATTTATTTTAATGGGGCATGCATAGTTACTATGTTGACATTGAAATGATGCAATATGGGAGATCTCATCATAGCATATGACAAGTTCAAAGGATTGTCAAACATGAAGTGACCAATAGAATTTTCACATGGTATCCTATGAAGCATAGCATCACAACTAGGCAACTCAGCATGCTCATCATCATATTCATCATAAATAGGTAAGTCAAGGCATGAAGAAGTCTCACTAGCATGAAGCATGGCAATAGGTGGGTCAACATCATGGGAGCAATCGATGTCAAGATAGTCCACTAGTGGGACAAGAGAAGCACCATCACCTATGTTATCTTTGGAGCATCGCTCATGTGTTGTAGGTGAGGTGTTCAGGATCCAATCATTGCCATCTTCATCTTGATGGAACGATGTGGGGGGTGCATCATCGTCCACCATGGCCATCGGTTTTCCCATTGGAGGGATGGACTCATCGAGGGTAGGCATGTCGTCATGTAGGAGACCTAGCACCAAAGAAGAAAACACACTAGGAGTAGAGGTTAAGTCGTTATAAATCATAGTGGCCTCACATGCCGTGTCAACTATCTCACTCACAGAGTGTTGTGGCTCACTCACTCCCTCAAGGGTGCTCTCACTCATATGGTTGGTGGAGTCACCCAAATGGCGCTCAACCTCACATAGGATGTGTGGCATCCTCTCTTGTGTGGGGCTAGTGGTGGTCACACTCATCCTCTCAAAGGAAATGCTCTCAATGTCACATATGGTGGAGTCACTCATCTCTCTCATGTGGTAGTGGCTCTCCTCACATGGCACTTGGGGCATCTCGACATATGTGGGTGTCGGAGAGGTGTATGTGCAAATGTCTCCATGTGCGGTTGCGTAGCTTGACTCGGAGTATGAGTCCAATGTGGGCGCCGTCGTCATGTTGTTGAAGAGGTTCGCTCTCGTCGCCGTGGTCGAAGGGGATGGCCCTTGCTCGACCGTCTCGTCACCGTCTTGGTGTTGGAGGCCCATATGTTGTGGCACCTCGTAGCTCGTTGTCGGTGTCAAAACCAGCGGATCTCAGGTAGGGGTCCCGATCTGTGCGTCTAAGGCTAATGGTAACAGGAGTCAAGGGACACGATGTTTTACCCAGGTTCGGGCCCTCTTGATGGAGGTAAAACCCTACTTCCTTCTTGATTGATCTTGATGATATGAGTATTACAAGAGTTGATCTACCACGAGATCGTAGAGGCTAAACCCAAGAAGCTAGCCTATGATGATTATGATTCTGTCTCTAAGGACTAAACCCTCCGGTTTACATAGACACCGGAGGGGGCTAGGGTTTATAGAGAGTCGCTTGCAAAGAAGGAAATCTATAATCCAGATCGCCAAGCTTGTCTTCCACGCAAAGGAGAGTCCCATCCGGACACGGGACAAAGTCTTGAGTCTTGTATCTTCACGGTCCAACAGTCCGGCCAAAGTATATAGTCCGGCTGTCCGGATACCCCCTAATCCAGGACTCCCCCAGTAGCCCCTAAACTAGGCTTCAATGACGATGAGTCCGGCACGCAGTTTTTCTTCGCATTGCAAGGTGGGTTCCATCTCCAAATACTCCAAAGTACCTGTTGCAACGAACAATGTCTGGCTTCCCATCAATGTTGTACTCCTCGGCTTCTATGCTTCAATAATGGCCATCTCCGCGTGTCGAAGGAATACGAGGAGCCGGGGTATTTTTGCATTTGCCACCTCGACCCTGCAAGCTAACCATCTATTTGAAGGGACGAGGATCCTCAGATCCAAAACTCACCTTCTTCCCTTGAGCAAGCATCCAACAGAGCGCTCCAAAAAAAACCATTCCAACATGGCCGGTCGCCGCAGCTCTTCTTCTTGTTCCCTTCGCTCCAAGCCAGGCGACTGGGAAGAGTGTTAAGTTCCTCAAAGTCGTTTGATAGAGTTACAGACCCAAGGGTTTCTTCCACCAGCGTTCATGGTTCCCGTCTGAGATGGACTAGCCACCTATAATGGCGGGGAGCAAGCGGAGAGATCTCCTAATCCAACCCCGGGGGAGCGAATATGCCTCATCCCGCATCTTCTAAGAGGCGTCGGGTTTCCAATCCACCCATTCCTTCGCGAGCTCCTGGAGTTCTATGGCCTCCAGCTGCACAACTTCACCCCGCCTCCGTGCTGCACATAGCAGGATATGTTGCCCTTTGTGAACTATTTTTGTGCTGCGAGGCTCACTTCGGGTTATGGAAGAAGTTGTTCTGCCTCGTCCCTCGCAACTAGGGGGAATCCAAATGTCAAGTGGGCGGAGCCGAAGTATGGCGCGTCACCGAGACTGGATACCTCTCCGGTACTCCCAAGAAGGCACCAGAAAACTGGCCCTCGGAGTGGTTTTATGTTGATGACGTTCCCCTTCCGGATCTAGTCCGGACGGGTCTCCTTGTGTTCAGTAACGCTCCGCCGAAGGCACGCCGAAGTTGGCGCCCTCAGGGCCCCCAAGAGGAGGATACCAGAGAAGTACACTTCCTCATGAGCCGGTTAAAGAAACTGGCCAAATCAGGGCTGACAATAATGGAGGTTATAATGCATAATGTGGGGAGTGCAGCCGCTTCAATATCGGGGGAAGCCCATGTGGCATTACAACGGGGAAGATGATGCCACCCGCTGTGGTCGTAAAGGTCCGGACTCCGCCACTGCTCTGGCGAGGATATTGTCCGATTTGTATAAAGGAGAAGAAGAAGAATTCCTTGATATTAAACCACGGCATGGGTTTTCTATGTACAACCCCCCAAACTAGGTAACTCGTCACTTTTCCCCCCGCTCCATTCATTCTGGCGTCCTTCATCACGATTATTTACATCGATTTTTCTGAGCAGGAACTGAGGAGGGCCGTAGAAGGATTCAACAGCCCCTCCCCACAACCAGAGGACCCCGGAAGGGTCTTCGATCCAGGAATCGAAGAAGATCCAGATATTACTGTGGAGCTTGCCAACGGGACATTTTATCAGGCTAGCTGCGATGGCGCCTCGGTGGCTATTATCGCCCACTATCCCAGACTGCTACGTACATCGCGTGTAAGAAAAGCCGAAACCTTATCCTCTGAAGAGGACTCCTTTATGATACCATGCCTTATTCCTAAAGTATCTTATTTTTGTAGAGACGACCATCAGAACGCGGCGCTGAGCCCCTGGGGGCTCAGCGGCAAAGGGCGTCCGGATCGGGTAGGCTTAAGGGAAGGCGGTTAGGGCTGAAACACCGTTACAGAGGTATGGTAAAAACCCGCTGTGTGATCATTGTGTTTGAAATGTAACAGTGTCCTTTGTGTCCTGGCAGAAAGAGGAGTTGCCGGACTATATCCGGAGATCCTGCCGATCACGCCTCCACCAGCCGGATTCCAAAACCGGCTTCAAGAGAGGAGGCCAATGTGGGGCCGATGCCGAATTGTCCTCTGACAGAGGATGCGGACATGCTCTCTGCCACGTGTTGTCACGTGCATGCATTGCATGTGCGTATGCATGTAATGGTGCTGGGCCAATTAACTAGTCGGCTATTAGCCCATTAACCATTACTTTGGGCCAGGAGTACTTCACCCGTACGAGCACATGCAATATAGATGCATACACATATAAGCACTTCTTGTTCCATGTGTATAGCTAAATATTATTAGTTTAAGGCACTATTTAGACAACTTTTATTTTTGCATTATCCTCCCTCCTTATTTGTGTACTCTTTGTAGTGCAAAAGTCTCATCGAACAACAGTTTTTCGTCATGTGAGTTTTCAAAGTAATAAGTTCTGTCATCATGCCTCCTTGCACATGCCCGCAAGTAGTCTTTAGCCCGTTCGGCCCTGATTTCACTAAAGGATGGTTTCCCACCCGCAGCTAATGCTTCTTTGTCCTCCCAATCCCATATGGGTTTCATGTCATAGTATCCTGCCACACCCATACGCTGGGTGTCTGTGTTCCTCTTCTGAAGTTCCGATTGCTTGGCACTCTTCATAGCAAACTCTGTAGTTTCCCACACCCTTTTGAATTCTGCCCAGTCTGCCTTTGTAATTTGGGGGTATGCGGGGATTAGGCCCTTGCCTTCACTCAAGTACTTCTTGTACATCACGTGCTTCCAGTTTCTCCAAGAATCCCTAGCCTTCTTTGGTGTAGTGTGTTCGACCTGCATTCTCCACTACTCTGGAACGTTGAACTGATCCGTGATATCCTGGTCTATCCTTTGCCGTGTTTCTGTGTCAGCCTGCCAAAACCTCATGTGTGCTTTATTAGTTTAGTTGGATCCCAAGACTTTAAATCAGTCTCGGTTACTTCATATACACCTTTAGGTTGGTGTGTGGGCTTCATTGGAGCATTCCTCCGTGTCCAGACCGGAAGGGTAATTGCTGCAACTCTATCCCATTCCAGATTACTTGATCCCTCACCATCTGCTGAAGACCTAGGGTTGTCGGAATCAGATGAAGATACATCGCCTAAACATGAGTGTTGTTGCTGCCACTCGGCATCTACAAAGAACACATGTGAAACTCGGGAAAGAAGGATAAGCATAAAGCTAACAACGTGGTATCAAGCTGTCTAAACATGTCATGCAATAATTTAGAAAATTTACGCCTTATTTGTTAAGTTTGTGTGACTCGGGCACCCACGATATGTAAATCAGCAATAACTTATTGGAACAAATACAACTTATATGTACTAGTTAGGAAGGTAGATAATGAACATATATACGCTCTCTATTATTTATTTGGGAACATACGGAACAAAATAGGAAGAGGTATTGCGAGGAAATATGCCTCACCATGATGGAGAGCAGTAACTAACAGATTTCTTAATGCAAACCCGGCAGGACCACAGGAGAGGTGAAGGTTACAGTATTGATATGCTCGAGGGTGGTTAGCGAGCAAATGAAGATGGCGAGGCACGGGCAACCGCGTGTTGGGAACCGCAGTGGAGATAGGCTTGACGCTGAAGAGCGGGCACACGGTCAGGTTGAGCACGCCGGCTCCAAAGAGGTTTCTGCTGTGGATCTAGGGGAGGGGGAGCTGGCGATGGAGATTGGGTGGACTAATTGAGTGAAACGTGGGCGGGCGATGGCGTGATGTTGGCGGCCTAGGTGAAAAGGGTGAAAAAATATCGCCGATCGACGCACGGAAAGGCCTATGCAAATGGTTGCCTCTAAGCGCTCGTGTGCACAGACAACATAATTTCGTTTGAAATGAAGACGTGCTAATTTTGAAATGAAGACGTGAGTTCATCGTTTCGCCTCCATTTCCCCACGGTAAGCTATCACCATTATACCACAGGTTTGATTGCTGACGCATTTTAGGTCTCATGCGTTATATTTAAGGCATTTTTTGGCATTTACCGTGCATTTTGGCATAAAAATAAAATCCTAGTCAGAACTGTATGTGCTGACGAAAGGGATGAGGATTGCTGTTCGATCTGGGAGCATCCAACAGTGCAAACATACGATCTATGTGATTTGGTTTCTGGCCAATCAGAATGCATGACTCAGATCATGCGCACATCAGGGGGGCATCAGCCATGGTTTGGTAGGCACAAAGCTTTCGTGAGTGAACCGTGTGCTATTTGAAAACATTTACATGAACTAACAACATATTTTTGTTTGAATGAAAACATGAGTTCATCGTTTCGCCTCCAATTTTTTCCCATGGTAAGAAATCACCATTGTACCCTATGGTTCGATTTTCTGGTGCATTTCAGATCTCGTTTGGTATATTTGAGTCATTTTTTGCATTTATATAATCTCAACTACATGTGGGTGTTAGTAAGATCATTTGTGTGTCGCTTTGCGAGTTTTCATTCATCGTCCGAGAAATGGGAAAAAACTTCAAACAGTTCAGCCGCAGGGTGCGACCAGAGGCATAGTCCTTGTTGGTATTTTAGTTACAGGAAATGCATATAGAGTCCGGAAATAACAAAAATCATTATGTCACTGCTACCTATTGAGCTTGCGTTGGTTTTTTCCTTGAAGAGGAAAGGGTGATGAAACAAAATTGAATAAGTATTTCCCTCAGTTTGAGAACCAAGGTATCAATCGAGTAGGAGACAACACACAAGTTACCAAATACCTGCACAAACATTAAAACAAACTTGCACCCAACGCGATAAAGGGGTTGTCAATCCCTTCACGGTTACTTGCAAAAGTGAGATCTGAAATAGATAGATAAACGGTAAAGTAAATATTTTTGCTATTTTTGTGTTATAGATCGGAAAGTAAAAGATTGCAAAATAGTAGGTCAGAAACTTATATGATGGAAAATAGACCCGAGGGCCATATGTTTCACTAGTGGCTTCTCTCAAGATAGAAAATAATACAGTGGGTGCACAAATTACTGCCGAGCAATTGATAGAAGAGCGCACAATTATGATGATATCTAAGGCAATGAGCACGAACATAGGCATCACGTCAGTGTCAAGTAGACTGACTCCTGCCTGCATCTACTATTACTCCAAACATCGACCGCTATCCAGCATGCATCTGGAGTATTAAGTTCATGAAGAACGGAGTAACGCATTAAGTAAGATGACATGATGTAGAGGAATTAACTCAAGCAATATAATGAAAACCCCATCTTTTTATCCTCGATGGCGAAAATACAATACGTACCTTGCTGCCCCTCCTGTCACCGGGAAAGGACACCGCAAGATTGAACCCAAAGTTAAGCACTTCTCCCATTGCAAGAAAAACCAATCTAGTAGGCCAAACTAAGCCGATAATTCGAAGATACTTGCAAAGATATCAAATCATGCATATAAGAATTCAGATAAGATTCAAATAATATTCATAGATAATCTGATCATAAATCAACAATTCATTGGATCTCGGCAAACACACCGCAAAAGAGTATTACATCAAATAGATCTCCAAGAACATCGAGGAGAACATGGTATTGAGAATCAAAGAGAGAGATGAAGCCATCTAGCTACTAGCTATGGATCCGTAGGTCTGTGGTAAACTAGTCACGCTTCATTGGAAGGGCAATGGTGTTGATGTAGAAGCCCTTCGTGATCGAACCCCCCTCCGACAGGATGCCGGAAAAAGGTCCCTAGATGGGATCTCATGGGTACAGAAGGTTGCGGCGGTGGAAAAGTGTTTTCATGGCTCCCCCTGATGGTTTTGGGGTATAATAGTATATATGGGCGAAAGAATTAGGTCAGGAGACCCACGAGGGGCCCACAAGACAGGGGGCGCACCCTACCCCCTGGGAGAGCTCTCCACCCTTGTGGCCACCTCGTGGCTCCTCCAACTTCATCTCCAAGTCTCCTGGTTTGCTTCCGGTCCAAGAAAGATCATCGTGAAAGTTTTATTCCGTTTGGACTCCGTTTGGTATTCCTTTTCTGCGAAACTCAAAAACAGGCAAAAAACAGAAACTGTCACTTGGCTCTAGGTTAATAGGTTAGTCCCAAAAATAATATAAAATAACATATTAATGCATATAAAACATCCAAAATAGATAATATAATAGCATGGAACAATAAAAAATTATAGATACGTTGGAGACCTATCAAGCATCCCCAAGCTTAATTCCTGCTCGTCCTTGAGTAGGTAAATGATAAAACAGAAATTTTTGACATGGAATGCTACCTAATATATTTATCAATGTAATCTTCTTTATTATGGCATGAATGTTCAGATCTGTGAGATTCAAAACAATAATACTTCAAGCATACTATCAGGACCCCGATCCTAAGTCACATTGATCTAGCATGTAACACTTCATATCACTCTGCAGCCTCACACATGGTATTCCCACGGGTGCCACAGTACCTGGCCCGGGACCGTTTGCGCCTTTTTGCTCATGTATATGACAGTGCCGCTAGCATCCATATGACAAAGAACCCGGGCCGACATGACTAGTCGTAAACCCAAGGTGGCGCTAACTTACAGGGACAGGCATACAAGACCCAGCAATGAACGCGTCAATCAACAACATATGAACCCAAGTCGTAGCAAGCTACAGGGACTTAAAGGAACAACGCGTGACATTTCCCCAAAGGGACAGACACAAGAACGAAGAAGGACACATGCCGGCCAGCCTAAGTGTTCCGGAGCAGTAGCAAGCTACCATTGCTCAGTGGAAGCACTAGGAGACATTCCACGGTAAAAGATGCTACCCAGAATAAACAACTAGGTTGTCGGATCCCACACATACCAGTCATTTCAATAGTCATACACACAATATGCTCGATATGTGCAAATACAACAAGGCATCACAACATGACTCTACAACTCAGGTATTTATTCAATAGGCTCCGAGGAACCAAGTATTACAAACATGGGTCTCATGACCCAACATTTAGAGCATGCAAACAAAAAGCACATGCGGAAGCTTAACATGTCTAAGTACAAACAACTACAAAAGAAAAGGGCTGAGAAGCCTTACTATCTACAAGATCCTGCTGAGGGCACAAGATCGTAGCTGAGGTAACAAGCTAAACATCGAAGTCCACATGGAACTACTAGCGAGATGGAAGTCTCTCTACAAAAACATAAATTAAGCAAACGTGAATACAAGTGTACCCAGCAAGACTTACATCAGAACTAGCTACATATGCATCATTATCAACAAAGGAATAGGGGGGTTTAACTGCAGCAAGCCAGCTTTGACTCGGTGGCTATCCTAAACTACGGCTGCAAGTAACTCTTTTAAGGTGGCGCACACGAGTCCACATATTCACCATATCAATACACGACTATGGATCTGCTCCCATCTCCCTACGAGAACGCCATGCATAGCACTCACGCTTATCTTGCGCATTTTAGGGTATCCACTTTCACTTGTCTATGAACTGTATAGGCAACCCAGAGGTCCTTTACCGCGGATGCGGCTATTCGAATATATTATTTATAACCCTGAAGGGGTGTACTTCTTCACACACGCTCTAGCCACTTACCACCATGTACTTGTCATGTATCTCGGCAACCTTCAAGTGGAAGCCTGGCGAGGGTGTCGGCCATGACCTGACTAACCACACAAGTCCCTAGTCCAGATTTATCGCCTATTCAGGTTCCATCCGCAGGGATTCCGGCTGAGGTTTCCACATGCGGCCCCGAATGATGTGTACATGGTTCCGCGACACCTAACGGGTGCCCGGCATACCCGGCCACGTGCCTACCGCATCACAGCCAACCCGTTGGGTCAGTGCTGCGCACGGCCTCCAGCATACTACAAACACCAGAAACTACTTGCAACTCCTGGACAGAGGACAGGGGCGGGTAATAAGCCAAGAGGGTCAATTAAGGATCCCAATGAGTGGTAATAGCTGTTCATCGATCACAGACACATGACTCAGTTCCTAAGGACGACTTCAATGAGACAACCCACCATGTACTCCTACATGGCCTCTCACCGCTACCTTTACCAAATTGTGTTCACACACAGTAGGACACGTTCATCACCATTCCAATTCATCCCTAATGAATCAGACCTGACTCAACTCTAAGTAGTACCAAGCATGCCAAACAAGCATGAATGAGTAGGCACATCAGGGCTCAAACAACTCCTACTCATGCTCGTGTGTTGTATCTATTTATTGTGGCAATGACAGGTCATGTAGAGGAAAGGGGTTCATCTACCGCAGCATGTAACGGATGTATCGATGTTTTCCTAATGCAGTAAAAGAGAGCAGAAGCGAGAGAGTGGGATTGTATCGGAATGAACAAGGGGGTTTTGCTTGCCTGGCACTTCTGAAGATAGTATAGTTCTTCATCGGTGTCATTGATCTCATTGTCGGAACCACGTCTACTGAGAGGGGACAATTACCAGCAAACAAGGAAGAACATAATCAATGCAATGCAACAATATGATGCATGAATGTGACATGGCAATATGCTATGTTTTGAGCTAATGCAGCTGGCAACCAGATTAGATGAAGTTGGTTTGAATCAAAGATTTGAACTCAAACTCCATATGTGATGGTTTAAATGCCCTTTATATGATTTGTCCTACACAGTAGTCACAAGTTGTTTTAACATGCATGAAAGCAGTAGAGATGGATAGATTGGAATTTTTTTGCTCATTTTCATATATAAATTATTTCATTTGGAGTTACGGCTGAATTTCTATGAATTTTTGAAGTTTTGGACATTTTCTGAAATTAATAGATCATTTCTGATTTATTTAAAATCCCAGAAAATGTTTACTGCGTCAGCACTACGTCATGCTGACCTCAGCAAATCAACAGACCCGGTCCAAGTCAAACCTGACCAGTGGGACCCACTGGTCAGTGACCTAGTGTTAGTTAGTGACACATACAGGTGGGTCCGGTCAATGGCCACATCAGCGAGGTCAATGCCGACACATAGGGCCACTGTGACTAACTTATACTAAACAGGAGTTAAATCGTGGTTAGTTATGGGCGTGGGGCCCATATGTCAGTGAGCTAGGGGGGTTAGTTAGGGCATCATTAGCCACTAATGACTCTGTCACATCAACCGCACCGGCGGTTAGCCGCCAGCGACCAAACAGAGTGGCAGAGGCACTCGGGATCGCTTCCCCAGCGCCCAAATGATGAGCCGAGGGTAGCTACGGGGAGCTGGAGCTCACTCACATCCAGCGCGGCATGTGGCGGCAGCGGGAACGGCCGGAGCTCGCCGAAAACGACCTCGGGGCGGCGCTGGCGTTCGGGTGAGCGCAGTGATGTAGATGCAGAGGCCTCAAAAGCGCGTGCGTGGCCCCTACAGCGGCTACACGAGGCAGCGAGTGTGTTGGACACGACACCCGGACCAAATGGTCACCAGAGTTGTGTCGGCGGCGAGTGCAGGCAGCGGCACAGTCGGGCGAGAGGGGCGCAACAGCTAGAGCGTGCAAGAGAGATAACAGAGAGGGGATGGATGATCAGCAGCTCACGGTGAACACGACGAGTGAGTCGGCGAGCTCGGGTAGGGGCTGATGAGGATGGGAGGTCATCGGCGATCTCGGCGGCCGAACGATGAAGACGAGGTTGGGGTTGTCACGTCAAGGCACGCGAGCGCTCAGGGCTCAGGCGAGACGACGTAGTGGACAATGTCGAAGCTCTCGGACACGGCGACAGGGCGAGGGGGCAACGGTTGCTGCGAGCTTCATGACTGCGAGCGCTCGACAGCGTCGGCCATGGCGATTAGAGGAGAGGGAGAGGGCAAGGGGGGGGAGTGAGGTGTTCAGTGGGGTCGGGGCATCTCCGTGGCGTGCGAAGGGAGCTCGTGAGCGCCTCAGTGGCAAGCAGGAGGTGGCCAGGGCGGCGCACGCGGCCAACGGGCAACTGCCCACCTGCTCTGGCGGGAGGTGGGTGATGACTAGCAGGAGGCCAGCGGGCTGGGCCGCACAGTTCAAGGCCAGGTAAGTTAGGTAGTCCTATTTTCCTTTTTTTGTTTTTTCTTTCTGGTTTTCTATTTTCTGTAACTTTAGGGCTTTATTAAAAATACTAAAACAAGCTCAAAGTTCATGCAACTGCTTGAGGCTACTGTTTGGATTATTTCCAATAGTAAACATTTTAGTTCATGAATATTTGGATAGTTAAAATATTATATATTGTTTAAATGCCCAAATGCAAATAGAATATGATTTAGTTCAATGACCCAATGTTGTCCTAAAAAAATGTGAACCATTTTTGTCAGAGGTTCTAGACCAAGGCAAAGATGATGAACATTTTTGAAGGGCATTTCAGGTTCATTAAAAAAGTATTTCAGTAACCCTAGTTGGATTAAGTGGTGCTGGGGGTTTCTGCCATCCCCATTTCTATGTTTCTGAGGAATTTAAACATGATGCAATCACTCTAATGCATGCACTGACTAGGGTTGTGACACATATTAATAAAACAATCATGTCTTCTCAGGATAACATGGCCAAAGAAAGCTATCCCTACAAAATCATATAGTCTAGCTATGCTCCATCTTCATCACACAAAATATTTAAGTCATGCACAACCCCGATGACAAGCCAGGCAATTGTTTCATACTTTTGATGTTCTCAAACTTTTTCAACTTTCACGCAATACATGAGTGTGAGCCATGGATATAGCACTATGGTGGAAGAGAATATGGTGGTTGTGGAGAAGACAAAAAGATGGAGATAGTCTCACATCAACTAGGCGTATCACTAGGCTATGGAGATGCCCATTGATAATATCAATGTGAGTGACTAGGGATTTCCATGCAATGGATGCACTAGAGCTCTAAGTGTATGAAAGCTCAAAAAGAAACTAAGTGGGTGTGCATCGAACTCGCTTGCTCACGAAGACCTAGGGCAATTTGATGAAGCCCATCTTTGGAATATACAATCCAAGTTCTATAATGGAAAATTCCCACTAGTATATGAAAGTAATATCATAGGAAACTCTCTATCATGAAGATCATGGTGCTACTTTGAAGCACAAGTGTGGAAAATGGATAGTTACATTGCCCCTTCTCTCTTTCTCTCTCATTTTTTGGGCCTTTCTCATTTTATTGGCCTCTTTTTTTTCTTTTTCTTTTTTTTTCGTACGGAGTCTCATCCCGACTTGTGGGGGAATCATAGCCTCCATCATCCTTTCCTCACTTGGGATAATGCTCTGATAATGAAGATCATCACACTTTTTTTACTTACCATTCAAGAATTACAAATCGATATTTAGAACAAAATATGACTCTATATGAATGCCTCAGGTGGTGTACCAGGATGTGCAATGAATCAAGAGTGACGTGTATGAAAGAATTATGAAAGGTGGCTTTGCCACAAATACAATGTCTACTACATGATCATGCAAAGCAATATGACAATGATGAGGCATGTCATAATAAACGGAACGGTGGAAAGTTGCATGGCAATATATCACGGAATGGCTATGGAGATGCCATAATAGGTAGGTATGGTGGCTGTTTTGAGGAAGGTATATGGTAGGTGTATGGTACCGGCGAAAGTTGCACGGCACAAGAGAGGCTAGCAATGGTGGAAGGGCAAAAGTGCGTATAATCCATGGACTCAACATTAGTCATGAAGAACTAACATAATTATTGCAAAAATCTATTAGTTATTGAAACGAAGTACTACACTCATGCTCCTAGGGGGATAGACTGGTAGGAAAATACCATCGCTCGTCCCCAACCGCCACTCATAAGGAAGACAATCAAAAAATAAATCATGCTCCGACTTCATCACATAACGGTTCACCATACGTGCATGCTACGGGAATCACAAACTTTAACACAAGTATCTCTTAAATTCAAAACTAATTACTAGCATGACTCTAATATCACCATCTTCATATCTCAAAACAATCATAAAGAACCAAACTTCTCATAGTATTCAGTGCACTTTATATGAAAGTTTTCATTATGTCCCTCTTGGATGCCTATCATATTAGGTCTAAATTTATAACCAAGGCAAATTACCATGCTGTTTTAAAGACTCTAAAAATAATATAAGTGAAGCATGAGAGTTCATCAATTTCTATAAAATAAAGCCACCGCCGTGCTCTAAAAAGATATAAGTGAAGCACTAGTGCAAAATTGCCTAGCTCAAAAGATATAAGTGAAGCACATAGAGTATTCTAATAAATCACGATTCATGCGTGTCTCTATCAAAAGGTGTGTATATCAAGGATGATTGTGGCAAACTAAAAAGCAAAGACTCAAATAATACAAGATGCTCCAAGCAAAACACATATCATGTGGTGAATAAAAATATAGCCTCAAGTAAAATTACCGATAGACGAAGACGAAAGAGGGGATGCCTTCCGGGGCCTCCCCAAGCTTAGGCTCTTGGTTGTCCTTGAATATTACCTTGGGGTGCCTTGGGCATACCCAATCTTAGGCTCTTGCCACTCCTTGTTCCATAGTCCATCAAATCCTTACCCAAAACTTGAAAACTTCACAACACAAAACTCAACAGAAAATCTTATAAGCTCCGTTAGTATAAGAAAATAAATCACCACTTTAACGTATTGTTGCAAGCTCAATTATTTATTTATATTGGTGTAATATCTAGTGTATTCCAACTTTTCCATGGTTCATACCCCCCGATAGTACCCATAGATTCATCAAAATAAGCAAATAACACATAGAAAACAGAATCTGTCAAAAACAGAACAGTCTGTAGCAATCTTTAACTCTCGAATACTTCTGTAACTCCAAGAATTCTGAAATATTAGGACAACCTGAGCACTTTGTGCACCAATCTAGAGCAAAAAGAATCACATGAAAAGAATGTTTTAATAATATCCAGGAAATAATTTACAGGGCCCAAAGTTTTTGTTTTTCAGCAGGATCAACACAACTATCATCGTAAGCTATCCTATAGGTTTAACTTGGCACAAACACTAATTAAAACGGAAAAATGCATCTAACCAAAGGCTAAATGAACTATTTATTACTAAACAGGAACAAAAGGCAAAGAACAAAAATAAAATTGGGTTGCCTCCCAACAAGTGCTATTGTTTAATGCCCTTAGCTAGGCATAAACCACGAATAGATCTAGGTATTGTCATCTTTGGTATGCAATCCATAAGTGGCTCTCATAATAGATTCATATGGAAATTTAATTTTCTTTCTAGGAAAATGTTCTATGCCCTTCCTTAACGGATTTTGGAATCTAATGTTTCCTTCTTTCATATCAATAATTGCACCAATCATTCTAAGGAAAGGTCTAACAAGAATAATAGGACATGTAGGATTGCAATCTATATCAAGAACAATGAAATCTACGGGCACATAATTCCTACTTTCAACAATAAGAACATCATTAATCCTTCCCATAGGTTTCTTAATAGTGGAATCCACAAGATGCAAATTTAAAGAACAACCATCAATTTCATGGAAACCTAACACATCACATAAAGTTTTTACAATCGTGGTGCTAGCACCCAAATCACACAAAGCATGGCACTCATAATCTTTAATCTTAATATTAATAGTAGGTTCCCACTAATCATAAAGTTTTCTAGGGATAGAAACTTCCAGTTCAAGCTTTTCTTCAAAAGAATGCATCATAGCATCAACAATATGTTTAGTAAAAGCTTTGTTTTGATTATAAGCATGAGGAAAATTCAACATGGACTGCAATAAGGAAATACAACCTATTAAAGAATAGTTATCATAATTAAATTCCTTGAAATCCAAAAGAGTGGGTTCATTGCTACTTAAAGTCTTTACCTCTCCAATCCCACTTTTATCAATTCTAGTATCTAGATCTAAAAACTTCGAATCATTGGGGCGCCTTTTAACTAAAGTTGACTCATCTCCACTCCCATCTTTATCAAAATTTATATTGGAAAACAAAGATTCAATAGGAGTCACATCAATCAGTTTTAGATCTTCGACATTATTTTCATGAAAACTAGAAGAACACACTTTTATAAACCGATCCTTTTTAGCATGCATCTTAGCAGTTCTTTCTTTGCACTCATCAATAGAAATTTGCATGGTTTTGAGAGACACAATGATATCATGCTTAGGTGGAATAGAACTAAGTTTCAAAGAATCAACATCGAGAGAAATTATATCCACGTTCCTAGCCAAATCATCAATCTTGAGAAAATTTTCTTCAATCAAAGCATTGAAATTCTTTTGTCAACTCATCAATTCTTTAACACTAATCTCAAAATCAGAGGGCATCTTATTAAAATTTCCATAAGAATTGTTGTAGTAACTACCATAATTATTAGAGGAATTACTATAAAACGGCCTAGGGTTAAAATTACCTCTATATGCGTTATTACCAAAATTGTTTCTACCAACAAAATTCACATCCATTGATTCATTGTTATTCTCAATCAAAGTGGACAAAGGATAATCATTAGGATCAAAAGAAGCACTCTTACTAGCAAATAGTTTCATAAGTTCATCCATCTTTCCACTCAAAACATTAATCTCTTCAATCGCATGCACTTTTTTACTAGTGGATCTTTCGGTGTGCCATTGGGAATATTTACCCATAATATTATCAAGGAGTTAAGTAGCTTCTCCTAAAGTGTTTTCCATAAAAGTACCTCCTGCGACCGAATCTAAAATATTTCTAGAAGCAAAGTTCAATCCGGTATTAATTTTTTGTATAATCATCCACAAGTTCAAACCATGAGTAGGGCAATTTCTTATCATCAATTTCATCCTCTCCTAAGATTGCGCAACATGCTCATAATCAGGTTGCTTAAAATTCATAATAACGCTTGTAAGGGAGATGATGTTGGCGGGAGGAAAATACTTAGAGATGAGAGCACCTTACACTTGTTCCACAAATCAGTACTATTTTCAGGCAAAGATGAAAACCAAGTTTTAGCACGATCTCTAAGTGAAAATGGAAATAGATTAAATTTAACAATATCATTGTCCACATCTTTCTTCTTTTGCATATCACACAAATCAACGAAATTGTTTGGATGGGATGCGACATCTTCACTAGGAAGGCCAGAAAATTGATCTTTCATAACAAGATGCAGCAAATTAGCATTAATTTCACAAGATTCCGCATTAGTAGCAGGAGCAATAGGAGTACTAATAAAATCATTGTTATTGGTGTTAGAAAATCACACAATTTGGTATTATCTTGAGCCATCGTTACAAAGCAAGAAAACCAACACATGAGCACACAAAAGGCAAGCGAAGAAGATGAACCGAAGAGGGGTGAAGGAAAGTCTAATCTTTTCAAAAATCGTTTTAGAAGTGGGGGATAGGAAAACGAGAGGCGAATGGTCAATAATGTAATGCAAGAGGTGAGAGTTTATGATGGGTACTTGGTATGGCTTGACTTGGCGCAGATCTCCCCGACAACGGCGCCAGTAATTATTCTTGCTGTCTCTTGAGTAAGTATTTTAGATCTCCCCGGCAACGGCGTTGGTTTTTCCCTTGAAGAGGAAAGGGTGATGCAACAAAGTAGAGTAAGTATTTCCCTCAGTTTCAGAACTAAGGTATCAATCCAGTAGGAGACAACGCACAAGTCGTCGAATACCTACACAAACAATCAAAGAAACTTGCACCCAATGCGATAAAGGGGTTGTCAATCCCTTCACGGTTACTTGCAAAAGTGAGATCTGAAAGAGATAGATAAACGGTAAAGTAAATATTTTTGGTATTTTTGTTTTATAGGTCGGAAAGTAAAAGCTTGCAAAATAGTAGATCGGAACCTTATATGATGGAAAATAGACTCGGGGGCCATAGGTTTCCCTAGTGTCTTCTTCAAGATAGTAAATAATACGGTGGGTGAACAAATTACTGCCAAGCAATTGATAGAAGAGTGCATAATTATGATGATATCTAATGCAATGATCATGAACATAGGCATCTCGTCTGTGTCGAGTAGGTCGACTCATGCCATATCTACTACTATTACTCCACACATCGACCGCTATCCAGCATGCATCTAGAGTATTATGTTTATAAAGAACGGAGTAACACATTAAGTAAGATGATATGATGTAGAGGAATTAACTCAAGCAATATGTTGAAAACCCCATCTTTTTATCCTCGATGGCAACAATACAATGTGTGCCTTGCTGCCCCAACTTTCACTGGGAAAGGACACCGCAATATTGAACCCAAAGCTAAGCACTTATCCCATTGCAAGAAAAACCAATCTACTAGGCCAAACTAAACCGATAATTTTAAGAGGCTTGCAAAGATATCAAATCATGCATCTAAGAATTCAGATAAGATTCAAATAATATTCATAGATAATCTAATCATAAATCAACAATTCATCGGATCTCGGCAAACACACTGCAAAAAAGTATTACATCGAATAGATCTCCAAGAACATCGAGGGGAACATCGTGTTGAGAATCAAATAGATAGAAGAAGCCATCTAGCTACTAGCTATGGACCCTTAGGTCTGTGGTAAACTACTCACGCTTCATTGGAAGGGAAATGGTGTTGATGTAGAAGCCTAGATGGGATCAAATCCCCCTCCGGCAGGACACCAGAAAAGGTCCCTAGATGGGATCTCACAGGTACAGAAGTTTGCGGTGGTGGGAAAGTGTTTTCGTGGCTCCCCCCGATGGTTTTGGGGTATAATAGTACATATGGGCGAAAAAATTAGGTCAGGAGACCCACGAGGGGCCCACAAGATAGGGGGTGCGCCCTACCCCCCTGGGCGCACCCTCCACCCTTGTGGCCGCCTCGTGGATCCTTTGACTTCATCTCCAAGTCCCCTGGTTTGCTTCTGGTCCAAGAAAGATCACCACGAAAGTTTTATTCCGTTTGGTATTCCTTTTCTGCGAAACTAAAAACAGGCAAAAAACCAGAAACTGGCACTAGGTTCCAGGTTAATAGGTTAGTCCCAGAAATAATATAAAATAGCATATTAATGCATATAAAACATCCCAAACAAATAATATAATAGCATGGAACAATAAAAAATTATAGATATGTTGGAGACGTATCAGTCACCGTGGCGTGCTCTCACAATCCCATGGAAAAAATCTGGTACAGTTTGGCACAAGTTTTGGTGCTCGCACCTTCCAAACCGGAGCATCTCACAAGAGGGATCGTAGTTTTCAAAAGGAGATGCGGCTCTTCAGACTCCAAATCGGCAGTGACTACATCATTCCACCTTAGAAAAAAATCACGGTAAACAATCACGGGTATACCCCTGGTTTGATTTTCTGGCCCATTTCAGGTCTCGTCTGCTATATTTAAGTCATTTTTTGCACTTACCTTGCATTTAGTGCATATAAAGTCAAAACCCTACTAAAACTACAGGTGTGTCTCGTCTGCTATATTTGCGAGTTTTCGTCCGTTGTCCAAGAAGCGGGGAAATTTTTTAAACATTTCGGCCGCGATGTGCGGTCACCAGCGTAGGCCTAGTTGGTATTTTAATTACAGGAAATTCAGATGGAGTCCGGACATCATCAAAATCTGTGTGTGCCTGTGGTGTGCTCTCACGCTCTCGTGGAAATTTTTTGGTAAAGTTTGGCACAAGTTTTGACGATCTCTCTTTTGAAACCGGAGCATTTCACAAGTCCCCTGGTTTCCAAAAGGAGATGTGTCAATTCAAACTCCAATGGCCGATGACTTCATCGTTTGGCATCAAAATAAATTCCACGGTACGGAATCACCATTATACCACGGGTTTGATTTTTTGGCGCTTTTCAGGTATTGTTAGCTATATTTAACACATTTTTTGAATTTAACGTGCATTTTGTGCATATAAATAAAATTACAACCGGAACTGCATGAGCTGTTGAAAGGGATGAGGATTGCCGTTCGATCTGGGAGCATCCAATGGTGCAGACGTACGATCCATGGGGTTTAGGTTCTGGCCAATCAGAACGCACGACCAAGATCGCGCGCATGGTTTGGTCGGTACACGGCTTTCATGAATGAACCGTGTGCTATTCGCAAACTAGATTGCATATCTTCTGTTCAAACATACTGGAGTGAGATCAATTGAGTGTGCTACCTCTATGGTATAATAATAATAATAATAATAATAGTAGTAGTAGTAGTAGTAGTAGTAGTAGTAGTAGTAGTAGTAGTAGTAGTAGTAGTAGTAGTAGTAGTAGTAGTAGTAGTAGTAGTAGTAGTAGTAGTAGTAGTAGTAGTAGTAGTAGTAGTAGTAGTAGTAGTAATAATAATAATAATAATAATAATAATAATAATAATAATAATAATAATAATAATAATAATAATAAATAGTTCAAATTCATTGCCTGAGCTGACATCATATCAAGGTCAACAGATTAACGGTTCTTACATCAACAGAAAACTGGGCATAATTCACAGTACACACGACCGTTCTAAATTGAACGAATAAAGTTGCAGGGTAGGCATAAACTCTTATGGTTTAATTCCCATGTACATGGGGGAACTGAGATCATTATGTTGACCCCAAATGAACTTGGGTTTTCTAATGATTTTACGCTTCTCTATTTGAGGGGTGCGTGATCCCTTGGCTGGCAACTCAGCAAATCCATCATACTCGTCCTCATCGGCAACATCCTCGACACGCAGTACCCTCCTCTTCCCATGCATCACTAAATGGCAGTTCTTGTGCAAGGGGTCTTCCGCATAGAAAATCTGGGTAAAATCGCTGGCAAGACTGAACGGGTCTACGTGATATGCCATCATTCACTGGTACATCGAGGTGCTATACAAACGGTTTTTAACCCCTTCCTGCGACGGCATTTTGAACCATCGCCTAGTGAGTGTGTGCGATGGGGGGTCCTTCCCACACGACCCAGAAACCATCGGGGATAGGCCCTCCTGGCACACACGCTCGGCAAAATGAGGTCGTGTGCGACGGGTGAGCGATCAAATACGATTATACGTATGGTTGTGCTAAAAAATACAATTATACATGCCAAATCATTTCCAGTCGTAAGTACATCCCACACATTAAGTACCGGCTAAACGCTTCCATTCATATGTACATTCCACATAGTCAATCCAAGGTATACATTTCCGTTACTATATACATCCCACACAGTTAATCCAAGAAGTAAGTTTCCGTTCGTATATACATCCCACACAGTCACTCCAAGGAAAACATTTCCGTTCGCAGGTACATCACACACAATTTTTCACATTAAATCATTTGTTTATAGTGTCGCCATTGCAGACGCAATTTTATCGTTGTGTTACTGAATGCATCATACACGGTGCGTAGAAGAAACTGTGTGGCACAGGTTGTCCATCATGCACACTTTTTATATGGTAAATGCTTGCGCAAGGTGGCCTAGCGCAAACAATTTTCAAGAGGAAGTCTGTGTGATTGTTCATTGATCCAACACGGTTTATTCCTAGAAACTATGTGCGTTGCGTGAGGTCATTGCCCATGGTGTTTTCTCTATAACCGTTTGCAATACTAAAAACCCAATTAGCAGGCTAATTGGCCATTAGCAGGCTAATTGTCTTATTATACATAATCCATTTATTAATCTAATGAAATTTCATATTAAGCACACAATATCTTTCATTTTCGTATTAAGGAAGGAGGATTTCATAATTGAAATACATTAGAGTACAACATCATATAGCTTCAGCACTCAGCTACCCCATTACACAACTGCACCAGCACCAAGTTTCACATGCAACATCTATAACCTTTCGAAATTAGCATCATAGATGGTACATAGACAGTGTAATCTCATCTGGAAAACTGCTGAAAGAGGAAGGCGAATATTGAGTCTTCATTGATGTTGAAGGTCTTTGCAACTTTAGGCCAGTGCCTTTGGATGATTGATTGTCCATCCTTTGTCCTCTTCAGGAACACTTCAATATTGAACCGTGGGTGTTTTATGAATACCTTCCTCGCCTCCTGACCATACAAGTGGTTTGGGAGGTAATCATCAGTGAACTGCTTTGGAAAGGCCTGAAAATAAGGATGTGCATAAATATCTTCTCTAGATTGGAAATGGGGCAAAGAAATAAAAACTCCAAGGTATAATAGTTACTACCATCCTGTAGTGAATTGATGTCTTCTTCATTGTGCAGACAAAAATCTTGTTGCTTTTTGTCGCTAATTTCTTTATCCTAACAATCTTCTGAGTTTCTTGACTTGATTGATATTCATGGAAAACTCATTTCCCCATATGCACAAAGGGTCTAATAGTGGGTCAAAATCTCTGACAGCAGGACCTACATGTGCAAGGCCAAGTTGTTAAAAAACTAAATATTATAATGGTTCCTGCAGTTGCGTAATAATGTGCTATTAGACAAAGGACCATGCGTGTGCAAACCTCGATTGTAAACCTCAGTGCTTCCCATTGTTTCCCTCCAACACATATAAGGTAGTTAGTGATCAGGTTAAGTGAGGGTTCGCATGCTATCAGTAAAATATGTTGATGAAAAATAAGCACATTGCAGATTCATCAGATTAATTAGACCCACATGGAAAACCCATTTATCTAAACCAAGCATGATTAAGAACTAGGAAATATAGCAATTGTATATGTTTCTCATGTATTAAGGGTAGCCAAATTCGATTTATTCCTCACATGCACGACAATACAAAATTCTAGCCACGACAATTGGACATCGCATTGCAGAATTGAACCAAGCAGTTAACTAAACACCACAACAAATGAACCAAACATTAAGTGAGCACCATATTGCACAATATAACATACTCCTAATACAAGATCAGACGGTTAACCAAACGAAGCATGCTTAACAACCAGGAAATATAGCAATTGTATTTGTTTCTCATGTATTTAGTATAGCCAAATTTGATTTATTTCTCACATGGTATACAATAACAAAATGCACCCACAACAATTGAACATCACATTGCATAATTGAACCAAACAGTTAACTAAACACCACAACAAATGAACCAAACGTTAACTTAGCACCACATTGCACAATATATAACATACTAGAAGATCGGACAGTTAGCCAAACCAAGTATGCTTGACAACTTGGAAATATACACAAGAAAAAAGTACACTTCTGTGATGATATGTGTTTGTCATAGTAGGTTGCGTTTTCTGTCATGCATGTACATCCATGACGATTTTATGACAGAATCAGGATAGTCATACATGTGCTGTCGTAGAAGTGTTCCATGACATTACCAAAATTACCATCACGAAGGTGTCCACTTCCATGACGATAAATCACGCGTCACAGAAGTGCTTTCGTCAAGGGTGACCGACACGTGGCATCCACCGTAACGGGACGCCATTAAGCTATAGGGTCCGGTTTTGGATCCGATAACCCGTTAACAGCCAGGACCAATGGGGATTTTCCATGTGTAAAATTCTCATTGGCGAGAGGAAACACGTGTCGCCTCACCGTTGGGACAGATGTCATCCACTCATTGGACAGGAGGCGCCTATGATACGCCGACATGTGACACGGCTCAACAGAGGCCCATTCTGGTGAAAAGGCCGGCCCGTTTGACTTGGTCAAAAGGTGGTGGGCCGGCCCATGGAAAGCCTGTTAATGGCATGTTCGCATATAGCCCATTTACAACCCGCTAACCCAGGGCCCATAACGACCTATCCGAATTGGGCCCAATAGCTTCATCTGGGCCGTCCAATATGATTCCAGCCCGTTTTTAACTCCTGGTCCATGTATGGCCCATGACGTCTTTCGGCCCATATGAGGCCCTTTGTAACTCTTGGCCCGTTAACGGCCCGTGGTGAAACTGGCCCGTAATGAACAGTGTATCACTTTATACCCATTAACGACCCATTATTCCATTGGGCCATTTCCAGCTCATGTTATCTTTCGGCCTTCTCAGGGCCCATTTATTCTTGGGCTCATTTCAAAGATTCGTTACTTACGGCCCATTATCGCTATTTTCGCTAGGGCCAAATTCAGCCAATGGTTACAATGCCCGGCCCGTTTGGTCTGTTAACCCATTGGGCCGTTTACATAGCGTTATCAAACGCGGCCTATTAACAGCCCGTTATGGTCCATGAATAGTATGGCCCATGTTTTGCGAAGTGATTACACGCCCCGTAGAAGGCCCATGGATCCTACAGCTCGTAGAAGACCAATGGATCCTACGGCCCGTAGAAGGCCCATGGATCATACAGCCCGTAGAAGGCCCATGGATCATACGGCTTGTAGAAGGCCCACGGATCCTACGGCCCGTAGAAGGCCCATGGTTACAACAGTCGATGTGTTGCCATGATTATTGTGGCCTAGTTACCAAAAATAGGTTATTGTGGCCACTAGAAAAATGCGGAAAAAGAACTGCAGTGACTACAAGCAAATAACTAAACAAGACAGTATGGAAATAAATAAGCAAGCAACTAACGCTAGCCTATTACAGCTATTACACATATTACATCCACTGGGCATCAAAGTTCGCCACCAATGCAAATATAGGGAACAAAGCAGCATATTACATACACTGGCCGTCAAAATTGGCCACCAGTTCAAAATTGGCCACCAGCAAAACAAGTCCATAACTAAAACAACTTTAGAAGAGCTCAAGAAACGTTATCCTGGGTATCCACCATGCTGGCAATAAGCTTAGCAAGCTTATTAGCTTTGTCCTGTTTGGTGCAAAAATCCTCCAACGCTTGCTGTTGCACCAGAAAGTATGCATCTGAATGCTCCAGGGACCTCCGCAGTCCTTTCGCTTCTTGTCGCAGCACAACTGATCGATGTCTTTCAGCTTGTAGTTGAGACTCAAGAAATTGAACTGATTTAGACAGTGAGTTTGAATAGCTTGTGCGAGCGGTAGTGGCCAGTAACTCGAACACTAAACCAAGACTTTGGGGTTGTCTCACTGTCTTCAAGATAGTCTTCCTTAGCTGTTTTATCAGCTTTGTTGGAGACCAACAAGGATGTCTCACTATCCTGAATCTTATCTGCATTACTTCCTTTACCATTGCTTAATAAGGCACTCTTCTCCAATATTCTGTCACCATTCTAAAAGAAGAAACAAGAAGACACATAACAGGTTTAGCATGTACTAGTATATGAAATTCATTCTGGTGAACTAGTTCATTAGTAAGGTGGACATGATTAAACTACCAAGTCTTCTATTGCCAAGTATTAGTACATAATAAAAGCATCAAACAAACATATATCTATTTCGTATGGTCACTTCATTGTTTTGCCAAATAAAAATAGAGACACGGTTCAAATCATATCAGTTCAAGACAAAGCAGCAGTGAAAGAATACAAAGCGTGGGAAACTACACGGCACAACAAGATTTCAGATGGGTACCACGAGTCTACATGTACAACAACACTATTGGCTCTGTTGTGATGCTAGTATGTGCATGACATCAGAAGTCAACTGTATACACAATTGAAATTGAAATCAACAGAGCTATTGATAAAAGCAAACATGTTAAAGAAATATGTGTGAACATACCTGCTGTGCCATTGGAGTTTCGATTGGATCCTTCAATTTAAAAATAAGTTTCTATGAGTAAATATAGTGATACAAGAGCAAAGCAGTGTGCACGATAGCAATGGAATCTTAAATTAGAATGGTTGTTGTTCAGGTTTAGGCACTTGTTCTACATGAACAGAGTACAGTAAGACGCAAGAATATTGTACTTAAAATAGAAAATGAGCTCATAGACCTTACCACATTCTTGGTCCGGGACCAGTACAGAACAAGGCGTTCCCAGTCATCGTCCAGTAAATGTGTCTCAGGAGAACATAAGGGAATTTGATGAGTTTCTTTACCGTGAAGTACGCTTTCTTGTGTAATTACGACATCGCCACCAAGCATTCTTGAAGATAGCAGAGGTATTAGCACAGGTTACCTCATCCCGAGTTTCCAAATCGGTCATTCTCTATAGAGAAAAACGGGAAAATTTTCTTTATTATAACCATCATGGAGGTAGGATGTATGGGACAAAGCAAAGTAATTGCCATGAATAACATTACTTACACATATCTCCTGGACAAACACACTGAATCGGCATTTTCCTTCATCCTCAGTATAATATTTCCAAGATGGGAAGATACGCACATAGGATTTAACAACATCAAATGCGATAGATGCTAAAATACGACTGGCCGGTTGTGCTTCCTCCACAGGAATAGGTGTACTAACCGGTGGAGTTGTGGTTCGCCGTGGTAGTACTGGACCTTTGGGCATTGGAGCTGCCTTACTAACTGCTCTTGTTTGGGAGCTCTATGGTGGAGATTGTGTTGTGTCAATAGGAACTGGGTTACTATCTGCTGGGGTTGGGGTTAGATTGGGTGAAGCTGGTTCTCTGTCCATCGCAGTACGGGTACACTACTAGGGAAACCTTATACACAGAATCTTAGCAGCAGCAGGGCACAAAAAGAAGCGCTACTGCTAATTAGCAGTAGCATGGGTAACCAAAACTCGTTACTAATATAAATTTGGCAGTAGCACGTGCGGGCTAAACCGCGCTGCTACAAAAATAGACCGACAATACCCACCAACCTAAGTTTAGTTGTAGCACGGTGTCAGGACACGCGCTACTGCTAATGCAATAATAGTAGTGTGCTTTTTTACTCAGGTCACTTCTGCTAATTTTGAAATTGGCCACACAATTGGCCCCGCTTAGCAGTAGCGCGTTTGAGAAAAGCGCGCTACTGCTACGCTCTTAGCAGTAGCGCATTTTTCCTCCCACGCTACTGCTAAGACGAAACACACCAGCACCTTCCCCACCCGTCCTCCCCTCCCATCTCCTCTCTTCCCTTTCCCCTACCTCCCACATCCTCCCTCTCTCACTCTTCTTATTCCTCAATACTTCTCCCCCATTACTCTCCCTCTTCTACCTACCTTTCTCTCTCTTCATTACTCCTAGCTAACTACACCACCTCCATTAATGCATCTCTTTTCTCTTTTTCCTTCCCCCTCCACTAGTTGAAGTTGTCTCCTCCCAAATTAGCTAGGTAGATGTAGCATTTAGTTAAGTGACCTATTTGCCCCCTAACTAGATCTATCTTTGTCAAGAAGAGCTTTGTGCACTTTTGATCTCCCTACATCATCATCTGCATCGTGTGCTCGATCTCGAGATAGAGGTGATTAAAATTTCATGCTTTTGCAAAATGGAAATATGTGTATGTGTGTGCGATATGATAATTGGGTGATATGATAGAAATTGTGTGTGTGTCTTGAATTGATGCCAAATTGTGCTTTTGAGTTGCCTATGTTTTGCCGAAATGTCGATTTATTTCCGTTTCGGGGAATTCCGGGCAAACTCTAGATCTATATGTCCTTTTTTTAGGGAAGATCATGCCGAATTTTTGTATGGCTTTGATGCATGCAATCATTTTTATAATCAATTCATTTATTATTACTGTGCAGACATTCACGATGGTCAGTGGAACGATGGTGGACAGGTGGTTGCGGTCGGCGGTGTAGACATGAAAGAAAATAACCAGACAGAGGTTTTATGTCCGTGTCGAAAATTCAAAGGAATAGTTTGGCTCGACCCCTATGACGATGGTCGTGTTGAAGCGCACCTGCTCATGACTGGTTTCATGGATGGCTATACTCGGTGGATAATTGGAGATGAGGATGACGATGTTGAAGACGCCGACGGGGCAGGCAATGACGACATGGGGCAAGACGAAGAGATGATCGATAATGGCGGCAGGGAAGAGGCCAGACATGGCGGCGGAGAAGGGGCCAGACATGGTGGAGGAGAAGGGGCTGGACATGGCGTGAGAACATGGACTCCACGCAGCAGAGTTCATCGGTACTAAGTTCACCGATCACTCCCCGTATCCAGCAGTATTTCATAGATCCCAAGGAAGCAAAGCTAATGCGCTGTCACGCGGAGAGGAAGAAGCCCGACGATGGAGATGATCTGAAGCTGAGACACGTCAAGGATGGAAGCCAGTGGAGAGCGTTGAACAACTTCTATCGGTATTTCGAATGTGATGCAAGGAACATCGTGCTCGGCGCGTGTACCGATGGCATGAACACGTTTGGCAACCAGAACACCAACCATAGCACATGGCTCATGTTTGTATGGATGTACAACCTCCCCCCGGTTGTGCATGAAGTCAAAGTACATTAACATGAGAATGCCGATTCAAGGGCCGAAACAACCAGGAAATAATATTAATTTGTATCTGGGGCTATTTCAAGAGCAGTTAGACACATTATGGAAAACACCGGCCAAGACATGGGATGCCAGCACAGGCGAGTATTTGTACATGAGAACCGCGCTGATCACAACGGTGCACGACTATCTCGGTTACGGATATGTCGCAGGCCAGGTGTGCCATGGATATTGCGGATGCACGCGGTGCATAGATAATACGACGTCTCAGTAGCTAACGTCAAAGAAAGATGGCGGGTCTGGGAAAATCGTGTACATGGGGTAGCGAAGATGGCTCGAACAGGACGACCCGTGGAGAAACCGTGGAGATCTATTCAATGGTCACGCTGAGCATCGAGGACCTCCACGTAAGCAGAGCGGCGCCGAAATCGATGAGCTGTTGAAAAACTGGAAGGAGTGCCCCGCGCCGGGAAAGACGATGAAAACGGCGCCGGAGCCGCTGCGGAGGGTATGGAACGAGGTCTGTGTTTTGGGACTTGGAGTACTGGCACAAACTCGATACACCTCATTGCGTTGATCAAATGCATATCTGTAAGAATGTCCTTGGGAGATTGCTCGCAACACTGATGAACATGCCGGATAAGACCAAGGATGGGCCGAAGGCAAGAAAAGACTTGCAAGATTTGAATATCAGGGAAGATCTGCACATGTCGCCCCGTAAAAAGTTAGACAAGACAAAGACGGAGATAGAGGCGCGGGAGAAGAAGGGCAATAAAATAAAGAAAGAGGATTATTGCCCCCCTTCTTGCTTCACCTTAAGTCAGACTGAGATCGATCAATTCTTTAAGTGCGTTACCGGAGTCAAAGTTAGTTCCGGTTACTGTGGCAAGATAAGAAGATATCTAGACATGGTCAAGAAAAGAATCAGCGGGATGAAGTCCCATGACTGTCATGTGATGATGACGCAGATACTACCTGTTGCCCTTAGAGGGATAATGGACAAGCATGTCTGTGACACGTTTATTGGTCTGCACCTTTTTCAACGTCATCTTTCGAAAGTCAATCAGTGTGAAGCAACTCCGAAGGCTACTGGAAGAGATCGTTGTGATACTGAATGAGCTTGAGATGTACTTCCTGCCCGCGTTCTTTGACGTGATGGTGCATCTGTGTTTCCAAATTGTGGATGACATAATAGACCTGGGGCTGTCATTCCTGCACAACATGATGGTGTTTGAGAGGATGAATGGGATCATCAAAGAATTCATTCGTAACATGTCCCGTACGGATGGAAGCATTGTCCAGGGCTATCTGACACAAGAGTACATCTCTTTCTGCGAGAATTTTCTATATGGCGCAGACGAGTCGCCTGGTGTTAGTGTTGGTTTGCCCGTTAACAAGCACGATGGGAGGCTCGAAGGAGAAGGTCACTCCAACGGTCGTAGGGAACTGCACGTGGCATACTTAGATCGATGTAGCAACTTTGACAGAGCAAACTTGGTAGTGCTACAACACCAAGATGAGGTAGATCCTTTCGTGGCACTGCACAAAGAAATTATCACAAAGAAGTATCGTGACCGGGGGGTATGCAGGACGGACGCCGAAGTTACTAGAGAGCACAACTCCACTTTCCTACATTGGTTCAAAGAGTATATTATTGCTAATCCTCCGGAGGAGGGCTCTAAGGACGGATTGCTCATATACACCTTAGCACATAGCCCCTCGCCCAACCTCGTAACCTATCAGGCATACGATATCAGCGGATACACGTTCTACACGGAGGCCAAAGATATGGACAGTGATAATCAGAACTCAAGGGTGATGATGGAATGCATGATCGGCAGCGACAACGGCGCAACTGAAAGATTTTATGGAAGGGTCGAGGAGATCTGGGGGCTTGACTACTCTGGACTGCACAACATGATGATGTTCCGTGTCAGATGGGCTAAGAATGTCGAAAGAGAAAACCGGAATTTCACTACCATGACTATACCCGATGCCAAGAGCGCTACCGTGAACACTATCGCAAAAAATGAGCCATGGGTACACGCTAAGCACGTGACTCAATGCTTCTTCATAACCGACCCAGCCATGTTGTCGTGAGGAGAGGCAAAAGGAACATCATTGGAATGGATGGAGTCGCCAACGAGGAAGACTACGATTAGTACGGCAACCGAATGAGGGAAGATGACGATGATGATGAAGTATACGTCAAAAGAAGAATCAATACTACATTACCTAAGAAAAATCATACTCCATGGAAAAGGCAAAGTCATAATGAGAGGCTCAATTATTCTTCAATGAACAAGAAGGGAAAGAAGCTGACTCAAAAACGAAAACGTCAACGCTGAGGAACCGTATGTTATCGGTCCTATTTTGTATACCTACTTAGCCATTATTATGCATGGGTCCAATGATGTAATATATATGTTCCTATTTTGTATACATACTTAACCGTCAAATGATGCAATATATATCGCCTTCCCTTCGTTCACTGCTCTCGGAAAAAAGGAAAAGAAAAGTGAGAGAAAATAAATGAAAAGAAAATAGAAGGAAACAAACAGGAAAACGGCTATATAGGTACTGGTTGTAGCAGCAACGGTTTTGTGAGAAAAGGGCTACATCTAGTGAAGATAGCAGTAGAGGTTTCTACGAAAACCGCTATAGCTACTGGAGTAGCTATAGCGCGTTTCTCTTAAACGCGTTACTGCTATGCCCACTTAACCGCCAAAATCCCCACTCCTTTCTTTGTCCTGCCTCTTTTCCCCTAAATCCCCACACTCTCTCTTCCCCCGTCGCACCGCCGGAGCCCTGCCCTTGCCGCACCGCTGCCCTCGTCACGCCCTGCGCTCGCCCCCGACTCCGACCCCGACCCCGGTGCCAGCTCCGGCCCCAGCCACGGCCCCGGCACTCGCTCACGCCCCCGGCCAGCCCCCGACCCTGCTCCGGCTCCAGCGCTCAACCTCGACCATCCGAACCTCGACCGTCGTCGGGCCTGCACCCTCTGTAACCCCCCACCGCTCCTCCTCTCTCTAGTAGCTAGGGTTCTTTGGTATTTACTTAGGTTTTAGTTAGGGTAGATGGTTAATTAGGTTATATATTTAGTTATGAATTTAGCTAGGTTTTTTCTTCAAGTTCTATATTTTTCTTCCTTTTATATGCAAATTTCAAGTGGACATATGATATGTGGACATGTGATGTTTTGGACATGTCATATTTGGAATTTGGACATGTCATTTGGACATGAGGATTATTTGCAGGGTAAATGATCCGAGTGGCCTATGTTACGCCGAAATGTTGATTCATTTCCATTCCGGTAAATTTTAGGCGCTCGATATGTCCATTTTTTAGCAATGGTCATGCCGAAACTTTCCGTGAATTTTGGCATGATTTGTGCTAGATAGTTGGCATATCGAGTGCTGGGAGTTGCTGGGAATCGACATTCGGGCAAACATAGTTTTCTTTTTTATGTCATTTCTCATTTTTTTCATAGTTTTAGAATTAAACGAGGAGACTTAATCATAGGAAACATGTCGAACAACGAAGAAATTGGGCCTTCTGACCAAGATGTAGACGAGCTGGATTATGATGGTGAATTAGTGTACCTCGACTATTTGACTGCTAAGCAGGTCGGCCTCGATGATGGTACTGACGCCGACATCGACACCGACGGCGCCGACACAGATGGTGGCACCGAGACCGGCGGGGAAGGTACGGGCGGGGAAGATACCCGCGGGGAAGGTACCGGCGCCGATGCCGCTACCGAAAAGAAGAAGCAGAAGAACCAGAGGATACAAAAACCTAACAAACTAGGGATTGGATGACTGGTGATCACAAAGATGGCACCTGGCAAGTTTGAGCCATTAGAGCCGGAAGAACCTCACAAGTGCTATAGGAACCAAGTAGGATGCATCCTACGGAAATGCGCGAGCATCAAAGATGATGACTTAAGGAGTAAAGAGCATTTGACGCAGTTGCTCCTGATGAAGTTGCACAAGAGATTCAAGTTCTCGGCTAGGATGATAACATAGAACAACCGTGGGATGATTCGAAGATGAAAAAGATTAACAATCACGCCATGGGCATGTTCAGCAATGATTTGGCTCCTGGAAAGGGAGGGTGAAACGAGCTATTGAGGCTAAGGAACCCCTGTCCAAGATTCTGGAGGAAAATCTGACACTTATGGAAGAAGAGTTCGAAAAGTTCAAGGACACTTATGCTACCGAAGCAGCGAAGGCTAAGGCTGCGAAATTCAAGAGCCTTCAGCAAAGGAACACGGGGAAGAATCGCCTCGAAAGCAGTGGCTACCTCGGTTAAAGGCCGATATGGGATAAGGAGGACGCGGAACGTGAAGCCGCGGGTATCTAAGACCCCTTCGCAAAGTACACCAACCCCTTGGAGCGTGACTTCATCAGGGCCTGCTACAAGTGGGACAAGGAAAAGAAGGTTTTTTACAAGGAAATTGATTAGACTACTGGTAATTATTCTTTTACCACCTTACATTTAGCTCCAGATCTAGTCGACTACACATTCCTAAATGGTTCATGCTCCTTTTGCAGGAGAATCAGCACCAGCTTACAGCCGAAAGCCCTACTTCTCCGATGAGGCCCAAGTGGGACACCCCTCTCAACCGGGCCTTGAACGAACTTAAGGGACTCCCTTTGGGCCAGCCGTCAGAATATGGTCGTGTGCACGTGCCGAGACAAGCCACGTGGAAGGTGTTTTGCAACGAGGGCCCGGAGGCCAAGAAGCAGAAAAAGAAGTTTAGTCAGCCAGACATCAACGAGAAGGTGAAGCTTGCAATGAGAAAAAGCACCGAGGACTGAAAAACAGCCGAGGAGAAAATGAGTTCCTACAAGAAAATAATGCAGCCAGAATCGCTCAGTAAATGATTTCGCTACTAACTTGGTTCCAAAGAATCATCAACTGGACAAAGGAAAATCTAGACAATACGGTACATATTTCCCGTTGCCCAGTTTCGTTGGGAGCAACTCCGTGAACAACAACACCACCACACCATCACTTGCTCACGCAACCGGGCCTCCTCTCGCACTCGCTCCTGCTCATAGCAGCCCGTCCTCAGTCTCTGGCGCGCTAGGTGGGCCTTCGTCTTTGGCTGAGCTCAACGCCCTCACGGTAATTCCATTTTCGTTGCCTTTTGGATGTTTTACGCCACCAACATGTGTTTGGAGGCCAAAGAAACCCTGTGCACCATACTCTACTTCATCAAAGGCCAGAAGGTGGACATGGGAATGGGGGTGATAATGAACCCCTTGCAACTCACATTCCACAACCAACTGATCCCTGCTGGGCACTTTAGGGTTAACTTGTCTAGTGTGAAATCAGGGCACGAGGATTTGCCTCCTCCAGTACAGCATGTGGGAGAGGACGACGTGACCCCGCCGCGGATTGGAAGCTATAAGGGTTGGGTGCTGCTTTGGTCGAAGAATCTTATTCATCTGGAGCCGGCCGACAGCACACCAATAACCACACATCAACAAGCATGTGCGGAGACCATGACCCTGCCTACGCAATTACCAGCTCCTGTAGTGCTGGGTGAGAGCGGCGAACGACGTGATGAAGGTGGTGCAATAGTACTAGCTTAGTCCTATAGAACAGAGAATGGATGATGAGACGGAGGTCGACCCAATGGCTTTCCTCAATACAAACGGGTATGACTGTGAGTTAGATATGATGAGTCAACCATATGACGAATTGGGCTATCAGCATGCTAATGAGGATATGGATGATCTGCCCGGGCAGGAAGGTCGTAGCACGGATTGCAAGAAGTCTCTCTTCATGAAATCCTCACAGGACACGCCTGAAGATGCCGCCTCAACACAGGCTCAACTAGCCGGAGGTCATACAATGCTTAGCCCGACAACACTAGGGCACGGGTTAAGGAAGGATCTGGAAGGTGTGCCCAAGAAAAAGGAGAGGAAGAGATCGGGGAAGATAGCTGCCTCCAAACAAGCCAGAACACATAGCAGCCAGACGATGGATTTTGAAGAGCGTGTACCCGTGAAAGGTGCTGCCATGTTCCATCTCACGGGTGAGCCGATGCTACAGCCAAAACCGCTGGAGGCACTATCAGGGGATCTCAGGAGAGTGCACGATCATGTGCTGTCGACTGAGAAAAGCCTACTAGCCTTGAAGGATCCAGGATATCTGACGTACGCGGCTCGTGTGCCTAGGGGAAGTGCTACATCGACACATAGCCCGCGGAGGTGTTCTTCCTGCGGTTTGGCCATATCTTTGAGATGTTTCTAACAAGGCGGCTCGATTTTACAATCGTCCGCCTTTTTGCACTACATACGTGCTCCTTCATGAAGAGAGAAGAAGTCTTGCAAATCCGTGTGGCAGATCCGTACTACATGCACGAGTCATTCTTGAGTCTCGGCAACTTTGAGCGTGAAACTGCTAGGGACTACCTTCAAAACTTCATGGTATAGAATAAGGACCAGGAAATTGTCCTCTTGCCTTATCATCCAAAGTAAGTCAGTTTCGGACAACCCTTTCGTACATTTCAATCATTCCTTCTCGCTCATATGGAGAATAATTTGAGGTGTCTTTTCCCTGCAGCAACGGGCGCGCCGTCCTTATCGTTCTTTACCCGCGAGTCTCCCACGCCGTGTATTTCGACCCGTCCAGAGACTACGAGAAGAAGGACTACACCCACATAATGACTATTCTAGATGATGCTCTCCAAGGCTTCAGCATTAGAGGTGGCCACATGCAGATCATGAAACAAAGGATCAGGCGCAAGTGAATGGGGTCTTGGGTGCCAGACATAAAGGCTTCAAAAGCAGACAAGAAGGAGAAGCTGGTTACTTGAGGTTCACGCTAGCGCGAGAGAGGACTCGCAACCGCTGCCTCATGTACTGCATAGTTCCGCTCTCACTCATAGTGATAGCTCTTCTCGCGTATACCTTTTTTTAGATGGATGACTTTGTAGTTGCAAGTATTCGAGACTTGCATGTATCGCTATTTTCGAGATGATGATGAGATACCACTTTGTGTTGGATGATGATTATGATGAGACTATTTGTATGTATATGCTATGATTACATTTGTGGTGTCACAGCCATTTGTATGTGTATCATGATGACAATTGTATGTGCTAAAGATTCTTGTATAAAGCCTGTTCAAATAAAAAACAAATATGCAGAAAAAAAATAAAAAACTACTTAAATTAGCAGTAGCGAGTGAAGAAAAGTTAGCAAAGAGCGTGGATAAAGAGTAGTAGCGATACATGCAAAGCGCTAGAGCTATTAGCGAGAGCGAGCTTCTAGGCAACATGTCTGTTGCTACACTTGTATAGCAAGAGCGCAGGCAGCCGCCGCTGCTACGGGTTAGATGTAGCGCCTTATTAGTAGCGCTGGGTCCCGCGCTACTGATATACCTAGAACTCCCACTGCTACTAGGCTTTTCCCTATTAGTGGCACAATCTGCGAGAGTCTGGGTTATGTGTGGTAGGATTGGTTCTCGTGCATGTACAACCGGGGTGCTATCTCCACCAAGAGGTAGGACTGTTTTATTTGAAGACCGTGTTTTTACTCCGCTAGATACTGGCATCACCTACTCCAATCCAAATGGCTGATAAACAGGGAACATAGTTGAATGTACAGACATTGTATGAGAGATAGATGCAATAGATAGTGTGGAAAAAAGAGGGCATGAAATAGTTGACATGTATATTGTTTAACTAAAACGGATAGCATGACATAATTTCACATATATGATGTCTATCTAAACTGTATAGCATGGCATAACATAATTCAAACATATGATGAATAACTAAACATGATCGCATGACATAATTCACCTAAATGTTATCTAAGTAATCAGGATCGCATGATTTAATTCACATATGTGATTTATATGCTAAACAGAAGGCATTCGATATGATGTCTGAACTAAGAACATGGTGTTGAATATTGTGTATATGATGTCCAAGACACGATATGCATGATATGAGCAGTATAACCGTGCCAAGTTACAGCATACACCTCTGTAGGGGAATAGGACTGGTCATCTGTCTCTGAATCCATCTATGAGGAGCTATTGGGACCCAACAAAAGATCTGCTTCGACAGGTAGCACTATCTGCTCTAAAGGCCTTGTTTTCACTCCAGATTTTTCCATCTCCCACCCAAATGGCTGATTCACAGGAAGAGTAATTTAATGTACAAACATTGTCGACAAATGGAAATGTAATGAAGAAAAGAATGGGCAAGATATCATTCAAATATATGATGCCTGGTTAAACATGATGGCATTGCACATTTCACATATATTATGGCTTTCTAAAAGACATGAGACTGCATAATTCCCATATACGATATAGAAACTATACAGGTGGCATTACAGAACATGTCTAAACTAAGCAGATGACATATATGATGTCAAAAGTAGGCATTGCAAGGCAACATATGCATGATATGACTAACATCATCATGCCAAGGTAGAGCAAACACCTTGGGGCGTAATAGGAGTGGTTAGCTATGTCTGAATCTGCCTCAGAACAGATATCTTCCTCTGGATTACAATCTGGAGAGGGGGGGAGGGTTTGCCATTGAACCCACCATGGAACAATGTCTACATGACATTGTATTGTCGCGCAAAACTCTTCTCTTTTTCTCGACATGTTCAGCATGACTGTGTACAATATTTGACATGCATACAAAAAAATATGGTGAGATTATGTAAGGAGAGCATGCAGAAATTTAGAGTGATGGTAACAACCAGTGGATGGATCCAAAAATAATGATAGCAGGCTGATGATTGCTTTAATTGAATAAAAAGACAGATGATGATTGCTTTACTATTTGTTTCCTGCCCAAGATGAACAACATAGGCATACCCTAGGTGAACCAGATATTAGACAAAGATATCATTCATTGCTGCCTCGATATGTGCCCCACAACTAATTTGGAACTCAAGTTTGAACATTAAGTTGGACCTGACTTGGAGTCTAAGAGGTGAACATGATGATAAAGTAGCAGGTAGTTTTAAGCAATGCCTAACATAAGCAGAAACAAAAGAGTGCGACTGAGGGAGTCCTGGATTAGGGGGTATCCGGACAGCCGGACTATATACATCGTCTGGACTATTGGAGCGTGAACATACAAGACTCAAGACTCCGTCCCGTGTCCGGACGGGACTCTCCTTTGCATGGAAGGCAAGCTTGGCGATCCGGATATTGTATTTCCTTCCTTGTAACCGACTCCATGTAAACCCTAGCTCTCTCCGGTGTCTATATAAACCAGAGAGGTTGGTCCTTAGAAGGCCGATCACAATTACAATCATAATCATCATAGGCTAGCTTCTAGGGTTTAGCCTCTACGATCTCGTGGTAGATCTACTCTTGTACCACTCATATCATCAATATTAATCAAGAAGGAAGTAGGGTTTTACCTCCATCGAGAGGGCTCAAACCTGGGTAAACATTGTGTCCCTTGCTTCCTGTTACCATCAACCTGAGACGCACAGATCGGGACCCCCTACCTGAGATCCGCCGGTTTTGACACCGACATTGGTGCTTTCATTGAGAGTTCCTCTGTGTCGTTGCTGCAAGGCTCGATGGCTCCTTTAATCATCGTCAACAACACGGTCTAGGGCGAGACATTTCTCCCTGGACAGATCTTCGTGTTCAGCGGCTTCGCACTGCGGGCCAATTCACTTGGCCATCTGGAGCAGATCGACACCACGCCCGCCACCGTGTCAGTTCGAAGCTCGAACTACACGACCGATATCCGCGGAGACTTGATCTTCGACGGAATCGGGCCTGTGCCAGGAGTGTCGGGCAGTCACGATGAACACGGCCTAGACCTGCTGTCGGACAGTGCTCGGGATATTACCCCTGCAGTAGTCCCGGACCTAAATCCGGAGTAGACTGCGTGGCCCAAGGCGGGTGGATGGACCCCGCCCCGCAGGCCGCACACTCATCGGCGGTAGAGCCGAACACATGCCTCACTTCTAAGGAATCCTGTGACTCCGGACCCCCGGACTCGTATCCGGTTGTAGGTTCCAGCCCGCACGCTCCTGAGCCTGCCGAGCCTGGTTGGGTTCCGGTAATGGAGTTTACCACTGCAGATATCTTCCAGCACTCGCTCTTTGGCGACATGCCGAACTCATTAAAGTCTCTCTCTTTGTCAGGAGGCTCTTGGCCAAACTATGTCCGGCTCGAGTGATAAGCAGGCGACAAAGGAATTTGCTGCCCACCCACCACCCACTTCATTCCCACGGTCGATGATCGAACCGACGTGCTTGACTTCGACTCCGAAGACATCGACGGTATGGACGACGATGCAGGACAAGTACATGAACCACCGCTCACAGGGCGGTGGACATCCACCTCCTCATATGATATACATATGGTGGACACTCCGAAGGAAACCAATGGCGATGAGGCAATGGAGGATAACCCCTTAGGGAGAAAACAAAGCATGGACGTCGTCGACGCCGCTCTAAGCCCCGCCACAGCAATACCGTCCCAGGAGACGAAAACAATTCGGATGGTGCCGAAGAGGAATACAACCCTGATCAGCCCGCCTTCGAGCAGGCCAAGGAGGAAGATGAGCAGGTCAACCCAGACAAACAAGCGACAGACGGATATCTGGAGGAGGATAACTACATGCCCCCTCCGAAGACGAGATTAGCCTCGGCGACGACGAGTTCGGCATGCCTGAGGATCCCGTAGAGCAGGAGCGCTTCAAGCGTCGGCTTATGGCCACTGCTAGGAGCCTGAAAAAGAAGCGGCAGCAACTCCAAGCTGATCAAGACCTTCTCACGATAGATGGATCGAGGTCCCGCAGCCGAGGAATACGGACTCGAAGCGCCACTCGCCGACCGCCACCCCACGCCAGATAAAATGGCATATCAGCTCAATACCGCATCGCACCCCATGCCAATACACTACGCCCGGCAACAGCAATACGCAAGATATATTTGAAAACAAAGCAGACAGCCAAGATCGATCTACGGATCGCGGGGCGTGCTGAAAGATGCGATTTATGATCGCCGCGACGATATACCATAAACAAGTCCGCCGGGCCAACACAACCACCTGCACCAATTCAATGCAGAGCCACATAGCCCGGCATAGAGGCGCCGCACACCCCCTCTGCTTCACCGATGAAGTGATGGATCACGAATTCCGAGAAGGGTTCAAACTCGTAAACATCGAATCGTACGATGGCCCAACAGACCCCGCAGTATGGATTGAAGATTTCCTTCTCCATACTCACATGGCCCGCGGAGACGACCTACACGCCATCAAGTATCTTCCCCTTAAAATCAAAGGACCCGCCCGGCACTGGCTAAACAGCCTGCCCGCAAATTCCATTGGCAGTTGGGAAAACCTGGGAGACGCGTTCCTCGACAACTTCCAGGGCACATACGTGCGACCACCGGACGCCGATGATTTGAGCCACATCACTCAACATCCCGAAGAGTCAGCCAGGAAATTCTGGACTCGGCTCCGAACTAAAAAGAACCAGATAGTCGACTATCCGGACGCCGAAGCCCTGGCGGCTTTCAAGCATAATATCCGTGACGAGTGGCTCGCCCAACACCTCGGCCAGGAAAAACCCAAGTTCATGGCAGCTCTCGCAACACTAACGACCCGCTTTTGCAGGGGCGAGTACAGCTGGTTGGCTCACAGTAGCACCACACCACATTCTGGCACTTCGGACGTCCGTGACAATAACAGCAAGCCACGGTGCAACAGACACAAGCGACGGAACAACGGCGACAACACCGAAGTAACGGTAGTCAACGCCGGATTCAGCGGATCCGAATCCGGTCAGTGGAAGAAGTCGTTCAAAAGAAACAATCAGGGTCCATCCAGTCTGGACCGCATACTGGAACGCTCATGCCAAATTCATGGCACCCCAGACAAGCCAGCCAACCATACCAACAGAGACTGCTGGGTGTTCAAATAGGCCGGCAAAATAAATGCCGAAAACAAGGACAAGGGGCTGCACAACAACAATGACGAGGAGCCCCAGCGTCCGAACACAGGGGGACAGAGGAAATTCCCCCACCCCCCCAGGTGAAAAAAGGCCAACATGATCTACGCCAGTGACATTCCCAAGTAGGAATGGAAACGAGCACTACGAGACGTCTATGCGATGGAGCCAGTCGCCCCCAAATTCAACCCATGGTCAGCTTGTCCGATCACCTTTGATCGTAGGGATTACCCTACTAGCATCTGTCACGGCGGCTCCGCCGCATTGGTCCTAGACCCAATCATCAATGGATTCCACCTCACGCGAGTCCTTATGGACGGCGACAGCAGCCTGAACCAGCTTTATCAGGACACAGTGCGCAAAATGGGCATCGACCCTTCAAGGATCAAGCCAACCAAAACCACCTTTAAAGGTGTAATTCCTGGAGTGGAGGCCCGTTGTACGGGCTCCATAACATTGGAAGTGGTCTTCGGATCACCGGATAACTTCCGAAGCAAAGAGTTAATATTCGATATCGTCCCTTTCCGTAGTGGTTACCACGCACTGCTCGGATGAACCGCATTCGCTAGATTAAATGCGGTACCACACTATGCATACCTCAAGCATACTGTAGCCCTCGCGGCGGAAGTACAATGCAGCCTCCTCCAACAAACCACCAATCCGGCGATGACAACCTCGAGCACCGTCAAGCGAGTCCGGAGCGCCCCGCAACAGGATCACCAGGCACGCAAAGAGCGTGACTAGCAGTCCCGCCTCCGCTTAAGACCCATCAAAGCAGCATTCGTGCCACGTGTACACAATTACGCACTCAAAATACTATGGGCACAGGCGGAGGTGCAGTAGTGACACAGTCAACAGTGCGGTATCACCGCAACATACCTTCATAACCTAACCTTTTTATCTTTCAGGACATTGCTTTAGAGCAGCCTCTTCAGAAGAGCCGGATTGTCGGACTTACATTGGAGAGAAAACCAAGGAGGCAACAGGCTTTGCGCACAAAAGGAAATACCCAGGTGGAATATGTTCACGATCGTTATACCTGTTTTATATACCTACATGCAGCCTGCCCTTGGATAGGACATGTTAAATAGTCCTATTTACTTCCGGTTAAACGCACCCATTGTAAACATACACTTAAACGTATTATTCATCAATGGGCGATCATACATAGCGTCAGCTTATTATTATCATTTGAGCATTTTTTCTTACAAATGTTTATTTAATATTGCATCCGTACACCTTGGTACAATCAATTTTGCCTGGGGCTTCTTATGGCACATCATAATACGGCAAAACAAGTACGAACACTTTCAATAGTGCGGCACCCCGAACTTATAGCACTATATGCATCAGCTCCGAATCACGTCTTGGGTCAATAGTTGGGTTTGCCCGGCTCCCTTATTTTGGTACCTTACGTTCCATTATATCGGCTAAGGTAGCGCAGGGAGAACTACTGCGATTGTGTCCCGGTTGTTTACGACGAGAACCTCAGTAGAGAAAGCCGAAAACTGACCGGCATGATGCGGCGAGAGCTGGTCGTTGTTTGAGAGGTCTTAAAATCCTTAAAGATTTTTCTGCCTTAGGCGAGGAATCGGCATTGTCCGATCTAGGCGTATATAGCGCCCCAATTCGGCCTTCCGAATTCTAGGGGCTTCGCAAAAATTTAAAATTGTAGACTTGTATGGCTAAGTGAAAGTTATAAAGCCGCATAGTCCGATTGCCTTGTTCGCTGCATTGGATACCTCCTTAAGGGACCAAAAAATTGGGTAAAGAGTATCCGGGTTTTTCCAGGAACACCCCGGTGCTAGTTACATGGGGGCGGAAGCCGACGACTGGCCTACTTTCAGAATTTTATAAACACCCGCACGAAAGGTAATATTTTAAATCAGATAGCGCGCAAGTAACTTCGTCTTAACATTACAACCACGACAGAGGTACATTTACTCAAGGATCGTGTCCTTGGTACATTCGTCGACCACGAGACGAGTGCCCTTCATAACGCCATCGTAATACTTCTTGAGATAGCGATGCGCCTTGCCCTCCGGTAGCCCGTCCTTCACCATCTTCTCCGCATCCAACTTGCCCCAATGCACCTTCTCGCGGGCAAAGGCCCGACAGGCACCCTCAATACAAACGGATCGCTTGATAACTTCAAGTTGCGGACAGGCATTCACCATCCTCTTGATCAGGCCAAAGTAGCTAGTGGGAAGGGGCTCACCAGGCCACATCCGGACTATGAAATCTTTCATAGCCACTTTGGTCAGCCTGCAGGAGTTCGACCAATCGCTTCATTGGTCGCCAGAGGCATTGGTGTTCGCCCCATCTTTGATATCGACCAAAACAGCTTCTCCATTGAGCTCCCTCCTCGACGCGGTAGAACTCCGCAGATCTCGACACGCCAGTGGCAGATCTGCAAATGCCCCTGGAGAGCTCCGAATTCGGTTAAGTAAAAGAAAATCCTCCTCCACATGTTTGCTTTGCATAAAGAATATCTTACCCGCCGCTATCTTCTTGGCCGCCTGGATTTCATGTTGTGCCTTGTCGGCTTCGGCCTTGGCGTCTTTCATACTCGCAAGGGCCTTCGCAAGCTCGGCCTCTTTCATCTTAAGATCATGCTCCACGGACTCGAACTTCTTGCCGACCACCTAGAGCTCTTGCTTTACCTCGCCCACTCTAGCATCTTGCTTTTCGCGCTCTTTGCATTCCAAGGCTGCCTTGTTTTTGGCCTCGGACAGCGCTTTCTTCAGAGACACCACTTCGGTGGTGGCCCCTATTACACAGTCATGACACTTCGTCGTTAGAATAACCAATTTTATCTATCCTTCATTATATGAGAGCGGGGAATCACTCACCTTGATTCTCTTTGAGCTGCCTCTTCATGAGGTCGAGCTCTCCCTACTCCTGCTCCAAGTCCCGCTTTAGTCCGGTGACCTCGGCTGTGCGGACAGCAGCGGCAAGCAGCACAGCCTGCTTATTCACATGCACACTTATTATTAGACTCCTGTGGATTATAATTGACCCTCCATTTGGCTTTTCTTTCCGAACACCAAACAGAGTATCCGGGGCTACTACCTATCGGGTGGTAATTCCACACATTTTTATTACTTACCTCAAAGCCTGTCAGGAGGCTGGTGCAAGCTTCGGTTAGTCCGCTCTTGGCGGACAAAACCTTCTGACTCACCGCACTCATAAGAGTACGGTGCTCTTCATCCATGGAAGCGCCGTGAAGCGCTTCCAGCAGATAATCCGACGCCTCGAGCGTAACGGAAGTCCTTGGCACGGACGGCTCGCCCTCCCTAACAAGGGGCTACCCGCCTAAGTCCGGAACCATTCCAGGTTCTGGAACAGTGTTCGGCTCAGAGCCCGGCCTACTGCGGCTCTCATCGACATGATCCACGGGGATCTTGAACCTCGCGTGTCCGACATCTGGAATTCCTCCCTGGGGCGCCTCCAGAGTCACCTCCCCCCGCTCTGGGAGCCTTCGGGACAACACCTCCGTGTCATCCGTGGGATGAGGAGTAGTGGTCTTCGGGAGCGAGTTCATCGCTGAATCGCTCAGGGACCCATCCGAAGACGATATCTCGGGATGAACCCTGACCGGATTGCATATATGTTTGGCGTTATAAAAAGACTGTGAAGTAAAATCACGATAGAGTGCGGATACTTACGATCGCGCAAGGGGCTTCCCCCTGGGTAGCCACCCCTCCTCGATATGGGCGGCCGTGGCGGAGTAGTCCGGAAGGGACAGCTTTCCCATCTTGGACGTCCCAGCCTCCTCCTCCGGGGAGGCTTTCCTCTTTTTCTCCTCCCCAGTGCGGGGAGGTAGAGTTTCTTCTTGCTTCCCCCCGCCTCCACGGGAGGAATCTGCCTCGTCATCGTCGAACGACGAGGGTATGACGGCCTTGCGCCGGGGGCCTTTCCCGGCCCCCTGGTCCGCCTTCTCAGGCCCCTCATCCACTCCGGATGGGGTGGCCCCTTCTTCTTCTTCCTCCCCTTCGGGGGAGGAGTGTGCCTCATCGTCTTCGGACAAGGCTTCTGGTCCCCGGGGTGGTGGTGGTGGTGGTGGAGACCCTTCCTAGTCCCCAGGGCCTTCTTTTCGGACTTCTTCTCCGGTGCCTTGTAGGGCGCTTGGACTAGCATCTCCTTTAGGAGAGCATCAGCTGGGCCTTCTGGCAGCGGAGCCGGACAGTCAATCTGCTCCGCTGTCTCCACATAATCCTGATCAAATATGCACAATTACTTAAGACTCCCCGACGAATATATTGGGAAGAGCTGAATCCGGTGGTAGTCAGAAAACTCACCGGACGAGGAGGCCACGCGGCATGAAGTCCATGGTCCTCGGATGTGGGAGGAGGTACTTCGGAGGCCTTGAACAGCGCCTTCCATGCGTCTTTATGCGTCATGCCGTAGAGCCTTCGAAGCGTCTGGTGTTCGGTCGGGACGAACTCCCACAGATTAAATGCCCGCCTTTGGCACGGAAGAATCCGGCAAACGAGCATGATCTGGATTACGTTGACAAGCTTGATGTTCTTGTCCTTCATGCTCTTAATGAAGTTTTGGAGTCCGGTCAGCTCTGTAGGTTTGCACCAGGCCAGGCCCTTCTTTTCCCAGGAGGTGAGCGGCATGGGGGTTCCGGATCAGAACTCGAGGGCCGCCGCCCAGTTGGCACCGTGCGGATCGGTGATGTAGAACCACCCCGAATGCCACCCTTTCACGGTCTCCGCAAAGGAGCCGTCAAGCCAGGTGACGTTAGGCATCTTGCCCACCATGGCCCCTCCGCACTCCGCTTGCTGGCCGCTCACTATCTTCGGCTTCACGCAGAAGATTTGCAGCCATAGGCCGAAGTGAGGCTTGATGCGGAGGAAGGCCTCGCATACGACGATGAACGCCGATATGTTGAGAACGAAATTTGGGCTAGATCAAGGAAATCGAGCCCGTAGTAGAACATGAGCCCATGGACGAAGGGATGAAGTGGAAACCCCAGTCCATGGACGAAGTGGGCAAGAAACACGACCCTCTCGTGGGGTCCCGTGGTTGGAATGACCTGCCCGTCGTCTGGTAGCCGATGCGCTATGTCTGCAGCCAAGTATCCGGCCGCCCGAAGATTTGTGATATGCTTCTCCTTCACAGTGGAAGCCACCCACTTGCCTCCTGCTCCGGACATATTCAGCTGTGCGGAGATGACTTGGACTAGGGCACTGAAGCTCGAGGAGGTAAGGATGAGCAAAGGAGGGGGAAGGCGTGGGTGAAAATGGGGAGCCCTTATCCCTTTATAAAGGCGACGAAAGCGGTGCGCCTCCTCACTCGCCCGTTCAGAATCACTTACTTCCCAAGAGCCACGATTGATGGCGCGGTGGGATTACCCATACCCGTATTGATGAGAATCCCATGATAAGGGGACACAATCTCTGCTTTGACAAGACGTGTCAAGGAAACTGCCTCGCAATACGCGTTGTGGCTGGTTGTGGGAAAACGGTTCGAATAATGACCCAACCGTAATGACATATCACGTCATCTAAAAAGTTGTCAGCTGAAATATCGTTCTCCCTACGGTGGTATGTGAAGATCATTTTGCAGATCCGGACATGGTTTACGTGTTCGATGATTACCTTGGAGTATTCGGAGAAGGAACCCGCCTTGCAATGCCGAAGACAAGACTGCGCACTGGACTCATCGTCATTGAAGCCTGGTTGAGGGGCTACTGAGGGAGTCCCTGATTAGGGGGCATCCGGACAGCCGGACTATATACATCGTCCGGACTATTGGAGCGTGAAGATACAAGACTCAAGACTCCATCCCGTGTCCGAATGGGACTCTCCTTTGCGTGGAAGGCAAGATTGGCGATCCGGATATTGTATTTCCTTCCTTGTAACCGACTCCATGTAAACCCTAGCTTTCTCCGGTGTCTATATAAACCGGAGAGGTTGGTCCTTAGAAGGCCGATCGCAATTACAATCATAATCATCATAGGCTAGCTTATAGGGTTTAGCCTCTACGATCTCGTGGTAGATCTACTCTTGTACTATTCATATCGTCAATATTAATCTAGCAGGAAGTAGGGTTTTACCTCCATCAAGAGGGCCCGAACCTGGGTAAACATTGCGTCCCTTGCTTCCTGTTACCATTAGCTTGAGAAGCATAGATCGGGACCCCCTACCTGAGATCCGCCGGTTTTGACACCGACAGCGACCTCTCTTGTGGACCCGTGTACTCCTTAGGTTCATCTGCTGAGTCGGTGATGGTGTTACCACTGCGGTGGGTGCCGGCGGCAAGGAAGGAGATCTCAGGTGGCAAAATACGGTCAGGAGTCGTGATGTCTGGTTTGGTGGATGCTTCTGTCGATGGAGCAGCTCAGGTGAGGTGGACGACGTCACGGCAGGAGCAGGACAAACCACACAAAGTTCCCTTCGACACCTACGTGTAAGGGCTCATTTGGCTTGCATGATTCTAAAAACATAGGGATAGGAAAAACAACAGAATAGGATAGGAATGCACATGGTAAACAGAGCATTTGTAAACACAGGATTTCTATCAACTTGGGTGTTTAGTTCACAGGAATCGGAAAAGCAGAGGAATGCCAATAAACATGGCCAAAATAAAGTGAAATCATATGAAAGCGTGTACGGTTAGAATGTTATTCTGCCACTAATGCACTTGGTCTTGTTTTCATGCATAGGATTTTGAAAAGTAGGTCCAGGTGGATGTTTTGCACCATTCCTTGCAACAAAATGCATGAATAATTGAATAGTAGAGTGCCATAGGAAAATTCTCTATTGCTATGTTTTTCCGTTGAACCAAAATAGCCCTAATGGATCGACATGAATGTAGAGTAATAAGTGATGCAACAAGTGTGCAACCTCTTTGCCATAGCCGTGTCAACCTCAACATCATTGAGTTGGTCGCCGAAGAAGTGGAGGTAGAGGTGGCTGTTGGAGGTGTGGAGGAAGACCTCAGGAATCTGTAGACGGCGTCCAGGGCATTGCTCTGTTGTGATGAATCGTTCTATCGTTGGAGCAGCTCTGGTGAGCCGTAAGACGTCAAGGTTGAACCAGCACATGACAGACATCATTAATCTCAAGTGGAATTCTAATAGCATCTCCAATAGATGATGTAAAATAGATGTAAAATTTACATCACCAAAAACCACCTGACTACAACAGATGAGGTAAAAACTGTTGACTCTAAACTTAACAATCAAAACTAAAACTTACTGTGGAATCTGAATGTTACTATCGAAACTGAACGCAATGGTAGCAGAGAGGCACTTGACATGTAGTTTAGGGAGGGCCTACAGTTCATCTTCAACCTGCACCCACTGAGCTGCCCGCCACCACCGGCTGAACTGCTGGCCCCAGCGCCGCCTCGCCGCCCCGAAACAACTCCCCACCGCCGCCCCGGCCAGCCGTCTAGGCCCCCCGCCCCTGTTGGAAATATGCCCTAGAGGCAATAATAAATTGGTTATTATTATATTTCCTTGTTCATGATAATCGTTTATTATCCATGCTATAATTGTATTGATAGGAAACTCAGATACATGTGTGGATACATAGACAACACCATGTCCCTAGTAAGCCTCTAGTTGACTAGCTCGTTGATCAATAGATGGTCACGGTTTCCTGACCATTGACATTGGATGTCGTTGATAACGGGATCACATCATTAGGAGAATGATGTGATGGACAAGACCCAATCCTAAGCATAGCACAAAGATCGTGTAGTTTGTTTGCTAGAGATTTTCCAATATCAAGTATCTCTTCCTTAGACCATGAGATCGTGTAACTCCCGGATATCATAGGAGTGCTTTGGGTGTATCAAACGTCACAACGTAACTGGGTGACTATAAAGGTGCACTACAGGTATCTCCGAAAGTGTTCATGGGTTGACACGGATCGAGATCGATTTGTCACTCCGTGTACAGAGAGGTATCTCTGGGCCCACTCGGTAGGACATCATCATAATGTGCACAATGTGACCAAGGGGTTGATCACGGGATGATGTGTTACGGAACGAGTAAAGAGACTTGCCGGTAACGAGATTGAACAAGGTATCGGTATACTGACGATCGAATCTCGGGCAAGTATAATACCGCTAGACAAAGGGAATTGTATACGGGATCGAATGAGTCCTTGACATCGTGGTTCATCCGATGAGATCATCGTGGAACATGTGGGAGCCAACATGGGTATCCAGATCCCGCTGTTGGTTATTGACCGGAGAACATCTCGGTCATGTCTACATGTCTCCCGAACCCGTAGGGTCTACACACTTAAGTTTCGATGACGCTAGGGTTATAAAGGAAGTTTGTATGTGGTTACCGAATGTTGTTCAGAGTCCCGGATGAGATCCCGGATGTCACGAGGAGTTCCGGAATGGTCCGGAGGTAAAGATTTATATATGGGAAGTCCTGTTTTGGTCACCGGAAAAGTTTCGGGTTTTATCGGTAACGTATCGGGACCACCAGGAGGGTCCCGGGGGTCCACCAAGTGGGGCCACTTGCCCCAGAGGGCTGCATGGGCCAAGTGTGGGAGGGGACCATCCCCAGGTGGGCTGGTGCGCCCCCCCACCAAGGCCCAAGGCGCCTAGGGTTTGGGGAGGGGGTGCTTCCACCTAACTTGGGGGGCAAGTTTCCCCCCTCTCCCCCTTTGACCGCCACCCATAGATGGGATTGGGGCTGCCGCACCCCTTGGGGTGGAAACCCTAGAGGGGGCGCACCCCCCTCCCTCTCCCCTATATATAGTGGAGGTCTTGAGGGCTGCCAACATATGAGTTTTGACCCCTCTCTGGCGCAGCCCTACCTCTCTCCCTCCTTGTCAGGACCCCGACTCAATGCCACATCGATCTAGCATGTAACACCTCATATCACTTTGCGGCCTCACGCACGGTATCCCCACGGGTGTCGTCTTACCTTTGCGGGACCGTTTAGCCTTTTGGCACACGATATGATAGTGTCGCTAGCATCCATATGATAAGGAGCCCGGCTGACATGGCTAGTCGTAAACCAAAAGTGGCACAAACTTACGAGGACAGCATCCATGACCCAAAGATCGAACGTGTCGGTCATCACGAGTAAGTTCCGGCTGTAGCACTGGGCTAGCAGACTCGTAAACCGGGCAGTAGCGGGCTAACAGGACTCCGGTACTCAACGCGTGACATTTCCCGAAGGGACAGCACAGAACGAAGAAGGACACATGCCGGCCAGCCTAAGTGTTCCGAGCGCAGAGCAAGCTACCATGGCACAAAGGAGACACTAGGAGACATTTCCCGGTAAGAGAGGCTACTAAAGATAAACAACTAGATAGTCAGATCCCACACATATCAAGCATTTCAATAACATACACACAATATGCTCGATATGTGCAAATACAACATGGCATCACAACATGACTCTACGACTCAAGTATTTATTCATTAGGCTCCGAGGAGCGAGATATTACAAACAGGGGTCTCATGACCCAACACTCAGAGCATACAAATCAAACACAAGCGGAAGCTTACATGTCAATCTACGACATCTACAAATGAAAAAGGCTAAGAAGCCCGACTATCTACCGAGATCTGCCGAGGGCACAAGATCGTAGCTGAGGTATCAAGCTAAACGTCAAGTCCACGTGGAACTACTAGCGAGACCAAGTCTCTCTCGCAAAAACATAAAATAGGCAAACGTGAGTACAAATGTACCCAAAGAAGACTTACATCGAAACTAACTACATATGCATCATTATCAACAAAGGGATGGTGGAGTTTAACAAAGCAGAAAGCCAGCTTTGACTCGGTGGCTATCCTAAACTACATTGCAAGTAACTCTTTTGAGGTGGCGCACGAGTCCACAAATTCACCATATCAATACACCACTATGGATCCGCTCCCGTCTCCCTACGAGAACGCCATCCATAGCACTCACGCTTATCTTGCGTATTTTAGAGTATCCACTTTCACTTGTCTATGAACTATTATAGGCAACCCAAAGTCCTTTACCGCGGACACGGCTATTCGAATAGATGATGTTAACCTGCGGGTGTACTTCTTCACACGCTCTCACCACTTACCGCCGTTTACACGACATGTACTCGGCAACCTTCAGCGGAAGCCCAACGTGGGTGTCGGCCACGACCTACCTAAACACTCAAGTCCCTAGTCCAGTTTATCGCCTATTTGGGTTCCATCTATGAGGAGTTCCGCGAAGTTTCGCTCACAGCCCCAAACGATGTGAACAGGGTTCCCGAGACACCAAACAGGCGCCCGTACACGTGCCGCGTGCCTACCGATCACAGCCCACCCCTACGGTCAGCGCTGCGCCTGACCTCCAAAGATACTACAAACACGAAACTACTTGCAACTCCCGGACAGAGGACAAGGGTGATTAAGAAGCCGAGGGGTCCATTGGTTTCGGGCCCAATGCGTGGTAGTAGCTGAATCATGGATCACAAACACGTAACTCAGTTCTGAGGACGGCTGCAATGAGACAACCCACCATGTACTCCTACATGGCCTCTCACCGCTACCTTTACCAAATCGTGTTCACACACTTAGCTCACACACAAGAGGACATGTTCACACACCTCTGATTCATTCTCGTGAATCGGACCGACTCAACTCTAAGCAAGAGTGCATGACAAACAAGCATGAATGAGTAGGCACATCAGGGCTCAAACAACTCCTACTCATGCTAGTGGGTTTCATCTATTTACTGTGGAATGACAGGTCATGCAAAGGATAAAGGGGTTCAGCTACCGCAGCAAGTAACAAATGATTCGTTGTTGTCCTAATGCAGTAAAAGAGAGCAGGAGCGAGAGAGTAGGATTGTATCGGAATGAACAAGGGGGTTTTGCTTGCCTGGCACTTCTGAAGATAATATAGTTCTTCATCAGTGTCATCGAACTCGTCGTCGGAACCACGTCTATCGAGAGGGGACAAACACCGGCAACTGAGAAAGAACACAATCAATGCAATGCTGCAATATGATGCATGATTATGACATGGCAATATGCTGTGATTTGAGCTAATGCATCTAGCTATGATTTAAATGAAGTTGGTTTGAATACATGATCCAAATTCAAACTCCATATGTGATTATTCAAATGCCATTAAATTGATTTGTGCTAAACAGCAGCTATAAGTTGTTCTAACATGCATGAAAGTGGTACAGATGGATTCCTTGAATTTTTCTGATAATTTTTCATATATAAATTATTTGATTTGGAGCTACGGTTGAATTTATATGAATTTTAGAAGTTTGAACTAATTTACGGATTTTCCGATTTATTTTAAAACCGTAAAATGATTTATTGCGTCGACATTAGGTCATGCCGACCTCAAAGAGGTCAACAGGCGGGTCCAGGTCAAACCTGACCAGTGGGGTCCGCGTGTCAGTGTCAAAGCTAATTAACGGAGTTAATTAGTACTAAGTTAAATGCTAACCTTAGTTAATTAGGGCGTGGGCCCGCATGTCAGTGACTTAGCTGGTTAACTAGAAGTTAATTAGTACTAAACTAGATTAACAGGGCTCTGGGCCCACTTGTCATTGACTCAGAGGAGTCAACCTGGGCCCACCCAGTCCTCGTCAGGGTCAAACCCGCCAGTCAACAGGTCAAGGCCTGCCGGCGTTTAGCCGCCGGCGAGGCGACGCAGCGCAGCGTCTTGCGAAATCGCCCGAGAGCGCCATTTGTCTTGCGCGGAGCACAGCTACGGATGCGGACGCCGTCCGCATCCAACCAGTGGTGGCGCGCCGAGAGTGGCGGAGTGGCGCCGGCGACGAAGCTTGGCGGCCGGCTCGGGCAACGGCGGGTTCGGCGCTATGGTGCATGGGAGGAGGGGTTGGTGGGTGCTACGGGCTCCTGGGAGTGCTCTGAGCATAGTGGCGTGCTCGGATTCGAGCTGTGGTGGCTCTAGCCACGGCCATGCCATGGCCGGGCGAAAGAAGCTCTCGGCATGATGGGAGATGGGGCTAGGGGCGAGAACGGGGGCGAGCACAGGAGAAGCAGCAGGGCTCACAGCGGATCCATTCGAGGCGAGACGAGGCCGAGGGAGCGCTGAGGCAAGACAGGTCGCCGGAGATCCGGGCGGCCAAGGTAGAAGACGATGATGGCGGCGACGTTGCAGGGCACCTGAGGATGCGTGGCTCATCTGGGATGACGTGGACGACGAGGCGGAGCCGACGAGCACGACGGTTGCTCGAGGGACGGCCGGGGAGCGCGATGGCGGCGTGCGGCGGCGACGGAGGCGTTCGGGCACGAGAGGGGAAAAGAGCAGAGAAGAGGAAAAGGGTCGGGGGAGAGTGAGAGAAAGCCAGGGGCTGCGTGGCGCTCCGTGGCGTCGTCTAGGAGGAGCCGGGGAAGCAGGAGGTGGCCGGGGCAGCGTCGGCGCTCGCCACCGAGCTGCTTTGGGGCGAGGGGAGGAAGACGACAGGAGGATCTAGTGGGCTGGGCTGGTGGCTGGGCTGCCAGCTGGGCCGGCCAGGTAAGTGCCCACGTAACTTCCTCTGTCTTATTTCCTTTTTTTCTATTTCTGTTATTTTGTTTTGGTTTAGCAATAAAGCTAAACCATTTCATAAAATCCTGGAAATAGTCATGGGTGCTTTCAATTATTTCAAGACCCTCAGCAATTTCCAACATTTTTGGAGCATCTAAAATATTTATAGCATTTAAATAGCCCCAATTCAAATATGTTTGAATTAATTCAAAGTCCAAACATGTCCTGCAAAAATGTGAACCATTTTTGGTAGATGCTTCCACCTTGATCCAGAAATGATGAACATTTTTAAAGGGCATTTTGAAATCATTGAAAAATATTTTGGTTGAACCTTTTTTTGAATTCCTCTTTGATGCTAGGGTTTGAACAATCCCCATTTCAGGTTTAAATGAAATTTAAACATGATGCAACACTCTAATGCATGCACTAGGCATTGTCAGAACTAGGGATGTGACAGCTCACCCCCACTAAAACAAGAATCTCGTCCCCAGATTCAAGCGTGAGGGTAAGGTGAAGGGGGAACGCAAACTAGCACAATCTTCACGATCCAGGGTGCACTTCAAATGAACGTTGATTCAATCACCATCATTGCCTTGATGTCTTGCTCTAAGAACCCTAATCGACATGACAACAAGAGGAGAAAGAAAACTCTAGAAGGATCGTTCTTCTCGAAGATCAAACAACTTAGGATCAGCTCACGGGTGAGTCATAAAAACATCTCGCAAGCTGAGATACAAAGCACACATCTAGAGGAATGGAGTGGAATAGGTGACGAGGGTTCACTAGGTAGACAACAATTCCACACCTAAGAGGGTGGTGAATGGTTGTCAATGTAGCGAGAGTTTGAGTTGCCATGATACCACAGCGAGACATTTTAGAGGAAGGCAATTCGTGGATATATCCCCTTAAGTGGCAAAAGAATTACCTTTGATTCAGAGATCATTGAAATTCTTTATACCAGCCTAAGGCAATTCACAATCGATCATTTGAAGGAGTCCGAAAGAAAAAAAAAAAAAAAAAATGACATCCTCGGGCCAGAATGGATGATGTGGATTACCTTGTTGAAAACAACACAAGGGTTGATTTTAGTAACTGGGAAGAAGCTCAGCAGTAGAGAGTGAGTCCACTGTTGAAAGGGTTATAGCATAACCGAGGAAACTGAGAAAGAACACAATCAATGCAATGCTGCAATATGATGCATGATTATGACATGGCAATATGCTGTGATTTGAGCTAATGCATCTAGCTATGATTTAAATGAAGTTGGTTTGAATACATGATCCAAATTCAAACTCCATATGTGATTATTCAAATGCCATTAAATTGATTTGTGCTAAACAGCAGCTATAAGTTGTTCTAACATGCATGAAAGTGGTACAGATGGATTCCTTGAATTTTTCTGATAATTTTCATATATAAATTATTTGATTTGGAGCTACGGTTGAATTTATATGAATTTTAGAAGTTTGAACTAATTTACGGATTTTCCCGATTTATTTTAAAACCGTAAAATGATTTATTGCGTCAAGATTAGGTCATGCCGACCTCAAAGAGGTCAACAGGCGGTCCAGGTCAAACCTGACCATGGGGTCCGTGTGTCAGTGTCACAGCTAATTAACGGAGTTAATTAGTACTAAGTTAAATGCTAACCTTAGTTAATTAGGGCGTGGGCCCGCATGTCAGTGACTTAGCTGGTTAACTAGAAGTTAATTAGTACTAAACTAGATTAGTAGGGCTCTGGGCCCACTTGTCATTGACTCAGAGGAGTCAACCTGGGCCCACCCAGTCCTCATCAGGGTCAAACCCGCCGGTCAACAGGTCAAGGCCTGCCGGCGTTTACCCGCCGGCGGGGCCAGACGCGGCGGCGTGCTGCGGAAATCGCCCACAGGGCGCCATTTGCTGCGCGGAGCACAACTACGGGATGCGGACGCTCGTCCGCATCCAACCAGTGGTGGCGCTGGCCGAGAGTGGCGGAGGGCGCCGCGACGAAGCTTGGGGGCGGCAAGCTCGGCAACGGCGGTTCGGCGCTATGGTGCATGGGAGGAGGGTTGGTGGGTGCTACGGGCTCGGGAGTGCTCACGAGCATAGTGGCGTGCTTTCGGATTCGAGCTGTGGTGGCTCTAGCCACGCCATGCCATGGCGGCGGCGAGAAGCTCTCGGCCGCGGTGGGAGATGGGGCTAGGGGGCGAGAACGGAGGGGGCGAGCACAGGAGAAGCAGCAGGGGCTCACAGCGGATCCATTCGAGGCGGAGACGAGGCCGAGGGAGCGTCGGAGGCAGCACAGGGTCGCCGGAGATCCAGGCGGCCGAAGGTAGAAGACGACGATGGCGGCGACGTTGCAGGGCGCCTGAGGATGCGTGGCTCATCTGGGATGACGTGGACGACGAGGCCGAGCCGATGAGCACGACGGTTGCTCGAGGGACGGCCGGGGAGCGCGATGGCGGCGTGCGGCGGCGACGGAGGCGTTCGGGCGCGAGAGGGGAAAAGAGCAGAGAAGGGGAAAAGGGTCGGGGGAGAGTGAGAGAAAGCCAGGGGCTGCGTGGCGCTCCGTGGCGTCGTCTAGGAGGAGCCGGGGAAGCAGGAGGTGGCCGGGGCAGCGTCGGCGCTCGCCACCGAGCTGCTTTGGGGCGAGGGGAGGAAGACGACAGGAGGAGCTAGTGGGCTGGGCTGGTGGCTGGGCTGCCACCGGGCCGCTGTAAGTGCCTGTAACTTCCTCTGTCTTATTTCCTTTTTTTTCTATTTCAAGATTTTGTTTTGGTTTAGCAATAAAGCTAAACCATTTCATAAAATCTCGAAATAGTCATGGGTGCTTTCTGAATTATTTCAAGGACCTCAGCAATTTCCAACATTTTTGGAGCATCTAAAATATTTATAGCATTTAAATAGCCCCAATTCAAATATGTTTGAATTAATTCAAAGTCCAAACATGTCTTGCAAAAATGTGAACCATTTTTGGTAGATGCTTCCACCTTGATCCAGAAATGATGAACATTTTTAAAGGGCATTTTGAAATCATTGAAAAATATTTTGGTTGAACCTTTTTTTGAATTCCTCTTTGATGCTAGGGTTTGAACAATCCCCATTTCAGGTTTAAATGAAATTTAAACATGATGCAACACTCTAATGCATGCACTAGGCATTGTCAGAACTAGGGATGTGACACTCCTCCTCTCTTGCAGTGCTTGGCGAAGCCCTGCAGGATAGCCATGCTCCTCCATCACCACAACGCCGTTGTGCTGCTGTTGGATGGAGTCATCCTCAACCTCTCCCTCTCTCCTTGCTAGATCAAGGCGTGGGAGACGTCACCGGGCTGTACGTGTGTTGAACGCGGAGGTGCCGTCCGCTCGCACTAGGATCTCCGGTGATTTGAATCACGACAGTCGACTCCTTCAACCCCGTTCTCTTGAACGCTCCGCTTAGCGATCTACAAGGGTATGTAGATGCACTCTCTTTCCCCTCGTTGCTGGTTTCTCCATAGATTGATCTTGGTGACACGTAGGAAAATTTTGAATTTCTGCTACGTTCCCCAACAACCCCCACCCTGACCCTAAGATAGATAGTGGGGTACCACTCCTATGAGGCCCCCTCCCCGCTGCGGGTGGTTCTTCCTTAACTCCGGCGAGCCCCCCCTGAAAATCAACTAACCCAAAAGTCAATTCAGTCGAGTGAAGTGTAGCTAATCGAGCAGCAGCAAAGCAGCATGAAAGGAAGCGAAGCGAGAGCCGAGCAGAAGCGCGAGCGAAGCGAAAGCAAGAGCTGAGCAGCAGCAGCAGTGGGCGAAGCGAAGCGAAGAGAACTGAGCAGCAGCAGGCTGGGCGAAGGAAGGAAGCGAGCAGGCAAGCAAAGTGAACTGGGCGAAGCGAAGGCAAGAAGAACAGCAGCAGCTGGGCGAGCGACCGAGCGAGAACCGGAGCAGCAGCAGCAGCCGATCCAGTTGGTATGGATGCCGTCGCCGAAGGGGCCTCGCACTTGGGGAGAGCCGCCATGGAGATGTCGCCCGCGGCGCCGGCTTCAAGGTAGCCGCTCCATGGGGGTGCGGGATGGAGCACTGTCGGTGCCGGGAGGTAGAGTTATGGAGAAGGTGCTATGCGATGAGTGTAGAACCTCTTTGGTGGCGCCGAGTAGGCCTCGGCTTCGTATGAGGAGCCGGTTAGGATGCTGCGGTTCTGGTGGAGCAGGTTAAGGCGGCGTTATGGGGATGGAGCAGCTGCGATAGATGAGGCGATTGCCGGAGCAGCTCCTTCGAGGTGGAGGACGGGGCGGCTGAACTAGCGGGACAACAAGATGGACGACGAGTCCTCATCCGGGGAGGTGGACGAGGGACGTTGAGCTGTTGCGGTGGACGACGTCGTCGAGGAAGAGGCTCCGGCTGGGCAGTGGTGAGGTGGCGGACGGAGGAGGCTGGGGTTTCACGGCTGGAGCGGAGAGGTTATGGCGGCCTGGGGTTTAGAATGGAGAAAAGGACGCGATGGGAGGGGGTGAACAATGACTTAGGGACGCCGTGGTCCAAAATGTAGGGTGTGTTACAAAAGTACCCCCACCATTTTAACTAGCGACCCTTTCGGTTCAGGTTAGAAAGGGGATTTCGCGTGTCGGGATTTGGCAGCTGGAGGAAGTTTCACACACGTTGTAATTTCGCGATAGCAAGGCGCGGGTTGTGAAGGCGCCAGTTTTGGGACCATGATATGTGAATTTTTCGGGATATAACAAGGCACGGGTTGAATTTTAGGGACAAGCCTAATGTGTAATATTGTACTTGTACGTACCAAATCAATTTGCACTTCCCTCAACCAAAAAAACGAAAAAAATAAAACTATTGACACCACACAAAGAGAGATTCTTGCCGCATTATACTATACAAATGCTATTCAAAGCTACTCCCTTCTTCCATCTATATAGGGCCTCATGCATTTTTCGATGCTAACTTTGACCAAATATTAGAGCAATAATATATGACATGCAACTTACACAAAGCACACCGTTAAATTCGTGTGTGAAAGGAGCTTTCAATGATATAATTTTCACATTGTGCATGTCATGTACTATTAACCTTGTCAATAGTCAAAGGCGGTCTTAAAAAATGCATTACGCCCTATATAGATGGAAAGAGGGAGTTCGAATGCATGTTATGTCCAATTAAATTTTTTGCTGGCTGTATAATGCATGTAACCTACTCATACCAACATTTTAGTGCATTCCAAATGTCTATACTACCTCTGCAATTCGAACTGAATTTGAATTTGTTTATCTATTTCAATAAGAATCTACAATCATGATTGTTGCCAACTTCAACCATCATTCGTGTATTAGCTTAATAACACACCACATGATTACTATAGACATAGATATGAACTATGTGTACTATATGAACTCGTATTCTGTTTTTTGAATACACTTGGTGTTGATTCCAAATAATAGTACATTTGATGTACTAACTATATATTCATAATCTAAACCATGTTCCATACGTACACTGTGTTTATCACACAAAGTATAGTGCCCCACCCCCTACATTATGACAAGTATTTAGCCCTGAGCTGCAAAAGCCAGACATTAGCCCAAATTATAATCAATGTTCTATATATTATATGCAGAACTAGCAAGATGGCCATGCGTTCCACAGAACATCAACATGATCAAGGGGAGGCCTAATTTGCCAATATGGAGAGGGGTGTGGGTATCTTTTTTGAAAATTGCCATAGTTTCCTTCCAATTCGTATGATATAAATCGGATGGCCTATATTGCAGGATGGCAAGCACACCATCATCAACAACTCTGGTTTTTTATAAGAGTAGAGATAAAATATAATATATGTAGTATAACATGTTCATAACCACACCATGTGTATCACCGTTATATATATTCACACATGCGTCGGTTTAAAACACTATGATAAATTCTTCAAATATCTGAATTCCCTTTTTATAATGAATTATGATCTCTATTCGTCTTTTACACCCACACAATCCTCTTATCTTTGTAGCTAGCGCTAACTTTCTCTCGTGCATGCACACTCCCGCATCCCTCTCACCCTCCCTCAGCATTCTCTAGCTCCATCCCGCAAATTCGTCTGTTCACTTTAGGTCGTTCACCCATGGTGTGTGTAGGCCCCCCGGCTCCTTATTTACCGCACACATCGATCGATATGCCTATCTAGCGAGGAGTGCCTAGCACAAACACAAGCTTCCCCTCTTCTCTTATCACCGTCCATTCCTCACTCCCACCACTCTTTTCATCGATCTCATACTTGCACACTACTTCCCCCTCGATATAGTATGGCTCTCGCACCACCTCCTAGATGCATCCCTCTCTCTCTCTCTCTCTCTCTATGCTTCTCCCCGTGCCTTATTTTCTTCTAACGCATACATGCATGTGTACCGATCGATCTCTCAACATATACCTAGGTCGACTTTAACTATTCCCCCCCCCCACCCATCAATCGACGTACCTCACAAGTTATGTCTCTCCTTTCTCTGACAAAGGACGATTGATATTCCTATGTAGTTACGTCGGCTTACCACAGCCATATCGTCCTCGTCATCATTCGTGCATGCCTCCTAACCCGTCTCTCACACACACGTGCACAGACAGGCAGCCATCCCCTCTCTTATTGATATTGCAGGCGTGCCCTCTGTTTGTCTAGCAAGCCTCTCCCACCATTTGTTAGAAGCAACTCCACTACCACCCCCTCCAACACTCTAGCTCTGTCTCTCTCCCAACCTTATTCCTCTCATACACATATGCATGGATGTCGATCGATCTCCCTTAATACATGAAGTAGATCGATCTCCCTTAATACATGAGGTAGGCCTCTGTCCTCCACCACACATATACCAGCCATTGTACCTCTATAGTTAATTAGGCCTCCCCCCCACCACCACACACCGATAGTCGAGCGATGTAGGTAGGTATCCATGCCATAGAGACAAACTGCACCTGTCCCCTCTCACGTTCCAGTACGCCAGCCACTCTATATCTTTGACGTGGGCACACACAAATTCGATGGCACTCTTTATCTAGCGCGCGCGCACACACACACACACACATCATCCCTCTCTTCAATTCTATGGACACCTCAAGCCGATGATACCTCCACTCTCTTCTCGTGGATCACCCCCTCTATATATATATGATATATCCATGACTCTATTTCACACACATTGCATATGTTACATTTTTTATTGACCCCCCCAAAACACTCACGAACCCACACACTATATCTCTCTACATTTGTATCTCTCTCACAACCCCATGTAGGTGGTGTACGTACACAAGAAGAGAATAGGTGCACGTACTCATGCTTCCTGCCCAGCCACACCCGCGCGAGTACACGGTGGAGCTCATTTCTATACAAAATGGCAGCCCACATGCTAATTTGAACGCGTGTAGCGGTTGTTTACCTACGGAGGTCGTGTACCACGCGTGCACGAAACAAAGTTCGACTTGATGCGTTGGCGCATTATTTTTAAATAAAGTTATATCGCTAAATGGCACATACGCAGAATATAAAATGATTTTTGTGGGGAAAAAGGTAGTCCGCTCCACTATATACAATGGAGCCTGCCTGCCTGGGTTTGTCTCTCTTGAGAGTATCTCACACAAGGCTGCAGTGGCCTCTCTCTCTCTCTCTCTCTCTCTCTCTCTCTCTCTCTCTCTCTCTCTCCGTTGGTCCCGCCCATCCGTCCACGGCGGAAAGGGAGGATGTGCATCGTTTCTCCGTTCGACGGCGCCGAGGCAGCACGCCCCGATATGCGGTACACGCCGTTCTCTCTGACCAACCTCCAGCACGGTAGGGCCAACGCCACCTGCTTGTTGCCGCAGTATGGCCAGATTCCGCCCACCACCGCTCACTTAGTTAAATCCCGACGACCTCCAGGTATCCCCTCCGACCTTGCTCCACTGCCTGTCTTCCCACGCCGCTGCATGTGGATCTTCCATAGTTCTTTGCCCAAAACGTAGCTCGTCCGGCGTACTTTCCATATTGCAAGCTCGTCCTCACACTGTTTTAGAGAAACACAACCGTGTTGTTATCTTCCCTTAGGACAAGGAATATGCTTCTTTTTTGTCGTCACATGTGTCATCAACTGTTACTGGCCAGTAATTGTTTCCTTTCTACCAATTTTTTGCAAACAGGGCTATCCATTTCACCTCGTTGCTATTCCGACCTTTTGGTGAACTGCACAAATCACTTTTTTCTTAAGAGTGTTTTGTGCAGTTGTACTAAAATGTCACACGGGCAACGTCTCTACATTTCAAAGCAGGATCGCACAAAGGAGATTGGTTTTGCTCTATCCTCCTCATCCAACTCCTAGCCTAATCTTCTCCAACTAGTTAGTCTTAAGAGAGACTGCAAAGGTGACCGACTTCTATTTGTGTGTTTATTGTTTCATCAGCAGTCCTCTATTATCGTAACCACACTTAATATCTTTGGAACAGGGACGCTTAGCTCTATTTTAGTGGAACTGCGCAAAATGATCAGAATGTTGCATGCTCCAGACAACTATTTTTTTCCAACATGCCTTGTTGATTTAGACAGAGCTGGGGGGATGTTGCTGCCAATGGAAGCATGGATCAATTTTAATTTAACAACTTCTCACAACTTTGTCCTCAGTTGTGATGTAAATATTAGATCTGATCCCCAGTATTAGTTTTTATTGTTTCTGAAAGAGCATCGATGGCAAGACACACGAAACAAAAGCTGAAAGCTCAGAGCATTGTACAATTTCACGTCGCTAGAAAATTATTTGTGTAGTACGTCAATTATGTAAACAAATGCTGGAAGCTTGATAGCATCGCCAGAAGCCTCTTCAGCATCCGGGTCCATGTGCCATGCACAAAATTATACTCCTTCGTTCCTAAATATTTTTCTTTTTACAAATTTCAAATGGGCATATTTTAGAGTGTAGATTTACTCTTTTTGCTTCGTATGTGGTCACTCGTTGAAATCTCTAGAAAGACAAATACCCTAGAGTATATTTATGAACCGAGGGAGTAGTGCACAATCACATGGGAGACTCAGCCCGGTCGTTGTGCCGCATTAATAGTGAGTAATGAGCAGTCAAATCATAAGCCCCACCTTTCCAACTATAAGTTGCTCGGAAGAAGCAACCATCAATACGCTCTTCTTTGAATCCGCTCATACTACTCCATCTGTCACTGTTTATAGAGTGCGCTTCAAAAAAACTCTGGGACCAAGGCGACTAGCGATCGGCCTGAAAAATAGCATTGGTAGTTATAGCACGCATCTATTACTAGAGGAAATAATGCGTACACACATGCATGCAGTGCTTCCACCCCGAGTACACACGTGCATGCACTTATGTCCACTCCGTAGTACATCGAGAGAAAATCATGGACTTGATTGCGGTTACCACGCCCTAATTAATTGAGCATTAAACCAAACGCGTCTAAAGTCTCTCTTGTGGTGGAAATGCATTAAGAGAAATGGATCATAATGAAGCGCATACATGAACCGTGGACGGAGGGAGGAGTAGTATGAAGGTGCAAAACCAAGTACGCATATGGCCAGTCGGTCAACGCACCTCCTCTTGGCATATCACTTACATGTGGGACCAGAGTGTGAGCAAACCGATCTCAATTGACGGCAAAATGGCCAACCCGTCGTTCCTTGAGAGAGACGAGGAGCGAAAACACACAGACGGGCTCGCACGGAGGCCAAGATATATTCGAGCATGGTTGATCGATATCATCATTACATGTTCGATGTTTTTTATTACTATACTATTGGGCTGTCGTTTTTCGCCCTTTTCCTGAATAAATGTGTACTTTATCAGAGATTAAAAAAATAAGAGTATAGACAGTCCACCATGCGGTTCTAGTGTAGTACTACTCGTACTACTAAACCTTGCGCTTGGCTCTTCGCCTCTTCGTGAAGTCGAATAATGATGGTACTCCGTATGTTGGGTACTATAGTGTATGCCTGTGGCAATCTGACACCAAATGAACTGATGCATGTCCACCTCCTAGGAAAGGGTCGGTTGCATTAGTCAAAAGGCGTAAGCGAGCTTCACCTTGTCCTGCAAGCTTCTCCTCGTTCTGCGAGTTGACAGGACACACCAAAAAGTAGTGCTAGTCCATACTCCTTCCTTTCCGGTTAATATGGCTTAATCTTTTGTGCAGGTAAATGAGAGAGCTTTATTCATATATAAGCATTCTTAGGACAATCGGCCAAGACACTAATCACTAGGAAGCGAGGTACCCCACAAAAAAAGAAGTAGGAAGCGAGGTGTTTCATCAAGCCAGCTCTCGGCCACATTCAAATTGCAGCAAGTACGGTTCGCACAAAGATGTGCCGCGAGGTTTGCTGACCTATTTACATGCTGAATAACAAAAAAAGAGGAAATATTACTGAGGGCTCCTATTTATAACAGGATATGAGCCAGAATTAAGCGAGAATTATGGCGAGTGTTCCATGCAATCAACTTCCATTATCACATGCGAGAACCCTCAAAGAGAACCAAATGTGTTGAAGATTGCTTTATCACATTTTTAAAATATAATAAGAGTGCAGACGCTCCTCCATCCGCTTCCTAGTAGTATAGTACATACCTCTATAGACTATAGTACTAGTAGTACTAGTACTAGTAAACTTTGCGCTTGGCTGTTCACCTCTTCGGGAAGTCGAACAATAATAGTACTAGTATAGTGTATGCTTCTGGCAATCTGCCACCGAATTAACTGTTGCACGTCTACCGCCTGAGCAAGGGAGAGCTTGCATTAGTCAAAAGTTTCTCCTTGTCCTATGAGCCACCGTGCGCAAGCTTCTCCCGTCCTGCAAGCTTCTCCTTGTTCGGCAAGTTAACGGGACACAACAAAGTAATGCTAGTCCATACTGCCTCCTCTCTGGTTAATATGGCTTATTTTCAAACGAGATAAATACATTGTATGTCACTGTATATTTGTAAAAATACGGTCAGTGGACTTCATAATACGCTCATTCGCTCAATATATACATTTTACGGTGTTTATACGGTCACTAGCTCACCCTGGCTGAGTATGTGTGTGCATGAACGTGTAGGTTGAGCGCTTGAGCGTGACCGTGTGTGTTCCGTCGTGTGCTCGGACATGCAGGCATTAGGGCATCGCGCACGTTTTTGTGTCCATGTGTACGTGTGACTGTTACATGCATGCACGAGGTTGTAGTCCCTTACATTCACATGTTAGTCAATGCTTTGTCAAAATGTTGCATGCAAGGTTTAATCATTCATTGTTCACGCATGCATTCCTGATATTAATACGTTGGTAAAGACAATTTTCTTGAGGGAAACAAGCCCATGAATTGATTACAAAGGGGACCAATAAGCCAGGATGGAGGGAGTACCAGTAGTGAACCGGAAGGGGGGAGTAGGGACTAGTAGTACAGTACTACTACGTAACAATGTGTAACAAAATTCCTCTATGCGCATCCTGTCTACGTGTGATGTCAGAAAGTAGAGACAAGTACAAGTGAGAATCAGGAACAGTCATACACATAGGGGGAGTACGTGTAGGGGCCACTAAGGAGCAGTCAAATCACACAGTAAGTTAGTCGGAAGAAGTAACCATCATTTCACTCTTCAATGACACGTACGTAATATAAAATGGTTGATATGGAGAGAAAAATAAAACCACTATATATACACTAGCAGGTGCCTAAGCTACAAGCCTGCTTGCTTGGGTTGTTCTCTTCAAGCATAGAACGATGGTGGCCACACCGCTGGTCACATATCTGACCTGATCCCGCAGCTGGGGGAAGGGATCAATGTTCTGCCTAGAAGCGGTCCACATCGGCGAGGGAGAAAATCCATAGTCGGTGTGTCCCAATCGGGGGTCACCGCGGTATGGGCTGATGCCGCATCCCAACCGCCCTTCTAGCTACAGCCCGACATCCTAGGTAGTACATCTTCCTTTTGGAGCTGGCTTGCTCCACTGCCGCAGCTCCCACGTAGCTCCATCTCCATGTCGATCTTTCTCTACTTCTACCGGCTTCTACTTGTGACAAGTTTATGTCTCATGAACTAGTGCCGGTACTATTATTCTAATCACACTTCTTCAATATATTTGCCATCAGAGATGCTCAGCTCAATTTTAGTGGAACTGCACAAAAGCATCGTATGATCCGAGGGTGCCAGCCGTCTTTCCTTCGAAAGGTTCTGCCTAGCCAGGAAATTAAATCTTGTTTAGGGTTTAGGATTTAAGTCGTAGTGACCCCATCAGTAGTTTTTCTTTCGTACACACTCTCACAACTTTTGTCTTTAGTTGTGAAGTAAATATTGGGTATGATCTGTGAATCATTGAGGTGAATCAGCATGCGTGTTAGTTTTCCTTTGTATTTGATGGAATTTTTTAATGGGGCAACTGTCACGCCCAATATGCGACCCTATCCAAAAGGAACTCGAAGGTCCCACCAAGGATAGACCCGCATATTGGAACGCTTTTGCAAGGTGGATATCATTACATCACCATTACATAATAGTTGGGGATACATCCAAAACATACAATGTCACATGAATACAACAATACAACATACAAGAACAACATCCGACTACAGACGAATCATAAACAGAAACTCAAGCAATATCCACTTCGCTAGCCCAGTGCCGACCGAACCTATCCCCGATCGAAGAAGAAGCGGAAGAAGAACTCAACGCAAGCAAGCATCGCTCTCGCGTCATGATCATCACATAAACTTGTACCTGCAACTGTTGTTGTAGTAATCTGTGAGCCACGAGGACTCAGCAATCCCATTACCATGGGTATCAAGACTAACAAAGTTTAAATGGGTAAGGAAGGGGTGTTGGGCTGCAACTCAAAGAGGCTTTACGGTTACCCGGTTAACCGTTGGAGTATCAAACGACCTCCAAATGGCACGAAACTTGACAGGCGGTCTACCGGTGCTATACCAAGGCCGCGTGGCAAACCTCGGGCCATTCCAAGAAAGTTTAATACCCGCACATGAAAAGAGATAAGAAGGGGACGCCGGGTGAGATAGGAGCGCCGGATTGCAAAACGGACAACGGGGAAAATGCTCGGATGCATGAGATGAACATGTATGCAAAAAGAAATGCACATGATGACATGATATGAAATGCATATGATAACATGGCAAAATGCAACACGCAAGCACATGACATGGCAAAGACGGCGAATGACTGGCAGACACCTGGCGCAACGGATCCGGGGCGTTACAACACTCCTCCACTAACAAGAGATCTCGTCCCGAGATCTTAGGACCGAGACGGAAGGGAAAAGAGAAGAGGTGAAACAAGAGCTCAAGAGAAGAAGCAAAGAATCGAGAGCACTCGAGAAGAAGAGAGGAATGGCGAGGATGATGAGAATCGAAAGCTGACGGACACAGATAGACTCTGAAATGACTCCGGTTGGAACGGGATAAGAAGCGGATGAGACTGAAAGAATTTAGGCAGCACTCCGGTTGAAAATGAAAGGAGTAGAACATGAACTAGAGAAGATGGAATGAAACTTGGTGAACTCTTGGAGAATGAATTAAATCATGAAGAACCACCATGAAGTACTCCGGTAAAATAAAGGATGATGAGATAGAATGAAAGATGAAAGAATAAGATGAGCGTTGCGATGATTTAGATGGAGGTTCCGACGAGATAGCCGAGGAAATTGAACTCCGGAAAAGAAAAGATGAAAACACTTGTGACTAGAATTTATTCATAAAGAACAAACTCAGAAGGAAGGGATTACTCACTTGGATGAAATAAGAATAAGATTTATTGTATGCTTATCCTTCATCAAATTAAATGGATGACACAATGGATTTGGCATGCAACTTATTCTTCTTTAAAAGGATCGAGAACTGACATATCACAAACTTGAGAAGGTCTTGATGGAACCAGCGGTAGGATTGAAAGAACGAATGGATTAAAAAGATAATCAAGGAAAAAGAATCTTGAACGAACCACCGTAAGAATTCGAAAATGACTGATGAAAGAGGCTTAATCACCGGGAAGAATTCGAATTACCAATATGCTAGAGGGAATTTAGATGCAAAAGAATAAAGAGATCATGAGCTGATTATGAATACTTGAACGAAGCACCGAAAGAATATTGAGACGACCGAAGGGGCACAAACATAGAATAATTGGAGAACGAATTCGAAAACTTAGAACAAAGAAATCTTCTGAAAAGATGGCCTCCGGATGATCGAGAGAGAAAGCAACTCCTGAAATACTCCGGATGGATGAAAAGAATTTGCAAGACTTGAAACAATTTGATAGGATAACATCGAGCTAGCAGATTTACAGGAAAAACTCTTCTTCGGTCTTCAAATGTCGACGAGAAACACCACCAAAATTACTGAGATACTCCGGGAGAAAGAAAAGCGAAGAGGTTGAGCCAACCATGAAAAGAATTTGAACGAGAACTTAGAGAAGCCATGCGACTGATGAAATTCATACTTACGTCACCCTTGAAAAGAATTTGAGAATAACTACGGGGAAATTAGAAGAGTCAGGTAAGATCCTGGGAAAAGACCTGTGGGTTAGGGCCCACTGAAGAGAAAAACACCGTTGGAAAAGGGATGTTGAACAGATAGATGATGCGCCAGGATGATTGAAATATTTGAATTGTTCCGGTGCATCATACTCCGGAAGGATAAAATGGCGAGAGGCGAACGAGCAAGGCGAACACTTGAGCTTAGGAAAAGAATATGATCCAACAACAACAACAACAAAGCCTTTAGTCCCAAACAAGTTGGGGTAGGCTAGAGGTGAAACCCGTAAGATCTCGCAACCAACTCATGGCTCTGGCACATGGATAGCAAGCTTCCACGCATCCCTGTCCATAGCTCGCTCTTTGTCGATACTCCAATCCTTTAGGTCTCTCTTAACGGACTCCTCCCATGTCAAATTCAGTCGACCCTGCCCTCTCTTGACATTCTCCGCACGCTTTAGCCGTCCGCTATGCATCGGAGCTTCGGAGGCTCATACTGAATATGCCCAAACCATCTCGCATTTATGTTGGACAAGCTTCTCCTCAATTGATGCTACCCCAACTCTATCTCGTATATCATCATTCCGGACTCGATCCTTCCTCGTGTGGCCACACATCCATCTCAACATATGCATCTCCGCCACACCTAACTGTTGAACATGTCGCCTTTTAATCGGCCAACACTCCGTGCCATACAACATTGCGGGTCGAACCGCCGTCCTGTAGAACTTGCCTTTTAGCTTTTGTGGCACTCTCTTGTCACGGAGAATGCCAGAAGCTTGGCGCCACTTCATCCATCCGGCTTTGATTCGATGGTTCACATCTTCATCAATACCCCATCCTCCTGCAATATTGACCCCAAATACCGAAAGGTGTCCTTCCAAGGTACCACCTAGCCATCAAGGCTAACCTCCTCCTCCTCACACCTAGTAGTCTTTGAAACCGCACATCATGTACTCGGTTTTAGTTCTACTAAGCCTAAACCCTTCGATTCCAAGGTTTGTCTCCATAACTCTAACTTCCTATTTACCCCGTCCGACTATCGCCAACTAGCACCACATCATCCATAAAGAGCATACACCATGGGATATCTCCTTGTATATCCCTTGTGACCTCATCCATCACCAATGCAAAAGATAAGGGCTCAAGGCTGACCCACGATGCAGTCCTATCTTAATCGGGAAGTCACCGGTGTCGACATCACTTGTTCGAACACTTGTCACAAAGATTATCATACATGTCCTTGATGAGGGTAATGTACTTTCTTTGGAACTTTGTGTTTCTCCAAGGCCCACCACATGACATTCCAGCGGTATCTTATCATAGGCCTTCTCCAAGTCCATGAACACCATATGCAAGTCCTTCCTTTGCTCCCTATATCTCTCCATAAGTTGTCGTACCAAGAAAATGGCTTCCATGGTCGACCTCCGTGCATGAAACCAAACTGATTTTTGGTCACGCTTGTCATTCTTCTTAAGCGGTGCTCATTGACTCTCTCCATAGCTTCATTGTATGGCTCATCGCCTTAATTCCACGGTAATTAGTACAACTCAACATCCCCTTGTTCTTGAAGATTGGTACTAATATACTCCGCCTCCATTCTTCTAGCATCTTGTTTGCCGAAAAATGAGGTTGAAAAGCTTGGTTAGCCATACTATCGCTATGTCCCCAGACCTTTCCACACCTCAATGGGGATACAATCGGGGCCCATCGCCTTGCCTCCTTTCATCCTTTTAAAGCCTCCTTCACCTCGAGACTCTGGATGCGCTGCACAAAACGCATGCTGGTCTCATCAAAGGAGTCGCCCAGGTTCAATGGTAGAACTCTCATTCTTCCCATTGAACAGCTTGTCAAGTACTCCGCCATCTATGCTTAATCTCCTCGCCCTTCACCAAGAGTTGGCCTATTCCGTCCTTGATGCATTTGACGTGGCCAATATCCCTCGTCTTCCTCTCCCGGATCTTAGCCATCTTATAGATGTCCCTTTCACCTTCCTTCGTGCCTAACCGTTGGTAGAGGTCCTCATATGCCCTACCCTTGCTTCACCAACAGCTAAACTGCGGCCTTCTTCGCCATCTTGTACTTCTCTATGTTATCGCACTCCTATCCGGTATAGGCGTCTAAAGCAATCTTTCTTCTCTTTAATCGCCTACGGACATCATCATTCCACCACCGGTATCCTTATCTTCGCTTCTCCTTCCCCGGACACTCCAAACTCCTCCGAGGCCACCTTACGAATGCAAGTCGCCATCTTCATCCACACATTGTCCGCATCCCTCCTTCCTCCCAAGGGCCCTCCTTAATTACCCTCTCCTTGAACACCGAGCTACCTCCCCTTGAGCTTCCACCACTTCGTTCTAGCGACTTTGGCACGCTTATCCCACCGACACGTGTCCAGCGCGAAGTCAAGAACCACCAGCTTATGCCGGGTACAACACTCTCTCCGGTATCACTTACGGTCTAGGCACGACGCCTATCTTCTCTTCTCGAGAGGATGAAATCAATCTAGCTAGAGTGTTGGCCACTACTAAAAGTCACCAGATGTGATTCTCTCTTTCTAAAGAGGGTGTTAGCTACAATCATGTTGTAGGCTAGAGCAAAGCTTAAGACATCTTCTCCTTCTTGATTCCTCATGCCATAGCCAAAGCCCCAATGCGCCCCTTCAAAACCTGTGTTAGATGTGCCCACGTGGCCATTGAGGTCTCCTCCTATGAAGAGCTTCTCACCAATCGGTACACTCCTAACCATGTCTTCCAAGCCTTCCCAGAACTCCCTCTTGGTGTTCTCATTGTGGCCTACTTGCGGGGCATACGCACTGATAACATTGAGAACCAAGTCCTCAACTACCAGCTTGACCAGGATAATCCGGTCCCCACGTCTCTTGACGTCTACCACTCCATACTTGAGGCTCTTGTTGATCAAGATGCCTACGCCATTTCTATTTGCAGCCGTCCCCGTGTACCACAGCTTGAAGCCGGTATCCTCCACCTCCTTCGCCTTCATCCTCTCCATTTGGTTTCTTGGGCGCAAAGGATATCAACACCTCTCCTCACCGCTGCATCAACTAGCTCCCGGCTTCCTGTCGGAGACCCTACGTTCCAGCTACCTAAGCGAATCCTCCTAGGCTCGGCTAGCTTCCTTACCCTTCGCACTCGTCGAGTCAAATGCGAAGACCCTTGCTCATTTTCCACTACATCCGGGCGCCGATGTAGCGCGCCACTAAGGATGCGACGACCCGATCCTCGCTTACTTGCCACCGTGATCCGGATCAAGATACGTGCGCGCCACTTGAGGGGTGACGGCCCGCCCTTGCCCATTTTCCACCACAGCCGGGTTCGATGTGGCGCGTCATTGAGAGGTTACGCCCAACAAAATCTTTTGGGTTTCATCTCCATAAGAGTGGCTGAGTTTTTACGTTGGCTCGCCAAGCCTATCACAACCCTCCTCCTTTACCCGGGCTTGGGACCGGCTATGTTGAGACAACATAGGCGGAGTTAGGAAAAGAATATGATCGAACCGAGAAAATTGAGTTGAAATCCACCGGAAAGAAAAAGAGATGAAGAATGAAGAATGAGACGAGAATTCACCGGTTGAAATGACTGAGGGAAGACTGAAGAACCTCCGAGCGAATGAAATAGCTGCTCGAAACAGACTCAGACTCCGGGAAGAAGAGGGTGGGAGGGCGGGAAAAACAAAGGCAACTTGGAAGGGGGAAAACGACGAATATCTTGAAGAGAAAACACCGGTTGAAATCATTGAGGAAAGAAAGCAAAGGCTTCACACGAGTAGGATGGATACTCGATTACGGACTCCGGTTTCGAGAAGAAAAAGGGAGGGCGGGTGGAAAAAAACAAGAACAACTTCGGACAGAGAAACAACATCGATCGAAAAGAGCTGAGGATTGATCTTAACAAAGATGAAGAGGCTCGAGTCGACTTGACGAGAAATGCACTGGATCAAAGAGTTGGGGAACAACTACCGGAAAACCAACTGCGTGAACCTAAAGAAAAATTTGAAGGGGAAGAGGATTAATTCAAAACACCTACGTCAAGATTCCTCACCAGAGCGACGAAGGGACTGAGGAGTAAAAAGAATTCCTACTCTCCGATATAACTATACTCCGAAAATAGTTTTCTTCTAGACTCAACAACGGCCAAACTACACGATCAATCAAGGGGCTCTAAGGTCGGTCGAGGCTCGATACCAACTTGTCACGCCCAATATGCGACCCTATCCAAAAGGAACTCGAAGGTCCCACCAAGGATAGACCCGCATATTGGAACGCTTTTGCAAGGTGGATATCATTACATCACCATTACATAATAGTTGGGGATACATCCAAAACATACAATGTCAAATGAGTACAACGATACAACATACAAGAACAACATCCGACTACGGATGAATCATAAACAGAAACTCAAGCAATATCCACCCTGCTAGCCCAGGCTGCCGACCTGGAACCTATCCCTTGATCGAAGAAGAAGCAGAAGAAGAACTCAACGCAAGCAAGCATCGCTCTCGCGTCATGATCATCGCATAAACCTGTACCTGCAACTGTTGTTGTAGTAATCTGTGAGCCACGAGGACTCAGCAATCCCATTACCATGGGTATCAAGACTAGCAAAGCCTAAATGGGCAAGGAAGGGGTGTTGGGCTGCAACTCAAAGAGGCTTTACGGTTACCCGGTTAACCGTTGGAGTATCAAACGAACTCCAAATGGCACGAAACTTGACAGGTGGTCTACCGGTGCTATACCAAGGCCGCTTGGCAAACCTCGGGCCATTCCGAGAAAGTTTAATACCCGCACATGAAAAGAGATAAGAAGGGGATGCCGGGTGAGATAGGAGCGCCGGATTGCAAAACGGACAACGGGGAAAATGCTCGGATGCATGAGACGAACATGTATGCAAAAAGAAATGCACATGATGACATGATATGAAATGCATATGATGACATGGCAAAATGCAACACGCAAGCACATGACATGGCAAAGACGGCGAATAACTGGCAGACACCTGGCGCAACGGATCCGGGGCGTTACAGCAACCTTGGAGTAGGAATGAAAATGGAGTGGAAAGTTTCTGTTTTTCCGGAGAAAAAATGGAAACAGAGATAAACCAATGTTTTGTTTCGTTGGATTGGGCCATCGAGCAAAACCAACATTTAAATCACGTCTGTCGCATTCGTGTCTCACCCTACTCCACGGCTCAACAACACATGGTTGCTCGGCATGCCACTCACTCCAGAACGAGTATACGATAACTTTCCCGCCTGCTTGTCGATGGATCGCGCCATGGAGTACTTGCACTACTGGAAGAGATTGACGACTTGGGGGAGGACAGCTAGCTGTAGCACAGACTCCCAAGAACTTTTTACATGCATGTTGTGGCCGGCTATTGCGACCTTTGAACATGGAGCAGTCGCGTGCACCAGGAATCCACCTGGGCGACGCTCTCTCGGCCGGCGCGCCACTTCAATGCCGGTGCTAGTGAGAGGTCGCGTCCACTCTGACCGCGCATGAATGCGGCACTGATCGTTTCGGGCGGGAAGCACGCGCGGATGATGAAGATGGTTCGGGTTGGTCAGGAGTGGGCGTGGCAGCGGTCCGGACGCTCGCAAACAAGAGATGATGTATGTTAATATTATTGCATATATAATTAACAACGTAAATAATGTGCCAGTTGGACAAATATGATTGGAGATGGAGATAGACATGGAATTTTACGTAAACACGGATATGCATGTCTATGTCTATGTGTGTGTGCGCGACGACTCTCGTGACCTAGAAGCGCGGGCGTGTTTTTGATCGAGTTTTCTTTCTTGGTACGTTAAAAAATTGTCTGCCAGTTTTCGTTTCTTTTTTTCCGGGAACGCTTGTATTCTATTTAAAACCACTTCTATGGAGATATTTTTTACTCCATTATAGCCTCTTGTTTGATAGGGCTTCTCGCGTCTTGCTCTCTCACCTTCTCCATATCAAAACAAGATGACAGTGTCCACTCTATCTCTCTCCTCACCGGTGGTCACAGATTCGGCCGAATCCCGTCCGCTACGGGAGGTGACGAGGTGCAGCATTGACGTTGTCGCCGTTGGTGATGGAGGAAGCCGATGCGCACCGTCCTCTCGGAGCTGGCGTTGGCGCGGACGAATGTACTCTGCGCCCTTGTTTGCTGCCGTCGTGTGGGCAGATCCCGCCCGCCCGCCTAAGCGACATCTCGCCCACCTGAGGTATAACTTCTTGTACTGGTCCAGCTCCCCAGGTCCCTGCATGCGGGTTTTCTTCTATGTGACTACTCCCCAGCTCCCGATGTATAGTAGCTAGGGTTCGTTGGCTGGTCCAACATCACCTACTTGGTGGAGGTATACATGTTGTTTCGACAAAAAGTACATGGTGGTTGTGCGGTCATTCTCCATATGTTCCTATTGCTGCTGCTAATCTAATACTATCACTGGTTAAAAGAAGAAATGTTTTTTTCTCGGGTATCCTGGTTTAGTTCCCATCAAGATAATCATGATGCTTCTGTTTGTTGGTGTACTTTTCATTAATTCTTATTGATAATTGAGATGTCGTTGTTAATCTTGTACCACTGCCAAAACAAAGTAACAACACTATATCCCTTTTTTATATTTTTGCAAACAGCGATGCGTATCTCCATACCCGGGCATGTCTTCCTCAATTTTAGTGGAACTGCACAAAATTGGATGGCCATTGTTGTTCCCCCTCACTGTCCTCTGCCACGTGGTTCTTCCTTCCTCGAGCCTGATTACTGAGAAGAAACAGACCGCAGTGAGGATTTGTCAAACTTCATAGGTGCCTCACCCAAACTTGATGGCAAATAGATGATGCATCACCACGATGACCTATCGATGCTCATGGTTGCGCCTCGTGGTTGCGTCGGCTGGTGAAGCTGATCGATTTTCAATGAAAAACAAGTTGTCTTCCATTAGTGCTCTTTTCTTGTTACCCACAAAGATGATATCCTTCATCAGTTCACCTTGGTTGCGTTGGAGACACATTCGTCTTTCACGCTGGTGCAATTTTATCACACAATTGGCTATGAACCAAATGTTTCCTCGAGGAAGGATCAACGCTGATACTAAGAGCATAAGTTTTGTATTGATTTCTAAGCCTTCTCATGACTTTGTCTCCAGCTCCCCTGTAATTTTATTTGTCCAGCTATTAATTTTGATTAAAAAATGGTGTGGACTAAAAACTCGGATGGACGTAGTAGCCCTCAATTTTTATTTACTCCGCATATTAGATTTGACTGAAGTCAAACTTTGTAAAGGTTGACCAAGTTTAGGCCGAACACAACAAACCATAATTATTAGAGAGGGCAAACTGTACATACTCTCATAACTTCCCGGTAATTGAAATTAAAATTCTTTATTTGTACACACTCTCACACGTTTCCGATAATTTGGCGCATGTGTGGTTGTCCACTAAAGGGAGGGTAGTGTACCGCACGTGAAGGACAGGAAGTGCAACCAGGACGCGTGGATCGTTAGTTCATTAGAAGTAGTAGTTTTCTTCACTGGTACGTTAAATAAAGCACTACAAAAAAAGACACATCCGTGACATTTTGGGCCAAACGAAAAAAATTTCTGTCATACATATGACACTTCTATGACGATAATTGTGACAAAACCCGGTATCATCATGGATGTGGTGGGCTCCTACTTCTATGACAAAAAATCATGACAGAAAATGGGCTTTTCGTCCTGTGCGGGCCGGAGACGCAGCTGCATGACATTCTTTGGGCCGTCCATGACGGAAAAACCGTGGTAAAGCGAGGGGAGGAAAATTTTGGGGAGTTGCGGTTACGGTGGGAGGTCGGGGCGGAGCGATCGCGTTTTCTCTCGACGCGTGCAGCGTGTGTGCGGCGTTAGCTCTAATCAAGCCGAAGCGGGCGTTGGGCTCTAATCGAACCCGCGATTGACAGACCGCAGCTACGCGTTCTTCGAACCCGGCGATTGCATTACAACCTCGGCGTTCGTTAATCGAACCCGATGGGCGATTCGCCGCTATTGCGCTAATCAAGCCGATCGATTGGATGAGCAATGGCGTTGCGGGGGGTTGGATGAGCGATGGCGGTGGCATTGCCTTTGGATGAACAGAACCCGTGGTGTGGAGGGCTGGATGAGCGATGAGACGGTGGAGGGTGGCCGTGGAGGGTGGTTGAGCAGACCCGTGGTGTGGAGGGCTGGATGAACAGTAGACGGTGGAGGGGTGCCCGTGGAAGGGTGGTCGAACAGTATTCGTGAAGTAGTGCGCGATGGAGGCTGGATGAACAGGAGCCCGTGGAGGCTAGAGGAGGTCGACGGTAGCCTGTGGGGGCTGGAGGAGGTCGACGGTGGAGATGAACAGTATCCCGTGGAGTCCCGTTTTGCGATGCGCCACACCCCCCCCCCCCCCCCCCGTTTCGACCGTAGCGCTCCAACAAAAGTCGGTTTTCATCCGTTTTGTGGTACGCCACACCTCTCCCGATCAACAGGACCCCCGTTTCAACTGTAGGAGGCCCGTTTCGTCCGTTTTGCGGTATGCCACACCCCTCCCGATCAACAGGACCCCGTTTCGACCGTAGGAGGTCCATTTCGTCCGTTTTGCGGTACGCCACACCCCTCCCGATCAACAGGACCCCCGTTTCGACCGTAGGAGGTCCGTTTCCTCCATTTTGCGGTACGCAAGGCCCCTCCCGATCAACAGGACCCCGTTTCGAACGTGGCCGGTCGAACACAAGGCCGTTTCCTCCGTTGTGCGGTATGCCAGGCCTCGTTTCCATCGCTTGTTCCGTCCAAGCCCTCCCGATGAACACGACCACGCATTCCGTTCTGACCCAGCCGGTTGGCTCTCACGTGTTCTGTTGCCTCCCGATGAACACGACGCATTCTGTTGCCTCCCCATGAACACGACGATGACGCTGTTTCTCCGTTCCGACCCAGCATGTACGTATGCGCAAGTAGGCGTTCGAGACCCTACCCGTATGTACGTACATGGCCGTATTTTCTTTCTTGCACCCTCGCCGCCGTACGTATGTGTACATGCTACATGCGCGCCTCTACTACGACATGTGCGTGCCTGTACATCTATGACACGTGTGCGCCTCTACAATGACCAGTATGTACATACACAATCGCGACCAGAATGAGAACGCTACGTACGCTTCGACCAGGTGGGTCCCGACTGTCGGGCACTTCCTTTCATGCGAAGATGTAGCTGGTGGGTCCTAGCAGTTAGGCGGGCGAATCGTTTTGTTTTTTTGCCAGGACGCACTTCCTTGCGTGCGAAGATGTAGCTGGTGGGTCCCAGCAGTCAGGGGGTGAATCTTTTTTTTTGCTCGGACGCACTTCCTTGCGTGCGAAGGTGTCGCTGGTGGGTCCCAGCGGTCAGGGGGGCGAATCGTTTTGTTTTTTTGCCTGGACGCACTTCCTTGCGTGCGAAGATGTAGCTGGTGGGTCCCAGCGATCGAGGAAGCGTTTTTTTGCGAAATCTGATGGCCCGTCCGGTGGGTCCCAGCTGTCAGGTGGAGGAATCATTATTTTCCGTGCAATGAGGAGGCACTTCCTTGCTGCGGCCGTGGACCTAGCTGTCATCCTCTCCACATACAGTCCATGTCTGATGGAAGTCGTTCCTTGACCATGTTGACCACGCTGCGCCGAGAGCACCAGGGCGGTGGACGACGGCGATGCCTAGGAAGGGGACGACGGGGAGCCGGGGAAGACGCGGCAGTGTAAGCCCGCGTGGAGAGGAGTACGTGGGTTCACTGGTTCGGCTGTGGTGTGAGGCTGCCGTCGCCGCAGGGCCTGGCCAGCGGTGGGAATAGTAGGGGGCGGTTAGGCCTCCGCGGCAGCACAGCCGGCCACGAGAGGCAGGAGCATGCGGCACGACCGGTGCTACTTTAGGCAGCTGGAGCAAGAAGACCAGAGGTTGAAGAAGCACTACGGCCGTTGGATGGACATTGTACGGTCACTAGAGCTAGAATCGTTCATATTGACTAAAGTTGACAAAGGCCCCCATCCCAGTCAACTTAGGAGGCCCACAAGTCAGCCTCCCACCATAGTGGGTCCCAGCTAGCAAGGGGAGTATTCATTTTCTTGTGCGTAATAAGGAGGCACTTCCGGTGGGTCCGAGCTGACAGCGCGGGGAACGTTTTTTTCGTGAAATATGCTGGCCTATCCGATGGGTCCCAGCAGTGAGGGGGGAAACGTTTTTTTCGTGAAATAAGGTGGCCCGTCCGGTGGGTCCCTGCTGTCATGTGGACGAATAATTATTTTAGGCGTAATAAGGAGGCACTTCCTTGCGGCCGCCTGGACCCAGCTGTCAGCCTCTCCACGTACAGTACTCTTCCGATGGAAGTCGGTCGTTGACCACGTTGACCACGCCGCGCCGAGAGCACCAGGGCGGTGGTCTGCACGACAGCGAGGCCCAGGAAGGGGACGACGCGGAGTTGGGGTAGACGCATCAGTGGTAGCCCGCGCGGAGAGGAGTACGAGGGTTCACTGGTTCGACTACGGTGTGAGGCTGCCGTCGCCGCAGAATAACATGGGGTGCGGGTGAGTAGAGGGATGCCTTGGGCCAGCGGTGGGAGTAGTAGGGGGCGGTGAGGCCTCCGCGGCATCACAGCCAGCCACGAGAGGCAGGAGCACGCGGCACTACCGGTGCTGCTTTGGGCGGCTGGAGCAAGAAGACCAGAGGTTGAAGAAGCACTATGGCCGTTGGATGGACATCGTACGGTCACTGGAGCTAGAATCGTTCGTATTTTTGGCTAAGTTGACAAAGCCCTCCGTCCCCATCAACTTAGTTGGCCCGCAAGTCATCCTCCCACTATGGTGGGTCCCGTCTAGCAGGGTGGGTATTCATTTTTTTGTGCGTAATAAGGAGGCACTTCCTTGCGTGCGAAGATATAGCTGGTGGGTCCGACATGTTAGCGGGGGGAACGTTTTTTTCGCGAAATACAGAGGCCCTTCCGGTGGGTCCCAGCTGTCAGGTGGAGGAATCATTATTTTGTGCGTACAGTCCACAGCCGATGGATGTCGTTCGTTGACCACGTTGACCAGGCCGCACAGAGAGCACCATGGCGGTGGACGACGGCGAGGCCTAGGAAGGGAACGACACGGAGCCAGAGAAGACTCGGTAATGGTTGCCCACGCAGTGGGGGAGTCTGAGGTTCTTGGTCTTCTTTGCCGTCACCGGAAAATAACAGGAGGTGTGGGTGAGTAGAGGAATGGCACGCCAGAATGAAGTAGGGTGGGGCGGTGCGGCACAGCGGCAAAGACAGGCCGCCACGGAGGTGGGAGCGAGCAGTCCCACCGAGCTGGTTTGGCGGCCGGAGCAAGAAGATCAGGTATTGAAAAAGAAGTACGGCCGTTGGATTAACATCCAACGGTCACTGCTGCTAGAATCGTTTGTGGACTAAGTTGACAAAGCCAAAGTACACGTCAACCTAGTAGACCCACAAGTCAGCCTCCAAATCTGTCCCAAGCAGCATACAGCCCGAAATTTCTAGCTGGATTCAAATTAATTTTAAATCTAAATATACCTTAATTTAAACTCAACAAAATTTTACCCGCACAAAAACAATGAAATTTAAAATATCAAAATCCGAAAGAAAACAGTATTTGGGAACTAATTGCCTGTTTGCTGTAATTTTTTCATTTTACAGCCCATTTATTATTACTTATAGCCCATTTATTATTACTTATAGCCCATTTCTTATTACTTATAGCCCATTTCTTATTACTTATATCCCATTTTCTGGCAAAATGCATCCCTCCTCGTCTTGAAAGATTTCCAAAGGCGAGCGTAGAAAAGCAAGTAGGCCTATGTTGGTTATTCTGCAAAAAACAAAATAGTTGGCTAGCCATTTTTCAGAAAGGAAAAAAACAAACTGGGCTGGTCATGTGCTAAACATATGAAATAAAAGCCTAGGCTAGACGGGCCACGGGTCCCGCACAACCCAATTGATACCCTTCTCCGTCCCGAAAAAACAAAATTACAGACGCTACCTTTGGGTCCCTCTTGTCATCCTCACCATGTACAGTCATCTCCTTATTCCTCTCAGTTGTTGACCATGTTGACAACACCGGAGGGCGGCGCCGCGGCGAGCGCGGAGGACGATGGTGAGGCCTAGGACGGGATCGAACAGGAGCGGTGAAGATCACAGCCAACCGTGGGAGGCGGGAGCAGGCGGTCCCGTCGGCGCTAGTTTAGCTTTGGCGGCTCGGGGAAGAAGAGACTGAAGAAACGCGACAGACGTTGAATGTCAATCGAATGGTCAAGGTTGGCACAATCGTTTTTTGATTAAGCGCACACCAAGTAGGATACTTTTTTATATATAGGAAGAAAACTGCGATGAAAATGCATTCGTCTGCCGTCCTCCTCATAGGGAACGTTCGCCGCATAAGTGACTAGCACCCTTGGTTTTCGACCGAGAGGTCTTGGGTTCGAGTCCGAGGAACTCTCAATTTTGTCCTCCTTCCTTCCTCGCAAAAAAGGGAAAGAAAATTAAAGACTTGGGAAGGCGTATAGAACAAGCTAGTGTACCAGTAAAGAGACATTGCCGAGTTTTAGAAAAAAGAAATACGTGCTCCTGTAGCTGGTTCGAATCCAAACCTAGACTATGACTATATATGGTGCTATGCTACTCTGCAAGTAATGAAACTGACAAATCCAACGTTCGCTTCTCCTCTCCTCTACTTACTCTGCCTAGCATCAGAAGCTCTGGCCGCAGCAACCATGTCCGCTGGCTGCTCGTCCACCTGCTCTTCAGCAGGCAACAACCAAATATGCACCAAGTCGCCACCCGTAGCATCGCCTGTGGGTCTCATCACACCCCCGCCGGCACGCGCACCACAGCCGATTGCTCATCGCAACCCGCTGCCGTTGGTGTGGTGCCACTACTGCAAATCAGGTAGAGTCATCCGTCGCGTCTCAACCACAATCCGCAACCCTGGCCGAGTCTTCTACAAATGCCCGAATCATGGGGTAATAATAAGTTTAAGTGTTGTTCTGCTGCTTTCAGTTGCTGATTTTTTTTAATAGTTTGGTTGATGATCTTCCAATTTGATTAAATGCGAAAAGGGAAGATTCGTGTGATTTGTATTTACGGGAAGTTCTTGATGTGGGGAATGCAACTCGCTGATTATTTGGTTGGCGAGGAATCCCAATACCAGCATGTTGGGGTGTTGGACAAATGGCAAGGAATGATAGAAGAGGAAGATCACGAGTAGAAGGTTAAAGATGCAGTTCCTCTGATCATGGCCAAGCAACAGCTGCTGAACGGCCTTGACAGCAATGAGGAGATGAAAGAGCTTGTGAAGATAATGGGCAAAATCGATATGCTCTGTAGGATGATTGTCTTTTTATTTGTAGTGTATGCAGCACTCGTGATGTATTCAGTGGCTACGACATTAGCACTTTGCTGAAACTAGTAATGAATGAAACCTGTGTAGTAGGCTGAGCGTAGTGTTGTGAACATCTAATGATTTCTATTAACGGAAATCAGGGGGTATCCCCTTTTGCTCATATAAATAAATAGATAGCAGAGGCCCTGTCGGGTCAGCTTTGTTCTCATTCGAAGACGTCGAGCAAATTGCAGTCCAACAGCAAACTATTTCCTCAAATTCATGTTTGACAGCCAAATATGAGTATAACTAAACAACAATGTCATCATGTTTTAGTTGTCATACAATCACCAAACACAAATCAGCATACATAACAAGTGATGTTCTCACAGCAAAATACTAAACAACATGTTCATCAGGTTTTAGTTGTCATAGCAAACACAATTTCACATAGTAGATAAAAAACGTCTTCTGACAAGCAAATACGACAAAACCAATGTAATCATCATCAGCAGCAGCAGCGTCAACATCTTCGCCATGTGTATAAGTCTGAATCGTAATTCCCCATGGTGTCATCATCTTCTTTGTACTCAACATCCTCGAATGTTGGCTTCTTCTTGATTAACTCTTGTATGTCCACAGCACGACAGGCAATCTTTTCACCAGCGTCATTGACGTGATGGTTCTCAAAGATATTAGGAACATTTGTGTTATCTGGTACATCAGGAGCAGTGTAAGCATCATCTTGTTGTGCAACTTCATTAAACGAATTCCTCTGCTCAAACCTTTGCAATACTCTCCTGTCATCGCTATGTGTAAATGTGTCTTCCAAGAAAAATATCTGTGTTGCTTGATTTGCCAAAATAAAAGGCTCGTTGGTCTGGTACGCCTCCTTGACATTGATGGATTCGAAATAATCATCAGCCCTGGGTTTTGCGATCCTGGAAAACAGGCTATACCAACGACAAAGACAACAGTAACCACACACCGATGATCCTCGGCCCGGAGATATCTCAGTAACTAAACAATGTCTGTTATGTTAGCATACATTTCAGTTGTGTCTTTGTCATACGTATCCATGCTCGTGATGGAACTGTTTTGTGTCTTCCTGCCTTCGTCTCGTGCAAGGGTGTTGTAGCGCACATCTCCATCAACGCAAGATTCATAATGTCTTACCCGAGTATTAGGACCCATTGCTAGTGAGTAAAGGGCATCATCAACTGCCTGCCCATCCTCCCGAATCTTCTTAACCTATGGTTAGAAAATAGACAGGCTGATCATCTTATGTACTCAATATATTAAAAAAACTGACAGTGCACTTCAAAAGCTTACATGGTTCTTGAACCATTTCGCAAATCCCGCCATAACTAATTTGTCAATGTTTCTTGGATTTTGCGGTAGTAACTCCTCTTTGTACAAGCTGCACAACATAGTGATCGCGTCAAACATCTAACTATATAAGAATGTGCTGCAAGTTTAGTAGATTACGATGTATAAGGTGCAGTACTACACTTACATGATATAAGGTAGTATCTCTTGACAGTTATTCAACACATACCAAACCATTTTGTCCAAATCTTTAGGTTTGGCCTCTTGTCGACTCTTCCCTGTAACTCGAACAGAATAATCGAAAACATTGAGCCCGAGATTGTCTTCACCCACCTCTTTGCTAAGCTGATCAGCTATTTCAATGTATTTTGAGCAGAATGCCAACGCTTCTATAGCAATGTAGGCCTCTGCAATGGAACCCTCGGGTCTAGCTCTGTTCCTAACATAGCCCTTGAAAGTGCCTAGCCGCCTTTCAATAGGGTACTTCCAGCCATACTGTACTGGACCTCTAAGTAGTGCCTCATCAGGTAGATGAACAGCCAAATACACCATCACATCAAAGAAGGCTGGAGGATATATATTCTCAAGGTCGCATAGGATAGTTGGTATCTTGTCTCTAAGACGCTCCAAAGCATCTATCCTGATATTTCTACTGCAGAGTTCCCTGAAGAACTGTCCCAACTCTGCAACTGCTCTGTATAAGTCAGGGTGGCCCAATCCTCTAAGGATAACAGGTAAAACCCTTTGAAGTAGGACGTGGCAGTCATGAGTTTTCAACCCTTGTACCTTGTTTCCATCTCAGACCGACTCTCCTTTCGGGGTTGGAAGCAAATCCATGTGGGAATCTCACACGTGACAGGACCTCGCAGAATTCTTTTCTTTTTACCTTGTCCAAGACGTACACAGCTGGTTCCATATCCCGTGGTTTACCTTCATCTTGCACCTGCAAATCCTTTCTAATACCCAGGTGTGTCAAATCAATCCTAGATTTTAAGGTATCTTTCGGCTTGCCTTCAATGTTAAGATGTGTGCCGATAATGATGTCACATATATTTTTCTCGATGTGCATCACATCAAGATTATGCCGCAGATCCAAATCTTTCCAATACTCCAAGTCCTACAAAGTGGACCTGCGGGTAAACAATAATCTCTCTTCTACCGTGCCACGCTTCTTTTTCCCGCTACCATTACCAGGATGGTTTCCTGGTGTAATATGCCTGACCTTCTCTAATTCCACTTGCAACTCATCGGCGATGAGCCTCTTTGGCGCATCACGGTTTTCATGCTTTGCGTTGAACACATGTCTTCGGTATTTTCTAGGATGCGGCTTGTCCTTGGCAAGGAAACAATGGTGTCCAATGTAACAGATCTTGCTAAGTATTGCGTATGACAATGATTCTGTCACACAAAGTAACACATGCATTGTAACCATGTGTCTTTTGCCCTGACATAGTGCCCAAAACCGGATAATCATGGATGCACCAAATTACAACAGCACACAGAAAGAAATCAGCTGGTTGGCTGCTATATAGGTCTCGAGTGAGAACACCCTTCCATAGCTGTTGAAGTTCCTCCACAAGAGGCTCCATGAACAAATCAAAATCCTTTCCAGGACTTTTGGACCTGGGATGAGCAAGGCCATCATGTAGTTTGATTCTTTGGTGCAGACATTTGGAGGCATGTTGTAAGGGATAACAAGCACCGCCACATGCTATATGTGGCGCTTTGGTGGCCAAATGGGTTAAATCCATCTGAAGCTAAGCCAAGTCTAATGTTTCTCGGGTCAGCAGCAAACTCTTTGTGTTTATCATTGAAGCTTTTCCACTCACTACCATGAGATGGATGGCTCATTACATTCTAATTTCTGTACTCTTGGTTCCTAGAATACCACAGTGCATCCTCTCTTGTTTCAGCATCATGAAACAACCTCTGCAATCTTGGTGTAATTGGAAAATGTCTCAGAACATTCTGAGGAACCCTCTTTACAGCATTGCCATCTTTCCATCTTGATGATTTGCATTTCGGGCATTCACTTAAGTTGGCATAATCCTTCCGGAACAGAACACAATTATTCTTACAAACATGGATCATATCATATCCAATTCCAACTACACGAAGGAAATTCTTCATTTTACTGTAGGTGTGTGGCAACTCAGACGCATATGGGAAAGATTTGTGGAAAGCAGCCAACATCGCATCGAATGATTTGTTGGTCATCCGCTCATATGTCTTCACCTGAAGAAAGGTGACCATAGCTGAGAATACTGACAGCTTATGTCCTGGGGTGACAGCAATGTTGCATTGTTCCAACATGCGGGCCCACCGTTTTTCTTCTGCAGGTGAAAGCTCAGGGAATGCACGAGCATTTCGTAGCATTGTTTCAATGTTGGTTAAACTCACTGGCTCCGCCACCACCACCTCCTCCTCCTCTTCCACCTGAGCATCAGGAAGATCAAGATGGTGATCTGCTGCTTCCACGTAGTCAATAACATTAACGTTCACAGCTTCACCATGATGAACCCACCTAGTATACGTGACCGACATCCCATACAAGTGTAGATTATTTTGCACAGTTGACTGGGGTCTTGTAACTGAATTCATACAACTGCTACACGGGCAGAGCACATCTGATTTCGGACCACCGTACTCAGCTCTGATAAAGTTCATGAAGTTTTCAACCCCCTTGACATATGCAGCGGAGAATCTTCAAGCAGAAGTTATCCAAGTCCGGTCCATCTTTTAGACATACAAATTAGTTCTTCTACTAGATATTATAGGAAAAACATTTATGCTTTTTTATGAAGTCCAGAAAAAAAATACCTAGGTCGATGTCTAAAGCTATGGCACGATATTTGGACGAGCAGATCTAAGTAACGGAATATATGTAAAGCTAATTCAGCAAACATATTTGAGTGCTAAATATGGCAGGCTGTTTCAGCAGTCAATGAGCCCGAGCACACAGCCATCAAACTATCGAAGGCCATCGCAGCAACAAAGATCGAGTATAAAACTGTGTAGAGCTATTTCACCTAACAGATTGGCTACTAGACCGAGGCAATCTACGTCACAATAAATATATGGCAGGATATTTTAGCAACTAATCAGCCTTGGCATGCCATCTCAGCTAAGTAGATTGAGTGCAGAACAGGGCAAGGAAGCTTCTTAAGCAGAGCATATTGACAATAAACAACTTCGGCAAATAGTGAGATTAACAGCGTCTAGCAGCTAACATTCAGCGCTTCTGCCGACATGAGCGGGCCTCGCCTAGAATCTGCGTGCCGTGGGAGAAGCTGACCGCCGTCGCGTCTCCACCTGAACGTCGCCCGGTGGCGGCACCGACCGCCGTCGCGCCCACAAGAACATAGCGAGGTGGCGGTGCGGCTAGAGGACGGTAGTCTACGAGAGCGTCTTGTGGAGCGAGAGGATCGCCGTCGTCCCTCGATGAACATGGCGCCGACGTGTCGGTCGGGCGGGAGGGCGGCTTTGGTGGAAGCGAATGGAGTGGAGGAGGCGGGGAGGGGGGTTTGGTGAATTTTTGGCCGAAGGGCGGTTGAATCGAATTTGGGGGGAATTTTTGTGTGTGGGGGGGGGGGGATTTTCGCATGGTGGGCGGGGGGAGTTTGGCGCATGGTCGGTTTCTGCAAGTGCAGTCCCACGTGTTAGTGAAGAGGCAAGCCGAAGCGCGTTCCGTTTGCGTGAGCCATGTGCAGGACCGAACGTGTGTGGGGTGCAATGTGACTGCGATAGGAGTGCTGTGAGTGTACCGCCTTTTTTTCCTTTTAAACTAGGTGCTTCGCCCCCTCAAACAAATGTTGCTTCGCGCGATCCATCGGTACTACTACTAGTAATCTGGTAATCCCGACTAAAACGGCGCGGCCGGGTCTTTTCCCACGCGATATGCTGGGAGGTTGGCTTAGTTGGGTTTTTTAGATTTGTCTCGGTTCAATAAAAAGCAGAGTTGGTGATGATGGTGTGCCTGTCATCCTGCATTATAGGCCGTCCAATCTATATCTAACGGATAGGAAGGAAACTATGACAATTTACCCGCACTCCTCTCCACATTTGCAGATAAGGCTTTCCCTCGTTCATCCTTTTGTCCCACAAGATCTTGATCTTCCCTGCACTAGTACTCCTACAATATGTATATTATTGTGAAAGTTCATATACACCGGCCGAGATTAATGCAAACACGGCAGATTTTCATTACATTTCGAACTTTTATAAGACAGAAAAATAAAAGAAACCCGAGCCTAAACCTATTCTACGGCGGCGACCGACGTCCTCCATCTGCAATCTCTATGTATGGGGCGGGGTTCAAGACCCGTGAAGTGAAGGTGTGGTCTCCGGCGAGGAAGAGTAGAACACGGGATACGGACTGGCCAGTTGGCACACCATGCCCTGCCGCCTCCCATGCCCTACTCATCCTCGGAGGAGTCCCCGACCTCGGCGGTGCCGGACGTTGGGCGGCGGCAAGTAGGACGCATGGCTGATGGTGCTCCTGTCGTCAGCCGCCAGCGTGGCCATCGCTTGTGCGGTCGCGTCCGCGTCCGGCTACGCCGCTATTGCGTCGAGAGGCGACTTGAGCGAGGGCAGCGACCTCGAGCTTCATCCCCGAAGACAAGCTCTCCCGCAGAGTGTTCGCACTTGCGGTCATGGCGGATGTGGTGTCAGGTAGGAGGACCATGCGCTATGGTGTGGAGGTTAGCTGGGCGTTGCCGCTTTAAGTAGTGCATTCCAGTGAGGCCAAGCGTCCGGGTGCGTCATTAAGTCGCCGGAGTTGGTTCCTCGGGCACCGAGCCTCTTAACAACGACATACGAACGGACGGCATGAATGCGGGCAGCTGGCGCCGGCTGGGAACGCACCGCGCGACGGCGCGAGGGATGAGGGCTCTGGTGTGCCAGGGTAGTCAGCTGCGGTCATGGCAACGTTGGAGATGCCCTTTGCACAAATGTGATCCTCGCATGTCATTGAAAAAGCAAGATGACCCGGCATGGTCTCAGGTCCAGAGGATGGAGTTGGCCGCGCTACACCACTCCGCGGACGCGTCGCGGCACCTCGTGCATCCTCGACGAGCCGGGTGTTGGGGTGTGTTTGGATTGTGGCCAAAGTGCACCTTACCAAAATTTTGGTCGACCCAAAGATTGGTCTTTGTTTGGATGGTTGACATTTCTTTGGCATGCCAATGATCTCTAGCCAACTCTAGTTCATTTTTCTTGCCAATGTCGGCCAAATCATGAGGAACCAATACCTCAACACAAATTTTGGCTACCCAATGCTTTGATGGGGCAACCTTGGGCACAAACCAAACATACCGTTGGTCGTGCCTCAGCACAAACGCCACCCTCGGCACACTGAAACCGACCGTGTCTATCGATGATATGAGCGTGTCGCTCACCGCGGTCGCCATGTCCAGAGGCGGTGCTGGAGCTGCGCCCCGTTGTTGGCCCCAAAGGCCCACATGAACGGTTGTCGGTGGCGAGGAGGTCGTGGGCCAGCACCTCCATTGGACTAGTCTGCACTACGTTGTCCCGACGGGTGTGCCCCACATGTCAGTTTCCCTGTTTTCCCGGCCATATTCGAGCGTCAGTGCTCCACGTTGCGCATTAGGCCTTTCACTATATAGGCCAAGCGAGACAAATTATTGTTTATTTGAGCTGTTCAAGTGTAATCATGTGGTGTTTGCTTATTTCTCATTCCTCTCCAACCCTCTTCTCCATCGATCATGTCGCCCTCCAGTCGAGTCCATCCTCCCGCATGCCTCATTTGAACATTCCGCCGAGTATCATTCGAATGTACCCACCCTAGTCCTCTTTCAATAGATCTCCGGACCCCGAGATGAAATCGAGAGGGAACGAGTGGGGGCACGTGATACCTAAGGCGGATTCAAAATTTTGAACCGGTGATCATAGCATCCGCAAATCATATATAAAGGGTATTCAATGTTCGTTTCGTTTTTGAACATACAATATACTACCTCTTATCCTTTCTATCTTACATATAAGTTTTATGTGTAGTCAAAGTATCTCTACTATGATAAAAAAGGTATCAACATTCAACAACGCCCAATCAATATTGTTAGATTAAATGACGTACTCTAGATTTGTACTCGAGTTGGTTTCCAATTCGACTATTGACAAGATTAATAGTACTCCTTTCACATAGGTGAGTAAGTCATCTTAGGCTGTGCACAGTGACCAAGGAGGAGGGGAAAACGAGAGACATTAATGTTTATTTGCTAATTAATAGTATTGCATGCAATGAACTAACCACTTCATGTCATGTTTGATAGTCTCAGGTCATTAAAAGCATGCACACCCTCATCTCTTATTGGTTCATATGTCAAGAAACTAGAAACGAGGTAGAAGTTAATGCACCGCGCCTACGTGTTTTGGGATTATTTGGTTTTCGTAAGATGACTTACACACCTAGACGGAGGGAGTACATGAGATGTATAATGTGAAAATTATATCATTGGAAACTCCTTTCACATACGAAATTGACCATATGCTTTGTGTAAGTTGCATGTCATATATTATTACTCTAACATTTGGTCAAAGTTAGCCTCGAAAAACGCATTAGACCATGTATGCTTTATGTAAGTTGCATGTCATATATTATTACTCTAACATTTGTGTAAGTTGCATGTCATATATTATTACTCTAACATTTGGTCAAAGTAGTATAGTGGAAGTGGATCCTCTGACGTAGGTATCCCTGCCTTACCCTCCCTTTTGGTCACTTACTGGCGGATCTCATGCTTGCTAGGCCCCGCATGTCAGTTACTCAATGGGTTCGACCATGTCAGGGGATCCTCATCCGTAGTATAGTCCCTCTGTTTTTATTTACTCCGCATAAAACGGAGGGAGTAGTGGTATAATAAATGACACGGGCGGGGAGGGGAGGGGCGTCGGTTTGCTCTCAATCTGCGGTCCCTGGCGAGCAAAACGCAGGACGAAGCGCATTCCATTCGGTGAGCGACGTGGAGGGTCCAGTGTGCCGGGCTGCAATGCGAACGCGACAAGAGCGATGTACAGTCAAAACTGATTGACCGGTCGTCACTGGAACCACTATTCACACGTAACCTTTCGCTCGCCGCTCGCCACCAACGCCCTAAAACCACACCAAATCTCCAGCCCATTCCCCCACCTTTCGATCCCCTAGCCCGCATCAAGCGTCCCCTAGTTCGCCGGAAAGCCATGGTGCGCCGCAAGATCACTTACTACAAGAGCACCACGCAGAAATCGCGGCGGCGGTCGACGCAACAGACCTCCGTTCCCAAGCTTGCTTTGCGGCGGGCCAATCCCCGAGTTCTCTGGAGCCAAGCTACGAGGAGGAGGAAGCCGATCCAATGTTCACTGCGGAGGTCACGGTGCAGAAGGCCCCCGATGGGTATGAGACAATGGACGTCGACTTAGTGCCGGCATCCGAGTCCCCCATGGTGCAGGCGGACCAGCGGTTCAACATGGCGATACTAAAGGAGAACCGGGAGGCAGAGGCTCAATTCGACACGGAGCGCGCGCATGCCGCTGCCATCGAGGCTCTCCTGCAGGCGGAACCGGATGTCGTGGATGTGAACCAGGCGGCGGAGGCTCAACTTGAGGCAAAGCGCGCGGATGCCGCTGCCATCGAGGCCCTCCTGCAGGCGGAACCGGACGTCCTGGACATGAGCCGAGCGGCAGAGGCTCGACTCGATGGAGAGGGGGCGGATGCCGCTCTCATCGACGCCCTCCTGCGGGCGGAACCGGAAGTCCTGGACTTGAGCCGGGCGGCAGAGGCTCGACTCGACGCGGAGCGCGCGGATGCCGCTCTCATCGACGCCCTCCTGCGGGCGGAACCGGAAGTCTTGGACTTGAGCCGGGCAGCAGAGGCTCGACTCAATGCGGAGCGTGCGGATGCCGTTCTCATCGACGCCCTCCTGCAGGCCGAACCGGATGTCCTGGACTTGAACCGGGCGGCGGAGGCTCGACTCGATGCGGAGCGCGCGGATGCCGCCGCCATCGAGGCCCTCCTGCAGGAGGAACCGGATGTCTTCGACTTGAACCGGGCTGTGCTCTTGTCCGTGCAGAGAGCCCACACACTCTGCTTGAACGAGTAGCTGGAGGCCGAGGACAACCACGGTGCGGAGACACACGTCGGCAGCGATGGCTGGTTCGCGCCGGCAGCCAAAGATGACGAGGCCGTCTCTTTCCGCGAGCAGTGATAGTTTTTCTTTATGTTGTTGTTTTTATTATTATGGATCTTTTTCTGTGTAAAAACATACTATTTGTTATGCAAGTCGCCTGAGTCTACCATTTCATGCGGTTGGATGAATATCCTACGTCTCCTAACCCTTCTTTCCTTCTTCCTCACCTCTTCTTCTTCCCCAACAGACCACTGCACGGGCCGTACAGATACTCTGGTTGGATAAACATACTCTATGAACGAAAATTATGTGTCAGTGATAGGATGGCTGAATTTGGTTTGTTCACATGCGACAACACGTGTCAGTGAGGGTGTGTTCCCTTGGTTGGGTTTGCGGCGTGCAGGAGCGAAGTGTGAGGGTGCGGTGCGACCGCGGCGTGAAGGAGCGACCGTGTGAGGGTGCGGTGTGTCTGCGATAACCGTGCGCAAGTGTACCTCCTTCTTATTTTGAAAACTTTAGGCAAGCTTGGCAAAAATGTGTGGCGAAGTTTGGCAATGCAAGGCCTAGACCCAAACAGGATAAGTACGTACTACCTATGTCCGGGTTTATTGGTCCCCATTGTATTTCGTGCCAAATTTTGACCATAGATTAAACTAAGAAAATGTTCACGCATGTCACCAAAGATTATATTTTTCAAAACTATGTTCAAATACAAGTCCAATGAGAGAATTTTTCTTGACATGCAATAACATTTTGTTAGTTAAATCTTTAGTCAAAATTTGGCACAAACTATAAAAGGGACCTATAAACCAGGACGGAGGTAGTACATACTAGGAGTACTAGTGTTAAAAAAGAAAGGCGGGGTTTTCCTTCAATACAAATCCTCGTTTCACGTTTCAATTAATGCGTATTTTTTTCTCGAAAGACCAAAGAGCTAACCATCTCACTACTCATCGCTTGATTAATGCAGCGCCATGCAAATGAGCCTTCTCACTTCCACATGCATGCAGGGGATATTAATGTCCTTGGTTGCTAACCCCATCAATTTTGCCTCGATCAGTGTTAGTGGCCCTTTGCAAATTTTAATTTTGATATACTGGCCTTGTGTACAAAAAAAATGGAGGTAGTAACTATATTTGAATTCCTTGCCCATTGCGGTGACGTCGATGATTTTTTTTTCTGGTTTGGCGAAGTGCGTTTGACGGAGAACACCATTGAGGGAGACCACGGTAAGTCGTTCGCAAGTGCCGCCTGCAAGCCGAGACAACCGCCTTATTTGCATCCAGGAAGTCCTTTACTAGTACTACTACTACTAGGAGTACTAGTGCGGTGAGATGGTTTCTCGAAGAAGATGATGGAGAAGCGGAGTCAGCGAAGAGTGAAATGATAGTTGCTTCGTCCGTGCTTTGTGATTTGATGCCTCACTGCTTTGTGATTTGTGATAGAAGGGACAGGGGAGTAGACTCTGTGCTCTATACTGTATTACTCCAACATGCGTCCAAGCATGGGAGAAAGAGGAGAGACGTTGAATTTTTCTATTCCTTCAATCAATCAATCACGGAGCTTCGGTTCCATCTTTTTGGCTTTGGCAACGCCGTCCACAATGGTTCCCACGATGCCAAAAGCTATTTTTACATTTGGCAACACATTGTGGATGCCCTTAACCGTACCACTTGGTTTTGCTCCTGTGTGCTATCTATACAAATCTCAATTATATTGATCTAAAAAATTATAGAATCAAAGATTAGTAAAAAGGAGGTGATTTTGCCGCGCGGATGGCGGGGGAGGTTTCTTATTTTCGGAGGACGTTGTCTTGGCGGTTTGCTAACATGCGGTCCCACATGTCAGTGCTTTACCAAGCTGATCCGCGTCCCACATGAGGTAGAACAACGGCACAAGCAACATGTGGTTAAGTTGAAGAAGATGAGGGAGAAGCAACCAAGCTGATCTGCGTCCCACGTGAGGCAGACCAACGGCAGAAGCAACACGTGGTTAAGTTGAAGAAGATGAGGGAGAAGCGGATTCAGCAACGAGTGAAATGATGGTTGCTTCGTCCCTCTAACTTCTTTTTTTAAGCATTATTACTTCGTCCCTCCAACTTAACTGCGGGAAAGGTGCAGCTTTGTGATTTGACGCCTCATTGCTCATTACTATGCCGGCGCCATGACTGGGGTGCTTCACCATGGCTGCTCTACACTGTATTCCGGTATGGCACGTGGACCTGGTAGCTTGATGTCCCACATGTCGGTGAAAGGGACTAGAAGATTTATGAAAGCGAGCGCTCCACTCTTATGACGGAGGAGTAGACGAGACGACGGCCCAATGAACTGTCACTTGTGCTGTATATTACTATAGTTTTGCTGTTTTGCATGATCCATCGATACAAACCCGATTAAACAGGAAAGGGCGGGATTTTTCCCGCGCGGTAGATGATACTGGCCATACATTTCAAAGGCAATTTTAATGTATGCAAACTGAATAATTATAAGTAACAATATGATATCCAGTAAAACTAAAAGCACATATGATTTATTGTGTTAGAGTGTAGTAGTAGTGCTGTATTGCATAGTTGTTAGATGTAACATGCGAGAACGTGTAGAGATGTAGTTTTGGAGGGCCTGCAGAGAGAAAAGCGTAGTACGGTCACCGAACCTCAAAATAAGCTGATTATGGTCACTATATGCGTTTTGCGGTGATTATCCGGTCACTTGCTCACAGCTCAGCATCGGATTGCACTCTGTTGACCGGCCAAATAGTCTGCGTGGCGCCATATTGACCAGTTAAATTGACCATGTTCCTTGTGGGTCCCACCTATCAGTTCGCATAGGGAAAAGGTCAGATAAACAAAAATTTACGCAGGCGCGACAAGGCTCCAACCCGTGCGCGGGAATCACCTGGTTGTGTATGTGACTGTCAGGGCCTGATGTGTGCGCATGCACGTGTAGGTTGAGCACTTGAGCGTGAGAGTGTGTGTTGGCCGTGTGGTGTACTGGTGTGTGCATGCATGCATGCGTGTGTGCGTGGGAGTGTTGCGTGCGTGCGTGGCTGCGTGTGTACGTGTGAGCGTTGCGTGCGTGGGTGCATGTGTTTGTGTGAGTGTTGCGCAGATGGAGTTTGTGTGCATGCGTGCGTGTGTGTATAATCACCACACCAGCTCATGTGTGTTAAAACAGACGGCCCAACATACCAATACAAGGCCACCTTGTCCGCTATGCCCGCGGTCATGACTTCGCACCACCGTCAAAATATTCTTTTGTCGTTTGTTTTCATTCTTACTAGCAAGATGCCCGTGCGTTGCACATAACATGAAGATGCATTAGTATGACTTGTTTATCTTGGGAGAGAAAAGGATGAATGAGGGAAGGCCTTATTTGCAAATGTGGAGAGGTGTGTGGGTACCTTTTTGCAAAACTACCATAGTTTCTTTCCTATCCATCAGATATAAATCGGACGGCCTATATTGCAGGATGGCAGGCACACCATCATCACCAACTCTGTTTTTTATAAGAGTGTATTTTATGTATTTTATAATAGTGTAGATGTAGAGTAGATACAAGTCGACAGGTGGGCACGATGTTAGTGAGAAAATGTGATTCAACACTAGGTCAGGTGCCACGTGGAGCGTTCAACTGGTCAACTAGTCATGTCATGAGCAAATACAAAGTTGTACGGTGAGCCCGTGACTGTATAATAACCACTAAACGTAAACGGTGACCGTAATGAGTGGATTATGAAGTCCAATGTATGTATCGTGCTTTCACTTCAAATACAATGATCGTCATTGCATATATCGCGAGAGAAAGATGAAACACGCGTGAATTTTGTGGGGGCTTACTTTTAGAGGACATGGAGAGAGTTTTGTGTGCATACGTGAAAGGGGCGTACAAGGGGGTATGCGATGGAGAGAGAGATGCTCTTTGTTTCTCTTTATTATGACTAACATTGTATATAGTATAAAAATATACAGATTCACAGTGCGGAATAAATATCCACTACTAGGGAAAACCTTATACACAGAAATTTAGCAACAACGCGGGTCAAAAAAGGGCGCTAGTGCTAGATAGCAGCACCGATTGGAGAAAAACCGCGCTACAGATACAACCTTAGCAATAGCGCGTGTAGTGGTAAAAGCGCTACTACTAATATTCCCATTGCTAGAATGATAGGCTACGATAGCATGGCGGGCTTGATTTAAACAGCGCTATCGCTTTAAGATAAGTACCAGTAGCGTTTCCTAAGAAGAGCGCTACTACTAATGGAAATAAAATAAGATGAAAAACAAATAGAAAAGTAAATGAAAATGAAAGAAATAGAAAAAGGAGAAAGGAAAAAATAAAATGTAAAGCAAAATAAATGAAAAAGCGAAAAAACGGAGGAAGGCATAGCAGCAGCGTGTGTTTGTAAGAGGCGCTATAGCTAACGTAGCTGCAACGCGTGTCCTAGACCCCCGCTATAGAAACAGAAAAGGAAATTAAAAAATGGATGAAAATTACATAGCTATAGCAGCAGCGTGTTTTGTAAAAACTGCTATAGCTACCTTAGCTATAGCGCGTTTTACCAAACGCGCTACCTCTAAGTTTGACTTAACCAAAAAACCGTTTCCCCCCAGCCACCACTTCTCCCCCAAATCCCTCAACCCACCCCGCGCGCCGCCGTCTCCCCGATTCGCCATCGCCCCACTTCGCCGCTGTCTCCTGCCGACATCGACGCCACCAGAGCCGTGCGCCGTCGACGCCACCGGAGCCGCCCCCAACGCCATGGAGCCGCGCGGCCTCGTCAAAACCACCAGAGCCGCCGTCGACGCCACCGGATCCTTCCTCGCCACAACTGCCTCCCTCGCCGTCACCGGAGACGCCCCTACCTCCCTCGCCGTCACCGGAGATGCCCCTGCCACCCTCGCCACCACTGCCTCCATCGCCACCACCGGAGCCATCCTCTGTAAGCCCCCACCCCTCCTCTCTCTCTCATGCATAGGTTAGCTAGTTTAATTAGGTTAATTATCTAGGTTAGGGCAAAAATTTAGTTAGGGCTTTGACAGAGAAGTAGTTAGTTTAACTAGTTTAATTAGGTTAATTATCTAGGTTAGTGCAAAAATTTAGTTAGCGCTTTGAGAGAGAACTAGTGAGGTTAACTTATTTAATTAGGTTAATTATGTAGGTTAATTAGTGCAAAAATTTATTTTGGGCTTTGACAGAGAACTAGCTGCGTTAACTAGTTTAATTAGGGTTAATTATCTAGGTAAACTAGATTAACTAACTAGGTTAAATAGGTAGGTTAATTAGGTTCGTTGGATTAACAAGCTAGGTTAAGTAGGTTGGCTAGGTTAGAGGAAAATTTTATTTTAGAGCATTAGGTCAGAAGGGTTAGAGAAATGGAGTTCCTTTGCAATTTAATTGGGTTCTGTCCTAGGCAGAGAAGGGTTAGAGATAATAATGTTTGTTTGTGTGAGAGAGAGGAATAGCTAGATCAACATAATTTGGGTTCTGTCCTAGGCAGAGAAGTTTTTAGTGAGGTCATTTTGCAAAGGTTTTTGATTTTTGAAAAGACCACTATTTTTCAAGGAAAAGAATTTAGGCAAATTTTATTTTTCATTGAAGTGGTCATGTTATATCTTTTCATTGAAGTTGTTCTATTGTGCCCAAGTGGCTTTGTTGTTTCCAGGGAATGATGCTGAGTGACCTATGTTTTGCCGGAATGTTGATTCATTTCTGTTCCGGCAAATTTCAGGTTCTTGATTTGTCCACTTTTTAGCAAAGGTCATGCCGAAATTTCCCGTGATTCGGCATGACTTGCGCTACAAACTAGGACATATCGAGTGCACGGGATTTGCCGCATCAGGAAGGAGTCAACATTCCTACAAAACAATAGTCCTTTTTATGTCATTATTCATTTTATTAGGTCTAGAATTAATTGACTAGATTTAATCATAGGAAACATGGCTAGCAACGATGAAGGACAGGGTTACGGTGATTGCGGACGCGTCTACAAGGCGGCGATTTAATTTTTAGCCTTACCGACGATCAACCGATGTTGTTGCTAGGCCCACCGGTGGCATCGGGGACTGAGACCGACATGCAGACCGGTGCTGAAACTGAGACTGGCGCTGAGATTCAGACCGGCATCGAGACCGGCGCTGAGACCGGTGCTTACTCGGGGAGCGGAGCCGGTGTAGAACCGAAAGCAAAGAGGCAACGGGTTCCTAACAAACTCAGGACTACTAGACTGGTGGTCATGGAGGTGGACGATGGCAATTTTGAGCCAAAGGCGCCCGAGAAAGCGTACGCGTGCTACGGCAATCAAATAGGCTGCATCGTACAGAGAACCGCCACCATCAATGATGAGAAACTACAGAAGATAGAAAATATGAGGAGCTCCCTCCTAAAGAAGTTTCACCGGATATTCTTGTTCCCGAGCCAGAATGAGAAGGATTATGAAGATCCAGACAAGGACCCGGCAATGAAGATAAACAAACACGCCATGACCAAGTTTAGCGACGCGTTGGCCGCTTGGAAAAATTGAGTGAAAGCAAAGATCAACGACGGGGAACCCTACTCCGAGATTGTAAAGGATAATTCGACAATCACGGAAGAGCAGTTTCAAATATTCAAGGAGGCTTGCGAGGCCGAAGCTGCCAAAAAAAAGTCTAAGTACATGAAGGGGCTTCAAAATAGGAACATCGGGAGCCACCACCTCAGAAGCCGTGGTTACGGCGGAAAGAGGTCAAAATGGGCCAAGGAGGACGCGAAGCCATGAAGTCAGGGCATCCTGACCCCTTGGTGGATTTCACCATCCCGCAGGAGCGTGACGTCCTGAGGGCCCGGCACTATTGGGACCCAGTGAAGAAGGTTTACGAGACAACACCGGTCATTACGGAGTTCATGAGACTGCTGGTAATTTTAGTTTCTGATCTATTCGACTGCACACGTTAGTCATATTTGTAAACGATCCTTGTGCCTTTTGCAGAGAGAGCAGCACCGGATTGCGGCCGAAAGCGACTCACCGTCGAGGCATTGGCGAGGCACAAGTGGGACACTCCATTCAACCGGGCGTTGAACATATTGAAATAACAACCGATGGATACTCGACCGTCGTATGGACGTGTGCACGGTGTCAGAGACGGCGCCACGTGGAAGAAGTACTACCGTGAGACCACGGAGGAGAGAAAGGAAAGACGAAGGTTAACTGAAGAATACATCAACAAGAAGGTTGAGATTGCGGTTGAGAAGAAATCATCTCAGACAGTCGCAACAGCGATAGCTGCCTCAAAACAGGCGATTGCAGATATATCTACTTCCTTAGTGACATACGTTTTCACTTGGACAACGCAAAATCCAGAAAAAAATGCATAGGACATTCCCCTTGCTGACTTCTTGGGAGCACCTGCTCCCGCACCGGCTCCCGTACCTACTCCCGCACTGCTCCCTTTGCTCCAAGACTGCTCCTGCCGGGCGTGCTCGGTGGTGCCTCCTCTTTGGCTGAGCTCGACGCCCTCACGGTATCTGTCACACCGGCCCCCTTCAATATAAATGTATAATCTCCCGTTTTCGTTGCCTTTCGGATGTCTCACGTCGCAGACTTTTCTTTGCAGGCCGATGAAACCGCGTGCACCATATTGTACACCATCGACGAACAGAAGGTGGACGTGGGGAAGGCGACGATAATGGAGCCGAAGGAACCATTGTTCCACAGCCGGCCAATCCCCCCTCAATGTCTTCAAGGTTACCGTGGCCAGTGTCAAACCGGGCCACGAGAATTTGCCTCCTCTAATACTAGTGGGGGATGACAGCGAGACCCCGCGGCGGCTTGGTGATTGTTGCAATGGGTGGGTCCTATTGTGGCCAAAGAGTCTGCTTCGTATGGAGGCGGCCGGGAGCACGCCCATGAGCACACAGCCTCAGCAAGGTATGAACATCAACACCCCACCTACCCAATTAGCGTCGGGTGTCGGGTTGGGTGATAGCGGACGGGGTAAGGAGGAGGCTCCATTAGTCGCTGATGACGTCGCCATGGATGAGGATGAGGATGACGATGGCGCTGAACAGTATGTCTATACTAGCGCCTCCTCGGGGTTTGAGCATCATGAGTCGGTGCCTGAATTACCGTCTCAACGTATTATTGATGACCTTCTGGTAGTAAAGAAGTCTAGGAAGAGAACGAGGAAAGGAAAAAAAGATGATTCTATGATCCAGCCGCCTCAGTAGCCTCGGCTTCAGGACCGTATAAATATCCCCGATGCGAATAAATGGCATATCCCCGGTCAACCAATCCTACCTGAAACAGCGCTACGGGCTAGATTCGGCGATCTAAGGAGACTTCATGACGATGTGCTGCGGGTAGAGAAAGGCCTCATCGCCTCGAAAGATCCAGGATACCCACTCTATGTGGTTAACGTTCCGCGGAAAATGTCGTACGTCGACAGCTTCCCCGCGGATAAGTTCTTCCTCCGATTCGATTACATATTCGATATGTTTCACGTGAAGAAGCTGGATTTTACGTTTGTCCGCCTTTATGCCTTGCACATGAACTACATCATTGGGGTTGAGCAGATACGTCATATTTGTGTCGCTGACCCGTACTACATGCACGAGGGCTTCTTGGGAGTCTGTGCAGAGCAGCGTGAATACACGAGGGATTACATTGTGAGTTTCATGCTCGCCAATAAGGACAAGGAGGCGATTCTCGTGCCTTATCATCCTGTGTAAGTCATCCGTGCTGCTATCCTTCCTTCGATTTCAATAATTCATTTGCACGGTGGAGGCTAATTAATTTGAGATGTGCTTATTTTGCGCAGCGGTGGGCGCGCCGTCCTCATCATCCTCTACCCCCGGTTCTCCCACGCTCTTTACTTGGACTCGTCGAAGAACATTCACAAAAAGGATTACACCCACATCAAAGATGTTCTCGACAGTGCTATGTTTTACTACCAAGCAAGGGGTGGAGAGGTTAGGGACAAGAAGAGAAGGGGCGGCAGGGCCGCCTTCAGCCATAAGACCAAACCGAACGATTCTCTTAATGATGGATTCTATGTCCTACAGCACATGCTGGAGTACAGATGGGATCACCAGAACCTTCACATGTCACCTAGATCTGGCGATGCCCATATTCTGCAATGGGCGAAGGACATAGGAGATATCGAGGATCATCGACTTCGAGCTGAGTTCTATAACATCCAGCGCAAACTTGCCCAAATCATCATGAATGAGGTCGTCGGAAAAACAGGCATGTTCTATGCAGAAGGACAAATGTCGCGGGAAGACGTCCGAACATGGATAGCCTCTCAGCGTCTTGACATGAAGCCTTTCACTAAGCTCGAGGACTATCTCCCTACATGGATGGATGGCACGACATGATGGAGTGATTGTCGATATATGACAATGTGTCCATTTAGTCCATACTTTCTTTTATGACAAAACTTTGAGTTATGCATGGTGAAACTTTATTTGTGATGTAATTAAACCGTCCTCCTCCTCGACTAGTGAAAATCACTCTAGTTAGGGCATTTTGGGTACGATGAACTTTGTTATTTATGCTTATGATATGTTGTTTCTATTTTTGCCAAGTCTGTCTCTTTCTGTTGCTCAAATATATATGTTGCATATCATCGACTCATGTGACGATGCAGGTTCATAGATCATAGATGGCCAAGAAGTGCTACGCCAGGAGTATATATACGACAAGTGGCCGGAGTGTCAGGCCCAGGTGTACCGGTTTTCGGTTTCCGAGCGACATGCAGTAGTTAGTTTAGGTTGACGCTAATGTGAGAGAGGGATACGAACTCATGTACTCAAAGTGATAGCTATTCTCGCGTATATCATTGTTTAGATGGATGACGATGTATTTGCAAGTAATCGAGACATGTATCGCTATTTTCGAGATTGATGACGAGAGACCACTTTGTGTTGGATGATGATTATGATGATGACATGATTTGATGAGACTAATTGTATGTATATGCTATGATTACATTTGTATGTGGATGATATGCTAAAGATTATTGTATAAAGCCTATTCAAATACAAAACAAATAAAACAAATATGCAGGAAAAAACTAATAAAACTAGTAGTAGCGAGGGGGAAATTTAGCGATGGCGCCTCAGAAACATCATCGCAGATAATATCGAGAGCGCCCTTTTCTAAAGAGCGCCACAGCTATTCTGTATATAGCGATGGCGTGAGTCAACAGCGCCATCGCTATATGTTAGTCAGAAGCGCCTTATTAGTAGCGCCAGTACCCACGCTACTGAGAGGGCCAAAACCCACGCTGCTGCTAGGCTTTTCCCTAGTAGTGATCATTGTGGGCACAATGCAATGCAAATTAGCATTCGTACTCCTCCATATAACTTTGTAATGTTGTATATATGTAGAAACTCTAAAATAATTTTTTGGCCACACTTTATTCAAAAGGAATGTTGTATGCGAAATAAACGTGAAGAGAGGGCTTTTTAGATCAATGGGGTACGTGATGTAACATGTGTGAATGTGTAGTTGATGCATTTGGCGGGGCCTAGAGAGGTATGCGTGTGTATTACGTATTCAAGAGAGGCATGGATAGAGGGGTCGACGGGGAGGGGGGAGGGTGGGTGGGAGAGATAGCACGAGAAATGAGGGTGGTCTAGAGAGAGAGATACGAATATGACGTCACGACAAGAGATTCCATTCCCTTGAGTGTGTATATGCAAGGGGGGAGGGAATAGAGGCATCAGGAGAATTTTTCTGTGTGTGTGGTGTTTGTGTTGGTATGTGTGGGTGTGAGAAGATAATGAGACGTGGGGGCAGAGGGTGTGTCACCGCGTGAGGTCCGGTGGGTCGAGGTCAGGCCCTTTGTTCGGTTCCGTCCTGCGCCACATTGGTCGGCCCATGACACATTTAGGAAGACCCATGGATGACTAGTCGTACAAGACAAAGATAGCAGAATTGTGAAGGACTCTCTGTCCACTGACAAAGCCAGCTAGGATTTATAACCCTAGGTTCTCGGACTAAGGTAACCCCTTTATCTCTGATATTACTATTCATCCAACCTAACTTTAAGGGGCATCCTACAGAATGCTCTGCTAGAATCATACTCGTCAATTAGGAAGAGAGGTGTGAGATAATGCGTGAGAGACAGGCATAAAGATAATGTGCGTACATGAGACACGTAGGCAAGTCCATGTATATAGAAAGGGTCGATGAGGATTGTGCGTGTGTATGTTTGCGAGAGGAAGAGTGCTTGTGATAAAGGTTAGTGAAAATGGTTGTAAATGGTTATGAGAGGGAGGGAGGGTTATATCTAGAGAATGTGTGCGAGAAAGACACCTCGGGAGAGAGTGTGCGTGCATGTGTGAGAGACCACCGATGGAGAGGGAAACTACACGTAAAAGACTGCTCTATACATTGATTAAAGATATAAATTGTATCCAAATATTAGGATGGGATCATGATATTTGCAATTCGCGTAAGGAGCGGTCATTGATCCATCAGACATCTAGATTCTATCGAATTTGAGCATGTCTATGTTATTATTCAACACAATTGATCCACATAGTTAGTATTTTGTGTTGGAAATATGCCCTAGAGGCAATAATAAAAGTATTATTATATTTCAATGTTCATGATAATTGTCTTTTGTTCATGCTATAACTGTATTATCCGGAAATCGTAATACACGTGTGAACACTTAGACCACAAATGTCCCTAGTGAGCCTCTAGTTGACTAGCTCGTTGTGATCAATAGATAGTCATGGTTTCCTGACTATGGACATAGGATGTCGTTGATAACGAGATCACATCATTAGGAGAATGATGTGATGGACAAGACCCAATCATAAGCATAGCATAAAAGATCGTATAGTTCGTTTGCTAGAAGCTTTGCCAATGTCAAGTATCTATTCCTTCGACCATGAGATCGTGTAACTCCCGATTATCGTAGGAGTGCCTTGGGTGTATCAAACGTCACAACGTAACTGGGTGACTATAAAGGTGCATTACAGGTATCTCCGAAAGTATCTGTTGGGTTGACACGGATCGAGATCGATTTGTCACTCCGTATGACGGAGAGGTATCTCTGGGCCCACTCGGTAATGCATCATCATAATGAGCTGAAGTTGACCAAGGTGTTGGCCACGGGATCATGCATTACGATGCGAGTAAAGTGACTTGCGTAACGAGACCGAACAAGGTATTGGGATACCGACGATCGAGTCTCGGGCAAGTAACGCATCGATTGACAAAGGAATTGCATACGTGGTTTGATCGAATCCTCGACATCGTGGTTCAACCGATGAAACCATCGAGGAGCATGTGGGAGCCAACATGGGTATCCGCACCCGCTGTTGGTTATTGCCCTAGAGTCGTCTCGGTCATGTTCTGCGTGTCTCCAACCCGTAGGGTCTACACACTTAAGGTTCGGCGACGCTTAGGGTTATCGAGAAGTCGAGTATGTGACTACCGAATGTTGTTAGGAGTCCGGATGAGATCTCGGACGTCACGAGGAGTTCGGAAGGGTCCGGAGGTAAAGAATAATATATAGGAAGTGGTGTTTCGGCCATCGGGAAAGTTTCGGGTTTCGGTAAAATCTGGGACCACCGGAAGGGTCCCGGGTCCACCGGTGGGGCCACCTATCCCGGAGGGCCCCATTGGCCAAAGGGGAAGGAACCAGCCCACAGGGGCTGGTGCGCCCCTAGGCCCACCTCGCAAGATAGGGTTGAAACCCTAGGGGTGGGGCGCCCACCGGCTTGGGGGCACTCCACCCCTTGGCCGCCGACCCCGGAGATTGGATCTCCAGGGCCGCCACCTGAGGGGCCTATATAAAGGGGAGGGAGGGCGCTGCTGTACCAACTCCCAAGGCGCAGCCCCTCCCCTGCCCAACACATCTCCTCCTCCATAAGAGCTCGGCGAAGCCACTCGCCGAGTACTTCTTCTCCACCATCACCACGCCACAGTCTTTGCCGGTGGAGTTGTCTTCCTCAACCTCTCCTTCCCCTTGCTAGATCAAGAAGGAGGAGACGTCGCTCTGCTGTCGCGTGTGTTGAACGCGGAGGTGCTGTCCGTTCAGCACTTGGCATCGGTGATCTGAATCACGCTTGAGTACGACTCCATCATCACCTTGCAAGCTTCGCACGCGATCTACAAGTGGTATGTAGATGCAAACTCTCTCCGTTACTCGTTGCTTAGATGAACTCATAGATGGATCTTGGTGAAGCCGTAGGAAAAATTTTAATTTTCTCGCAACGCTCCCCAACAAAGGCATCATGAGCTAGGTCTATGCGTAGTTCTCTAATGCACGAGTAGAACACAAATTTGTTGTGGGCGTTGATCTTGTCATCTTACTTGCCTCTACTAGTCTTTTCTTGCTCAACGGTATTGTGGGATGAAGCGGCCGGACCAACCTTACACGTGCGCTTCGTGAGACCGGTTCCACCGATCGACATGCACTAGTTGCATAAGGTGGCTGGCGGGTGTCTGCTCTCCCACTTTAGTTGGAGCGGATTCGATGAACAGGGCCCTTATGAAGGGTAAATAGAAGTTGACAAGATCACGTTGTGGTGATTCGTAGGTAAGAAAACGTTCTTGCTAGAACCCAATCGCAGCCACGTAAAAGATGCAACAACAACTAGAGGACGTCTAACTTGTTTTTGCAGCGATTGATCATGTGATGTGATATGGCCAAAAGTTGTGATGAATGATGAATTGTGATGTATGAGATCATGTTCTTGTAATAGGATTCACGACTTGCATGTCGATGAGTATGACAACCGCAGGAGCCATAGGAGTTGTCTTTATTTTTTGTATGACCTGCGTGTCATTGAAGAACGCCATGTAAACTACTTTACTTCATTACTAAACGCGTTAGTCATAGAAGTAGAAGTAGTCGTTAGCGTGACAACTTCATGAAGACACGATGATGGAGATCATGATGATGGAGATCATGGTGTCAAGCCGGTGACAAGATGATCATGGAGCCCCAAGATGGAGATCAATGGAGCTTGATGATATTGGCCATATCATGTCACAACTATATAATTGCATGTGATGTTTATTATGTTTATGCATCTTGTTTACTTAGGACGACGGTAGTAAAAAAGATGATCCTTACAAAATTTCAAGAAGTGTTCTCCCTAACTGCACCGTTGCTACAGTTAAATCGTTTCTAAGCACCACGTGATGATCGGGTGTGATGGATCCTTACGCTCACATACAACGGGTGTAAGACAGTTTTACACAAATAAAACACTTAGGGTTAACTTGACGAGCCTAGCATGTGCGCACATGGCCTCGAACACGGAGACCGAAAGGTCGAACACGAGTCGTATGGAAGATACGATCAACATGAAGATGTTCATCGACGATGACTAGTCCGTCTCACGTGATGATCGGACACGGGCTAGTCGACTCGGATCGTGTAACACTTAGATGACTAGAGGGATGTCTAATCTAAGTGGGAGTTCATAATTTGATTAGAACTTTATTATCATGAACTTAGTCTAAAACCTTTGCAAATATGTCTTGTAGATCAATGGCCAACGCTAATGTCAACATGAACTTCAACGTGTTCCTAGAGAAAACCAAGCTGAAAGATGATGGCAGCAACTATACGGGCTGGGTCCGGAACCTGAGGATCATCCTCATAGCTGCCAGGAAGCAATATGTCCTAGATGGACCGCTAGGTGCCGCTCCCGTCCCAGAGAACCAAGACGTTATGAACGCTTGGCAAACTCGTGCTCATGATTACTCCCTCGTTCAGTGCGGCATGCTTTACAGCTTAGAACCGGGGCTCCAAAAGCGTTTTGAGCATCACGGAGCATATGAGATGTTCGAAGAGCTGAAACTAGTTTTCCAAGCTCATGCCCGGTCGAGAGATATGATGTCTCCGACAAGTTCTACAGCTTGTAAGATGGAGGAGAATAGTTCTCGGTGAGCACATCCTCAAGATGTCCGGTTGCACAACCGTATGACCCAAATGAACATTAACCTCCTGATGAGGCGGTCATTGACAGAATCCTCCGATCGCTCCCACCAAGCTACAAGAGCTTTGTGATGAACTACAACATGCGGGGATGGTAAAGACCATTCTGAAGTGTTCTCGATCTCAAGTCAGCAGAGGCTGAAATCAAGAAAGAACATCAAGTGTTGATGGTCAATAAGACCACTAAGTTCAAGAAGGGCAAGGGTAAGAAGAACTTCAAGAAGGACGGCAAAGATGTTGCCGCGCCCGTAAGCTTTGCTTGCGGGAAGAAGTCAAAGAATGGACCCAAGCACGAGACCGAGTGCTTTTATTGCAAGGGAAGGGCACCTTTGCGGAACTGCCCCAAATACTTAGCGGATAAGAAGGCCGGCAACACCAAAGGTATATTTGATATACATGTAATTGATGTGTACCTTACCATTACTCGTAGTAACTCCCGGTATTTGATACCGTGCCGTTGCTCATATTTGTAACTCACAGCAGAGCTGCGGAATAAACGGAGACCGGTGAAGGACAAGGTGACGATCGCGCGTCGGGAATGGTTCCAGTGTCGATGTGATCGCCGTCGACGCTGCCTCTACATTTACCTACGGGATTAGTTTTAAACCTCAATAATTGTTATTTAGTGCCAAGTTTGAGCATGAACATTGTATCCGGATCTCGCTCGATACGAGATGGCTACTCATTTAAGTCCGAGAATAATGGTTGTTCGATTTATAGGAGAGATATGTTTTATGGTCATGCTCCGATGGTCAATGGTTTATTCTTAATGAATCTCGGCGTAATATTACACATGTTCATAGTGTGGATGCCAAAGATGTAAAGTTGATAACGATAGTCCCACATACTTGTGGCACTACCGCCTTGGTCACATTGGTGTCAAGCGCATGAAGAAGCTCCATGCCGATGGACTTTTAGAGTCTCTTGATTATGAATCGCTTGACACATGCTAACCTTGCCTCTTAGGCAAGATGACCAAGACTCCGTTCTCCTAACAATGGAGCGAGCAACCAACTTGTTGGAAATCATACATACCGATGTGTGCGGTCCAATGAGTGTTGAGGCTCGCGGAGGATATCGTTATGTTCTCACTCTCACTGATGACTTGAGTAGATATGGGTATGTCTACTTAATGAAACACAAGTCTGAGACCTTTGAAAAGTTCAAGGAATTTCAGAGTGAGGTAGAGAATCAACGTGACCGTAAGATAAAGTTCCTACGATCAGATCGTAGGGGAGAATACTTAAGTCACGAATTTGGTACACACTTAAGAAAATGTGGAATCGTTTCACAACTAACGCCGCCGAACACCTCAAATAAACGGTGTGTCCGAACGTCGAATCGCACTCTATTGGATATGGTGCGGTCTATAATGTCTCTTACCGATTTACCGCTATCATTTTGGGGATACGCTCTAGAGACAGCTACATTCACTTTAAATAGGGCACCGCCTAAACCGCTGAGACGACACCGTATGAATTATGGTTTGGGAAGAAACCTAAGCTGTCGTTTCTAAAAGTTTGGGGATGCGATGCTTATGTCAAGAAACTTCAACCTGAAAAGCTCGAACCCAAGTCGGAAAAATGCGTATTCATAGGATACCCTAAGGAAACTGTCGGGTATACCTTCTACTTAAGATCCGAAGGCAAGGTCTTTGTTGCCAAGAACGGATGCTTTCTGGAGAAAGAGTTTCTCTCGAAAGAAGTAAGTGGGAGGAGAGTAGAACTCGATGAAGTACTACCTCTCGAACGGGAAAGTGGTGCAGCGCAGGAAACCGTTCCTGTGATGCCCACACCAACTGAAGAGGAAATCATTGATGATGATCAAGGTACTTCGGATCAAGTTACTACTGAACTTCGAAGGTCCACGAGGACACGTTCCGCACCAGAGTGGTACGGCAACCCTGTCATGGAAATCATGTTGCTAGACAACAATGAACCTTCGAACTATGAAGAAGCAATGGCGGCCCGATTCCAACAAATGGCTTGGAGCCATGAAATCCGAGATAGAATCCATGTATGAAAACAAAGTATGGACTTTGACAGACTTGCCGATGATCGGCGAGCGATAGAAAACAAATGGATTTTTAAGAAGAAGACGGACGCGATGGAAATGTTACCATCTATAAAGCTCGACTTGTCGCTAAGGGTTATCGACAAGTTCAAGGGATTGACTACGACGAGACATTCTCTCCGTGGCGAAGCTTAAGTCCGTCCAATCATGTTAGCAATTGCCGATACTATGATTATGAGATATGGCGATGGACGCCAAAACGGCATTCCTTAATGGACATCTTAAGGAAGAGCTGTATATGATGCAGCCGGAAGGTTTTGTCGATCCTCGAATGCTAACAAAGTATGCAAGCTCCAGCGATCCATTTATGGACTGGTGCAAGCATCTCGGAGTTGGAACATTCGCTTTGATGAGATGATCAAAGCGTTAGTTTATGCGACTTATGGAGAAGCTGCGTTTACAAGAAAGTGAGTGGGAGCTCCGTAGCATTTCTCCCGTTATATGTAGATGACATACTCTTGATGGGAAATGATACGAAACTCTGGACAGCATTAAGGCCTACTTGAACAAGTGTTTTTAATGAAGGACCTTGGAGAAGCTGCTTATATATTAGGCATCAAGATCTATAGAGATAGATCGAGACGCCTCATAGGTCTTTCACAAAGCACATACCTTGATAAGATTTTGAAGAGGTTCAAAATGGATCAGTCCAAGAAGGGTTCTTGCCTATGTTACAAGGTGTGAGATTGAGCTCGGCTCGACCACCGACCACGGCAAAAGATAAAGAAGAGATGAGTGTCATCCCTATGCTTCAGCCATAGGATCTATTATGTATGCCATGCTGTGTACTGACCGATGTAAACCTTGCCGTAAGTTTGGTTGCAAGATACCAAAGTAATCCCGCAAGGAACACCGGACAGCGGTCAAGAATATCCTGAAATACCTAAAAGGATGAAGGACATGTTTCGCTTTATGGAGGAGACGAAGAGCTCGTCAGAAGGGTTACGCCGACGCTTAGCTTCGACTCAGATCTGATGACTCTAAGTCACAAACCGGATACGTGTATATGTTGAATGGTGGAGCGAGAAGCTGGTGCAGCCGCAAGCGAGCGTCGTGGCGGGATCTACGTGTGAAGCGGAGTACATGGCAGCCTCGGAGGCAGCGATGAAGCAATTTGGATGAAGGAGTTCATCACCGACCTAGGAGTCATACCCAATGCGTCGGGGCGATCAAACTCTTCTGTGACAACACCGGAGCTATTGCCCTTGCCAAGGAGCCTGTGTTTCACAAGAAGACCAGAGCACATCAAGCGTCGCTTCAACTCCATCCGTGAAAATGTTCAAGATGGAGACATAGAGATTTGCAAAGTGCACACGGATCTGAATGTCGCAGATCCGCTGACTAAACCTCTCTCGCGTGCAAAACATGATCAACACCGTAACTCTATGGGTGTTCGATTCATCACAATGTAACTAGATTGGTGATTCTAGTGCAAGTGGGAGATCTGTTGGAAATATGCCCTAGAGGCAATAATAAAAGTATTATTATATTTCAATGTTCATGATAATTGTCTTTTGTTCATGCTATAACAGTATTATCCGGAAATCGTAATACACGTGTGAACACTTAGACCACAAATGTCCCTAGTGAGCCTCTAGTTGACTAGCTCACAGATCAATAGATAGTCATGGTTTCGACTATGGACATAGGATGTCGTTGATAACGAGATCACATCATTAGGAGAATGATGTGATGGACAAGACCCAATCATAAGCATAGCATAAAAGATCGTATAGTTCATTTGCTAGAAGCTTTGCCAATGTCAAGTATCTATTCCTTCGACCATGATATCGTAACTCCGGTTACCGTAGGAGTGCCTTGGGTGTATCAAACGTCACAACGAATCGGGTGACTATAAAGGTGCATTACGGTATCTCCGAAAGTATCTCAAGGGTTGACACGGATCGAGATCGGATTTGTCACTCCGTATGACGGAGAGGTATCTCTGGGCCCACTCGGTAATGCATCATCATAATGAGCTCAAGTTGACCAAGGTGTTGGCCACGGATCATGCATTACGGATGAGTAAAGTGACTTGCGATAACGAGACCGAACAAGGTATTGGGATACCGACGATCGAGTCTCGGGCAAGTAACGCATCGATTGACAAAGGAATTGCATACGTGGTTTGATCGAATCCTCGACATCGTGGTTCAACCGATGAAACCATCGAGGAGCATGTGGAGCCAACATGGGTATCCGCACCCGCTGTTGGTTATTGCCCGAGAGTCGCCTCGGTCATGTTCAAGCGTGTCTCCAACCCCTAGGGTCTACACACTTAAGGTTCGCAACGCTAGGGTTATCAGAAGTCGAGTATGTGACTACGAATGTTGTTCGAGTCCCTGATGAGATCCCTGACGTCACGAGGAGTTCCTAAGGGTCCGAGGTAAAGAATAATATATAGGAAGTGGTGTTTTGGCCATCGGGAAAGTTTCGGGGTTTCGGTAAAGCACGGACCACCGGAAGGGTCCCGGGTCCACCGGTGGAGCCACCTATCCGGAGGGCCCCATGGGCCAAGGGGAAGGAACCAGCCCACAGGGGCTGGTGCGCCTCAGGCGCACCCTAGCATAGGGTTGAAACCCTAGGGGGGGGGCGCCCACCGGCTTGGGGGCACTCCACCCCCCTTGGCCGCCGCCCCCCGGAGATTGGATCTCCAGGGGCCGGCCACCCCCAGGGGCCTATATAAAGGGGGGGAGGGAGGGGGCTGCTGTACCAACTCCCAAGGCGCAGCCCTTCCCCTCCCCAACACATCTCCTCCTCCGTAAGAGCTCGGCGAAGCCACTGCCGAGATGCTTCTTCTCCACCATCACCACGCCACAGTTGTCTTTGCGGTGGAGTTGTCTTCCTCAACCTCTCCTTCCCCTTGCTGGATCAAGAAGGAGGAGACGCTGCTCGTCCCGCACGTGTGTTGAACGCGAGGTGCTGTCCGTTCAGCACTTGGCATCGGTGATCTGAATCACGCTCGAGTACGACTCCATCATCACCTTGCAAGCTTCCGCACGCGATCTACAAGTGGTATGTAGATGCAAACTCTCTCCCGTTACTCGTTGCTTAGATGAACTCATAGATGGATCTTGGTGAAGCCGTAGGAAAAATTTTAATTTTCTGCAACGTTCCCCAACATTTTGAACTCCAGACAATGCATCGCTTTAGCAATCGAATATAAACGTGAGTATAGTTCATGTTGTGTGTGTAAAGCACATTATACATATGAAAGTTACACAATGGACATTTATAAATAGCTACCTATGAAGTAGTATACATTTGAATTCAACCTAAGGTGGTTTAAAAAAATGGAATTCAACAGAAGTCCATTCATTTATTTGAATTTGATATCATGGCATTTGTAAACCATACCTAAACTATGGGGGTACCAATCTTTGCTCTGATTTTGTACATAATAGCATATGTAGTCGTGTACAAAATAGATTCAAATTTAGCTCCTCCATTCCAAAATAATCATACTTATAGGATTTTCAAGTGTCAAAATACAAAAGGAAGCGGATAATTTAATGAGGTTTTAAAACATACAAGGTCAAATATAATGTTGTCTATTTAGGTCAATCCTCATAGTTCAAGAGTACTCTAAATGTGAATGCTTGTGTTTCAAAATTTCAAACGAAGCGCCAAAAGAGCCTCTACTCGCCCGAAACCGCGTGAGACCAATGTTTGGTAGTACAAGGAAATTACTTTTCTAATAACTCCGACCTGTGAAACCTACCAGCCCGACGTCCAAAGGTCTAAACCGGGGTAGGTTTGTAGCTTCATCTAGACGCCACGCAACCGCCTCCGAAAAACATTCATACACAATGGCCGCCTAAGAACACATGCGCGCGGCCGAAATCACTCCCGCACACTATTTGGGACACCTAGGATTACCATCCTACCCCCGACCCGCAGTAGGTCCGAAATTTAAGAGGGGGGCAAAGTTTGTACTTTCCCCAAATTTCAAACAAGCGCGTCCCATCTTCTGTTCATAAAAGCCAAAAACAAGCGCGCCCCAAACATGGTTCCCCCCACCCGTCCGATTCCCCATTCGTACTCCGTGGGCGCCAAAACTACCTCTCCACCAACCGCGAAACCCCGGTGCCCTCCGTCCGCCACCCCATCCCACCCATCAACCGCCGCCCTCCTCCATCACGCCGGAGCCGATACTCCGACATTGTCGTCCACCACAACCTCAACCGCAACGCCCTCCATGGATAGTAGTTGAAGCCGAGGCCGAGCCGTCCGTACCCGAGCCAGTTCAACCACGCCGTCCTGCGTCTCACCGCTGCCGGTCCAACTTTGCCACCCTCCACCGCACCAGAGCTGTTCCTGCTACGCCGTCCTTCGCTGCCTCGGATCTGCTTCCCCTCCGCCGACATACAGCCACGGCAACACAATCAACAATTTGGCCATGGGTTCGTCCAAGCCTGCACCCTCCAGAACATCAGTTTCCCCGGTAAAAACAAGAAGATCGGCGCGACATTTGGAGGTGACCAGTCTGACAACCGAAGAAGATGCTCCTCTTCCCTTATTCATGCAAATTTTACGTCTCTCCTTGCACGGTATTCATCCCACAGAAGACACTAGTTGACCGCTTCTTCTTGATACTAGATGTTCCTAGTAACTTGCGATGCACAAGGTTTCTCCTCATATACTATTTCACCTTAGCTAGAGGTCCATCGCCCCCCTGAATTTCAATTTCTGGCCAGTTGATTCCCAAATAACGGAAGCATTCCCCGGCGTAACAGGCACTAGTATGACTATTACGTCGGGGAAGCAGCGCCTTGGTGTTTATCTTAGGGGCGTCTGCGGCCTAGACTACTAGCGCCCCATCTGGAGGTCGGCCGGGATTAAAGGGATGGCTTGGGGGCGCCGCCAAGCACGGCGGTGGTGTGAGGTCGATGGGAGGGCGGGGCGGCGGATGCACGGGTCTGGGCCGGTGGTCGCTGGCGGTTCGTGAAAGATCGTCAACAGTGACTGACGGGAGGTAGACGAAGGCCATCTGCCTGTTCCTTATAGATCGGACGGTTCATTAAGAAAATTGACTGACCGATTTATTTTCAGTCAACTGTTATCTTAGATATGACCACATGTGGTGGTGTGCTGGAGGAGTACCTGCATTTCCTGTGCTCATATATTATAAAATCATATGGAGTAGAATCCAATTTTGTTTGCCATGCAATGTTGTAGAGCTATCATATGTCTCCTGTCATTTATTTTTAAGCCACTTGCTATCTGCTACTTTTACAGTGCACTAGTTCTGCACACACTTCACCCATACTCTCACTATTGTGTTTTTATGCAAGGGTATTTTAGACTCTGCTGCCAAAAGAGAAGCAGCAAAGAAGAGAGAGAAGTCGCTCCAACTTGGTATACGGGTAGGCAAGACACGTTACAACGCTATAAAGGATGCAGTGTCAGCCGATGGAGACGATAAACGTAGCTCTGTAGTTGATGACCTTGCTCGCAATGAACCACCATCCCAGGTGCTTGCTTTAACTTCGCGGTGTCATATGTGGTTGCATGTTGGTGTCTAGCTTGTATTCGAAAGGCCAAAGTCGGTCTTTATTAACATAAGGAAAGATATTTTTTACATGAACCACCATCCCATGAGCACTAGAAGACAAATAGCTAGTCGAGACCGGGCGAGCCAAGGACAAGCCCAACAAAGACAGCATCACCGAAGCCAACTAAAAGCCGCGATGGTGGCGAAGCAGCCCACCTCCCACCGTGCTCTCGGTTCCTAGATGATCATGTTCACCACTCCAACGGACGTCTAGCTTGTATTGCTTCCAATTTGGTTAAATTGCATCCGCTTAGCTTACACATTATACCTTTGAATATGACATGCCTTTGCTTTTTGGTACATACTAGTACATCCGTGTATTAACCATGTTCTTACAACAAACTAATGTTCTTGTGTATCCCTCATCAATCACTTATGACGAGGCAGGCGAGCAAGGGGACTACTCCTCATTTAAAGAATTCAGCGTCGACCTCCGACATGATTCTCAAGAAATGTAAATGCTAGATGAAGATATTGAAGGTAGCTCAGAGTTGATTACAAGATTTCCCTACACTAGCAATGCAGTGCTTGCTCTAACTTGGCAGCGTGATATGTGGTTGCATGTTGCATATGGTGTCTAGATTGTAATTCTTCCAATCTGTTAAACTGCATGTGCTAGTCTGCTTAGCTTATACTCCTGTAAATGTGACATTATACCTGTTAATGTGACATGCCTTCCTGTATTTAGTACATAGTACATCTGTCTATTAAGCATGTCCTACATAAAACTATTGTTTTTTTGTATCCCGCATCAATCAATATGACGAGACACCTCTAGTATATGCAGTGCGATATTAGTTGCATCTTTCATATGATTTATAACATGCGCTGCTTCTAATTTGTTGAAATTCCATTTATGATGGGACGCTTTTAACTTGGCAGTCATGTTGGTTGCATCTTCATGTGGTGTCTAGCTTGCATTGCTTCTTATTTGCTGGAATGGTTTCTGCTTAGTTTACACAAACAGTTGTGAACATGCCATGCCATCATGTTTTTCGTACATATTCCATACTGGTATCATGTGTTTGCCTTACATCAAAGTAGTGATTGTCAGTATCATGCATGAATGAGTTCTGAAGAGAGATTTTTATTGCTTTTTCTTGTCGTTTTTACTTGACAATTCAAAATCAATAAAGCGGAAGCAAGTTAGCATGGCAGCGGATAAAGGTGCTCCTTCCAAACGGAGGGCCTCTATAGTTTCTACTCCTCCACACGCCCAAGATGATTTCCAAGACAACACATGCATAGACACTCAACAAAGCTGTGTTTATGATGAGCACGTCTCCCCTAGTGCAACATCACTGGTGCTCCCTCTAACTTGGCACTGTTATATGTGGTTGCATGTTATGTGTGATGTCTAGCTTGTATTGCTTCTAATTTTGTTGAATTCCATCTGCTTCCTTTACACATTATACTTGAATAAGACACATGTTCCTGTTTCTAGAACATACAATATCTGTCTATCACACCATGTTCTTACATCAAATTACTACTGTTGTGTAACCTGCAACAATCACTTATCATAAGACACATTTGACTTCGGAGTGTGGTATAGGTTACATCTCACATTCTTTTCTAGCTTGTACTACTAATTTGTTGAAATGGCACTTATGACGAGACAGTTTTAACTTGGTAGAGTGATATTAATTGCATCTTTCATATGGTGTCTAGCTTTCATTGCTTCTAATTTCGTGAAATGCCTTCTCCTTAGTTTACACATCATAAGCTGTGAATATGCAATGATGTGAATATGCAATGGCACTGATGACGAGAGACCTTTAACATGGTAGTGTGATGTTGTTTGCATCTTGCATATGATTTATTTCTTGTACTGCTTCACATTTGTTTAAACGCCATTTATGTTGAGACACTTTTAACTTGGCAGAGCGATATTTGTAGCATCTTTCATTTGGTGTCTACCTTCCATTGCATTGCTTCTAATTTGGTGAAATGTCTTCTTCTTAGTTTACACATCATAGTTCTGGTTATCTCTTCCGTCCTATTTTTCATACATATTACATCCTCCTATCATGTGGTTGTCTAACATCAAAGTTTTATTCATCTGCATCACGCATCAATTTGTTCTGAAGAACTAAATTTTATTCGTTTTTCTTGTCGGCTTGACTTAACATGGCACAGAGAAAGAGGAAGAAACAGAGAATGGCAGGGAATGAGAAGCGGATGAATCCTGCAGATTCTGCTGGTACTGATGGTGCAATAGAAGGTGAAAGTCCAGCGGAAAATTCTACAAACACGACATCCCATGCTACACAAACTGCAAAAAAGCCAAACAGAAACAAATAGCTGCCACCAAACAAGCAGAGAAAGCCCTAGTTCTTGCAACACCTACCACAAGATTACTACGGTTGCACGACATACTCGTCGGCCAATCGAGCTAGCAAAGACGTTCCCAAGCTCCCTTGCCACCTGACACTACTTCCCAAGCACTCTTGACACAAGACGAGTTGGCAATATCAGATGAACCTTGTGAGCTTCAACAGCAAGAAGGTAGTTGTTGGAGTCAAGTTACAGTTGCATGCTTCTTTATATGTAGTCTCACAGTTTGATGTACACTAACACTTCCTATGTTTGTTGTTGGACTAGCACCTGGGCGCAAGAGGAAACAAACATCAAGGATAATGCTCCATAGGTTAATAAATCTAGAGGAAGAATGGAGATCCGTTTTGAGGTAGGTTTAAAAAGGCCACATGATGCTACAGAGTCAGCCAAGTTAGTATCAGAGGCATCGGTTGCCGTTAGGTGTCATGTACGTATCCTCCCAACATGGTGTCAGTACAGGAATGACAAAGACGAAACCCAGTTCAACACCTTCCTCGATTATTTATCTGTAAGTATGGTTATGTATGGAAACTAGTAATATCGTCTTGCTCTGTCCCATACTTTCTAGGTTGCTGATAATGAGACTCCCATAATTTTAACAAATAAGGTTCAAGTTGGATAGCCAAGATGACGCAACCAGACAAGCTTGCACCCATGTTTTCAAGTCTGCTCTGTGACAGTATCGGTATAACTTGAGGAAAACTCACTTTGAAGGCAAGGCTAACAGTGAACTTTCCCAAACATCTCAAGTGGAAAATATATCGGATGAAGACTAGAGGGGCCTTGTTAAACACTGGTGTGATCCAAAGTATCAGGTACATTATATATATGTGATCAGATCACATGTTGAAGTCCTATTGACGCATGTGCCACACAAATCTATCTTCTTTTAGGTGAACTGTTCAAAGAACAAGGCCAACCGTACGAAAGTGAAATTCCAACAGACGACAGGATCTCGTAGCTATATTGCACACTGCGAGGCTCTTGTAATTAGCTAGTGTTTCACTCTTTTGGCTGTACCATATTATCAGATCTATATTGACTCGTTCGAAATGCAGAGGAAAGCCCACAAGGACAAAAAGTACCTGAACCAAATGTTATGGAAATCTTCAAGGACTGTCACACCAGCAAGAAGAAGGGCATGACTACACCAGTCAAAGCCGTTGTTGTAAGTCCTTGATCCTCATGCCTTTTAACTACTACTTACTCTGACTCGTGCCTTGAACTACATGCTTTCCAGCCAATGTCTATTACTATTTTCAATTTATACACAATTGTCTTAGCGTATCATTGCACCTTACAAGGTTTAAAAGGGAGGAGTGATGTTCCTTTGATCTTGACCCGTAATCTAGTTCCGTGCTGGACTTGCCCACACAACGTTACAATTGCCTGTTTGTCTGTTCTCAGTTGTTTTGTGATATGAATGATGTCATACTATGCTTACCGTATTATAAACTTTGTCTCATTATCCTTAGCCCTCAATACAATGTGAAGAAATAGACAAGACATTAGTGATGGTACATGGTCATATGTTTGGAACCTGGTTTTATTATGTACTTTGCAATAAAATACAACTAATATTTTACATCGGTTCACCAGAATAAGTTTTGTATATAGACCAAAGCTATTTTGTTTGGTTTTGCTGCCTCCTTAATATCTTCTGTTCTGGTACTACTAATGTAAAACCTCAACTTTTTAGAGAGCTATGGAAAAACTGGTGGAACCGCCACCTTCTGAAGGTGGCGAGGCAACTATAACCGCAATGTCAGCTCTTGCTGCAGTGGGTCATTACCTGTCCACTAACAGTGCCAAAAGCACGCCTGCGTATCTTGGGTTGGTTGTTAAGGCAATATCGTCCAAACTGCCTCATGATCAAGATATGCAAGCTCAAAGCAATGTTATATCTGCGCTCGCACACATGTCCATTCCCTAACAGAGGCCCTTTGTGAAACAAGGAGAAACATTGCTCAATGTCGTCCAAGATATGCATGGTTTTGAAACCGACTATCGACATTTGCTATGTTGTTCAGGAGCCTAGGGGAAATGAAGGCGAGGGTTATGGTGTTCCATCGGACAATACAACATGAAAACGTAACAGTCAGGTCAAATGAACAGAGCTTCTGAACTTCTAGTGGTGCATTTATCTGCTAGACTGTTAAGTTTTATGCCAACCTTCCTTTTGTTATATAGTGGTAATTTGTTTTGGTGCGATACAAAATTTATACTTAACGTGCAGCCACCGGCTGAAGAAAACGTCAAGCCATTTTTCTATAGTGTAGGGTGTTCCCTATATTTGCACTGGTGGCGATCTTTGATGCTGAGTGGATGTAATATGTGCAATCGCCTTAATAGCCTAGCGTTAGTTTGGGCCTTATTTATTTCCTAGTCTTCTTTTTCCCTGGTTTGTTAGTGGCGCAACTACCGTGGGCGGATCTGGCCGTAGGATCCATGGGTCTCCTACGGGCCGTCGATAAATGGGCCTGTAATCGGTGGGCCTCAGGCCGTCGATAAATGGGCCTAGGGCCGTCGGATAAATGGGTCTACATGGGCCGTAATCGGGCGTAATTGGTATTGGCCCAGCACGGTAACGGGCCGTTAACAGGCCGTAGGACTACAAAAGCTTAATTCTGTCACAGGCATAATGGGTCGTTAATGGGCGAGAATATAGGATGGGCTGGCTAGAAACTGGCCGACTTGCCATGGGCCGAATTTGGCCCATTAGGGTAACAGGCCAGTAACGGGCCGACTCTTGCCATGGGCCGAATTTGGCCCATTTGGGGAACATGCCAGTAACGGGCCGAATTTGGCCCATTAGGGGAACAGTCCAGTAACGGGTCGGAAGTAATCGAGGGCCTAAAAGGAGCCCAAGAATGTATGGGCCGTCAATAGGCCGAAAGCTAACACGGGCTGGAAACGGCCCATGTAAATCACGGGCCGTTAACGGGTACAAAGAAAATTACTGTTCATTATGGGCTAGAGTCACCGTGGGCCTGTAAAGGGCCGAAAGATACGAAGGCCTCATATGGGCCGAAAGACGTCGTGGGCCATACATGGGCCAAAAGTGAAATGGGCTGGTGTTATATTCGACGGGCCACATGACGTTGTTGGGCCGACTTCCTTTAGTGCCTAACGGGCCATAAAATGGGCTATTTGCGAAGAGATCGTGTTAGCAGGCTTTTCATGGGCCAGCCCGTTAACTTCTGACCAAGTCAAACGGGTCGGCTTTGTAAGCTAAATGGGCCAGTGGTGGGCCGTGGCACATGTCAACATATCATAGGCGCCTATCTGACCCACTGATGAGCTGACACGTGTTTCGTCCGGCCAATAAGAATTTTACACGTGGAAATTTCCCATTGGTCGGGGCTGTTAACGGGTTATCGAATCCAAAACCCGACCCAATAGCTTAACGGTGTTCCGTTACGGTGGATGCCACGTGTCGGTCACCCTTGACGAAAGCACTTCTGTGACACGCGATTTAAAGTCATGGAAGTGGACACTTCCGTGATGATAATTTTGGTAATGTCATGGAACACTTCTACGACAGCACAGGTGTGACTATCTTGATTCTATCATAAATTTGTCATGGATGTACATGCATGACAAAAAACGCGACCTACTGTGACAAACACGTATCATCACGGAAGTGTATTTTTTTTGTAGTGAAGAGTTTCGTTTCGTACTTACCGCCGGCCCCCTCTCCCAGCGCGTCACCAAGCGCCCCCTGGACGGCGCAACTCCGGCTGCACCATGTCTTCGAGATCCTCCATCAGCTACTCCTCCTCCCTCCAGGTATGCACGAGCTTCAGTTCGTCGAGAGGCTCCCTGGAGGTTCACCATTTTATGTTTTTTCAACTCATCTTAAAAAAAGCATCAAAAAACTATGTGTCATTTTTGTCATTCACACAAGTTCAGGTATACTCATTCACACAAGTTCAGGTATACCTGTCGCACAAGTTCAAAAAATCTGAAGAAACAAAGCTCAAAACAAGTTCAAAAGTTGTTTCTTCATAAATTATTTGTTTTTGGTAAACTCATTGTTATGGACAATACAAATGCACGTTGTTTTGTAGTACATGTGTGTATCGCGATTGTAATTGTGACTTGGAGTTCAGAAAAAAGATAACAAAAAGGTACATAGAAGAACACCAAAACATTCGGTAGTTCTTGAAACCTAAAGTTCAGTTCAACATGTTTTCTATCATCAACTCATTAAAAACCCCATAAATGGTTCAATGTGTGTGTTCAAAAAAAATAGCTGGCTATATATAAAAGAAATCAGTAGCTCGACAAAAAGGGAGTTCATATCAGTTTTGACTTGAGAGGCCTTGTAAAATCACCAGTCTTTGAACCTTTAACGTATCATTATATTGCTAACTCCCCTATATATTTAACTTATCTAGTCCCCTGGTAACTCAACTATATTAAGAACTCTCCATGTTCCGTGTAAGCCCTGTATAAAGTTGAACGAGGGATGTCACATATGGTCTTTTGCAAAGTTCTAGAGAACTTCAATGCTTAGTTTTCTGTTAGTTTATATTGCATTTATTTTGGAGAAACACAAACTTCCATTGCCTTGAAAAATGAAGGATAATCTTCAGATATTTGATCATTGCCCAATCTAGCCCAGCACGCCGCCCTGCCCCACCATGGCTGCTCGCAGGAGGTGCTCCAGCAGGTATCCACCGGCAACATAGGCAGGTATGCCTCCATCTTCCACCTCCCCTACTCTCCGTTGGTGCAGGAGCGACACCGTGTAGTTCGCCCGCATTGTTGAACTGTTCATGAGACTTGGTAGCGTGTATTGTCTGTTCAATTCCCTCTACACGACAACAGTACAATGATAGAAAAACTATCAGTTCAAAAATATATATGCTGGAGGTTTGTCGGACATTAAGATTCTCCCGAAACTAAAACATTTGTTGTTCAAGACAAAATAGATTATTTCTGTGATACATTAGCCAGGACATGTTCTTGCCCAAAAGTTTGTTCGGAACAAAAAGCACTATTGCATAATTCTTAATCCATTTATGATAGTGATCCAACAAATGCTAATAACCAGTACCATTATTTCCTGATGCTTTATACAATTAAAACATATCTATCATGAGTTTGGAGAGTTGCTCATACCAAAGTAAACTAGCATCTGTATTGATCCAATGTTTCTGTGACATTTATAGAATCTTGGTTTGAAAATCTTGGTAAGGTGCACATGGTACATCTGCCATTCAAGTTTTGACATATACTAAGTGATTTAAACTTTTCATATTGGTCACTCTTGGCAATTGTTGATTAACAAACAACACTATTTTGGTTGGATTTTGGTATGATGCCAGGAAAACTACTATCGTGCACGGCTGCGGCAGGTTCTTCTCGCCATTGCCTGAGAGAAGCATCGCCGGTCCTGGGCTTTGTCCTGAGAGAAGCATCGCCGGTTGGGAGAGTTCGAAGGTCAGAGTATGAAGTTCAACATGGAAAATTGTTGTAGATTGCATTACTTGAGAATTTTCCATGTGTTCTGCATTTTAGGTAGCGGAGAATCAGTAAGTTCTACTACTGGTGCACGCCAAGTTCAAGGATTTTTCCATGCTCGAGCATCCACTGGCTCCGACCTCCACCCACTGCCGCGCGCCTGGTATCCGCAACCTCCGACCTCGCATGGACATCGGCTGGTTTCTCTATCCCAAGTGCCGCCGCCGGCCACCCTGCAACATGGCTTCGGTTCCCTCTCCGGATGCATCTGCGCCAACCATCTCTACGAGCCTATTCCTTGCTGGACTACTCCTTCCACCAGCAGCCCCCTAGCAAACCTCATGTCTCATATTTGTTCTTATTTTCTTGCAGGATGCATCAAAAAGCCAGATTCACAAATTCATCTTCTATATGCTTTTCAGTTCATCGACCTCCCATTGGTAAGTCCAATTTATTTAGTGTTTCAATCTTCTTTCTATAGCACTTGTGCTTGATAATGATGTTGTACACAAAATGGCTTATGAGATATCTGGATAATGTGTATACTAATGATTTTTGGTTAATATTTTGTATGATTCATTTGGCAAAGAAGATTCTTCTTCTTTGTGGAGCTTTATACAACACTTCTGTCATCATAGCCTTGTCATGTCTGTACATCTACATGAAAGGGTTCGCCTACAAACTAGGGTTCACTTGGGATAAAAAAGTATATTTTACACACACACAATGCTTCAAGTTTGATTACTGATGCTTAGTAAGTACACTCTGTTTTGGGGAGTGCACATCTTGCTTAGAAAACATGGGTAAGTTCATGGAGAGAAAAATCATAAGTTCAAAATCTAGGAAAGCGGTAATCCTCGGTCCAAATAAATGGGAACATTCTATCAATTCACTGATATCTCCCTTGATAAGTTCAGGGTGTGTAATGGAAAAAACAAAAATATAATAGTTCAGTTCACTTCAACCAGTTGATATTGGATTATATTGGTTGATTGCAGAATGCTTTGTTGTTTGCCCATCACCGTGGCCCTGCGCCCTAACCATCGCCATGGCCCCTCCTTCTCGCACTGTCGCATCGTGCACTCACCATGCCGTGTGTGACATCCTCCCCGCAAAGCGCCCGCCCTGTGTCACGGGCCAATTTTTCAGCGTCACCGTCTGCCATGTCAACGCACAGGCCGTTCACCTCCGTCACCCCAGGCCGTACACCACTGCGAAGAGAGCCCGTTCAACTACGTGATAGAGAACTTTTGTACCAGGCTTAGTATTAGTTCTCTATGTAATCTATCATGAGTCCATGAAAAATCACATAATAGTTGGTGTGTATGTGCAGAAATATCGTCAGTGCAAGTTTCAAAATTCTGTAAGTTTAGATATATCACCTAAATAAGTAATGATTTGCAGCGAGTTTCTTCAAAATTCTGTAAAGTTTAGATATATCACCTAAAGTATCATTAGTGCAAGTTTGAAAATTCTGTAAGTTTGGATATATCGTAAAGAAAAATTGATGAGTCATCATCTGCTTTATATTCGTGTTCTCAGAGTACGATAGAAGTGGACCGATCGAGTGATCCTCGAACCGCTTGATTAAACGCCATGGTTTCCAACAATGGTAATGCTACTAGAAAGTGTTAGATGCCATGAAGCCTCTTGGCTTCTCCAATAAGCTGGTTTGGCTAGTCCCAAGTGCCTCCTCAAGTTTACGAGTACGCGATGCATCAATGGACGATCCTAGGCGGCCAAGCACGACGATTTTGTCCCGCACCGAAGCTTTGGAGGCGACGTGTCGCCCTTAGTACTTTCTTAACAAATCCATCAGTCTGGTTCATATAGAACTTGAAATTACCTATCTGCCATGGGGATGTAACGCCTCAATCCTCTCTCAACAAATCTAGCAAAGCAGGTTCTCAGGTGCACCAAGTATTGCCGGCGGCGATGCCTGCTTATATATTTCTGCTTTCATGTATTAAACCTTACAGTCTGGTACTATTTCATGATAATATGTGAACTGAAAGAAATGTTCAACTATTTTGTATTTTAGCTAAGTTTAATTTTCTTATTCTAGTTTAGTTGAAATTCGTATTCTACTTCAGTTCAATTTCTAAAATTTTGTTTAGTTCAATTCGGTTCGATAAAAAGGAGCTCGAGTATTTCATCAGTGTATATCCACTAGCAAATATATATGTTGCTACTCACAGAATTTCTGCAAAAAATCCTGGAGATGAACTCCCTCACCAGAGTTTTGATGTTTTAGTATTGCTACACACAAATCTAAAATTTTCAATGTCTACTAGTAGTTTGTCAGTTTGAATGCAGTAGCTCACTGTCTACTAACCTCTACAATTCTCTACTTAGTAGGTCACCTTTGCTAAGTTCTGCATGTCGAGCCCGTTGTTCCCCCATTTTCGTGAACTTGAATGTTTATCTTTTATTGAACCGTCTAAACTTAGATGAGGCGCATGTCCGCAAGTTTTCTTTTAAGTTATGTGACAGTCGATGCATGGGGATGTTGTAGCAGTTCAACAAAAAAGGGTTTACGAAAAAGTTTGGACTCTGAGAGCTAAAATGTTCAAAGGAAAAAAATCAGTGTTATACATACCCAGGACTAGAACCCTTGGATGATTACATTAGATGAGTTATTTAATTAACTATGTTTCCAACCTCAGGTGCAACCTTGCCAGCAGCATGTTGGTGTTTCTCTTGTTGCTGCTCCAAGCCGCAACACCTCATGCCGTCATCATCTCTGCAGGGCCACCGCTCCAACCTGTCCAGTGTCGCAGCCCCACCACTCGTTGCCGATGCACTCCAACCCGAGAACCTGATGCACTCCAACCCGAGGACCTCCATGATGGAGGTCACCTCGCAGCCTAGCGACGAGGTAACTCATCTTCCTTGTGCATCCTTGTGGTGCACTTGTGCTCTAAACATGTTTGTCTTAATGCCTTTTTCAAAAAAGAACATGTTTCTGATGTTCAATAGTATGGTCCTTCTCACCAGATGTTATACAGTATACATCTTTTCAGTACAAACTTTTAAAAAGTTTCTTTTTGAACTTCTCACAATTAATATACATGAACTTGATTATCTTTTTAACATGTACTGATATCAGCTTCATTGGATTTTTGTGCGTGTGCTTGTAACACAATCAGTTCAAATATCGAGAGACCATAAGTTCAAGTTCACTAGTATTTATAAATGTTGACTGTAGTACTAGTATTTACAAATTTCTTATAATTTCCACGGGTTGTAGGATGTACATATTTCTTATTTCTATTGCTATAAGTTCAAGTGATCAAATGCTATAAGCTCTCATGTTATTCTCCAATTATAAAAATTTAAACAATGATGCTACAAGTTCATGTTTGCCTATGTGTCCTAGTATGTTCCCTGTTCCACTTTCCATATAGCGTATTTTGAACATTAGATGCTTTCAAAAAATGTGTCGCGCAAGTTCAAGTATAACTGCTGCAGGAGTTCAAAAATCTGAACAGTTTAAGCTCAACCCGATTTCAAGAACTATTTCCTTCATAAAAAAAATTATGTTAATTTGTTGTTATGGACAGTACAGGTGCAAGTTATTGTGTAGTACATGTGTCCATTGATGTGTTTGAATCCCTTCAGTCCACTTTGATTCCTACATGTTGTTCAACATGTCGAGCGGTAGCAGCGCTTGCTCCCAATGGTTGCCCGCGCAAGGAGGATACAGGGATGCTACATTGCTGGAGGAGCACTAGCATGTAGTAGCTAGCTAAAAGAAAAGGTATTGTCCTGTAGCTTTGGTCTTACCTAGTATGGATAACATCTTATGGAAAACTTGCTATTTCCCTGGTGCGCTAACATGATGTGTTGGAATATCAGGATCCGCACAGCCACCGCCCTGCTCTGGCCATGCCGCACCACCACTAGCAAGTCCACCATGGTTGCTGGCAGCCGTTCAAGTTGAGCGCTGATGGGAGTCCTTGGCGTGCTTCAACGACACTCTCTCATATCAATCTCTCTCTTTCTTTGCTCCTGCTATTAAAATGCGTAGATGTGTTGCATTGCTAATTGGGTAGTTGGGAAGATGTGAAAAGAACATACTCTCTAGGTGTGTGACTATTCCTGTGACCACCAATGTATTTAAAAGTTTGTTTTGTGCTTCATCTTATGTTTTTGGGCAGTACAAATACATCTTCAAAAAAAGTATAGATGCGGTCTTATAGAACTCAAATAGTTTTTGAATCCATGTGCCATCTTGCTATCTTTTTTGGAATTAATAAAATGACATCAACATTGCACAGAACAAATGTCAACTAGGATGCGTGTGTATGTATCAAATATGACAGGATTTGTTCCTCGCGCTGGAGTACACTAATGCAATGGTGCGGGGGCCGTACAAATTTCTTATTTCTATTGCTACAAGTTCGAGTGGTAAATTACTGTAAGCTCACATGTTATTGTCCAATTAGTTCAAATGATCATTGTTTTCTTCATTGAACAAAACAAAAAGAAGTACAAATATTTATTACAAAAATCATGAAAATTGTTTAAGTTGCAAAAAAATGTTCTGAGTTTGTACAAAACAAAAAAGAAAACCCTCACGTAATCTCCTCAGCTCCCAGTCAAGGATGGGCACATGCGCAACATGGCTACAGTTGCCGGCGACTGAGGTATATGAGTATATCTATGGATGAAATGCGCCTATGGCTTACATTGCTTTGCATAGAGTCAGAGCTTGAACCTAAAAACTTCTCACCGTACACTCCTAGTCCACTTCGGATGAGTCCAGGTCCAGCTCCAGCTCCATACAGAGCGCTTTGAAAAGGATCTGCCTGCCAATCCTCCCTCCCAGATCAATGTTCATCGCTGCTATCACGGTTGAATAAACAAAGAATGTTCAACTAGGAGCCACAGTTCATTCGATCCCCAGTCTCTAGTGTCGGATCAGATCCCATCGAAACGCCCACACAGTGTTGAAAGCAAGAAATCCTTTCGCGGCCAGTCAATGCTTGTTGGATTCGATTTATTCGACGAGTTGCGACAAAAGGACAGGGCGATTCGATTCGTTTCGTTTCAAGGCGCAAACACGAAGCAACGGAGCCTCTCGCCGGCCCGACCGCCCCTCCCACTCCGGCAGGCCCCGCCACCGCCCTCTGCCCTTCCCTTCCCAATATGGTAAGGCAAACGAAATCAAACCTTTCAACCACATCACAGCTCAACGCCTTGCCACCAATATGGAGGCCCTCTCCGCTCCCCTCCTCCTCCCTCCCCGAACACGGCGACTCCACCACCACTTGGACCCGACCCCCGGCTGGAAATGGTGGCCTCCCACTCCGCCCTCGTGCTCTCTCTCTGCCGATTTCTCACTTCGTGCTACTTGCAGGTGGTAGCTGCTCCGTCCGTGCTACTGGCGCTGAGGTGGACGCCGGCGCCGCGTGTGGCCGCCGTCTCCTCCGGCCAGCTCACCGCGTGATCTTGGGGCGCGCTGTGCCCTCTACGACCGGAGCTCGCCGCGGCCCCTCCTCGCCTGGCGCCGCTCGCTACAGGGCGCCTCTGCTCCGGCCTTGCGCATGTGCGCACCCACGCCACACTTCTCTCCACCATACGAGCTCCAGCAGCAGCGCTGCCGCCGTCGTCCGCACCCATCGCCGCGCCTAGGGTAGGGCCTGAGTTGTCGGGAGGGAGGCGGGCGGGTGGAGGGATCGGCCACAAGCAGCTCGGTGACGGCTGGAGTGGCCGGCTGAACAGGGAGAGAGGGGGAGGGGGCTCTTATTTGCACTTTTAATAAAAACGATCTGTTCAATGAAATGACAGAATCAGTACAACCATTCGAGTTCATCAGTTCAAAAAGGGTAACAGAATAATATTCTGTTATGCGTAACAGAATAGCCCAGATGTACATACATATATATATACATATACATACATACATACATACATACATATATATATATATATATATATATATATATATATATATAAGCTGGAGCCTCAGGGCTTGTTTGCTAGGGTTTGCACTCTCCACACTCTCGCCACTCTCTCTCTCTCTCTCTCTCTTTATATATATACAAATATATAGGGTGGGCCTATTATGATAACACCCTTAAGAGTTTTATTCTGCACCTCACTTTCTTATTCTGCTAACACCCACCGCCGGAACCCCACAAATTGCAAAAACAAAAACAACCCAACCGACCAGCCCCATGCACCCCACCCCCACCGAACCCACGTTCTTCCTAGTCAATCCCCCACCCACCTCTCCCCGATGCCCACGGCCAGGCGCCACCAACCTCATTCGCTCCCCAATCCTCACCCCCACGAGCATGGCGCTCCGGTGCGGTGTAGGATCTGGATCGGGCTCAGCACCCCTGCCGCCCAACTCCTCCTTCCTCTGACCCCGCACCCCAACCTTCCTCCAACTCCGCCGGCAACCACGACCGTCGCAGATGCGTCGCCGACCTGCCATGACCCACCACGGCCGCCTCCGATGCGTGGCCGACCTGCCATGACCGGTCCCACTGTATCCAGCCGCCACCGGCCCGGGGCGCGGCCAACCCCTGCATGATGCGCCACCAGTAAACCTCCCGCGTGGGTCACCCGACACCAGATCCGGCCGCCACCAGCCCGACCATGGCCATTGGCATGGGATCCGGCCGCCACGCTGGCCAGTTGTGCGCGAGCACCTCAGGCGTGAGGGGTGCGCCGGGATCCTCCACGCCTTGCTCCTCCATCATGTAGGAGACCCGAAGGAGCTTCCCCCGTTGACTCCCCCACCAACCGTCGCGGTCTGCGACCTCCTCTCCCTTCGAGCTCGCCGGCCCCCTCCTCGCTAGTCGGCCGGTCTCCAAGTTGCGGAGGCGCGCACGTTGGCTCCCTCTCTGTTTCTCCCTTTTGGCGGTGCTGCAGTGCACATCCACACCGATGCTACAACCCTCGAACCTCAGGTCCGGCGGCCCCTTGTGATTGCAGTTCATTTTATCCATGTAAATCATTGTTTTTTGCAGTTTCAGATGGAGGGTAGGAGCAGCTCTACAGAGGTTTCCCCGGTGAGATACTTCTGGTGAGCCGCCCAGAGCTCCTCTCGCCCATGTCACTCTGCTGTGGCAAACTGCATGCTCAAGGACGATGACGGGGCTATGGGGTTGCAGTTCGCTTTGGAAGGGTCCCACGATAGTCTGTCGCAACAATGCAGTTGGCTTGCAGCGGTGCGTTTGGTGCGGCCATACAGTTCGGGCCCCGGGAGGTGCAGTTGACTTGCACGGGCTGGTGGCTCAACCCACATGCGCACTGTTTTTGTGTTTTTCTGTAGATAAATCTAAGTGCAACTCTTGAGGTTCACTTTACTGATTTTTGCAGGAAGAACCTGGTGCACTTCGGTTGGACGCCGCATTGCATCCTTTTTGACTTTCCCTAGTCCATTCAGTTTGATGGCGGTTTCGTCTGTCACGATCTACTAGCGATCCAAGCAAAGACAAATGAGCCTGTAATTTTGTGTCTGTTTGTGCAATCAGAAGCGCAGCGTGATGATGTAGTTTGTAGTAATTTGTGCGTGTGTATCTTTGAAGCTCACTTTGTTCTCTCACGCAATTTGGTATAAAACTCCTTTGTTGTCCACTTGGTAAACACAACATAAAAACATCTCAAAAAAGAAGCTCGCTTCTATATTTAGATGAAGTGCACTCGCTCAGTGCTTGCGGTCCACTTGCTAGTTCTACGTTCATAAAAGAAAAGTATGCAAAATGACAACAAAAACTCATGCGGTTCAGTTTTGTTAGTGTCTCAGTACACTTACGACTTATGTGAAGTGCGGTCCACTACCTTATATAGGAAAATGACGTCTCAATAAAAGAAATCATGCAACTCGCTTGACCGTCTAATGCAGTGCGGTTTTCATTCTAAAGCAGTACGGTTTTCATTTTTAAGCAGTGCGGTTTTCTATCTGATGCAGTACATACGACGATTTGGGTCGCGAAAAAACAGAGTGTCCGCATTTCGGTAAAATCAAAACTGATCTTAAACCGTAAGGAACTGGAGAGAGTGTTCTACATGGAAATGTTGTGTCTCATCGATATCTTTTCAATGACGTATCATTTGGATCGTTCCGACGAGCAGTTGAATTTTTTTTACGAAAAACGGCCGCTGCCCCTCGTTGTTCACCGCACGATTTTCAAAATTAACTAAAAACCGTAAGGAATCTCAAAAACATTTTAACATATGAAAGTTGCGCCTCGTACGTAGCTTTCCAGCGTCATATCATACGCCTCATTTTGACAAACGGTTAGAAAACTAGAGCGAAAATAGTAACGAAAATTGATTTTTTGTGAAAAACAGAATTCCGCGATTTAGTAAATTTGAAACTGCTCTTAAACCGTAACGAATTAGAGAAAATAATACATATGAAAAAGATGCGCCTCGACGATATATTTCCAATAGTGTATCATTTGCTACGTTCCGACGAGCGGTTTAGAAGAAATCACGAAAAAAATGCTCGTTGCCACTCGTCATGGGCCGCACCATTTTCAAAACTGCTCTTAAACCGTGTGCAATCTCGAAAAATGTTCAACATGTTGAAGTTGCGCCTAATCCATAGCTTTTCAACGGTATATTACACGCCTCATTTCGATAAACGGTTAAAAAACTAGAGCAAAAACAGTACCGAAAATACAACGCGTGCAGTTTTTTGCGACGAGAAGTTCACTCGTGTGAGTACTGCAACACACTTGGTTCAAACAATGACGTGCACTTGCGTTGAGCGTGCAGTGCGAAAGTGTTATCAGAATAGTTATTCTGCTAATATTAGCAGAATAGACCGGCTGTGTATATATATAGGGCTGGACTATTCTGTTACCAATAACAGAATATTATTCTGTTACCCCTGGCCACTATAAGGGCGTGATCTGTAGTTTCCACTAAACCCACCAACCCTGTCGATGCCCCACCTCCACCTCATCTCTCTGGCTCCCGTCGGCGTCCAACTCACACCTTCTCCCCCATCTCCAGCCGCCTCCCAACCTCCACCTTGTCCACCATCTTCGGCCACCCCGCCCCACCTCCTCACCGGCCCCCTGGCGCCGCCACCCTGCCACACATCCTCCTCGGCTCCGGCCCCCCCCCCCTCCTCCCGGGTCAAGGCGTCGCCCGCCCCACCTCCTCCCAGCTCCCAAGACCGCCCGCCCGACCTCTTCCCGGGTCGCGCGCCGACCCGCCCGCCTCCTCCTCCGCCGCCCGCCAGCCCGCCCATCACTGGAGCCGCCGCCCGCCATACCCAAGACGGCGACCTCCTCCCTCCCCTCGTGCTCCGGCCAACTTCCTCCTTGTGCACCGACCTCCTCCCAACAACGCGCTCCGGCCGCCTCCCTCCTCGCGCTCCGGCCACCTCCCTTTCCCGCATCCAGTCTCCTTCCTCCCCGCCTCCGGTCTCCTACCTCCCCCCCTCCGGTCACCTTCCTCCCTGCGCTCCGGCCGACTTCCTCCTCGAGATTCGTCCACCTTCACCCCCCCAAGATCCCAGCGCCGCACCACCGGCGCCCAACCCCTCCGTCTGTGAGCTAGGGGACTGGGATGCCCTCCTTGCCGTGGTGTCCCTGCTGGTCGTCAGTGGCGGAAGCGAGGTGGCGGGAGTGCCCTCCTTGCCGTGGTGTCCCTGTGAGCCGACATCTTGAACAGCACACCCCTCTGCCACGCTTCCTGCTATGGGGAAATCTGAGTGGGAGTGCTCGATTTCCTCCACCTCCTTGCCGGCAACCAGGAGTAGCCATGCGACCTTCCATCTCCAGTACCATTCCTCCTCCGTCAAGGTAATGTCCCCCCTCCAGCAGATGGACCGAGCTCTGGGCCACCCATGTCAACCATCTCCTTCCTTGCTATGTGTGTGAGGATTGGTGAAGATGACCTGTTTGATTCATTTTTGGTGCTGCAAAACATGCTTCGATGCTTTTATTTGTGGAAATAATTATCAACTGTATTTCATACATGTAGCTCGCAAACATATACTCAGTACAACAAAGTTTGATTTGGGGGACTGAACGAGTGCAACATCTATTTTTTCGTCAGTTCATAAAAAATAAATGTTTGATTTGGGGGACTGAACGAGTGCAATTCGTCGAGGCATTTTGATGTTCTTGCCACTTAATATACATGGTTGGCAAGATGACTAGTATTTATGTTCTCAGTATATGAGAGAGTGGGATGTTCGTATGACTGTGGCTGGTTGGAGTGTATGGTCTTGTGAAGATCATGAATGTTATTTGCTTACGACACAATGTATATATATACTGCTAGAAGTTCTAGTACCTATAGTACTACAATTCGCTAATAAAAAATGTATCAGTTCATTATGTGTAGCACATGTTTAACACATATAATTACAAAATAGTTACTTCAACTATATAAGAGTTCAGCTTTTACTTGATTTTCAGTTCAAATTTTGCGTTATTTTCAGTACATCAACTTTAATGTGCAAAACATCGAGGAAAGTCCTGAAAAATTATATGTGCACTCTATGTATTTTCTTATGTTTACAAGAATTCTGTTGACATGTATTCTGTTTTTTTGGGGGCGCCAACAAGCCTGCCAATAGCGATGTCACTCCCAGAGTTCCAGTGGCTGTAGCAGCCAAGAAGGAACTGCCTATTGCCGACGGGGCTCAAGCGGTGTCACTTTCAGTGGCTATAGCAGCCAAAAAAACCAAAAAACCCTCTATATTCTGATGGCAAATCCGTAAGCATCTCACTAATGAAAGAGCTTATCAACATGACGTGTATGTGTGCGTTTTAAAAATGTGAGGCTAAGGTCAATCATTAACCCAAAATGTTTCTCTGTCACTAATCACCTGAAATTTATGTACAATTTTTCAGTTTTTATTGATTGATTGACGGCTTTGTTCTTGACAATCCTTTATGAATCTACTCTGCTTATGTGGATAGGCGAAAAAGATTGTTTTTTAGTATTTCTTGCTTCAGCAGATTGAGAGAAAAAGAGAAATGTTAGTTCATGCTTCAGTACATTATCGTTCTTGCTCCAGTACATTATTTTTCTTTATTACTCTTTTCAGTATTTCTTGCTTCAGTACATTATTTTTCTCTTACCACATTTCTTTGTTCTTTTCATTCTGAAAAGGCTACCTTAGCGGCACAACTATGTTTTTTTTTCTTTTCAGCTCTCAAACTGCAGCCTAATTTTGTTGTCAGTTCTTTATTTTTGATGGAACTAACTGAAGGAAATATGCCCTAGAGGCAATAATAAAGTTATTATATATTTCCTTATTTCATGATAAATGTTTATCATTCATGCTAGAATTGTATTAACCGGAAACATGATACATGTGTGAATGCATAGACAAACAGAGTGTCACTAGTATGCCTCTACTTGACTAGCTTGTTAATCAAAGATGGTTATGTTTCCTAACCATGAACAAAGAGTTGTTATTTGATTAACAAGATCACATCATTAGTAGAATGATCTGATTGACATGACCCATTCCATTAGCTTAGCACACGATCGCTTAGTATGTTGCTACCGCTTTTATCCATGACATATACATGTTCCTGTAACTATGAGATTATGCAACTCCGCTTTCGGAGGAAAATTTTGGTGCTACCAAACGTCACAACGAATCGGGTGATTATAAAGGAGTACTACAGTGTCTCCAAAGGCGATGTTGGGTTGGCGATTTCAAGATTAGGTTTTGTCACTCCGATTGTCTGAGGGGTATCTCTGGCCCTCTCGGTAATACACATCACTTGAAGCCTTGCAAGCATTACAACTAATGAGTTAGCTGTGAGATGATGTATTACGGAACGAGTAAAGAGACTTGCCGGTAACGAGATTGAACTAGGTATTGATACCGACGATCGAATCTCGCAAGTAACATACCGATGACAAAGGAACAACGATGTTGTTATGCGGTCTGACCGACAAAGATCTTCGTAGAATATGTAGGAACCAATATGGGCATCCAGGTCCCGCTATTGGTTATTGACCAAGAATAGTTCTAGGTCATGTCTACATTGTTCTCGAACCGTAGGGTCCGCACGCTTAAGGTTTCGATGACAGTTATTATGAGTTTATGTATTTTGATGTACCGAAGAAGTTCGGAGTCCCGGATGTGATCACGGACATGACGAGGAGTCTCGAAATGGTCGAGACATAAAGATTGATATATTGGAAGCCTATGTTTGGAGTTCGGAAGTGTTCCGGGTGAAATCTGGATTTTACCGGGTTACCGGGAGGGTTACCGGAACCCCCCGGGAGCTATATGGGCCATAGTGGGCCTTAGTGGAAAAGAGAAGGGGCTGCCCTAGATGGGCTGCGCGCCCCCCTTCCCTAGTCCTATTAGGACTAGGAGAGGTGGCCGCCCCTCCTCTCCTCTTTTCCCCTCCGAGGAATCCTAATTGGAATAGGATTGGAGGGAGTCCTACTCCCTAAGGAGTAGGACTCCTCCTGCGCCTCCCTCTCTGGCCGGCGCGCCTCCCCTTGGCTCCTTTATATACCGAGGTAGAGGCACCCTAGAACACACAAGTTTGATCTTTAGATCGCCTTAGCCGTGTCGGTGCCCCCTCCACCATATTCCACCTCGGTCATACCGTCACGAAGCTTAGGCGAAGCCTGCGCCGGTGAAACATCAAGATCGCCACCACGCCGTCGGCTTGTGAAACTCTCCCTCGACACTCGGCTGGATCGAGTACGAGGGACGCCATCGAGCTGTACGTGTGTCAAGAACTCGGGCGCCGGAGTAACGGCGCCGGATCGGTCGGATCGCGAGGAGAACGTCATGAATACTTCCTCTACGCTGATCGCTTCGCCGGGTCTCACGAGGGCACGAGACAACACTCTCCCTCTCGTTGCTATGCATCACCATGATCTTGCGTGTGCGTAGGAAAATTTTTGAAATTACTACGCTCCCCAACAAAGGGTATCGAGCCAGGTTTTTATGGTTTGATGTTTTGCACGAGTAGAACACAAGTGAGTTGTGGGCGATACGAGTCATACTTCCTACCAAAGATGTCATACTTTGGTTCAGCGGTATTGTGAGATGAAGCGCCTGACCGACATTACGCGTGCGCTTACGCGAGACTGGTTTCACCGCTGCGAGCACTCGTTGCTTAAAGGTGACTGGTGGGTGCTGCTCTCTCACTTTAGTTGAATCGAGTGTGGCTACGCCCGGTCCTTGAGAAGGTTAAAACGGAGTCTATTTGACGAAGTATCGCTTGTGGTTTTGATGCGTAGGTGAGACTGGTTCTTACTTAAGCCCGTAGCAGCCACGTAAAATTTGCAACAACAAAGTAGAGGACGCCTAACTTGTTTTTGCAGGCATGTTGTGATGTGATATGGTCAAGACGTGATGCTATATTTTATTGTATGAGATGATCATGTTTTGTAACCGGTTATCGGCAATCGGCAGGAGCCATATGGTTGTCGCTTATTGTATGCAATGCAATCGCTTCAGTAATGCTTTACTTTATCACTAAGCGGTAGCGATAGTCGAGAAGCATAAGTTTGGCGAGACGACAACGATGCTACGATGGAGATCAAGGTGTCGCGCCGGTGACGATGGTGATCATGGTGGTGCTACAAGATGGAGATCATGAAGCACAAGATGATGATGACCATATCATATCACTTATATTGATTTGCATGTGATGTTTATCCTTTTATGCATCTTATCTTGCTTTGATTGACGGTAGCATTATAAGATGATCTCTCACTAAATTATCAAGAAGTGTTCTCCCGAGTATGCACCGCTGCCAAAGTTCGTCGTGCCCGCACACCACGTGATGATCGGGTGTGATAAGCTCTACGTCCATCTACAACGGTGCAAGCCAGTTTTGCACACGCAGAATACTCGAGTTATACTTGACGAGCCTAGCATATGCAGATATGGCCTCGAACACGGAGACCGAAAGGTCGAGCGTGAATCATATAGCGATATGATCAACATAAGATGTTCACCATTGAAAACTACTCCATTTCACGTGATGATCGGTTATGGTTTAGTTGATTTGGATCACGTGATCACTTAGATGACTAGAGAGATGTCTATCTAAGTGGGAGTTCTTAAGTAATATGATTAATTGAACTTAAATTTATCATGAACTTAGTCCCGTAGTATTTTGCAAATTATGTTGTAAGATCAATAGCTTGCGTTGTTGCTTTCATATGTTTATTTTGATATGTTCCTAGAGAAAATTGTGTTGAAAAATGTTAGTAGCAATGATGCGGATTTGATCCGTGATCCGAGGTTTATCCTCATTGTCGCACGTAAGAATTATGTCCTTGATGCACCGCTAGGTGACAGACCTATTGCAGAGCGTATGCGACGTTATGAACGCTTGGCTAGCTCAATATGATGACTACTTGATAGTTTAAGTGCACCATGCTTAACGGCTTAGAATCGGGACTTCAAAGATGTTTTGAACGTCATGGACCATATGAGATGTTCCAAGAGTTGAAGTTAATATTTCAAGCAAATACCGAGTTGAGAGATATGAAGTCTCCAACAAGTTCTATAGCTAAAAGATGGAGGAGAATCGCTCAACTAGTGAGCATGTGCTCGATTGTCTCGGGTACTACAATCGCTTGAATCAAGTGGGAGTTAATCTTCCGATAAGATAGTGATTGATGAATTCTCTAGTCACCATCACCAAGTTAGTAGAACTTCGTGATGAACTATAGTATGCAAGGGATGATGAAAATGATTCCCGAGTATTTTCATGATGATGAAATCGATGAAGGTAGAAATCAAGAAAGAACATCAAGTGTTGATGGATAACAAGACCACTAGTTTCAAGAAAAGGGCGAAGGGATAGAAGGGAACTTCAAGAAGAACGGCAAGCAAGTTGCTGCTCAAGTGAAGAAGCCCAAGTCTGGACCTAAGCCTGAGACTAAGTGCTTCTACCGCAAAGGGACTGGTCACCGAAGCGTAACTACCCCAAGCATTTGGCGGATAAGAAGGATGGCATAGTGAACAAAGGTATATTTGATATACATGTTATTGATGTGTACTTTACTAGTGTTTATAGCAACCCCTCGGTATTTGGTACTGGTTCAGTTGCTAAGAGTAGTAACTCGAAACAGGAGTTGCATAATAAATAGAAACTAGTTAAGGGTGAAGTGACGATGTGTGTTGAAAGTAGTTTCAAGATTGATATGATCATCATCGCACACTCTCCATACTTTCGGGATTAGTGTTGAACCTAAATAAATGTTATTTGGTGTTTGCGTTGAGCATGAATATGATTTGATCATGTTTATTGCAATACGGTTATTCATTTAAGTAAGAGAATAAACTGTTATTCTGCTTACATGAATAAAACCTTATATGGTTACACACCCAATGAAAAAGGTTCATTGGATCTCGATCGCAGTGATACACATATTCATAATATTGAAACCAAAAGATGAAGTTAATAATGATAGTGCAACTTATTTGTGGCACCGCCGCTTAGGTCATATTGGTGTAAAGCGCATGAAGAAACTCCATGCTGATGGGATTTTGGAATCACTTGATTATGAATCACTTGATGCTTGCGAACCATGCCTCATGGGCAAGATGACTAAAACACCGTTCTCCGGTACTATGGAAAGAGCAACAGATTTGTTGGAAATCATACATACAGATGTATGTGGTCCGATGAATGTTGAGGCTCGTGGCGGATATCGTTATTTTCTGACCTTCACAAGATGATTTGAGTAGATATGGGTATATCTACTTGATGAAACATAAGTCTGAAATAGTTGAAAGGATTCAAAAATTTTCAGAGTGAAGTGGAAAAATCATCGTGACAAGAAAATAAGGTTTCTACGATTTGATCGCAGAGACGAATATTTGAGTTACGAGTTTGGTCTACATTTGAAACAATGCGGAATAGTTTCGCAACTTACGCCACCCGGAACACCACAGCGTAATGGTGTGTCCGAACGTCGTAATCGTACTTTACTAGATATGGTGCGATCTATGATGTCTCTTACAGATTTACCGCTATCGTTTTGGGGTTATGCTCTAGAGACGGCCGCATTCACACTGAATAGAACACCGTCGAAATCCGTTGAGACGACACCTTATGAACTATGGTTTGGCAAGAAACCAAAGTTGTCGTTTCTTAAAGTTTGGGGATGCGATGCTTATGTGAAAAAGCTTCAACCTGATAAGCTCGAACCCAAATCGGAGAAATGTGTCTTCATAGGATACCCAAAGGAGACAGTTGGGTACACCTTCTATCACAGATCCGAAGGCAAGACATTCGTTGCTAAGAATGGATCCTTTCTAGAGAAGGAGTTTCTCTCGAAAGAAGTGAGTGGGAGGAAAGTGGAACTTGATGAGGTAATAGTACCTTCTCCCTTACTTGAAAGTAGTTCGTCGCAGAAACCGGTTTCTGAGACACCTACACCAAGTAGTGAGGAAGTTGATGATGTTGATCATGAAACTTGAGATCAAGTTACTACGCAGAACCTCGTAGATCAACTAGAGTAAGATCCGCACTGAGTGGTACGGTAATCCTATTCTCGAAATCATGCTACTTGGATCATGATGAACCTACGAACTATGAAGAAGCGATGGTGAGCCCAGATTCATAAAATGGCTTGAGGCCATGAAATCTGAGATGGGATCCATGTATGAAAACAAAGTATGGACTTTGGTTGACTTGCCCGAGGGTAGGCAAGCAATAGAAAACAAGTGGATCTTCAAGAAGAAGACCGACGCGATAGTAGTGTTACTATCTACAAAGCTAGACTTGTCGAAAAAGGTTTTGACAAAGTTCAAGATGTTGAATACAATGAGATTTTCTCACCAGACGATGCTTAAAAGTCTGTCCGAATCATGTTAGCAATTGCCACAATTTATGAAATTTGGCAAATGGATGTAAAACTGCATTCTGAATGGGTTTCAGGAGGAAGAGTTGTATATGATGCAACCGAAGGTTTTATCGATCCAAAGGGAGCTAACAAAGTATGCAAGCTCCAAATGATCCATCTATGGACTGGTGCAAGCATCTCGGAGTTGGAATAAACGCTTTGATAGTGTGATCAAAGCATTTGGGTTTATACAGACTTTTGGAAAAGCCTGTATTTACAAGAAAGTGAGTGGGAGCACTACAGCATTTCTGATAAGTATATGTGAATGACATATTGTAGATCGGAAATAATGTAGAATTATTCTGCAAAGCATAAAGGAGTGTTTGAAAGGAGTTTTTCAAAGAAAGACCTCGGTGAAGCTGCTTACATATTGAGCGTCAAAATCTATAGAGATAGATCAAGATGCTTGATAAGTTTTTTCAATGAGTACATACCTTGACAAGATTTTGAAGTAGTTCAAAATGGAACAGTCAAAGAAAGAGTTCTTGCCTGTGTTACAAGGTGTGAAATTGAGTAAGACTCAAAACCCGACCACGGCAGAAGATAGAAAGAAAATGAAAGTCATTCCCTATGCCTTGGCCATAGGTTCCATAAAGTATGCCATGCTGTGTACCAGGTCTATTGTATACCCTGCACTGATTTTGGCAAGGGAGTACAATAGTGATCTAGGAGTAGATCACTGGACAGCGGTCAAAATTATCCTTAGTAGAATAAGGATATGTTTCTCGATTATGGAAGTGACAAAAGGTTCGTCGTAAAGGGTTACGCCGATGCAAGTTTTGACACCGATCCGATGACTCTAAGTCTCGATCTAGATACATATTGAAAGTGGGAGCAATTAGCTAGAGTAGCTTCATGCAGAGCATTGTAGACATAGAAAAATTGCAAAATACATAACGGATCTGAATGTGAAAGACCCGTTGACTAAGACTCTCTCACAAGCAAAACATGATCACACCTTAGTACTCTTTGGGTGTTACTCACATAGCAATGTGAACTAGATTACTGAATCTAGTAAACCCTTTGGGTGTTGGTCACATGGCGATGTGAACTATGGGTGTTAATCACATGATGATGTGAACTATCGATGTTAATCACATGGTGATGTGATCTAGATTATTGACTCTAGTGCAAGTGGGAGACTGAAGGAAATATGCCCTAGAGGCAATAATAAAGTTATTATATATTTCCTTATTTCATGATAAATGTTTATCATTCATGCTAGAATTGTATTAACCGGAAACATGATACATGTGTGAATGCATAGACAAACAGAGTGTCACTAGTATGCCTCTACTTGACTAGCTTGTTAATCAAAGATGGTTATGTTTCCTAACCATGAACAAAGAGTTGTTATTTGATTAACAAGATCACATCATTAGTAGAATGATCGATTGACATGACCCATTCCATTAGCTTAGCACACGATCGCTTAGTATGTTGCTACCGCTTTTATCCATGACATATACATGTTCCTGTAACTATGAGATTATGCAACTCCGCTTACGGAGGAACACTTTGGTGCTACCAAACGTCCACAACGAATCGGGTGATTATAAAGGAGTACTACAGGTGTCTCCAAAGGCGATGTTGGGTTGGCGTATTTGAGATTAGGTTTTGTCACTCCGATTGTCGGAGGGTATCTCTGGCCCTCTCGGTAATACACATCACTGAAGCCTTGCAAGCATTACAACTAATGAGTTAGCTGTGAGATGATGTATTACGGAACGAGTAAAGAGACTTGCCGTGTAACGAGATTGAACTAGGTATTGGATACCGACGATCGAATCTCGCAAGTAACATACCGATGACAAAGGAACAACGATGTTGTTATGCGGTCTGACCGACAAAGATCTTCGTAGAATATGTAGGAACCAATATGGGCATCCAGGTCCCGCTGTTGGTTATTGACCAAGAATAGTTCTAGGTCATGTCTACATTGTTCTCGAACCGTAGGGTCCGCACGCTTAAGGTTTCGATGACAGTTATTATGAGTTTATGTATTTTGATGTACCGAAGAAGTTCGGAGTCCCGGATGTGATCACGGACATGACGAGGAGTCTCGAAATGGTCGAGACATAAAGATTGATATATTGGAAGCCTATGTTTGCAGTTCGGAAGTGTTCCGGGTGAAATCGGGATTTTACCGGGTTACCGGGAGGGTTATCGGAACCCCCCGGGAGCTATATGGGCCATAGTGGGCCTTAGTGGAAAAGAGAAGGGGCTGCCCTAGATGGGCTGCGCGCCTCCCCTTCCCTAGTCCTATTAGGACTAGGAGAGGTGGCCGCCCCTCCTCCTCTTTTCCCTCCGAGGAATCCTAATTGGAATAGGATTGGAGGAGTCCTACTCCCAAGGAGTAGGACTCCTCCTGCGCCTCCCTCTCTGGCCGCCCCTCCCCTTGGCTCCTTTATATACCGAGGTAGAGGCACCCTAGAACACACAAGTTTGATCTTTAGATCGTTCCTTAGCCGTGCGGTGCCCCCTCCACCATATTCCACCTCGGTCATACTGTCATGAAGCTTAGGCGAAGCCTCGCAGATGAAACATCAAGATCGCCACCACGCCGTCGTCGACGAAACTCTCCTCGACACTCGGCTGGATCGAGTACGAGGGCGCCATCGAGCTGTCGTGTGTCAAGAACTCGGGCGCCGGAGTAACGGCGCGGGATCGGTCGGATCGCGAGGAGAACGTCGACTACTTCCTCTACGCTGTGATCGCTTCCGCTTGGGTCTACACGAGGGTACGTAGACAACACTCTCCCCTCTCGTTGCTATGCATCACCATGATCTTGCGTGTGCGTAGGAAATTTTTTGAAATTACTACGTTCCCCAACACTAACATGGTTAGCCCTATCTAGTTTTTCTGTATGTGCTACGCCTAGTTATAACTACCATCTTTTAATAGTTGTCCTAGTTTTGTTGCTCACCAGCTGACCTTCGTGGCACTGTCAGTCCACAGGAGTAGGGGCAGGTGCCCATCAACAAAAAGGAACAAACGGTATATGCTTGGAAACTTAAAATTCTGTACACATTTGGGAAACAGATGTTATAGCTTCTTTCAAAGTTCAAATTAGATGGTACAGGAAGTACATGTATTCATGTGGGTGCTTGAAAGTTCTGTATAGGAATAGGCCGATGATTTTTGTGCTATGGATAATATGATTTATGTACATGTATTATATGTGTGGAAACAATTTCTGTGAGTTGATGAAGGGAAAAATGGTTTGAATTAAAAATATTGATCAGTACGAGTTAAAAACGGTGGTCCGTTCGGAATAAAAACTTAAAATATGTCGTGGTTTGTGGGGAGGTTCTGCTCACCGCCGGGTGGCACCATCTCTAGCAGTTCGACATGGACGTGTCCCTCAGTACTACGATGTCGAGGCAGATAGCTGCCCTCTTTGTGACCTGCTGCTATTCCTCATCTTGTACTGGCGGACTGATGATGCGGGAGTCGCCCTCTTCGCTACAACCCCACGTGGATCTCTTTCTTTCTTCTCTCTCAAATTCGTTGAAAAACTTGGTTCTTGTTCTTGTTAAAAAACACGCCGAGACACGCGACAGCCACCCCAGTTCGGGCGTAGTAAGTACCTCAGTACGAGTTAAAAATGGTGGTCCATTCAGAATAAAAGAAATGACAAAAATTCAAATTGTAAAGTTGAAGCAAAAAAAGAAACCCCATGAAAATCCTACTTAGTAAGTACCTCATTACAAGTCGTAAAATGAGAGAAGTTCAGAACATCGTTGTCAAAAAAATGTTAAGTTAAAAAAACACATTTTCTTTTTGAATAAAAAATCATTCAGTTCGATGATACAAACCATACAAGTACAGGGGCGACGATACAGTAAACCGTTGAAAACTTACGAGAAAAATATTACCCAAAAAACAGAGCAAAGTCTAGTTAGTGAAAACACGCTTAGTACAAACCCATGCAAGCATCTGTACAAGTACCCTTCTTTGGAACCATTCGAAGTTAATCTACAAAAAATAGCTCAGTACAAACATACACATATATCAGTACGACTACTCTGTTTTTCAGACGAGAAAACAGCAGGATCCGTCATGCCGTATTTTAAATTACTCTTAAACGGTTGCGAAGTAGAGAAAACGTTCAACATGACAAAGTTTGTATTTTTGATAGCTATCCAACGGTATATTATTTGCCATATTTCGACAAACTTTTTTAAAAAATCACGTTCAAAATCAAATTTGACCGTATTCAAATTCGTTTTTAAACCGTAAGGAATTAGAAAACAATTTCTATACAAAAAAGTTGCGCATTTTCCATAGCTTTGCAACGACATATCATTTGCGTCAATCCGACAAACCGTTTGCAAAAAATCGCGAAAATACGTTTCGCCCAGAATTTCACCGTTTTTCAAATTACTTTTAAATCATATAGAATTAGAAAAAACAATACATATATGGAAGATGCGTATTTTCACCAGCTTTTCAACGCCATCTTATTTGCTCAATTCCGACAAACGGTTTAAAAATTGAGTCCAAAATACGATTCACATTTTCGGTTTTGAAAAAAATGGTTTTTTCAAAACTGCTCTTAAACCATAATGATTTTGAAAAAACGTTCAATATACTTGAAATATGGTTGTCAAGAGCTTTCCAACGATATATTACATGCCCCGTTCTGACGAAAAAATTATAAAAAGTTTTTGAACTAAAGAAGACGATCTGTTAAACACAACTGAAAGCATTAGTTCAACGGCTTCAAAAACATCAGTACAACCAGCTGAAACCGTCAGTTCAAAAAGGGTAACAGAATAATATTCTGTTATGCATAACAGAATAGCCCAGATGTATATATATATATGGAGGCTCAGCGTTCCTTTGCTAGGGTTTGCTATATTCACAGTCTCTCACCCTCTTCACCAGATCTAAACAAGACTGCGTTGGCCTCTTGTCTCTCTCTCCTCCCTCACAGCTGGTGAAGGAGGCGTCCGGATCCCGTCGCACCGGGAAAGGGAGGAGGTGCAACGTTCACTCTATTGTCTTCAGCAAGGGAGGCAATCCACTGCCGGCTTCGCATTTCTCTTTCATCCAGCGCCTGTTCGGGAGGGCCGTCGACCCCTTATTCCTCGTTGTCGTATGTAGTGTGGGCAGATCCGGCCTCCCGCCGCACACCTTGCCACATCCCGGCGACCCTAAGGTATAAGTTTCTTTGAAACCGTCATTGCTCTAGCTGCATGCGGATCTTTTTCGATTTTGTAGTCGAATCTAGGTCTTAGTTCAAAGAGGAAAGAAGGGTGTGGTGGGGTGGAGCATGAATCTAGGACGTGGTTCAATGAGGAAAGGAGGGAGGGAAAGTAATACAGAATGGCTATCCAGCCGCTTTGTTGGTCGAAAAGGGAAAAGGGGGGTAACCCAGTACACACATCTGTAATGAACCAATCTCTTTGTTGAAAAGGGAAAGAAACTGGGGGTCGGGTAGTTTGTGCAGGACTATATTTGCTGCCTATAGGAAAAAGGTTCAAAGAGAACAAATATGGGACCAACGTAGATATGCTGCTTGGCTACATACTCTGCATCACCCATTTATATGTGTGGACGCACATGGTGCTGGCATGTCCCATACAACTATTTTGCTGTTGTTAATCTAAGAATGCCGCCAGAAAATTGAAGCAGTGCCACTGTTAAAAGTAAATTACATTTTTCAAGGAATGTTGTTTTAAGAGAATCTCTCTATTAATATGAATCAATGCAACCGTTTTAGAAATGCTACTATCCTACTTTGTTTTCCATCAAGATAAGTTAGATGCTTCTTTTTGTCGCTGTTTGTTTCATCCTCCTTTATCAGCAAGTAATTGTTTCCTTTTTTGCCTCTGTTAAAACAGGGTATCTATTCAACTTGTTGCTATTGCGACATTTTGCTTCGCTACGCGAAACACTTATGTTTTAAGAGTGTTTTGTGCAGTTCAACTTGAATGTCACACCGGCGACTTTGCTTAATTTTGGTGGAACTGCACAAAAGGAGATCGAGGTTTGTTTCTAGTCTTCCTCATGAGTCGTTTCAAATCTTGATCTCATCCACCTGATGGTGCAGTGTGCTTTGAGATGTTATGCTACTTGTTTTGGTACTGTTTTGGAAAAATGTTGAATTGAAGCTATTAAATTGCTGTCTTTTACCATTAAGTGAGCAAAAATTGTTCCAACCTAGACATGATGCTTGTTGCTTTCTTACACAAAACTCTGCATCACCCCCTTTATAAGTAGATGGAAGCACATTGTGTTGTTCCGCCCACTCTCCACTGGAACTGTTTATGCTTTTGGTTAATCTAATGCCGCTGGTAAAATAAAGCAATGTCACTCCCAGAATTGACTACTGAATCTTAGTTCAAAACTACAACACTTCTTAGGGATTGGCGGAATTACCATTTTTGTGGCCACATGTTTCATCCTCCTTTATTTGCCAGTAATTGATTCCTTTTTTGCCTCCGTTAAAACAGGGATATCTATTCTACTTGTTGCTATTGCGACATTTTGCTTCGCTACGCGAAACACTTATGTTTTAAGAGTGTTTTGTGCAGTTCAACTTGAATGTCACACCGGCAACTTTGCTTAATTTTGGTGGAACTTCATAAAAGGAGATCGATATTTCATATATGTGTTGGGATTTCTTTCAAGTCCTCCTCACGAGCTGTTTCAAATCTTTGTCAAGAAAGGTTAGTACCGACTTTCATCCACATGATATTGCAGTGTGCTTTGAGATGTTGTGCTACTTGTATTGGTACCGTTTTAGATAAATGTTGAATTGAAGCTATTGAACTGTTGTCTTTTACCATTAAGTGAGCAAAAATTGTTCCAACCCAGACATGATGCTTGTTTCTTTGTTACAACAAAACTCTGCATCACCCCTTTCTAAGTAGATGGAGGCACATGCTGTTGTTGCGCCCACTCTCCCTTGGAACTGTTTATGCTTTTTGTTAATCTAATGCCGCTGGTAAAATTAAGCAATGCCACTCTCAGAATTAATTAACTACTGAATCTTAGTTCAAAACTGCAACACTCTTTAGGGATTGGCGGGATTACCATTTTTGTGGCCGCATGTTTCATCCTCCTTTATTGGCTAGTAATTGATTCCTTTTTTGCCTCTGTTAAAACAAATCAATCGCATTGTTTTAGGAATGGTACTATCCTGCTTTGTAGTTGTTTTTACATGTTTAACCAAGGTATTGTTAAGATAATGTCTCTATGAAAATGAATCAGTCGCATTGTTTTAGGAATGATACTTTTCTGCTTTGTCGTTCTTTATACATGTTGAAACAAGGCATTGTTAAGATAATGTCTTAGTAAATATGAATGAATCACATTGATGAAGAATTGCTACTCTCCTGCTTTGTTTCCCACTAAGATAAGGTTGATTAGTAGATGTTTTTTTTCTGGGAGTACAAGTCATCAACCGTTTTTTCTCAGTAATTGTTTCCCTTATACCTATTGTTGCTTACAGGGATATCAAAATTAAAGCTCGGTTTTATTCCGACTTTGATTTTAGTTGAACTGCACAAAAGGAGCCAATGTGTCCAAGGCAAACGGCTGCATTACTGGGTCCAGTTGGTCGTACCACTTTGCAGAAAGAAGCAGTCACTGTTGGCGCTACATTACAGAAGGAATGATCGAGAAGCTTTACAGAGTATTAGTAGACACCGCTGACATGACTAGTCTACAGAGAGCATAGGCAACTCTACAACACGTGGAGTGCACTGGGTAAAAAGTGCCCAAACAAGTACAAGAAGCCATGACAGGACTCCAAGTCTGTCAATGTCATTCTAAGCAATAATGATGGGGCATTTGGGTATGGTAATATATTTACTGTACTTTTAGGTTCTTAGTCCACCGATTTGTGGGTTGACACTGGGGCCAATATTCATGTGTGTGCTGATTTGTCTTTGTTTTTTGTAGCATATAAATATGAAATCCACAAGGATGCTCAGCTTGATTTTAGTGGAACTGCACAAAATGTTGAGATGGTTTGTGTCCTCCACAATACTTCATCATGCACAATACATCAAATGGTTCTCTAATCATTTGGCGTCACCTTGAGCCATCGGACTATCAGCTGACAAACTGATGAAAAACCCTGCCCGTTCCACGATCATAGGCATTACATATTTTAAATGGGAAAATCTTGTCAAAGTTTAATCATTGATGTTAGCAAAAAGACATTATTTTAATATATTGGAATTGGAAAACCTTGTCAAATTTTTCTCATTGATGTTAGCCAAAAGACATGCATTTGATATTTTTGAGTGGGACGCCCTTTGCTGTGAGCAGCGTCGACCATTTTTTTCCTATTCCTGTGTTCAGTTTAGAAGTAAATAGTTACTCTGTTGAGATGCATAGTCACATGACTGTTGACTTATGTAAGGCATTTTAAGAGTTTGTTCTGAATCTTGTCTATGGCAGTGGTGATGGAGGTGCACTCGGATTACCGTGATGGCGGTGAATATCTGGTATATGGTAGTGGTGATGCCAATGGTGGTATATGGCAGCGGTAATGACGATGGTGGTATATGGCAGCGGTGACGATGATGGTGGTATATGGTAGTGGTGATGACGGTGATGTGGCGATGGCGTGACAACTTGTGAACAGAACTCGAAACTCTAAAGGACTAGACACTAAGACCAGCAACTAGACACGACGATGCAACCGCAAACTCAACAATGCAAAACACTAAAAAGATTATGCAAAGACTCACATTGGTTCAGATATGATGAACTAACCCTTAAATTTTTTTGGCTTTTTGGTGGACTGTAGGTATAAAGAACAGACTCGATCTAAACTATGAAAAACTATAAAATCTCAGCGAGCAACCTGAAAATCTGATACCACTTGATAGAGGCAAAGGTGTCCCGTCTTTCGATGAGATGGTGATTATCGTTTTGGAGGAGTACACTTTGACGATCCGACTATGTACGTGCGAGGACGTCGTGCCTTAGCAATCGCTAAACCAATTCCGAGAGGTTATTGACCACGCCGGAGCACGATCAACCTGACCATGAGGGTCTATTTCCTGCGAGCAAACGAAGAACAGGCAAGAAACTAAGATTGCAATCTGGATATTGCGAATATAAGATGAAAGCTTTATTGATCAAGATGGGGTTCTGTGACATCTTGGTCTGGTTGTTGAACACAAATGAAGTACGCAAAGTTGCAGCTATGGCGAACTTTTAATCTAAACAAAACCCCGAAGTCTAAATGGTGCCCCCCTGGAGACTAAGGCATAGCCTAGTGTTGGGAAGGGGCTGATGCCTTCCCACCCACCCAGGTCCAAGGCATGGTACTTGCAATTTTGGTTTGTTGCACCAATTATACTGTAGGGGGGTTCCCTTACAGTCTTTCTGTCAAAAAAAGTTCGTGGCCCTTGGTGGAGGGGTCCGAAACCAACCCTATCTCTTATTTCCCCACACACACGGACTCTAAAAATAGCCTATACCTATGTATTTTGAAATGACATGGGCATGGCCCAATAAAAAGGTGACGCAGCACCTAGAATAGCCTCTGAACGAAATTCATGAAGTGGCATCTTGTATATTTCGTCCAAGGCTTCATGCACTCATTATGGTGGCTTCAAACTCCTGAAATCAGCACTTGTAACTACGTTCTTTGTTCCCCTTGCGCATGCCATCATCTCCATGCTTGTTCTTACTCCAATGTTTATCCTTCTCCAAGCTAGGCCCTCATTTGTAAGCAAAACAAATGTGTCCAATTTAGGCAGCATCATATTCTCATGAAGATTATAATCATTAGCAAGAAACGAAAGTACCTGGTAGTTTAATTGGCATGCGCGAGCTCTAGTAATTGTTCCAATATGTATAGCAGCAGGGGCTGTAGGTGTAACAATGGTATTGATGTCCTCATCATGATCGAAATTGCTACAATTGTGGAAGACCCGGACACTAGTCCAATGAGTGTACGGCTCCCTACAAAAGAAAAGAAGACTCACCTAAAAGGAGAAGTAGAAGAGATGAATCACCTCCAAGAGAGAGAAGGAGTAGAGATGATTTTTATGAAAAAAGACCCTCTTGCAGAAGCAAGGATTCAGAAAGGAAGGACAAGTCATCAAGGAGCTTCACAAAACGAAGACATCAGGCTCATGTTGGTGAATGGGTATCCGGTTTTGACTCCGACAAACTCCAAGAGAAGTTATCACTCCGACTCCGAATATACCCAAGATGAAGGTGTTGCCGATCTTGCACTTGTGTCAACCAACTCCTACGACATATTTGACTCACCAAATGAAGGAATTGGAAGATGCTTCATGGCTAAAGGCCCTAACGTATCACACCCCGATTATATTGATTTCAATAGTGATGAAGATGATGAAGGAAATATGCCCTAGAGGCAATAATAAAGTTATTATTTATTTCCTCATATCATGATAAATGTTTATTATTCATGCTAGAATTGTATTAACCGGAAACATAATACATGTGTGAATATATAGACAAACAGAGTGTCACTAGTATGCCTCTACTTGACTAGCTTGTTAATCAAAGATGGTTATGTTTCCTAACCATGAACAAGGAGTTGTTGTTTGATTAACAAGGTCACATCATTAGTTGAATGATCGATTGACATGACCCATTCCGTTAGCTTAGCACCCGATCGCTTAGTATGTTGCTATTGCTTCCTTCATGACTTATACATGTTCCTACCACTATGAGATTATGCAACTCCGTTTACGGAGGAACACTTTGTGTGCTACCAAACGTCCACAACGAATCGGGTGATTATAAAGGTGCTCTCTGGTGTCTCCGAAGGTACTTATTGAGTTGGCGATTTCGAGATTAGGATTTGTCATCCGAATGTCGAGAGGTATCTCTGGCCCTCTCGGTAATACACATCACTTAAGCCTTGCAAGCATTTCAACTAATGAGTTAGTTGTGAGATGATGTATTATGGAACGAGTAAAGAGACTTGCCGGTAATGAGATTGAACTAGGTATTGGATACCGACGATCGAATCTCGGGCAAGTAACATACCAATGACAAAGGGAACAACGTATGTTGTTGTGCGGTTTGACCGATAAAGATCTTCGTAGAATATGTAGGAACCAATATGGGCATCCAGGTCCCGCTATTGGTTATTGACCGGAGATGTGTCTCGGTCATGTCTACATTATCCTCGAACCGTAGGGTCCGCACGCTTAAGGTTTCGATGACAGTTTCATTATGAGTTCATATATTTTGATGTACTAAAGGTTGTTCGGAGTCCCGGATGTGATCATGGACATGACGAGGAGTCTCAAAATGGTAGAGACATAAAGATTGATATATTGGACGGATATATTTGGACACCGGACAGGTTCCGGGTGATATTGGAAATATACCCGAATTCCGGGAGGTTACCGGAACCCCCTGGTATGTATATGGGCCTTATTGGGCCTTAGTGGAAGGGAGGGAGAAGGAGCAAGGGAGGGGGTGCCCCCCCCAAGCCCAATCCGAATTGGGAAGGGGGCCGGCCGCCCCTTTCCTTCTCTCCTCCCCCCTCTTCCTTCCTTCTCCTACTCCGAATAGGAAAGGGGGGGGCCAAACCTACTTGGAGTAGGTTTGCCCCCTAGGGCGCCTCCCCTTGGGCGGCCTCCTCCTCCCTCCCTCCTTTATATACGGGGGTAGGGGGCACCCTAGACACACAAGTTGATCATTGAGATTGTTCCTTAGCCGTGTGCGGTGCCCCCTCCACGATATAACACCTCGGTCATATTGTAGCGGTGCTTAGACGAAGCCCTGCGCCAGTAGAACATCAAGATCATCACCATGCCGTCGTGCTGACGGAACTCCTCCCCGCGCCTCTGCTGGATCGGAGTTTGGGGTGCGTCATCGAGCTGTACGTGTGTCAAGAACTCGGAGGTGTCGGAGTAACGGTGCTTGGATCAGTTGAACCGGGAGGACGTACGACTACTTCCTCTACGTTGTGTCAACGCTTCCGCTTCGGTCTACGAGGGTATGTGGACAACACTCTCCCCTCTCGTTTCTATGCATCACCATGATCTTGCGTGTGCGTAGGAAATTTTTTGAAATTACTACGTTCCCCAAGAGTGGCATCCGAGCCTAGGTTTTTATGGTTTGAGGTTATATGCACGAGTAGAACACAAGTGAGTTGTGGGCGATATAAGTTAGACTGCTTACCAAAGATGTCATACTTTGTTCGGCGGTATTGTTGGATGAAGCGCCCGCACCGACATTACGCGACGCTTCGCGAGACTGGTTTTACCGCCGTGCTTTGCACACGGTGACTAGCGGTGTCGGTTTCTCCAACTTTAGTTGAACCGAGTGTGGCTACGCCCGGTCCTTGCGAAGGTTAAAACAGCATCAACTTGACAAACTATCGTTGTGGTTTTGATGCGTAGGTGAGATTGGTTCTTGCTTAAGCCCGTAGCAGCCACGTAAAACTTGCAACAACAAAGTAGAGGACGCCTAACTTGTTTTTGCAGGCATGTTGTGATGTGATATGGCCAAGACATGATGCTATATTTTATTGTATGAGATGATCATGTTTTGTAACCGGTTATCGGCAATGGCAGAGCCATATGGTTGTCGCTTATTGTATGAAATGCAACGCTACTGTAATTGCTTTACTTTATCACTAAGCGGTAGCGATAGTCGTAGAAGCAATAGATGGCGTAAACGACAACGATGCTACGATGGAGATCAAGGTGTCACGCCGGTGATGATGGTGATCATGATGGTGCTTCAGAGATGGAGATCACAAGCACAAGATGATGGTGGCCATATCATATGACTTATATTGATTGCATGTGATGTTTATCTTTTATGCATCTTATCTTGCTTTGATTGACGGTAGCATTTTAAGATGATCTCTCACTAAAAATTATCAAGAAGTGTTCTCCCTGAGTATGCACCATTGCCAAAGTTCGTCGTGCCCAGACACCACGTGATGATCGGGTGTGATAAGCTCTACGTCCATCTACAACGGGTGCAAGCCAGTTTTGCACACGCAGAATACTCAGGTTAAACTTGACGAGCCTAGCATATGCAGATATGGCATCGCAACACGGAGACCGAAAGGTCGAGCGTGAATCATATAGTAGATATGATCAACATAAGATGTTCACCATTGAAAACTACTCCATCTCACGTGATGATCGGTTATGGTTTAGTTGATTTGGATCACGTGATCACTTAGATGACTAGAGAGATGTATGTCTAAGTGGGAGTTCTTAAGTAATATGATTAAATGAACTAAAATTTATCATGAACTTAGTACCGATAGTATCTTGCTTGTCTATGTTGTTTGTAGATAGATGGCCCGTCTTTGTTGTTCCGTTGAATTTTAATGCGTTCCTTGAGAAAGCTAAGTTGAAAGATGATGGTAGCAACTACGCCGGATCGGGTCCGTAACGAGGATTATCCTCATTGCTGCACGAAAAATTACGCCCCGAAGCACCGTTGGGTGCCAGCCTCTGCTTGATGTAACCGACGGCGTTAAGAACGTCTCGCGAGCAAAGCTGATGACTACTCGATAGTTCAATGTGCCATGCTTTACGGATTAGAACCGGGACTTCAACGACGTTTTGAACGTCATGGAGCATATGAGATGTTCCAGAGTTGAAGTTAATATTCGTAAGAATGCCCGGATTGAGAGATATGAAGTCTCCAATAAGTTCTATAGCTGCAAGATGGAGGAAAATAGTTACGTCGGTGAGCACATACTCAAGATGTCCGGGTATTGTAATCACTTGATTCAACCGGGAGTTACTCTTCCGAATGATAGCGTCATTGATGAATTCTCCAATCACTTCCACCAAGCTACAAGAGCTTCGTGATGAACTATAATATGCAAGGGATGGATAAGACGATTCCCGAGCTCTTCGCAATGCTAAAGGCTGCGGAGGTAGAAATCAAGAAGGAGCATCAAGTGTTGATGGTTAACAAGACCACTAATTTCAAGAAAAAGGGCAAACGGAAGAAGAAGGGGAACTTCAAGAAGAACAGCAAACAAGTTGCTGTTCAAGAGAAGTAGCCCAAGTCTAGACCTAAGCCTGGCCCGAGTGCTTCTACCGCAAGCGGTAGTCATTTGAAGCGGAACTGCCCCAAGTATTTGGCGGATAAGAAAGATGGCAAGGTGAACAAAAGGTATATGTGATATACATGTTATTGATGTGTACCTTACTAGAGCTCGCAGTAGCACCTGGGTATTTGATACTGGTTCTGTTCCTAATATTTGCACCTCGAAACAGGGACTACGGATTAAGCGAACACTGGTATAACGCCCTCGATGCGGCTATATCTCCCACGTGTCGAAGCACGACTTAGAGGCATAACCGCATTGAAAGCAATGTCGCAAGTGAGGTAATCTTCACACAACCCAAGTAATACATAAGGGGAAAACGATACATAGTTGGCTTACAATCGCCACTTCACACAATTACATGAATAAAGCATTACATCATCCAGATAAAATCAAGGTCCGACTACGGAACCAAAATAAAAGAAGAACCCCAAATCGACAAAGGTCCCCAATCGACCCCAAACCGGGCTCCACTCTTGATCTACTAGAACGAAACAACACAAAGGGCAAGACCATCATCGAGCTCCTCCTTGAGCTTGGTTGCGTCACCGCCGGTAACATAGGCACCGCAAACTGGTTTTGAAGTATCCGTGAGCCACGAGGACTCAGCAATCTCACACCCACGAGATCAAGACTATTTAAGCTTATGGGTAAGGTAAAGGCATGAGGTGGAGCTGCAGCAGTTTACTAGCATATACGGAGGCTAACATACGCAAATGAGAGCGAGAAGAGAAGGCAAAGCACGGTCGTCAAAAGTATGATCAAGAAGTGATCCTATAGCAACCTCGTCAAGCATTACTCCAACACAGTGTTCACTTCCGGACTCACGAAAGAGACCATCACGGTAACACACACGGTTGATGTATTTTAATTAAGGTCAACTTCAGGTTTTCTACAACCGACATTAACAAATTCCCATCTGCCACATAACCGCGGCACGGCTCTCGAAAGTTTATACCTGCAGGGTGTCCCAACTTAGCCCATGACAAGCTCTCGCGATCATCGAAGGAATAGACCTTCACCCAAGACACTCCGATCGGACTCGGTATCCGGTACATCAAGACATTTCGACAATGGTAAAACAAGACCAGCAAAGCCGCCCGATCGCCGACAATCCCGATAGGAGCTGCACATATCTCGTTCTCGTGGCAACACCGGATAAGCGAAGCGTCTGAGAACCGACGTAACCCAAGTTGCCAAGGGATGGTCCCAAGACGGTGCTCTAGTTTGGACCAACGCTAGACAAGCAATCGCCCGGGGCTATAAAAGATGACCCTCGAGAGAGCGACTCCCAAGGGAAAAGTAGGTGGTGGTGAGGCAAATGGTAAAAGGCAATGTTGGGCCTTCTGGACAAGTTTTATTCAAAGCGAACTGTCGGGGGTCCCATAAATCACCCGACCGCGTTAGGGACGCAAAATCCGGGAACATAACACGGTATGACGGAAACTAGGGCGGCAAGAGTGGAACAAAACACCGGGCATAAGGCCGAGCCTTCCACCCTTTACCAAGTATATAGATGCATTAATAATATAAGAGATATTGTGATATCCCAACATAAACCCCATCCCACCATGGAGAAATCTTCAACTTCACCTGCAACTAGCAACGCTATAAGAGGGGCTGAGCAAAGCGGTAACATAGCCAAACAACGGTTTGCTAGGAATGGTGTCAAAGGTTAGAGGTTTGACATGGCAATTTGGGAGGCTGACAAGCAAAAGGTAGGCATCGTAGCATTGGCATAGCAAAAGAGCGAGCAAACTAGCATAGCAAAGATAGTAGTGATTTCGAGGGTATGGTCATCTTGCCTGCAAGGTTCTCAGAGTTGTCGAAGGCTGGATCCTCGTAGGCGTTCTCAACAGGCTCCTCGTTCACGTACTCGTCTCCCGGCTCTACCCAAAGCAAGAACACAAGCAACGGAACCACAATCAAACAAGGAACAATGCACAAGCAATATGATGCAAAACATGACATGCGATGCGAGATGTTATATGCAATGCATATGTATGCTCCGGAAGGAAGATGAAGAACTGGCATCAACTTGGCAAACCAAGTATGCCGCTGAAAGATGGGGTGATTTCGGTTGAAATCGATATAAAGATCACCGGAATCGGATGCACGGTTTGCAAATGACAAGCAAAACAAGAATGACGCAAAACTGCGTTTAACAGCCCGATGCTACTTAGCACGCAACACGAAACTATGCTACAGCACCCCAACATGCAAACAAAGCATATGGAAACGAACTACAGGAGATGCTTAACAAAAGAGGAACACTGAGCTACGGCTAAATCACATCATAACATGTTCAAACAAGCATGGAGAAAATGCTCAAAATATCAGGTTCACAGACTTAGTGAAAATACTAACATACCAGGAATTAACATCAGGAAGGCATGTTTAGAGCAAGCAAACAACATGCTACAGGAACTTATAATAGCAAAGCAAGGCATGACATGATTCTACTCAAAGCATATATCAATAGTCCCTTACTGACCATAAGCCAAAAGGACTCTAAGAAATGATGGCACCCATGTAAACATGGCAAGTTTTATTACAGATTTCAGACTTAGTGAAAATATCAGGACATGGCAAAAACAGATTCAACATGGCATGTTCGTGAGCTCGAACCACTCACTACAGAGCAATACATGGCATGGCAAGGCAACCAACAGTAAGAAGGCATGATTATGAAGCTAAGCATGGCAAGAGCAAGGTCATAGCATACACGGATCAACTACAACGACCTCATGAAAATTGAATCTCATGCAAACAGTCTGCCAGGAAACATTTTCAAGCAACTTTGGAGTAAGAAATGAACATGTTCCAGCAGGCTATAAATGCAACCAAGGGCATGAATGGATAGAGCAAGACATGTATATCAAATCATGTTTATAGAGCATCTCCAGATTATGCATAGAATGATTAGTGGAAGCATGTTAACATGGCATCAAAATATAACAGAATCTGTCAGGAAAACAGCAACAGCAACTACCCTACTTTACAAGCTTGATGCACTCAGCATACAACTCACAAAAATACAAGGTCAACACCCCTGGAAAGATGGCATGACCTAGTCCAACATTCATGTAGAGCTCATACTCATAGGATGCACACATAAATCATGGCAAAAATGACAAAAGAGCTCGAACTGATAAGATTCTGAAACTAACGATCTGAAGCCATCTACCAACAGCATTTCGGGCATCAAGATGAGCATAAATGCAAATGATGCAATGGAATGAAATGATGTACTCTTCGAGGCGAACAATTTGACACATTATACGCACGAAACGGAGCTACGGATGCGGAGATGTGATGCTATGAAAATGCAAGAAAATACAAAAATCTCGGGACTTAGAGAAAACGAGGGGAAAACAACCTCGTTCGAGATCAGATCCGCCGGACGGAACCCGAGGTTCGCCGAGCAAGGGTTCTCGCCGAGTTGGGGGTTCCCGAGGCGGAGGGGATGAGGGCGGCGAGGGGCGCGGATCCGCCTCCCATGGCCGGCGGCGGCGTGAGCTTCGCCATGGCCGGCGAGGCGGCGGCGGCAGCTGGCGGCGGCGGCAGCGTGACGCCGAGGAGAGGCGGGCGGGCGGGCGCGGGCGCTGGCGGCCAGACTGCATGGCGGCGGAGGCGCTGGTTCGCTCCTTCGGGCGGCGAGGCCGTGGCGGCGGGCGGCGTGTGGTGGAGGCGTGCGAAGCCGAGGCGGCGGCGGGCGGCGATCCGATGGCGGATTCCGGGCGAGGACTGGGCACAAAGGCGCGGCGGGCGCTGGCGGCGAGGGCAAAGGCGGGCGCGGGGGCGAGCGATGGGGCAGGGCCGGAGCGGCCAGCGGCTGGGCGGCGCGACGGCGGCGGAGTGCCACGTGGCACCGCGCGAGTGGGCGGCGCGCGCGGCGACGCGTGTCCGGCGCCAGCGGACATGTCCGCGCGCGGAGGGGAAAAATCTAGGGTTTCGGGGAATCATCCAAAATGGAGAGGGAAGACGTTTTATAGGTGGAGGAGCTAGGAGAGTCCAAATGAGGAGCGGTTTTGACCGATCGTGATCGAACGATCGAGAGCATGGAGAGGAGTTAAATGGGTTTTGGGCCACTTTGGAAGGGTGTTGGGCTGCAACTCAAAGAGGGCTTTGCGGTTACCCTGTTAACCGTTGGGGTACCAAACGACCTCCAAATGGCACGAAACTTGACAGCGGTTCTACGGTGCTATACCAAGGCAGCTGGCAAACCTCGGCCATTCGAGAAAGTTTAATACCCGCTCACAACAAGAGAGAAGAAGGGGACGCCGGGGGACATAGGAGCGCCGGATTGCAAAACGGACAACGGGGAAAATGCTCGGATGCATGAGATGAACATGTATGCAAGATGAAAAGCACATGATGACATGATAACATGCAGATGATGACATGGCAAAGAGCAACACGCAAGCACATGACATGGCAACGACCGCGAATAACTGGCGGACACCTGGCGCATCGGATCCGGGGCGTTACAACACTCCACCACTACGAGAGGATCTCGTCCCGAGATCTAGGATGGCACCGGAGGGAAACGGAAGAGGAAGATGAAGAGGTAAAACTAAGTTGCTTCTTTGACGAACTAGTGAAACCATGGACCTTGAGAGGTTGAGCAAAATGAAATGAAGAAAACAACGGAGATGAGCAAAGTTGAAAACACTCATTTAGAAAAGAGGAGCAAGGGATACAACGAGAAACAAGAGGTTTAGTGATAAGGTAGATATTGAAACCATTCCGGTTAAAACTAGATAGAGAAGGGTAAGATTGATATAACTTGGGCAAGACTCATCGAAAGAAGAAAGAAAACTTCATAAGATGAAATGAACTTGAAAGAGGGCACGACACTCCGGTTAAATGGATAAGCACGAAAAGAACATAATCCTCACAATTCGAGATGACGAGTGAAGAGAGCAACATCACAATGCCTCCGTAACTAAAGAATAGGAGATAGACCATTGGAATAAAAGAATGGAGAAGAAAATGCCAACTTCTGCTACAAATGAGCTTGGAAAGCATCCCAAGACTATGAGGTGACAACCGGCCACTAATGCAAACGCTTGATTTGATTGAGAGCACCAAAGAGATGAAAAACTTCTTCATCGAGATGAGAAGGAGATAATTGGATCATAACCACCATAATAGCAACATTCCTTAGGGAAGGCTTTAGGTGAAATATAGCCCAAGATAACTCCAATGAAGAGATTGATGGAATTAAATATCTCATTCTTGACAACATGAGAATCATAAAACATGAAGGAAATTGTCAAGAGTGACATAACACCATCTCAAAAGATAAGGTAGAAAGAATTGCACTTTGGAATGCACGATGAAGAATGCTTGAGCTCCTTAGGAAAGAATCTCGATGAAAACTTTGAGAAGGGAATTAAATCCTTGATGAACCATCATGTAGAACCTCCATGAAGAACTCCGGTAAACAAAAGGAATGAAAAGAAAGAGAATTGAAAACACAAGGTGAATCCTTGCAATGATTTATATGGATCTCCGTGACGAGATAATGCAGAAAACTTGGAACTCCGGAAAAGAAAAGATGAAGCATCTCGAACCAAGAATGTGATATGATGAACAACTCCGGAAAGAAGGAATTAATCACTTGTAATCAAGAATTTATTCATCATGAATAATCTCCGGAAGAAAAGAATTGAATTTACTCGATGAAACAAGAATAAGAATTACATTTTGCTCATCCTTCACCAATTAAATTGATGACAATCAACGGATTTGGCATACTACTTATTCTCGTAGAAAGGATTAAAAGAGATATGGCGCCAACTTGAGAAGGTATTGATGGAACCATCGATGGGATTTGGAAACAATGAATGAATTAATATGATAACGAAGGAAGAGAGATCTTGAAAGAACCACCGTAAGAATTGAAAAAGAGAGTAGCAAGGGCACAATTCACCGGAAAGAATTGGAAAATGAATGAAGATACTTGACAGAATTTAGATACACGAGAACGAAGAGATCATGAACTAATTAGAGGATATTTGAATGATGCACCGGTAAGATTTGGAGAACGAGAGCTGAAAGCTTGAATGAATAATACTGAGATGATGGGCTCCGGATGACAAACTGATAAGACTCTAGAATATCTCCTGATGGGTGAAAAAATATTCTCACAATCAAAAAATAATTATAGGAGGATGGCATAAAGCTAGAACCATGAATATTCAAGAGGATGGACCAATATTTAAGAGAAACTCTTCTTCGGTCTTCAAATGTTGAGAATGATGATGAGAAACACCACCATGAATTATTGAGGCACACCGGAAGAATCAAAAGCGAAGAGGTTGAGCCAACTAAGAAAAGAATTTGAAAGATCTTGGAGAAAAGCATTTGACTGATGATAACTCATTCTTACGTCAAACTTGGAGAAGAATTTAGGATAGCTCCGGGAAAATAGAAGAGTCAGGTAAGATCCTGGGAAAAGACCTGTGGGTTAGGGCCCACTCAAAAGAACACCGATGAAAAGATTTAAGAGAGATGTTGCACCGGTTGAATTAAATGACTTGAATGAGATACCAATCTCGAAAGAGCTTGAACGAATGCAGAGTGGAAACACGAATCTTCGAGATATCTTGAGCACTCCGGAACAACAAATAGCGAGAAGTAGAATGATAATGAGGTGCACCGATATGAGAAGACATTTGACACGAGGAAAAGAATATGATCAACACTGAAATCTTGAATTGGATCCACCGGAGAAGAATACGAGAATGAAGAATAATGAACTTGAAGCTCGTGAGCATCTTCACGAGGGATCACCGGATCAGAACATTGATTGAAAAGAGTGAAGAGACTTCACATGAATAAATGGATACTTGATTAAGAACTCTGTGTCCTTGAAGAAAAAGGGTGGGTGGGTGGGAAAAACAAAGACAACTTGAGACGGTTGAAATAAACACCGTTGAGAAAACTTAGAAATGATCTTGCGGATGGGAAAAAATGATGGGATCCACTTGAAGAGAAGCACACCGGTTGGAAAGGAGTTGACATGACAAAAACAATGATCAAAAGGATTAGTATTCACATAGCAATATGAGAACACCGTTTAGGAAAGGTCTGGATTCAACATTTGACATCGAAGCAACTCGAATACCACAACTCAAAACAAAAACAAAGGACTGGCTTGCGAATAAGCGGAACAAACATATGATAGAGATTTACGTCCGAAGTTTTTAGTGGTGGGGCCTACACGGGCTCAATCGTGCAGCACCATCATGTACAAGGCAAGGCACATGACATCTGAAGCGTCCCAGTCGGCATAGCCAAGGACTCTTTAAGACACAACGAGACCATGTAAAACCAACCGTGAATAGGCGGACCACTAGACGTGAACCCCAATTTCATATCATACATCCGTCGGAAAGATATCCTAAGAGCTACTTGAATTCCCACCTATGAAACTCCCGAAACTTTCCGGTTATGCAATCGGTGTTGGGGATACAGGGAGCAATAATATCTCACACAAACTAACAATCCCTACATCCATTGTATCCATCCGTCAACACATAACCAAGAAACCTTCGAAATCGTGTACCTCAACCTTCAAAAGCATCCGTTATACGAGTCATGGCAATACTCCGTACTCACCTCGATCTTTGGGTTAGCGGGTTATCTCACCAACAAGCGCATAAAAGAGATTTTCGATGTCGGCGACTAAACTCGGTATTCCAGAATCTGCAACGATAAAATTATGACGACAACACCTCGGAGCTCAACTCCCGAGACACCGCCACAACCCCTAAATGTCGAGGCACCAAGACAATGTTGTCATCATAAAACCATCGGAACGATTCCAAGATACCCGCGTGATCCTAAAAAATTTTTTTAGTGAAATTTGAGGAGAGAAGAGTCAAAACTCTATGTCAGGATACCTCACCAGAAGGTCGAAGGGACTGGGGAGTAAAAAGAATTCCTAATTCTCCGATATATATAATCCTAAATGCTTCAAAACATTTTTCTAGACACAACTCGGCCACTAAAAACGATCAAGCAGTGGGGGCTCCTAAGGTCGGGGATGGCTCTGATTACCAACTTATAACGCCCTCGATGCGGCTATATCTCCCACGTGTCGAAGCACGACTTAGAGGCATAACCGCATTGAAAGCAATGTCGCAAGTGAGGTAATCTTCACACAACCCAAGTAATACATAAGGGGAAAACGATACATAGTTGGCTTACAATCGCCACTTCACACAATTACATGAATAAAGCATTACATCATCCAGATAAAATCAAGGTCCGACTACGGAACCAAAATAAAAGAAGAACCCCAAATGCGACAAAGGTCCCCAATCGACCCCAACTGGGCTCCACTACTGATCTACTAGAACGAAACAACACAAAGGGCAAGACCATCATCGAGCTCCTCCTTGAGCTTGGTTGCGCCACCGCCGGGTAACATAGGCACCGCAAACTGGTTTTGAAGTATCCGTGAGCCACGAGGACTCGACAATCTCACACCCACGAGATCAAGACTATTTAAGCTTATGGGTAAGGTAAAGGCATGAGGTGGAGCTGCAGCAGCGACTAGCATATCTGGAGGCTAACATACGCAAATGAGAGCGAGAAGAGAAGGCAAAGCACGGTCGTCAAAAGTATGATCAAGAAGTGATCCTATAGCAACCTCGTCAAGCATTACTCCAACACCGTGTTCACTTCCGGACTCACCGAAAGAGACCATCACGGTAACACACACGGTTGATGTATTTTAATTAAGGTCAACTTCAGGTTTTCTACAACGGACATTAACAAATTCCCATCTGCCACATAACATGGCACGGCTCTCGAAAGTTTATACCTGCGGGGTGTCCCAACAGCCCATGACAAGCTCTCGCGATCATCGAAGGAATAGACCTTCACCCAAGACACTCCGATCGGACTCGGTATCCCAGACATCAAGACATTTCGACAATGGTAAAACAAGACCAGCAAAGCCGCCCGATGCGCCGACAATCCCGATAGGAGCTGCACATATCTCGTTCTCGTGGCAACACCGGATAAGCGAAGCGTCTGAGAACCGACGTAACCCAAGTTGCCAAGGGATGGTCCCAAGACGGTGCTCTAGTTTGGACCAACGCTAGACAAGCACCGCCCGGGGGCTATAAAAAGATGACCCTCGAGAGAGCGACTCCCAAGGGAAAAGTAGGTGGTGGTGAGGCAAATGGTAAAAGGCAATGTTGGGCCTTGCTGGACAAGTTTTATTCAAAGCGAACTGTCAGGGGGGTCCCATAAATCACCCGACCGCGTTAGGGACGCAAAATCCGGGAACATAACACCGGTATGACGGAAACTAGGGCGGCAAGAGTGGAACAAAACACCAGGCATAAGGCCGAGCCTTCCACCCTTTACCAAGTATATAGATGCATTAATAATATAAGAGATATTGTGATATCCCAACATAAACCCTGCCCACCATGGAGAAATCTTCAACTTCACCTGCAACTAGCAACGCTATAAGAGGGGCTGAGCAAAGCGGTAACATAGCCAAACAACGGTTTGCTAGGAATGGTGTCAAAGGTTAGAGGTTTGACATGGCAATTTGGGAGGCTGACAAGCAAAAGGTAGGCATCGTAGCATTGGCATAGCAAAAGAGCGAGCAAACTAGCATAGCAAAGATAGTAGTGATTTCGAGGGTATGGTCATCTTGCCTGCAAGGTTCTCAGAGTTGTCGAAGGCTGGATCCTCGTAGGCGTTCTCAACAGGCTCCTCGTTCACGTACTCGTCTCCCGGCTCTACCCAAAGCAAGAACACAAGCAACGGAACCACAATCAAACAAGGAACAATGCACAAGCAATATGATGCAAAACATGACATGCGATGCGAGATGTTATATGCAATGCATATGTATGCTCCGGAAGGAAGATGAAGAACCGGGCATCAACTTGGCAAACCAAGTATGCCTCTGGAAAGATGGGGTGATTTCGGTTGAAATCGATATAAAGATCACCGGAATCGGATGCACGGTTTGCAAATGACAAGCAAAACAAGAATGACGCAAAACTGCGTTTAACAGCCCGATGCTACTTAGCACGCAACACGAAACTATGCTACAGCACCCCAACATGCAAACAAAGCATATGGCAACGAACTACAGGAGATGCTTAACAAAAGAGGAACACTGAGCTACGGCTAAATCACATCATAACATGTTCAAACAAGCATGGAGAAAATGCTCAAAATATCAGGTTCACAGACTTAGTGAAAATACTAACATACCAGGAATTAACATCAGGAAGGCATGTTTAGAGCAAGCAAACAACATGCTACAGGAACTTATAATAGCAAAGCAAGGCATGACATGATTCTACTCAAAGCATATATCAATAGTCCCTTACTGACCATAAGCCAAAAAGGACTCTAAGAAATGATGGCACCCATGTAAACATGGCAAGTTTTATTACAGATTTCAGACTTAGTGAAAATATCAGGACATGGCAAAAACAGATTCAACATGGCATGTTCGTGAGCTCGAACCACTCACTACAGAGCAATACATGGCATGGCAAGGCAACCAACAGTAAGAAGGCATGATTATGAAGCTAAGCATGGCAAGAGCAAGGTCATAGCATACACGGATCAACTACAACGACCTCATGAAAATTGAATCTCATGCAAACAGTCTGCCAGAAACATTTTCAAGCAACTTTGGAGTAAAAATGAACATGTTCCAGCAGGCTATAAATGCAACCAAGGGCATGAATGGATAGAGCAAGACATGTATATCAAATCATGTTTATAGAGCATCTCCAGATTATGCATAGAATGATTAGTGGAAGCATGTTAACATGGCATCAAAATATAACAGAATCTGTCAGGAAAACAGCAACAGCAACTACCCTACTTTACAAGCTTGATGCACTCAGCATACAACTCACAAAAATACAAGGTCAACACCCCTGGAAAGATGGCATGACCTAGTCCAACATTCATGTAGAGCTCATACTCATAGGATGCACACATAAATCATGGCAAAAATGACAAAAGAGCTCGAACTGATAAGATTCTGAAACTAACGATCTGAAGCCATCTACCAACAGCATTTCGGGCATCAAGATGAGCATAAATGCAAATGATGCAATGGAATGAAATGATGTACTCTTCGAGGCGAACAATTTGACACATTATACGCACGAAACGGAGCTACGGATGCGGAGATGTGATGCTATGAAAATGCAAGAAAATACAAAAATCTCAGGGACTTAGAGAAAAACGAGGGGGAAAAACAACCTCGTTCCAGATCCAGATCCGGCCGGCACGGAACCCGAGGTTCGCCGGAGCAAGGGTTCTCGCCGGAGTTGGGGGTTCCCGAGGCCGGAGGGGATGAGGGGCGGCGAGGGGGCGCCGGATCCGCCTCCCATGGCCGGGCGGCGCTGTGAGCTCTGCCATGGCCGGGCGAGGCGGCAGAGGGGCTGGCGGCGGCGGGCGCGCCCGGCCAGAGGAGAGGCGGGCGCGCGCAGGCGCTTGGCGCCGGCCAGCTGACATCATGGGCGGCGGAGGCGCGCTGAGCTCGCTGGCCGGGCGGCCAGCCGGCCGGGCGGCGGCGGCGAGGTGGCGCGCGAAGCCGAGGCGGCGGCGGCGGCGTGGCGGGATTCCGTGGCCGAGGACGGCGGCACAAGCGGCGGCGGCGCGCTTGGCGAGGGCGGCGCGGCGCGGGCGGGCGGCGAGGCGATGGATTCGCGGGGCCGGAGCGGCCAGCGGCCGGGCGGGCGCGGACGGCGGCGGAGTGCCACGTGGCACCGCCAGAGTGGACGGGCGCGGCGGCGGACGTGTCCGGCGCCGTGCGGATATGTCCGGCGCGCGCGGAGGGGAAAAAATCTAGGGTTTCGGGGGAATCATCCGAAAATGGAGAGGGGAAGACGTTTTTATAGGTGGAGGGAGCTAGGAGAGTCCAAATGAGGAGCGGTTTTCGGCCACGCGATCGTGATCGAACAACCGAGAGCATGGAGAGGAGTTAAATGGGTTTTGGGCCACTTTGGAAGGGGTGTTGGGCTGCAACTCAAAGAGGGCTTTGCGGTTACCCGGTTAACCGTTGGGGTACCAAACGACCTCCAAATGGCACGAAACTTGACAGCGGTTCTACGGTGCTATACCAAGGCCGCTTGGCAAACCTCGGGCCATTCCGAGAAAGTTTAATACCCGCTCACAACAAGAGAGAAGAAGGGGACGCCGGGGGACATAGGAGCGCCGGATTGCAAAACGGACAACGGGGAAAATGCTCGGATGCATGAGATGAACATGTATGCAAGATGAAAAGCACATGATGACATGATAACATGCAGATGATGACATGGCAAAGAGCAACACGCAAGCACATGACATGGCAACGACCGCGAATAACTGGCGGACACCTGGCGCATCGGATCCGGGGCGTTACAACTGGCAAAGGACGAGGTGACGATGCGCGTGGGAAATGGTTCCAAAGTCGATGTGATCGCGGTCGGCACGCTACCTCTACATCTACCTTCGGGATTAGTATTAGACCTAAATGATTGTTATTTGGTGCCAGCGTTGAGCATGAACATTATATCTGGATCTTGTTTGATGCAAGACGGTTATTCATTTAAATCAGAGAATAATGGTTGTTCTATTTATATGAGTAATATCTTTTATGGTCATGCACCCTTGAAGAGTGGTCTATTTTTGATGAATCTCGATAGTAGTGATACACATATTCATAGTGTTGAAGCCAAAAGATGCAGAGTTGATAATGATAGTGCAACTTATTTGTGGCACTGCCGTTTAGGTCATATCGGTGTAAAGCGCATGAAGAAACTCCATACTGATGGACTTTTGGAACCGCTTGATTATGAATCACTTGGTACTTGCGAACCGTGCCTTATGGGCAAGATGACTAAAACGCCGTTCTCCGGTACTATGGAGAGAGCAACAGATTTGTTGGAAATCATACATACAGATGTATGTGGTCCGATGAATGTTGAGGCTCGTGGCGGATATCGTTATTTTCTCACCTTCACAGTGATTTAAGCGAGATATGGGTATATCTACTTAATGAAGCATAAGTCTGAAACATTTGAAAAGTTCAAAGAATTTCAGAGTGAAGTTGAAAATCATCGTAACAAGAAAATAAAGTTTCTATGATCTGATCATGGAGGAGAATATTTGAGTTACGAATTTGGTCTACACTTAAAACAATGTGGAATAGTTTCGCAACTCACGCCACCCGGAACACCACAACGTAATGGTGTGTTCGAACGTCGTAATCGTACTTTACTTGATATGCTGCGATCTATGATGTCTCTTACAGATTTACCGCTATCGTTTTGGGGTTATGCTTTAGAGACGGCCACATTCACGTTAAATAGGACATCGTCGAAATCCGTTGAGACGACACCTTATGAACTATGGTTTGGCAAGAAACCAAAGTTGTCGTTTCTTAAAGTTTGGGGCTGCGATGCTTATGTGAAAAAGCTTCAACCTGATAAGCTCGAACCCAAATCGGAGAAATGTGTCTTCATAGGATACCCAATGGAGACAGTTGGGTACACCTTCTATCACAGATCCGAAGGCAAGACATTCGTTGCTAAGAATGGATCCTTTCTAGAGAAGGAGTTTCTCTCGAAAGAAGTGAGTGGGAGGAAAGTAGAACTTGATGAGGTAATTGTACCTACTACCTTGTTGGAAAATAATACATCACAGGAACCAGTTTCTGTGACGTCAAAACCGACTAGTGAGGAAGTTGATGATGATGATCATAGAACTTCAGATCAAGTCAGTACAAAACCTCGTAGGTGGAACAGAGTAAGATCCGCACCAGAGTGGTACGGTGATCCTATTCTGGAAGTCATGCTACTAGATCATGATGAACCTACGAACTATGAAGAATCGATGGTGAGCCCAGATTCCGCAAAATGGCTTGAAGCCATGAAATCTGAGATGGGATCCATGTATGAGAACAAAGTATGGACTTTGGTTGACTTGCCCGATGGTCGGCAAGCAATTGAGAATAAATGGATCTTCAAGAAGAAGACCGACGCGATGGTAATGTTATCGTCTACAAAGCTCGACTTGTTGCAAAAGGTTTCGACAAGTTCAAGGGGTTGACTACGATGAGACCTTCTCACCAGTAGCGATGCTTAAGTCTGTCCGAATCATGTTAGCAATTGCCGCATTTTATGATTATGAAATTTGGCAAATGGATGTAAAACTGCATTCTGAATGGATTTCTGGAGGAAGAGTCATATATGATGCAACCAGAAGGTTTTATCGATCCAAAGGGGGCTAACAAAGTGTGCAAGCTCCAGCGATCTATTTATGGACTGGTGCAAGCCTCTCGGAGTTGGAATAAACGTTTTGATAGTGTGATCAAAGCATTTGGTTTTGTATGAGACTTTTGGAGAAGCTCAGATTTACAAGAAAGTGAGTGGGAGCTCAGAGCATTTCTAATACTATATGTGGATGACATATTATTGATTGGAAATGATATAGAATTTCTGGATAGCATAAAGGGATACTTGAATAAAAGTTTTTCAATGAAAGACCTCGGTGAAGCTGCTTACATATTGGGCATTAAGATCTATAGAGATAGATCAAGACGCTTAATTGGACTTTCACAAAGCACATACCTTGACAAAGTTTTGAAGAAGTTCAAAATGGATCAAGCAAAGAAAGCGTTCTTGCCTATATTGCAAGGTGTAAAGTTGAGTAAGACTCAAAGCCCGACCACTGCAGAAGATAGAGAGAAAATGAAAAATGTTCCCTATGCTTCAGCCATAGGCTCTATCATGTATGCAATGCAGTGTACTGCACTGATGTGTGCCTTGCTATAAGTCTAGCAGGAGGTACCAAAGTAATCCAGAGTGGATCATCGACAGCGGTCAAGAACATCCTGAAATACCTGAAAAGGACTAAGGATATGTTTCTCGTATATGGAGGTGACAAAGAGCTCATCGTAAATGGTTACGTTGATGCAAGCTTTGACACTGATCCGGATGATTCTAAATCGCAAAGCGGATACGTGTTTACATTAAACGGTGGAGCTGTCAGTTGGTGCAGTTCAAAGCAAAGCGTCGTGGCGGGATCTACGTGTGAAGCGGAATACATAGCTGCTTCGGAAGCAGCCAATGAAGGAGTCTGGATGAAGGAGTTCATATCCGATCTAGGTGTCATACCTAGTGCATCGGGTCCAATGATAATCTTTGTGACAATATTTGAGCGATTGCCTTAGCGAAGGAATCCAGATTTCACAAGAGAACCAAGCACATCAAGAGACGCTTCAATTCCATCCGGATCTAGTCCGGTGGGAGACATAGAGATTTGCAAGATACATACGGATCTGAATGTTGCGACCGTTGACTAAGCCTCTTCCACGAGCAAAACATGATCAACACCAAGACTCCATGGGTGTTAGAATCATTACCGTGTAATCTAGATTATTGACTCTAGTGCAAGTGGGAGATCAAGGAAATATGCCCTAGAGGCAATAATAAAGTTATTATTTATTTCCTCATATCATGATAAATGTTTATTATTCATGCTAGAATTGTATTAACCGGAAACATAATACATGTGTGAATATATAGACAAACAGAGTGTCAATAGTATGCCTCTACTTGACTAGCTTGTTAATCAAAGATGGTTATGTTTCCTAACCATGAACAAGGAGTTGTTGTTTGATTAACAAGGTCACATCATTAGTTGAATGATCTGATTGACATGACCCATTCCGTTAGCTTAGCACCCCATCGTTTAGTATGTTGCTATTGCTTCCTTCATGACTTATACATGTTCCTATGACTATGAGATTATGCAACTCCCGTTTACCGGAGGAACACTTTGTGTGCTACCAAACGTCACAACGTAACTAGGTGATTATAAACGTGCTCTACAGTTGTCTCCGAAGGTACTTGTTGAGTTGGCGTATTTTGAGATTAGGATTTGTCACTCCGAATGTCGGAGAGGTATCTCTGGGCCCTCTCGGTAATACACATCACTTAAGCCTTGCAAGCATTTCAACTAATGAGTTAGTTGTGAGATGATGTATTACGGAACGAGTAAAGAGACTTGCCGGTAACGAGATTGAACTAGGTATTGGATACCGACTATCGAATCTCGGGCAAGTAACATACCGATGACAAAGGGAACAATGTATGTTGTTGTGCGGTTTGACCGATAAAGATCTTCGTAGAATATGTAGGAACTAATATGGGCATCCAGGTCCCGCTATTGGTTATTGACCGGAGATGTGTCTCGGTCATGTCTACATTATTCTCGAACCGTAGGGTCCGCACGCTTAAGGTTTCGATGACAATTTCATTATGAGTTTATATATTTTGATGTACCGAAGGTTGTTCGGAGTCCCGGATGTGATCATGGACATGACGAGGAGTCTCGAAATGGTCAAGACATAAAGATTGATATATTAGACGGATATATTTGGACACCGGAAAGGTTCCGGGTGAGATTGGAAATATACCGGAATTCCGGGAGGTTACCGGAACCCCCCGGTATGTATATGAGCCTTATTGGGCCTTAGTGGAAGGGAGGGAGAAGGAGCAAGGGAGGGGGCGCGCCCTCCCCAAGCCCAATCCGAATTGGGAAGGGGGCCGCCCCCCCTTTCCTTCTCTCCTCCCCCCTCTTACTTCCTTCTCCTACTCCAAATAGGAAAGGGGGGGGGGCAAACCTACTTGGAGTAGGTTTGCCCCCTAGGCGCGCCTCCCCTTGGGCGGCCTCCTCCTCCCTCCCTCCTTTATATACGGGGTAGGGGCACCCTAGACACACAAGTTGATCATTGAGATCGCCCTTAGCCGTGTCGGTGCCCCCTCCACGATATAACACCTCGGTCATATTGTAGCGGTGCTTAGGCAAAGCCTGCGACAAGAGAACATCAAGATCGTCCACCACGCCGTCGTCTTGATGTAACTCCTCCCGCGCCTGCTTTCGATCGGAGTTCAGGGTGCGTCATCGAGCTGTATGTGTGTCAAGAACTCGGAGGTGCCGGAGTAACGGTGCTTGGATCGGTTGAACCGGGAGGACGTACGACTACTTCCTCTATGTTGTGTCAACGCTTCCGCTTCGGTCTACGAGGGTACGTGGACAACACTCTCCCCTCTCGTTGCTATGCATCACCATGATCTTGCGTGTGTGTAGGAATTTTTTTGAAATTACTACGTTCCCCAACAGATGATTTGTTGGTGATGATGATTTGCTTGTTGACAATGCTAGTGATGAAAACTATGATGAAATTGCTATTAATCATGTTAATCAAGATTAAACGAATGACAATGGTAAGAAGGAGATTGAGTGTCTAACTAAAGAACTAAAAACTCTTAAGTTAGCTCATGAAACTACTTTAGAGGATCATCGAGAACTTTTAAAAACTCATGAGAAGCTATGCTTTGAAAAGCTCAACTTAGAGCAGGAGCATGGGTTCTTAAAAGCAATCAATGATGATCTTTGGAAGAAAATTTCTTTTTACATTGCCAAACGTTTACTCTTGTCTACTTACATGCCACATGTAAAATCTAGCAACAAGAGTAAGAAAGATTCTTCATCTAATAGTAACAATAATCATGCTAAATCCAATATTCTTGCTCCTAGTAGTTCTCTTGATTCGACTATTGATTCTCTTAGCCAAGTTAACCTTGAGTAAGAAAATAGCTTATTGAAGGGAATTATAGAGAAAGGTGTTTACAAGAGCCTTGCTGGAAGTAAGCAATTTGAGGAAATTGTACGCAAGCAAGGAAGGCACAAGAAGAATCAAGGTGTTGGTTTTGTACAAAAGTTCAATGCCAATGGAGTTGAGTGGGAAGAAGATCAATACCCCAAGAAGAAGTTTTTCCCTCAACAAGAGAAGTAGGACCCTACTTCCTTCAAGGGAACACAAGGTCAAGATGACCTTCCACCACAAGACCACAAGCTAAAAGGCAAGGACAAGCTTCAAGAGGAGATTGACGCATTTGAAGAAGCTCTGAGGGCCTTGGTCAAGTGGGTTCCCAAGACTACATCAAGTTCCGCCTCATCAAGTACTACTACAACTCCAAGGATTCCCATCAAGTTGATGTGGATCCCAAAGAAGAAGAACCAGAGAGTTCTTGATGGTGACTCCGCCAACATACTTCACTCATATTCATATTGGCAAGGACAAGTGCAATCAACTTCCACATCTTGCACTAGTTCAAGGAGTCACACACCCTCTTGTTAGTAAGTCAAGGGACAAGGTAACCAAATGCTTTCATGGATATCATCATATGTGTACTTCACTCTTTGTCTATGGATATCCTTGTTTGTTCCTTGTGGGACTAACCCATGTAGGTATTGAAAGTGCAACTCACTCCAATGGATTGATCCAAATGAACTACATCAACATTGAGCATCCACATCTTCAACATCTACATGAAGTCATCATCGAAAAAACCCAAGGTTAGTTCATCCCTCTAAAAGGGGATACCACATCTAGGGGGGGCTTTACTGAAAGAATTGAGATAAAGCAACTCTAATGGTGTGAGCACAACAATGCTTTATGAAAATGTGGTAACCCCACTTGTGCTTAAACGAACAGTATGACCTATGATCAAATGTTCTAATTTGGCTCCTAAGTCAATATACTCATATATAGATGACCTAGTCATCGTCAATTGCTTGATAGATACTAGAGTGTTTGTGCATGCTTTGACACATATTTCATTTGCTATCTTATTGAGTGAGCATGCTGGTTGCATAATTTTCTCCATTCGAGGACATGCATTTGTTACTTTGATTGTTTGCCCTTTTCTTTTTGCCAAATGGATGGACAAGAATGCGTAAGAACTCCCTCTAGGTATCTATGCTTTTTCTTGTCTCAAACTCTATTCTTGCTAAATCACAAAGTTTGAACAAGTTGAATTCGGACCCTCTGGGTGAGGAGCACTCGGATCCATCGATCCATCAAGAGCTTAAACCTCCAAAGCCTCTTAATGCATCTCGGTCAGACCGATCCACCATAATCGGTCTCACCAAAATCATTAGGTTGATGTAGGTTTTCATCTCGGTGCAACCGATTTGAACAGTTCGGTCACACCGAGTTGCAGTAACTTCTCATAGTTTTGCATCTCGGTGCCACTGAGTCGTTCCACTCGATCACACCGACAGTGATTGGGTATATATACTCGGCGGGTTGGACTTTGGAAATTTCTTCAAACCCCAAACCGCGCCTACCCGCTCTGCCGCTCCTACTGGTCTCCGAATCATCCTCTCGTTGCTCATGACCTCCTCCTGTTGGTCTCCGCCACCGTCAACGGGAATCTCCACTGCCGTTGTCATTGTAGCGAGTTCCCCGCCAAATTAGGGTATGAACTCGACCTCTTTGTGCTATATTTTACTCTGATTCTTGCACAAAGATCAATGCCAAGCTTCTTGCCACTTTTGAGATTACTCCATCCACCTAAAAATTCCTTTAGATTAGATTTAATGCAAAAATTTAGGGTTAGGTTTCTGCCGAACTCATCTCAGATCGACCGATCTGAAAGTCTCAGTCTCACCGACTTGGCTCAGGCCATTGCACATGTACAACTCGGTCTGACCAAAGTGTACGAATCGGTGTGAACGAAATCACTAACTTTGTGAAATCCTAGCATCTCGGAATCATCGAACTACATCTCGGTGAAACCGAAATCGCATGTTTAGACTCTGCAGCTGCTTCAGTGTCACCGAATTGGACAAATCGGTAGCTCCGAAATGCTTTTTGTAGAAAAATAAAATTAAGTTTTTGTGTTAACTTTTTGCCAAAATAGCTGTGCTTTGTGATGCTCATCTACTCTACCTATTCCTATCTATTCACAGGGACAATTTCAGAGATGTCAGACCAAAGTGATAGCCAGAACAGGTCAGAGGAGCATGCTAATCTGAGTGAGGGCACTAGCCCCTCAAACAGTAGCAATGGTGAGGGTAGCAGAAGCACCCCAAGAAATCTGCCAAAGGCCACTGTCAGGCAAAGGAAGAAGAGAACTTCTGAATCAGAGGATGAGGATTTTGAAATTGAGGAAGTAACCTCAAAGAAGAAGGTTGTCAAGAAGGAATTTGGTATTGCTGCCTCCACCGAGCCTGGCATGCATAAGAATGCTCCTGCCAAGAGAGTGCCCATGTCCAAAGCCAGAGCCTCAACTCAAGCTACTGCTGAACCAAGAGAAGAAGAGGTTGTTGGAGGAAAGAAAAGGAAAGAAACAATTAAGAAGACTAGCTCTGGCCAGATTCATTGGCAAGCCTTCTATAGTTCAAGAAGAAGAAGAACATCAAGTGCTCAGAAAGGTGAAGCCCAAGATACCAGATCATGATGATAATCATCCTATTGCAGAGAACATGAAGGATAGGAAGGATGCAGGACTGAGACTATGGAGATAGTCTGATCCATGTGCTGTGAGGAGAAGGACTGCTGTTGACTATAGATTTCACACCAAGGAACAGCAGGACTTCTATGAAGCTGTGCTGCTAGACAAGAAGCCCGTTGTCTATGATATGAAGTGGGTTGGTTGGAAGTACATTGATAACAATGTTGATTACTTCCCTGGAGTGCAAGACAGCTTCAGGTTAAATGATGTTGACCAGTTTGTTGGGCAGAAACTGACAAAGTGGAATGATGAAATGAGTATGCAATTCTACTCCACTTCACACTTCTACCCTGATGGAAAAATAGTATGGATGACTGAAGGCACAAGATATCAATCTACTGTTGCTGAATGGGCCAAGTTGATAAATGCCCCTGCTGAGGAAGAGAATGGCATTGATGTCTATGCAAAGCCCACGAAGGACCACAATTCCATGGCACATATTTACTAGGAAATTCTTGAGAAGGCTTTGGAGACACACAAGTTTGGATCTATTTACTATCTTCTCTCTGGCTTACCCACTATCAACACAATTCTGAGGCACACTTTGTTGCCCAAGTCAGGAGATCACAGGATGATCTATGGTCATTCCATCAACTTGCTACATTTATTTGATGTGCCACAGAAGTTCAAGGTCATGACTCTCATTGTTGAAACAATTAAGAGGACTACAGCTGATCAAAAGAGATCTTGTGGATATGCCCCTCACATTCATATGCTCATCAACTCCAAGATGGGGAAAGGGGCATATCTACTTGACAAAGAGCATCTTCCCCTAAGGCCAGACTTTGAGGACAATGAAGTTGTCATGGATGCCTCCCAATCAACATGTGCAGAAGCCCAGGAGAAGAGAGAGAAAGCAAAAGCACAGAAAGCAGCTAAGCCAGCTAGTGCTCCAGATGCTTCACAGGTGATCCTCAAGACCAAAGAGGATCAACTCAGCTATCTGATTGAGGCTACTTTGAGGATTGAGAAGGGATTGGCCACCCTGACTCAAAACCAAGAAAGTTTTGAAAGGATCATTGAGCACAAGATTTATGATGTAGATGTGAAGGTCACTGAGATCCAATCAATTGTGAAGAAGATCCACGAAGAGCTTCAGGACAGGGATGAGTTACCAACCAAATGTGCTTTTCAGTAAGTGCCTAGGGCATAAAGGTCTTCAGCTGTGCCAATTGCTAGTGATCCCAGGACAACAGTGTCAGCACCTGTAGCAACTGCTCTAGTGATTCCTCCAGTCTCAACCCCTCCGGCTCCACAAACTTCTACAGATGCTTTTGTTGAAGGACTCCTCTTAACGCCATCTACGCACACAGGAGCAACCAGCCAGAAGAACTCTTCAGAAGCTCCCGGAGATCATGCCGAGAGTGTCGTATAGCACTATGCACTTTCGAGCTTTTTGGTAATTTGTTTCCAAAGGGGAGAAGATGTATATATCATTAGGCCGAGAGAGAGAGAGAGAGAGAGAGAGAGAGAGAGAGAGAGAGAGATTTGTCTTTTGTTGCCTCTCTTGCTACTTTGGTCATTTTTGCTTTGATCATTTGCATGCTACATTATTTGTGATTGTGTGTGAGATACCTCTATGATCATGTGTTTGATCATATTATGCTTAAACATTTGCTTCCTTGATGATATGTGTATGATCAATCATGTTTGCCCTTGGTGATGAGTGCATGTTTTTTTAGCTAATCATTCTGAGCGCTCCACAAAGATGTATGTGACATGGAAGAGTAAACCATGATCCTAATCGATTGTGCATTTGCATTCAAAAGCAAATTTAAAATAATGCACAAATTTAGGGGGAGCTCTTGCTTATCACATACTTCTCAAAGCAAGGATGTATTTGATTAGTATTATCATTTGTCGAAGCTTTCATTTATATGTTGTCATCAATTACCAAAAAGGGGGATACTAAAAGTGCAATTAATCCCCGAGTGGTTTTGGTAATTCATAACAACATATAGCTCATTGAACTAATAGCCATTCAAGTTAAATGTTTCAGAAAGTTCAATAATCGTCATGGTATGGACTAGATGTGGACCCCTCAAAATGCTAAGGACAAAGATTGGCAAAGGCTCAAGACTCTCCATTTTCATTTTAGTGATCCAAGATCACATTGAGTCCATAGGAAAGCCAATACTATTAAAAGGGGATGAGGTGTTGCTTAATGGCTTGCTTGCTCAAATTGCTTAGTGATATTGCTCCAAAACCCTCAACCACTTTCTCATTTCCACATTTGTCCAAAACCTAAAGTCAAACTCGGCCCCACCAATTTGATCTATCCGGCGCCACCGAGTTCACTTGACATAGCCTTAGCCAGAACTCCTAATCAATTTGGTCACACCCATATGGCTCCCGGTCCCACTATGATGGCTTTGCAAACTCTCTCTTTCCCTCCGTAACATTTCGGTCTCACCGAAATGAGCGATCGGTCCCACTGAGTTCACATTGCAAACTCTCTGTTTCCTCTTCGTAATAGTTGGGTGTCATGGAAACGAGTGATCGCTCCCAACGAGTTTGCTTGACCAACTCTATGTTTGATAAATTGCTGAAATCGGTCTCACCGAGTTAATGTGATCGGTCTCACCAAAATGAGGTTTTGCCCTAGCCCTAGCACATCGGTCCCACCGAGTTGATCTCGCCGGTCCCACCGAGATTCCTAACATTCACATTTTGAATTGAATCGGTCTCACCGAGCTCTTTTATTTGGTCTGACCGAGTTGGGTAAAAAGTATGTAATGTTTAGATTTTGTGTGGAAGCTATATATACCCCTCCACCCCCTTCTCCATTTGTGAGAGAGCCATCAAAACGTGCCTACACTTCCACTATTCATTTTCTGAGAGAGAACCACCTACTCATGTGTTGAGACCAAGACATTCCAACCTAACCACAAGAATCTTGATCTCTAGACTTCCGCAAGTTGCTTTCCACTCAAATCATCTTTCCACCATATCCAAATCTGTGAGAGAAAGCTGAGTGTTGGGGAGACTATCATTTGAAGAACAAGAGCAAGGAGTTCATCATCAACACACCATCTATTACCTTTTGGAGAGTGGCGTCTCCTAGATTGGTTAGGTGTCACTTGGGAGCCTCCGTCAAGATTGTGGAGTTGAACCAAGGAGTTTGTAAGGGCAAGGAGACCGCCTACTTCATGAAGATCTACCCAAGTGAGGCAAGTCCTTCGTGGGCGATGGCCATGGTGGGATAGACAAGGTTGCTTCTTCATGGACCCTTTGTGGGTGGAGCCCTCGGTGGACTCCCGCAACCGTTACCCTTCGTGGGTTGAAGTCTGCATCAATGTGGATGTACGATAGCACCACCTATCGGAACCACGCCAAAAATCTCCGTGTCTACTGAGGGAGTCCTGGACTAGGGGGTGTCCGGATAGCCGGACTATCATCGTCAGCCGGACTCCAAGACTATGAAGATACAAGATTGAAGACTTCGTCCCGTGTCCGGATGGGACTTTCCTTGGCGTGTAAGGCAAGCTTGGCGATCTGGATATGTAGATCTCCTACCATTGTAACCGACTACTGTAACCCTAGCCCTCTCCGGTGTCTATATAAACCGGAGGGTTTTAGTCCGTGAGGACTAACAACCATTACAACAATCATACCATAGGCTAGCTTCTAGGATTTAGCCTCCTTGATCTCGTGGTAGATCCACTCTTGTACTACCCATATCATCAATATCAATCAAGCAGGAGTAGGGTTTTACCTCCATCGAGAGGGCCCGAACACAGGTAAAAACATCGTGTCCCTTGTCTCTGTTACCATCCGCCTAGACGCACAGTTCGGGACCCCCTACCCGAGATCCGCCGGTTTTGACACCGACATTGGTGCTTTCATTGAGAGTTCCTCTGTGTCATCACTGATAGGCTTGATGGCTTCGTCAATCAACAACAACGCCGTCCAGGGTGAGACTTTTCTCCCCGGACAGATCTTCATATTCGGCAGCTTCGCACTACGGGCCAATTCACTTGGCCATCTGGAGCAGATCGAAAGCTACGCCCCTGGCCATCAGGTCAGATTTGGAAGCCTAAACTTCACGGCGGATATCAGCGGAGACTTGATCTTTGATGGATCCGATCCGCAGCCGAGCGTGCCACACTGTCACGATGGGCAAGATCTAACTCGCCGCGGACAAGACCTTGAGGTCGCACGAATCCGCTCCGACCCATAGTCCGGAGCCGATTACAGACGAGGACGGTGGCTGGACACCGCCTCGGGAGTTGTGACTTCCACAGCGATGGAGCCGAACACTGACCTTGTCCCTTATAAAGCTCGTGACTCCGAGGTGCCGGACTCCCTGCCGGACTCCGAACCTCCTGCGCCCCTGCCAATCGAATCCGATTGGGCGCCGATCATGGAGTTCACCGCCGCGAACATCTTTCAGCACTCACCCTTTGGCGACATCCTAAATTCGCTAAAACATCTCTCGCTATCCGGAGAGCCCTGGCCGGACTATGGCCAGGATGGTTGGGATGCGGACGACGAAGAAATTGAAAGCCCACCCACCACCCACTTTGTAGCAACTGTCGACGATCTAACAGACATGCAAGATTACGACTCCGAAGACATCGACGGTATGGACGACGATGCCGGAGACGATCAAGAACCAGCGCTCACAGAGCACTGGAAGGCCACCCCGACCCATGTTGTATATATGGTGGACACCCCAAAAGGAAGCGATAACGAGGAACAACGGGGCGCGGCAAAGGATAATCCCGCCGACAAACTACCAAAACGGCGTCGCAGACGCCGCCCTAAGTCCCGCCTCGACAAAAACAGCGCTCCTAATGACCCAACAATAGAGCTGGGCAAACCAGTGGACGACGAACATGCAACCAAGCAACCGTCCGAACAGGACGAATCGGATAATCAATCCATGCCCGGCGAAACCAACAGTCCAGACGACCTCATGCCGGACACACCACCGGAGAATAAGAACCTTCACAAAAGACTCGTCGGCACTGCAAGAAGTCTGGAGAAGGAAAAATGGAAGCTCAAAACAGCGGAAGACATACTCATAATGAGGTGGAGCAAAGTGCTCAAAACCGCAGACAAATACGGCAATGGCCATCAATCAAAGAGCTACCGGAAGTGGAAGCTGCTGCCAGAATTTGACGAGGAAGCCATAGAGCCACCACAGTCAAAAATTAAAGAAGCCGCCTGGCCGGACATACGGTCAGATGATAGGCCAAAAGTGACAAGCGGCGCTGCACACAAGCCAACTCATGATCCTGGGAAAACAGACGGCCCAGCCAGGTCCATTTACGGGCCAAAACAGAGGGCCCCAGGAAGCAACACAACACGCCAAGTGTTCAAAGACAGCGGCACACCCAAATACAGGGGCGCCGCACACCCACTATGTTTCACCAATGAGGTGCTGGATCATGAATTTCCAGCAGGGTTTAAACCCATAAACATAGAGGCTTATGACGGAACAACAGACCCCGGAGTCTGGATAGAGGATTATATACTACACATACACATGGCTAGAGGAGATGATCTCCACGCCATAAAATATCTACCCCTCAAGCTCAAAGGGCCAGCTCGGCATTGGCTCAAAAGCCTCCGAGAAAACACTATTGGAAGTTGGGACGAGCTTGAGGACGCGTTTAGAGCAAATTTTCAAGGGACTTATGTCCGCCCTCCGGATGCAGACGATCTAAGTCATATAACTCAACAGCCTGGAGAGTCGTAGCAAGAAATTCTGAATAGGTTCCTTACTAAAAGAACCAAATAGTCGATCGTTGGACGCCAAGCATTAGCAGCTTTTAAACACAACGTCCGAGACGAATGGTTGCATGCACACCTCGCCAAGAGAAGCCGAGGACAATGGCTGCGCTAACAAGCCTCATGACCCGCTTTTGCGTGGGGAAGACAGTGGCTAGCAAGATGCAGCACCAACGACCCAAGTACATCCGAGATCGAGATGGAACAGAAAATCACGCGCAGAAAAAAGATCAGCGCGGAATAAAGAGAAAAGCCCAAAGAACACGGCGGTCAACGCCGGATTCAAAAGCTCGCGGCCAAACAACAAAACACTGCCTCTTAAGGACAACAGTGATGAGCTATCCAACTTAAACCAAATTTTGGATCGGATATGTCAAATCCACAAGACCTCCTAAGGCTCGCTAACCACACCCACCGAGATTGTTGGGTTTTCAAACAGTCCGGCCGACTCAACACCGAACACAAGGTGCTCGACGCACCAAGCAAGGACGATGACGAACCCCACCAGCAGAGCACCGGAAAACAAAAGACTTTCCCACAAGAAGTCAAAGCAGTAAACTCACTTCATGTGATAGTACGGAAAAACAATGCGGCACCCGCTAAGACAGGTGTCGCACGGTCCACCCCAGCAGAACCTCGAGATTGGATGTCAAAACCAATCACTTTTGACCACCTGGATCATTCCAAGAGTGTTCGAAATGCAGGATGGACTGCTTTGATATTGGATCCTATAATCGACAGACTACAATTTACACAAGTCCTGATGGACGGCGGCAGCGATTTAAACCTGCTATATCCGAACACAATCCGCAAGTTGGGGATAGACCTTACTAAAATTCGACATAGCCGCACTTCCTTTAAAGGAGTGACGCCAGGCCCTTACGCCAAGTGCACAGGCTCCTTATTACTAGAAGTTGTGTTCGGGTCACCACACAACTTCCGACGCGAAAAGCTAATCTTTCATGTCGCCCCATTCAAAAGTAGCTATCAAGCACTATTGGGACGTGAAGCTTGTGTCCGCTTTAACGCAATACCACATTACGCGTCTCTTACACTTAAAATGCCCGGTCCACGTGGCATCATTTCATTAAGAGGGTCATTCAAAGACCCCGGACACGGCTAGACGAGTCCGGCATAAATAAGCTAGGGGCTCCCTAGCCGCACACCCCTTCACATGGGGTTGTGCATATAAGCAATAATGAGCTAATATAGACTCAGCTTTATTCATTCATTAATATTTTTTATGCACTTTTTCGCATGATTTGCTTTCAAACTAAGTTCCTCTCTTTTTACAGATGAACAACGTGCACACCCGTCCAGGATAACGGCACAACGGAGACACAGGCGTAGACGTGTAGTAGGGACCCGTTGAAAGGATTCTTTTCAGATTAAGACCCTGCATAAACCTTTTTTACTGTCTCTTGTTGCTATAATCCCCTGGTTTCTCATTATAACCAGAGTGGAGACTGACGTTTTGGCATTGGCCACGTCAGAGGACCTCGCCCGTACCTGGACACTATGGGCTCAGGGCATTGTTCTGCCCATTATTATAAAGACCGAACACCTTAGGGAGTGTTCGGCGTCTCGAGTTAGGCCTTATATGCATCAGCTCCGAATCATGTCTTTGGTCAAATGTTGGGTTTGCCCGGCTCCGTGTTTTGCTGCCTTACGCCTGCACCATCGGCTAACGCGCACCGGGAGAACTCTGCGATTGTGCCCCAGTTAATTTGGGCGAAAACCTCCTCGAGAGAAAGCCGAAAACCGACCGTCATGATACAGCGAGAGACTGGTCAACCACTCGATCGACCACCGGAATGTTTGGAATTCTCCGCTTTGTGAAGGACCGCTTCGGTCAGCACATACGCTGGCGCCCGAATTCGGAGAGCGCGGTGCCCCCAGGGGCTATATCGTAGTCTCACCCTCAAACTCTAATGGCTAAGTGAAAGTGATAAAGCATTATAGTCCGGTTGCCTCGTTTGCTACTCTACCACCTCCTTGGACCGAGACGTCGGATTAAGTGTGAAAATGCGCTATTTTTGCGAACACCCCCGCACCTTGTGCATGGGGGCTGAAGCCGACGACTGCCATCTTTCAGGTTATACATATGTATACATAAACGGCCACACATGAGATATTTCAATACTTGAACGCACAAGTACAAAAAGCGCCTACATCATAAACATTGTTTTATAAAATTAAACGTTCATTTGAATGTGACATTTTTTAGCACTGCGACTCTATTACACGAGCACCACGCAGAACTTCCCCAAAATAGTGCTCGGCGGGTAACAGGCTCTCGTCCGAACCTTGGGTCGCAACAGCGGTGGCATCCATCTCCGTCCAATATGTCTTCACACGGGCGAGTGCCATCCGTGCACCCTCTATGCAGGCCGACCACTTCATCGCCTTGATATGCGGCACCGCCCCAAGAAATCGCTGCAATAAGCCAAAATAGCTCTTCGGCTTGGGCCTATCCGGCCAGACATGAGTCACGATATCTGTCATGGCAAGTCCGGACAACCTATTCAGCTCATCCCATTCCGCCAACCGATCAGTCAGCGGAAGTGAACGATCCGGACTATGGAATTGAGACCAAAACAGCTCTTCCGTCTTGTGATCCTTCTGACTTCGGAAGTGCACAACGGCATCCGCCGCACTCGCTGCTAAGTCCATATAAGGATCCTCCGGACCCCACAGCTGGCCAAGCTGGGCATACTTTGGATCCGTAAACCTGCGGCGCAGCAGAAAAGGATTGCCAGCCACAATGTCTCCGGCCTGGCGCAGCTCCTCCTTTATAGCCCGCATTGCAGAACGGGCATCCTTGGCTTCGGCGGTGGCCTTCCCCAGGTCTTCTCGCTCCGATAGGCACTCCTTTTCAAGAGACTCATTACGGTCGATAGCATCCTTCAACTTAACGGCCATTTCGGCCATCTCTTCCCTGCTTCGGCAGTGTGCAGCCGTTCGGCTTCTAACTCCTCGGGCGCCCTTGAGGCAGCCGCATCACTCCTTCGGCTTGCTCCTTGGCTTGAGCAAGTTCTCGCCAAGGCTCTCCACAGCAAGCGGCACCATCTGCGTCAAGCACAAATATTGTAAGAGGTGGGCTTTGGCTCCTTAATAGGTGATCATGAGAAACAACTTACCTTGCGACTCGTCAAGTCGCTTGTTGACTAGCGCGATGTCCGTGATCCGCAACATCGAAGTTGCCGCTTTAATTCAGCAACTCCATCAGTCCGCTAGCCTCGGACTATCCGCCACCTGCATAGGAAGGGCGACACTCAATACCTGCGATTTTGATCCTCGGCACGCTGTCGCTTTCGACAACCTACCGAGTCTCAAGGGCTACTATCTATACAGGGTGCACTTTATGTGCAAAACTGTCAAAAAGGGGTGTCATTTTTACATACCTCAAACCCCGCCAGCAAACTCCTGACGGCATTATGCAATCCGCTTTCGGCGGACGAAATCCTTCCAATCACCATACTCATCAATGCACAGTGATCTTCTGAGATGGACGCCCTCTCAAGTAGATCCTTCAACTCCCCCGGCCGAACACTAGTCGGCGCCGAACTCTTCGGCTCGCTGGCTCGGGATACCCTCCGTGATGACACTTCAGCTCGTCCCGCCTATCTCGACGCAAAGAGCGGACGGAGGCGCCTCGCTCTCCACCATCTCCGGACGAAGATCCTCAAGATGAGCTCATCGAGAAGGTCGGAGATCCGAACTACAAGGTAAAAATTCGGTTATGCTCAGAAGCACAAATAGGGATGTCTCTTATTACCGAGCTCTCTTTTTTCTACTTACGGCTCGCTGGAGGGCTGATGCTTTAGGGGAGACTGTGCGGCCGGGGCCTCCCCGGACGCAGGACCCTCTGGTGAAGACTTCTTCCCCCGCTTAGGGGCTTTGGCCTCCGGGTCTCCAGAGGCGGTCCTCTTCTCCCCTTGGAGGGAGGGATTCTCGATCCCCCCTTTTTCAAGAGCCTCCTTGGGCGAGGCGGTAGCTCCCTTATTTTCCCCTCCGCCTTCTTCTGAAGGCGCAACCTCCAGCATCTTGACCAGCACGGGATCCGGTGCGGTCTCTGGGAGGGGGGCCGGACACCGTATCAGCTTTGCTTGCGCTATCCACTCCTGTCGAAGGATAACGAGTTAAAAGGCGAATTGTAGAAAGGCAAACAAACGGTACGTCCGAACACTGAGCTACTTACTTGAGTATCCGGGCGATTGCAGCTTAGGCCGGCGTCCTCGGTCAATTCCGAACACACCGCCCGTGATCCGAAGAACAACTCATACATCTCCACGGGTGTCGTACCCATAAAGTGTTGGAGAATTCGTGGTCCCTCCGGATTGAACTCCCATAGCCGGAGAGGACGGTGTTTGCAGGGCAGGAGATGCCTAATCAGCATAACCTGCATCACCACGACCAGATTGATCTCCCTCGCATGGAGGTCTCGAATCCGGCCCTGCAATAGGGGCATGTCTTTTGACGGCCCCCAGTTGAGCCCTTGTTTGACCCACGACATCAACCGTCGAGGAGGTCCCGAGCAGAATACGGGCAGCGGCTTCTGCCTGCTGCCCTTGGGAGCGGTGATATAGAACCACTCCTGTTACCATAAGCCAAGCTCCTCTTGGAAGGAGCCCTCGGGACACGGGGCATCGGCCCTCATCCTGCTCACGGCCGCCTCGCCGCACTCTGCTTGACGCCCCTCGATCATCTTTGGCTCCACATTAAAGGTCTTCAGCCACAGGCCGAAGTGGGGGGTGACACAGAGGAAGGCCTCGCAGACGACGATAAATGCCGAATTATGGAGGATGGACTCCGGAGCCAAGTCATGGAATTCCAACCCATAGTAGAACATGAGACCTCTCACAAAAGGATCCATCGGGAAGCCTAAACCCCGATGGAGGTGGGATACAAAGACGACATACTCGCCGGGCTCGGGGTGGGATGGCCTGCCCTTCAAGGGCAACCTGTCGAAATCTCGTAAGATGTACTTGGCCTCTCGCAGTTTTAGCACGCCCTCCTCCGTGACGGAGGAGGGCATCCACCTGCCTGAAGGTCGGAGCCGGACATTGTTGAAGGTCCGAAGCACTCGAATCTGGGGCTCTGGGTGTTGGAACTTGGAGCAAGGAGAAGATTCGATGGAGGATTGAAGAAAAGAAACGAGCCTTGGTCCTATTATAAAGAGGGAGAATACCAAGAGCCGTCTCCGTAATCGTTCGAGACTCGCCTTCGATAGAGGGGGCGTGGCGACGGGCGTGGTTGGGTTACCCACGTCCGTATTGATTAGAATCCCAGGATAAGGGGAACACGATCTCTGCTTTGACAAGACGTGCCAAGGAAACTGCTTCGCTAAACGCGCTGAGGTGGTATAATAAAAAACGATTCAAGTAAAGGCTTGGTAGTGGCGTGACGTCATGCTACAAGATACGCCGTGATTGAACTTGTGTACATAATATTCTCTCTACGGTGGAATGTGGAAATTATTTTGCAGAGCCGGACACTATCCTGGTATTCGCAATCTTCTATGAATTATTCGGAGGAGGAACCCTCCTTGCAATGCCGAACAATATGCGCGCCGGACTCATCGTCATTGAAGCCTAGTTTAGGGGCTACTGAGGGAGTCCTGGACTAGCGGGTGTCCGGATAGCCGGACTATCATCATCAGCCGGACTCCAAGACTATGAAGATACAAGATTGAAGACTTCGTCCCGAGTCCGGATGGGACTTTCCTTGGCGTGGAAGGCAAGCTTGGTGATACGGATATGTAGATCTCCTACCATTGTAACCGACTCTGTGTAACCCTAGCCCTCTCCGGTGTCTGTATAAACCGGAGGGTTTTAGTCCGTAGGACGAACAACCATTACAACAATCATACCATAGGCTAGCTTCTAGGGTTTAGCCTCCTTGATCTAGTGGTAGATCCACTCTTGTACTACCCATATCATCAATATCAATCAAGCAGGAGTAGGGTTTTACCTCCATCGAGAGGGCCCGAACCTAGGTAAAAACATCGTGTCCCTTGTCTCCTGTTACCATCCGCCTAGACGCACAGTTCGGGACCCCCTACCTGAGATCCGCCGGTTTTGACACCGACATCTACATTGCGTTTGACCTCTGCAAACCTTTCCCTTTTACCTTCATACGTAATGTTTTACTTTCTGCTGCCACACTCTCAGAATTGCATGTGTAGGTTGATTGCTTGACTTGTGCTAAGTTGCTAAAATGTGCCAAGACTTAGAATTTGGAAAAGGTTAGATTTTTATTTGGTCAAGTAGTCTAATCACCCCCCCCTCTAGACCTACTTTCAATCCTACAACGGGCTCCGTCGCGGCAAGGTATGCCGCAAAACAGACTAAGGCATACCCTAGTGGTAGGAAGGGGATGATGCCTTCCCACCCACCCAGGTTCAAGGCACAACTTGCAGTTTGGGTTTGTTGCACCAATTATACTGTAAGGGGTTCCCTTATAGTCTTTCTGTCAAGAAAAGGTATGCCACAAAGGAATAGACGACTGCTCAAACACTCTTGATGATTGCCAACTCTTCGGCCATGGGTTGCCGACCATTGTCGGAGAAGCTTTGTTCGATTTGTGCGGTGACTACCATGAGCTAGGCGTGGGCGGCCTCAACATGGTCGTGGGCAGCCTCCATCAGGGCTAAGGTCGCCGCTGTGGAAGAGAAACTGTTGTGCCACTCTCGCTAGTTGCTATCACAGAGGCAGATGTTTTTGCTGCCACCTGAGAAGCAACAACGACCGTTTGGGCTGCCTTGGCCGCCCAGTCGCAGATTGCGGCCGCGCTAACGCAGATTGTTACCACATGCATGGAGGCTGGGGCCGCGCTCTCGCTAGAGTGGGCTGCCGAAGTTGCCCTCACAACACGGGTCCATGTCCCCATCTTTCACCGGCGACAACTAAACAATGAAATGATATTTGGGGAGCGAGCTAGTGTGCTTCACGCACCGGATGTGGACCGTAGCCGATGCACCTTCTCACGTAAGCCATATGCATACTATACTCCGACGATGCTCCAAGATATTTTTTGATGCATCTCACACGATTGGTGATAATAAACTGTGCGCGATCTACTTGATTTTTTGTCTTGATTTGAATTACATAGTGGGGTCATGACTGTAAAGGAGGGTGTTTGCATTACTAGAACATTTATCTGTAGTGAACATGCAACTATCGGTGTGTCTTCAAAAAAATTGGAATTATTCAGGGTTCGTTTGGACATTTTTATACATTAACTTGGTTTTCCAAGCATTTTAGGTGCACAATTCAAAACTCATATATTTTTCCATGGGTTTATGCTTATGTCCCATGCAAGAAATGGGGATGAATTTGAAACACCACGACACCATGGCTCTCTGGCAAACTTTGAGGTACTTGCTTATATAATTCTAGTAAATCCAAAACTTGTCTGAAATTCATGAACCTTGGCATGCTATCATGGAATGTCATCAACATGCTGGGGTAAAAAATATTGTCCCATTTGGGGTAGGTTATGGTGTTTATGTGCATTAACTGAGTTAACTGAGTTTTCTATGCATTTATGTGCATAATTCAAATTTGAACTACATGCACATGCTCCAGTGCATATAAATGGGCTCAAAATTCAAATGTGTGTCCTTGGTTGAATGCTTATGTCCCATGCAAGAAATGGGAATGAATGTCAAACACCTTGCCACAGTCGCTCGGCCGCTAACATTGAGATACATGGTTTTTAAATTCTAGTAAATAGAAAACATATCTGGAATTTATGGAACTTGACATGCTATCATGGAACGGCATAAACATGTTGTGGTAAAAATATTGTCCCATTTGGGGCAGGTTGTGGTATAAGCTTCTCACAAACCAGAGCTTCTCACAAGAAGCCTCATGGTTACAATAGGGAACGTTTCACCTTTCTGGACGGAACGATATGCGTTGCCTCTTCTTGATTTCAATTTTGTTTCTAGTATCAACATAGAACAACAGGAGTGTTGTGTTAAATTTTGGAATTTTTCGGGGTTCGTTTGGACATTTTTATACATTAATTGAGTTTTCTATGCATTTGTGTGCATAATCCAAATTTGAACTACATGCACATGCTCCCGTGCATATAAATTGGTTGAAAAATCAAATATGTGTCCTTGGTTGCATGCTTAGGTCCCATGCAAGAAATGGGAATGAATGTCAAACACCTTGCCACCGTCGCTCGGCCGCAAACATTGAGATACATGGTTTTTAAATTCTAGTAAATCCAACACTCATTTGAAATTCATGAAACTTGGCATGCTATCATGGAACTACATCAACATAGTGTGGTAAAAATTTGTCCCATTTGGGGCAGGTTTGGGTGTAACCTTCTCACATACCAGGGCTTCTGACAAGCCTCATGGTTCCAGTAGGGAATGTGCCTCCTTGGTGGATGAAACGATATTCGTTGCCTCTTTGTGTTTTCAAATTTTTTTCCTAGTGGCAGCATAGAGCTACAAGAGTGTCGTGTTAAAATTTGCAATTTCGGGGTTCGTTTGGACATTTTTATACATTAACTGAGTTTTCTAGGTATTTTATGTGCATAATTCAAATTCGAACTACATGCACATGCTCTAGTGCAGAAAAATGGGTTGATATATCAAATGTGTGTCCTTGGGTGCATGCTTAGCTCCCATGCAAGAAATGGGAATGAATTCCAAACACCACGGCACTGTTGATTGCCGGCAAAACGTTGAGATACTTTGTTTTTAAATTCTAGTAAATCCAAAACTCGTCTGAAATTCATGAAACTTGGCATGCTATCATGGAATTGTACCTGACATGCTGTGGTATTTTTGTGTCCATTTTGAGAGAAGGTGCACTCGAATAACAGCCAACAAAGGCATTTTGAAACAAATAGCCATTCACGTGACACCACGCGTCACTCTTTTAATGGCTAGGAGGTGTCGTGCGGGCAGGTGCTTGACTCAACGGGAGGCACGCGAGCGCAGTCCGCTGTGCAGGCTGACCGAGAGGCGTCCAAGCTGTCCTCCAATGCGTAGGCTCACTGGGAAGCATGCGAGATGTATGCTGCGTGGGGTCACTAGGAAGCGAGCCCTTTGACTTCCATGGCCGCCCGTCTTGCTCGCATCCTCTCCGTTAATGGCGCCCGAGCCGCTATTTAATACGGGTGGCCTTAATTTTCAGCTCCCATTCCCATCCCACGGACCTCCACCAACGCCTTGGCGCGGAAGGATCATCTGCCATTAGTCTTCCAGTTTGGTGAAGTCGATCCGAGGCAGACGAGATAGAAAATAACGAGGAACGGGGCCTCATGGACATGTCCCTGAATGAGCTGGTGGTGATGGTTGCTGCCCTCACGCCCGTCCCAGGTCCCATCACCACGCCCGCGCTAGCGACCATCCCCGTAGCATTGACGGGCTAGAAGCCGCAGGCGTCAACGAGGTCTATGCGTACCTGCGCAAGCTCGTGTACATACCAGCGCCTGTGCCCGTGCGCGCCCTTGCACCCACCGCACCGTCGGTCCCCGTGCGTTTGCTTGCACCCGTCGTGCCCGTGCCCATGTGCACGCCCTCTCAGCAGCATGGGACGCCTCCATTGACTCCTACCTCACAATGCCTCGAGTTTCCATCCTCCCGTGCCCCGCCCGTCAATTGCGCGATGATGTGATGTTTGATTTCCAAGTGAAGAACATTCTGTGCTACCTTGAAGACTACAAAAATGGTGTCCCGGAGGACGACAACAACAATGCCAGCACGGCACACCGCCTCCGCCGCTGGAATTAGTATTTTTTTGTTTAATACTATATCTCGATCATATGAATATAAATTCATAGTGTGACTGAATGAAAGATATGGTTTCAACAAACTTGCATTTTTTTCTCTGAATGTATAGACTTATCAAACGATTTTCTTTAAAAAACATCAAAGGTTTTTAAATATAAAACACTCATCGCAAACGTTTTAGATAGAACACCCGTATGGAAACCGACAGCTTCCCCAGGAAGCCAAGGGAAAATGTACCGAGCAGGAATTGTGCAGCTCTTGATTGCAAACGTTTTAAATAGAAGACCCGTATGCAAACCGACAGCTTCCCTAGTAAGCCAAGGGAAAATGTGCCGAGCAGGATTTCTGCAGCTCTTCATCCCAAATGTTTTAGATAGAGCACCCATATGCAAAGTGAGAGCTAGGGTCTTCCTAGTAAGCCAAGGGAAAAATCGCCGTGCAGGATTTTTGCATCTGTTCAACGCAAACGGTTCAGATTGAATACGATATGCAAAGCGGGACTTCGCCACTAAGCGAAGAGAAAATTTGGCACGCGGGATTTGTACATCCCTTCAATGTAAATGGTTTTTCGGATGATCCATGTGCAACCACGCACAGACAATTTGACAGATTTGCATCTGTCATATTGGGTATTGCCATTTTTTATACTGGAATTAGTGACATTTGTTGATCTAGTAACAATGCCCTTTGTCAACCTTGTAACCCTGCCATTTGTTAAACTATGCAGCTAAAAATCACTAGCACTATCTAATTTTTGCAACTAAAATTCAGTAATTAAGCATTGATTTCACTCATAGATTAAGCAGTCATTCTTTATACAAACAGTTCAACTCGACAGCTGAACCGACCAAACTTTTACTCAATTGTTGCCAACCACATACTGAAATAGTTAGTTTAACTGCATATATTACCTAATTTTAAGTACGTTGTATAGTTCAACCGCATCTATAGTCAGATGAACTGAACAAAATAGCCCCTAAATGCTAGTACAACTATGGAGGGGCTTTGTACTACTTCCAGCAGCCTCTCCTCTGCCGAGCACGCTCAGTAAGAGGAAGAGGAGGAGGAGGCTACCGACGAGCTGAACAACTGCAATACGGTGCCTGTTGCTGCTGCACCTTCAGCGATGCTCACCTCGAATGCCCTCTGCCGCTCCCGACGACCCCTCTCGAAGCGGTGGGACTCCTTGTAGATCTCCTGATTCCTTGCCACTGTGGAGGCATGTGATGCGGCCACGACGGTGGTAAGTCTCTTTGCATGCTCGACGAGGCGTTCCTCCTCCCGCAGGAACTCGATGTAGCACGCAAGGTCACTAATGCACGTGCGGGCCTCAGCCTCCCGCCTTTAGGCAGTGGTGGCAGAGCGGGTGATGACCCCGGCGATCAACGTTGGGCTAGCGACCACGATGGCTGATGATGGCGTGGCGGCCACGACCAGCACCTCCCGCCTTTGGGCCGCAGTGGCGGAGCAGGTGATGGCCATGGTGGCTAACAGTAGGGCGGCGGACACGACGGCCACCTACCGCCTTCGGGCTGCGGTGGCGGAGCGGGCAATGGCCCTGGCTTTCGCCGGTGGTGTGGCGGCCACGGCGACAGACGGCGGGGTGGCGGCAACAACTGTCGATGGGCAGCGGCAACGGAGCGTGTGGTGGGTGTTCTGCGCACGTCCAACAGGGATGCCACGCGCACTATACTACGCCGGGGATTGCGCCGCCGCCACGGAGTAGCCTCCCAGCTAGATAAGTCCTCTGATGACGGCGGAGTGGCTAAGGATGATGACAGACCGGTGCCATTGGCGATTGTGGGAGAAGTAGACGAGATAAGCTACAAGGAGGAAGGGGAAAATGTGACGCAGGACTCGCCAGCCGTGAGGGTTTATATAGCAGGCCGGTAAGCATTGGGATTTTGGGGATTTCACCGAGTCGGGCAGGAAGCCTATGCAGCAACCTGCGCGGTTGCGTGGGAACGGGCTCACTGACGATTCATTGGAGCCACTTCGAGCCACTGTCTGATCAAAAGAACGCCCCCGCGTGCTGCTCAAGCTTGCGCTCGAAGCCGTCCGCGGCAGCGGGTGACAAGACATGCGAGAGGAGGACGAAGGACACATGCACATACGGTTAATAAAAAACATTTGCGATTTAATTACGTACTACTCCTGTCCTGGTTTATAAGTCGTCGTTGTATTTTTGTGCCAAATTTTGACTAGATATTTAACTAATAAAATACGAATGCATGTCGCCAAAGATTATATTGTTGGATTCGCATTTGAACATAGTTTCCAATTATATAATTTTTATAACATGCATTAACATTTTTTTGTTAAATTTAAGGTCAAAATATGACACATAATATAAAGGGGGCTAATAGACCAAGACGGAGGTAGTAGCACAAAGCCGCTCTCTACGCAGTGTCGCAACTACCGGCCGGCATGTAGACAACCATTCCCTGCATGGTCAACTGCTCTATGCATGTGGTTGCTCACGGTTGAGGCAGCTGTGGCGCGCTCTGCTTGCATCCTGCCACGCGTGCTCTGCTCTCGCGTCCCTCCGGGCACTCTGCCCTCATCCCTCCACGTGCGCTGCCAGTGTTTTGGGCCGGCGCACGATCACGTACATTCATGCTGCCATTATGCATGTTGTCGCGCTGCCATGATGCAGTTGTCCACTACAAAAGCTACCATGCAGACGCATCAAGAATCTAGGCCGCCTGGTCCCCATTTATTCTTGCGGCCATTTACCTTCATCTCTTGCGCCACATGACTCAATAGCACACCCACGACGACACATATAGAAAGGACATCCAGCGGTTCCAATGGCGCTCCCCGTGGCCCCAATAGTGCTCCCAGCGGCCGACGATGACAAGGGAGGCAGTTCACCATGCATCATGTAGTGGACGCCCACGTGAGCGGGAACGCCCTCTCGGTGGTGTACACGAACGAGCCGGTCCTGGTGGACAAGTACCAAGTGGTTGGCTTCGACCTCGAGTTCACCAGCGGTCATGCCAGGCACGATTAGAAGATTGTTGTCGCCCAGTTGTGCGTGCAACATGACGTCCTCGTCTACCACTACCACCTGGGCACAAGGCCTTGCGAGCGTTTCTCTAGGTTTATCAACAACTCTGACTACAGTTTAACTACGGTGGACACCAACAACAATCTAAAAGCGCTCAAGGTTTCGGGCTTGACCTTCCAGAATCTTGTCAACATTCATCACCACAACAAGGTATAGGTCAGCGACAACAACACACAGAACTCCCTGGTTGACCTTGCCCTGGCCATCATTGACCCCTACTACATGAAGATGAAGGATGAGGGCAAGAAGGACAAGAACGCCTGGCACAATGTCTTGCATTAGAGATTAGATGAAGAACATGTCAAGTACGCGGATGTACAGGCGGATCATTGGCATGAGAAGTGTCTTCTTCCTGCCCCAGACGAGGGATCGGGCCACAGAGCAGTGGCGGGAGAGTCACAAGAAGTAGATGACTAGACGATCATTTCTCCTAGTTTAGAATGCATGCAATTGTTTATTGAGGTGTGTGCAAATGATATGTATAGTCACTTATGTAATTGGATGTATAATTATAATTATATATATATATATATATATATATATATATGTTATTCTTCTATAGAAAGAGCAAATACGACTTATTAGCAGCAATCGTTTGTGTTATTATTGGTCTTCGCACACTTATTTCTGATTACAGGCCTGTTTGCCGTGTATCACACACATCTTGTTCAGTTGAACTATTTCTGTTGGCTTGGCTCATCGCAAACAGTTCATCCGAGTGAACTGTATGCCGTCCTTTGCACACACCTTGATCTGGCTGACTGTTTCTATTGTGTTGCCTAATCACACACAGTTCATCCTAGTGAACTGTATGTAGTATATCGCACACCCGTTTTTGTTATTCTGCCTCATCGCAAACATTTCTGCTGGATGAACCATTTGCCACGCATCGCACACGCAACTCTAATATGAATCATGCTTGATGTCGCTGCCATTGCAAATGTTTTGTATCTTTTTTGACAGTTTTATTACATCACTGTTTGTGATTAATGCACCACACACAGTTTTGTTGAAGGGTCTCTGATTGGACTGTCGTGTTTGGACCAACCTACAGTAGTGTTTGTCCTGTTAACACAGGTCTTCCTGTAATCATCAACCTTTACATGACTAAGACGGATCCATGTGCACCTAAATAATGCTACCTTAACTTTCACATAGCTAAGCTCCCAAATCTCTTTGATGGTTCCATAGTATACCCTTTTATCAGTTTCATCTTCAGTCGTGCATTCTATTCGAACAAAGTTGTTCTGATATGAGGTCTTCTCATCACGTTCCTTAGTGTAGAACGTGTAGCCATTTGTGTAATATGCTTGGTACATCAACACCGTAGGTGATGGCTTTTGTGCCAACCACGTAGCAATGTCATCCATGGATCCTTGTGCTAAACCATTCCTCAACCATTCGGCATAGTTCTTAGTGTGCTCCTTCATCTAGGCATCTAATGGATACACCATTGGTAAGAAGCTTTTGAAGGAAATATGACCTAGAGGCAATAATAAAGTTATTATTTATTTCCTTAATTCATAATAAATGTTTATTATTCATGCTAGAACTGTATTAACCGGAAACTTAGTACATGTGTGAACACATAGACAAAACATATAGTCACTAGTATGCCTCTACTTGACTAGTTCGTTACTCAAAGATGGTTATGTTTCCTAACCATAGACATGTGTTGTCATTTGATGAACGGGATCACATCATTAGGAGAATGATGTGATGGTGTGGGATCGAAAGTATGTCTAGAGGGGGGGGGTGATTAGACTACTTGACCAAATAAAAACTTATCCCTTTTCCCAATTTTAGTCTTTGTCAGATTTTAGCTAACTTAGCACAATTCAAGCAATCTCAACACAATTCAAGCAAGCATGCAAAGAGTATATGAGCAGCGGAAAGTAAAGCATGCAACTTGCAAGAATGTAAAGGGAAGGGTTTGGAGAATTCAAACACAATTGGAGACACTGATGTTTTTGTCGTGGTTCCGATAGGTGGTGCTATCGTACATCCACGTTGATGGAGACTTCAACCCATGAAGGGTAACGGTTGCGTGAGTCCACGGAGGGCTCCACCCATGAAGGGTCCATGAAGAAGCAACCTTGTCTATCCCACCATGCCCGTCGCCCATGAAGGACTCACCTCACTAGCGGTAGATCTTCACAAAGTAGGCGATCTCCTTGCCCTTACAAACTCCTTGGTTCAACTCCACAATCTTGTCGGAGGCTCCCAAGTGACACCTAGCCAATCTAGGAGACACCACTCACCAAGAAGTAACAAATGGTGTGTTGATGATGAACTCCTTGCTCTTGTGCTTCAAATGATAGTCTCCCCAACACTCAACTCTCTCTCACAGGATTTGGATTTGGTGGAAAGAAGATTTCAGTGGAAAGCAACTTGGGGAAGGCTAGAGATCAAGATTCATATGGTAGGAATGGAATATCTTGGCCTCAACACAAGCGTAGGTGGTTATCTCTTAGAATATGCAAGTTGGAAGTGTAGGTTTGCTCTGATGGCTCTCTCCACGAATGAAGAGGAGGTGGAGGGGTATATATGGCCTCCACACAAAATCTAACCATTACACACAACTTGCCAAACTCGGTGGGACCGAATTGAGAAACTCGGTCGGACCGATTCAACAAATCTAGTGACCGTTAGGATTTTCGGTGGGACTGACATGCAACTTGGTAGGACTGATATGGTTAGGGTTAGGGCATAACGTAATCTCGGTGAGACCGATTACACAAACTCGGTGGGGCCGATTTTGGTAATAAGCTAACCAGAGAGTTGGTCAGGTAAACTCGATGGGACCGGTTCGCTCATTTCGGTGAGACCGAAATGTTATGAAAAGGAAACAGAGAGTTTACATTGCAATCTCGGTGGGACCGACATCCCTATCGGTGAGACCGATTTGCCTAGGGTTTGTTGCAGTGGCTATGACATCTAAACTCGGTGGCGCTGGATAGAAAGAATCGGTGGGGCCGAGTTTGACTTTTGGTTTGGGTCATATGTGGATATGAGAAAGTAGTTGAGGGCTTTGGAGCATATCACTAAGCATTTTGAGCAAGTAAGCCACTAAGCAACACCTCATCCCTCCTTGATAGTATTGGCTTTTCCTATAGACTCAATGTGATCTTGGATTACTAAAATATAAAATGTAGAGTCGTGAGCTTTGAGCTTGAGCCAATCCTTTTGTCCTTAGAATTTTGAGGGGTCCACTTTTCTGATCCATGCCATGCCAATCATTGAACTTTCCTGAAATATTCAACTTGAAATAGCATTAGCTCAATGAGCTATATGTTGTTAGGAATTACGAAAACCACCTAGGGATAGTTGCACTTTCAATCTCCCCCTTTTTGGTAATTGATGACAACATATAGATCAAAGCTTCGACAAATGATAATAATAATGAAAAACATTGTCACTTTGAGAAGTATGTGAAATGTAAGAGCTCCCCCTAAATGTGTGCATAGTTTAGGATTTGCTTTGGACAGCAAATGCACAGTGAGTTAGGATCATGAGTTACTCTTCCATGTCACATACATCTTGGTGGAGCGCTCAAAATGATAATAATTAAATACATGCACTCATCACCAAGCAAAGTGAATGATCATATAGAGATAAAAGGATAATGTCATCCATCAAGCATTAAGGTAGCATATGATCAAACACATGATCATCCAAGTATCTCACAAAAGCATAAAGTATCTCAAACAAGCAAATAAAGTTCAACCACCAAAACAAGAGAGAACAAAAGCAACACTCTCTCTATCGAAGCCTATGATCTATACATTTTTCTCCCCCTTTGGCAACAAGTTACCAAAAAGTTCATAGAAAATGCATAACACTAAATCGACTCTCAGATTTGGACTTCAGGTGGTGGTGTAGAGATGGTTGTCGGTGTCAAAACTAGCGGATCTTGGGGTAGGGGATCCCGATCTGTGCGTCTAGGCTGATGGTAACAGGAAGCAAGGGACACTATGTTTACCCAGGTTTGGGCCCTCTCGATGGAGGTAGAACCCTACTTCCTGCTTGATTAATATTGAAGATATGGGTAGTACAAGAGTAGATCTACCATGAGATCGTAGAGGCTAAACCCTAGAAGCTAGCCTATGATGGTATGATTGTAATTGTGATCGGCCTTCTAAGGACCAACCTCTCCGGTTTATATAGACACTGGAGAGGGCTAGGGTTTACATGGAGTCGGTTACAAGGAAGGAAATACAACATCCGGATCGCCAAGCTTGCCTTCCACGCCAAGGAGTGTTCCATCCGGATACGGGATGGAGTCTTGAGTCTTGTATCTTCACACTTCAATAGTCCGGACGATGTACACAGTCCGGCTATCTGGATACCACCTAATCCAGGACTTCCTCAGTAGCCCCTGAACCAGGCTTCAATGACAATGAGTCCGGCGCGTAGTCTTGTCTTCGGCATTGCAGGGCGGGTTCCTTCTCCGAATACTCCAAAGTAATTATTGAACACTTGAATCGTGTCCGGATCCACAAAATGATCTTCACATGCCACCGTAGAGAGAATGATATTTCACAAATGCAATATGCTGACAACTTTTTAGACAACGCGACGTGTCATTACGGTCGGGTCATTATTCGAACTGTTTTCCTACAACCAGCCACAGTGCATATTGCGAGGCGGTTTCCTTGACATGTCTTGTCAAAGCAGAGATCGTGTCCCCTTATCACGGGATTCTCATCAATACGGGTATGGGTAATCCCACCACAACATCAATCATGGCGCTTGGGAAGCAAGCGATTCCCAACGGGCAAGTGGGGAGGCGCACCGCTTTCGTCGCCTATAAAGGGATAAGATTTCCCCATTTTTACCCACGCCTTCTTCCTCCTTTGCCCACTCTTGCCCCCTCGAGCTCCAGCACCCAAGCCCAAGTCTTCTCAGCATAGCTAAACATGTCCAGAGCAGGGGGCAAGTGGGTGGCTTCCACCGTCAAGGAGAAGCATATAGCAAATCTTCGGGCGGCTGGATACTTGGCCGCAGACATAGTGCACCGGCTACCAGACGTCGGGCAGGACATTCCGACCCCGGGACCCCACGAGAGGGTCGTGTTTGTCGCCCACTTCGTCCGTGGACTGGGATTCCACTTCATCCCTTCATCCGCGGGCTCATGTTCTACTACAGGCTAGATTTCCATGATCTAGCCCTGAATTTCGTCCTCAACATCTCGGCATTCATCGTCGTATGCGATGCCTTACTCCGCATCCGGCCTCACTTCGGCCTGTGGCTGCAAATCTTCTGCGTGAAGCCGAAGATTGTAAGCGGCTAGCAAGCGGAGTGAGGGGCCATGGTGGGCAAGATGCCTAACGTCACCTCGCTGGACGGTTCCTTTGCGGAGACCGTAAAAGGATGGCAATCGGGGTGGTTCTACATCACCGAGCCGCGCGGGGCCAACTGGGCGGCGGCCCCCGAGTTCCGATCCGGAGCCCCCATACGGCTCACCTCCTGGGAAAAGAAGGGCCTGGCCTGGGGCGAACCTACAGAGCTGACCGGACTCCAGAACTGCATCAAGAGCATGAGGGACAAGAACATCAAGATAGTCAACGTGATCCAGGTCATGCTCGTTCGCCGGATCCTGCCGTGCCAAAGGCGGGCATTTAATTTGTGGGAGTTTGTCCCGGCCGAACACCAGACGCTTCGGAAGCTTTACGACAGGACGCTCAAAGGCGCATGGAAGGTTTTGCTCAAGGCATCCGAAATAACTCCCGCCACATCCGAGGACCGTGGACATCATGCCGCGGCCCCCCCCCCCCCCCGTCCGGTGAGTTTTAGGACTACCACCGGATTCGGTTTTTCCCAATACATTCATGGGGGAGTCTTAAGTGTTTGTGCATATTTGATCAGGACTATGTGGAGATAGCGGAGCAGATTGATTGTCCGGCTCCAATGCCAGAAGATCCAGCTGATGCTCTCCTGACGGAGATGCTGGTCACGACGCCCTACAAGGTGCCGGAGAAGAAGGCCGAAAAGAAGGCCCCGGGGACCCAAAAGGGTCTCCATCGTAAGGTTGTGCCAGATGCCTCGTCCGAAGACGGCGAGGCACACTCCTCCCCCGAAGGGGAGGAAGAAGAAGAAGAAGAAGCCGCCCCATCCAGAAAGGATGAGGGGCCTGAGGAGGCAGCCCAGGGGGCCGGGAGAGGCCGTCGATGCAAGGCCGTCATACCTACGTCGTCCGACGACGACGAAGCAGATTCCTCCCGCGGAGGCGGGGGGAAGCAAGGAGAAACTCTACCTCCCCGCATTGAGGAGGAGAAAAAGAGGAAAGCCGCTCCGGAGGGGGAGGCTGGGACGTCCAAGAAGGGAAAGACGTCCCTTTCGGACTACTCCACCACAGCCGCTCATAGCAAAGAAGGGTGGCTGCCCAGGGGAAAGCCCCTAGTACGATCGTAAGTGTCCGCACTCTATCGTGATTTTACCTCATAGTTGTTTAATAACGCCGAACATATATGCAGTTCGGCCAGGGTTCATCCCGAGGTGTCGTCTTCGGATGGGTCTCTGAGCCCTTAAGAGATGAACTCGCTCCCGACGGCTACCACTCCTCAGCCTGCGGATGACACGGAAGTGTTGTCCCGAAGGCTCCCCGAGCGGGGGGAGGTGACTCTGGAGACGCCCCGAGGCGGAGTTCCAGATGTCGGACACGCGGGGTTCAAGATCCCCACGGATCGTGTCGGTGAGAGCTGCAGCAGGGCGGGCACTCCACCGAACACCGTTTCGGAACCTTCGACGGTTCCGGACTTAGGCGGGCAACCCCTCGTTAGGGAGGGAGAGTCGTCCGTGCCGAGGACATCCAACGCGCCAACGGTGCCGGATAGTCTGGTGGAAGCTCTTCAAGGCGCTTCCATGGATGACGTGCACCGTACTCTTATGAGTGCGATGATTCAAAAGGTTCTGTCCGCCAAGAGCGGGCTAACCGAAGCCTGCACAAGCCTCCTAACGGGCTTTGAGGTAAGTAATTAATAAATGTGTGAAGTTTCCACCTGATAGGTAGTAGCCCCTGATACTCTGTTTTGTGTTCGGAAAGAAAAGCCAAACGGAGGGTCAACTATAATCCGCAGGAGTCTAACAAGTGTTCATGTGAATAAGCAGGTCGTGCTGCTTGCTGCTGCTGCCCGCACAGCCGAGGTTGCTGAACTAAAGCGGGACCTGGAGCAGGCGCAGGAAGAGCTTGACCTCACGAAGAGGCAGCTCGATGAGAGCGAAGGTGAGTGAGTCTCCGCTCTTATGTATTTGAGGATAGATAAAATTGGTTAGTCTGACGGTGAAGCGTCGTGACTGTGTGACAGGGGCCACTGCCGAAGTGGCGTCCCTGAAGAAAGCGTTGTCCGAGGCCGGAGACAAGGTGGCCTTGGAATGCAAGGAGCGCGAGAAGCAGAGTTCTAGAGTGGGCGAGGTACAGCAAGAGCTCGAGGACCTCGGCAAGAAGTTCGAGTCCGTGGATCATGATCTGGAGAGGAAAGAGGCTGAGCTTGTGAAGGCCCTTGTGAGTATGAAAGACGCCAAGGCTGAAGCCGAGAAGGCACAGCAGGAGATCCAGGAGGCCAAAAAGATAGCGGCGGGTAAGAAATTCTTCATGCAAAGCAAACATGTGGAGGAGGCGTTTCTTTTACTTACTCGAGTTCGGAGCTCTCCAGGGGCATTCGTGGATCTGCCATGCAACATATCAGATGCCGCGGAGTTCTACCATGCCCAGGAGGGGAGCTCAACGGAGAAGCTATTATGGTGCCAGTATGCTGGGGCCAAACACCCAATGCCTCTGAGTGACCAACTGAAGCGGTTGGTCGAACTCCACAGGGCGGCCGAAGTGGCTATGAAAGATGTCATAGTCCGGATGTGGCCCGGTGAGCCCCTGCCCACTAGCTACTTTGGCCTGATCAAGCGGATGGTGAATGCCTGTCTGTGGCTTGAAGTGATCAAGCGATCCGTTTGCATTGAGGGTGCCCGCCGGGCCTTTGCCCGCACGAAGTTTCATTGGGGCAAGATTGATGCGGAGAAGCTGGTGAAGGACGGGCCGCCGGAGGGCAAGGCGCATCGCCATCCCGTGAAGTACTATGATGGCGTTATGAAGGGTGCTCATCTCGTGGCCGACGAATGTACTAAGGACAAGATCTTTGACTAAATGTACCTCTGCCGCTGTTGTAATTTAATGACGAAGTTACTTGTGCTATGTAGCACTGTTTTGATTTAAAATATTACCCTCTGTGCGGCTGTTTATAAAATTCTGAAAGTAGGCCAGTCGTCGGCTTCCGCCCCCGCGTACCTAGTACTAGGGTGTTCCTGTAAAAACCCGGATACTCTTTGTCCAAATTTTTGGTTCCTTAAGGAGGTATCCAGCGCAGCGAACAAGGCAATCGGACTATGCGGCTTTATAACTTTCACTTAGTCATAGAAGTCTATAATTTTAAATTTTGGCGAAGCCCCAAGAATTCGGAGGGCCGAATTGGGGCGCTATATATGCCTAAATCGGACAAGGCCGATTCATCGCCTAAAGTGGAAAAAATCTTTAAGGATTTTAAGACCTCTCGAACAACGACCAGCTCTCGCCGCATCATGCCGGTCAGTTTTCGGCTTTCTCTACTGAGGTGCTCATCCGGAAGAACCGGGACACAATGGCAGTAGTTCTCCCTGCGCTACCTTAGCCGATATAACGGAACGTAAGGTACCAAAACAAGGGAGCTGGGCTAACCTAACTGTAGACCCAAGACATGATTCGGAGCTGATGCATATAGTGCTATAAGTTCGGGGTGCCGCACTTTTTAAAGTGTTCGGACTTTATTTGCTGTAGTACGGGGCACCATAGGAAGCCCCTGGCAAACGGACCGTACCAAGGTGTACGGATGCAATATCAAAGAGACATTTGTAAAAAACATTCAAATAAGAATAATTAGCTGACGCTATATGTGATCTTACATGTTTAAGCGTATGTTTACAATGAATGCATTAAGTGGAGATAAATAGGACTATTTAACATGTCCTATCCAGGGGCAGGCCGCGTACGGATAGATAAAACAGGTATAATGATTGTAAATAGATTCCACCTGGGTGTTTCCTTCCGTGCGCGAAGCCTGTTGCCTCCTAGGTTTTCTCTCCCATGTAAGTTCGGCAATCCGGCTCTTCTGAAGAGTCTGTTCTAAAGCAATGTCCTGAAAAAGGAGAAGGATGGGTTATGAAGGTATGTAGCGGTTATCTGCACTGTTGACTGAGTCATTGTTGCGCCTCCGCCTACTCCATGGTATCTTGAGTGCGTAATTGTGTACGTGTGGCACGAATGCTGCTTCGATGGGGCTTGAGCGGAGGCCGGACTGCTAGTCGCGCTCTTGGCGTGCTTGCTGATCCTATTGCGGGGTGCTCCGGACTCTATTGACGGTGCTCGAAGTTGTTGTTGCCGGATTGGTTAGTCGGAGTAGGCCGCGTTGTACTTCCGCCGCGTGGCTGCAGCATGCTCCTCTGTTCGGAGAGAGCGGTCCATGTTTCCGTTGACTGTTATGACCCCGCGTGGTCCTGGCATCTTGAGACTGAGGTATGCGTAGTGTGGTACCGCATTGGATCTAGCAAATGCGGTTCGTCCGAGCAGTGCGTGGTAACCACTGCGGAAAGGGACGATATCGAAGATTAACTCTTCGCTTCGGAAGTTATCCAGAGATCCAAAGACCACTTCCAATGTTATATAGCCCGTGCAAAGGGCCTCTACTCCAGGAATCACGCCTTTAACGGTGGTTTTAGTGGGCTTGATCCTTGAAGGGTCAATGCCCATTTTGCGCACTGTGTCCTGATAAAGCAGGTTCAGGCTGCTGCCACCGTCCATAAGGACTCACGTGAGGTGGAGTCCGTTGATGATTGGGTCTAGGACCAATGCGGCTTAGGCGCCGTGACAGATGCTAGTAGGGTGATCCGTACGATCAATGGTGATCGGGCAAGCTGACCATGGGTTAGATTTGGGGGCGACTGGCTCCATCGCATAGACGTCCCGTAATGCTCGCTTTCGTTCCCGTTTGGGAATGTGAGTGGCGTAGATCATGTTGACCGTTTTCTCCTGGGGGAATTTCTTTTGTCCCCCCGTGTTCGGATGACGGGGCTCTTCATCATCGTCGCTGTGCAGCCCCTTGTCCTTGTTAACGACGTTTATTTTGCCGGCCTGTATGAACACCCAGCAGTCTCTATTGGTGTGGTTGGCTGGCTTGTCTGGGGTGCCATGAATTTGGCACGAGCGCTCCAATATGTGGTCCAGACTGGACGGTCCCTGATTATTTCCTTTGAAAGGCTTCTTCCGCTGACCAGACTTGGATCCGCTGAATCCGGCGTTGACTACCATGTCTTCAGTGCTGTCGCTGTTGTTCCGTCGCTTATGTCTGTTATGCCGTGGCTTGCCGCTATTGTCGCGGCCATCCGAAGTGCCAGAATGTGGCGTAGTGCTGCTGCGAGCCAACCAACTGTCCTCGCCCATGCAAAAGCATGTCATTAGTTTTGTGAGAGCTGCCATGGACTTGGGTTTTTCCTGGCCGAGGTGTCGGGCGAGCCACTCGGCACGGATATTATGCTTAAAAGCCGCTAGGACTTCGGCATCCGGACAGTCGACTATTTGGTTCTTTTTAGTGAGGAACCAAGTCCAGAATTTCCTGGCTAACTCTCCGGGCTGTTGAGTAATGTGGCTCAGGTCATCGGCGTCCGGTGGTCGCACATATGTGCCCTAGAAGTTGTCGAGGGATGCGGCTTCCAGGTTTTCCCAGCTGCCAATGGAATTTGCTGGAAGGCTGTTTAGCCATTATCGGGCTGGTCCTTTGAGCTTAAGGGGAAGATACTTGATGGCGTGTAGATCGTCTCCGCGGGCCATGTGAATGTGGAGAAGGAAATCTTCGATCCATACTGTGGGGTCTGTTGTGCCATCGTATGATTTGATATTTACGGGTTTGAACCCTTCTGGGAATTCATGATCCACCACTTCGTCAGTAAAGCAGAGGGGGTGCACGGCGCCTCTGTGCCGGGCTATGTGACTATGCAGTTCGAATTGGTCTGGGTTGCTATGTTCGGATCAGCCAGACTTGTTGATTATGTATCCGTCGGGATGGTCATCGTCGCGTGCTCAGGCGCGCCCCCGCGATCCGTAGATCGATCTTGGTTGTCCTGCTTTGTTTTCCGATATATCTTGCAGGTCATGCCTATTGCCCCAGGCCGTAGTATATTGGCGTGGGGGTGCCCGCTGGTATGCGGGCTGATATGCCGTTTTATCCCGGCCACGAGGTGGCCTATCAGCCGTATGGCGCTTGAGTCCGTATTCCTTGGCTGCCAGGACTTCAGTCCATCTGTCTGTGAGCAGGTCTTGATCAGCTTGGATTTGCTGTAGCTTCTTCATCGCCTCGCAGCGGGCTATGTCGACGCTGAAGCACTCCTGCTCTACGGGATCCTCAGGCACGCCGAACTCGTCGTCGCCGAGGCTAATCTCGTCTTCGGAGGGGGCATGTAGTTGTCCTCCTCTGGGTATCCATCTGTCGCCTGTTCTTCTGGGCTGACCTCCTCATCTTCCTGTTCGGCCTGCTCGAAGGCGGGATGATCAGGGTTGTATTCTTCTTCGGCACCATTTGGATTGTTTTCGTCTCCTAGGCCGGTATTGCTGTGGCGGGGCTTCGAGCTGCACCGCGACGCCCATGCTTTGCTTTTCTCCCTGAGGGATTATCCTCCGTTGCCTCATCGCCATTGGTTTCCTTTGGAGTGTCCACCATATATATATCATAGGAAGAGGTGGATGTCCACCTCCCAGTGAGCGGTGGTTCATGTTCTTTTCCTGCATCGTCGTCCATATTGTCGATGTCTTCGGAGTCAAAGTCAAGCACGTCGGTTAGATCATCGATCGTGGCAATGAAGTGGGTGGTGGGTGGGCAACGAATTCCTTCGTCGCCTGCTTCCCACTCAAGCCGGACATAATTCGGTTGCGAGTCTCCTGATAAAGATAGAGACTTTAGCGAGTTCAGTACGTCGCCAAAGGGAGAGTGCTGGAAGATGTTCGCAGCGGTAAACTTCACTACCAGAGCCCAACCAGGCTCGGCAGGCTCAGGAGTGCGTGGACCGGAACCTACAACCGGATATGAATCCGGGGGTCCGGAGTCACAAGCTTCCTCAGAAGTGAGGCCTGTGTTCGGCTTCACCGCCGATGAGTGTACGGCCTGTGGGGCGGGGTCCATCCCTCCGTCCTTAGGTGACGCAGCCTGCTCCGGATTTAAGTCTGGGGCTACTTCAGGGGTGATACCCCGAGCATTGTCCGAAAACAGGTCTAAGCCGTGCTCGTCGTGACTGTCCTGTGCTGCTGGAGTAGGCTCGAATCCGTCAAAAATCAAGTCTCCGCGGATATCATCCGTAGTTCGAGTTTCCAACCTGATCCGTGGCGAGGTGTAGCCGCGATCTGCTTCCGTGGCTGCTTAATTGGCCCGTAAGCGGTTACCCGAACATGAAGATCTATCCGGGTTGAAAAGCCTCACCCTGGACCGTGTTATTGACGATGATTGAAGGCGCCATCAAGCCTTGCAGCGACGACACAGAGGAACTCTCAATGAAAGCACTAATGTCGGTGTCAAAACTGGCGGATCACGGGTAGGGGGTCCCAATCTGTGCGTCTAGGCTGATGATAACAGGAAGCAAGGGACACAATGTTTACCCAGGTTCGGGCCCTCTCGATGGAGGTAAAACCCTACTTCCTGCTTGATTAATATTGAAGATATGGGTAGTACAAGAGTAAATCTACCACAAGATCGTAGAGGCTAAACCCTAAAAGCTAGCCTATGATGGTATGATTGTAATTGTGATCGGCCTTCTAAGGACCAACCTCTCCGGTTTATATAGACACCGGAGAGGGCTAGGGTTTACATGGAGTTGGTTACATGGAAGGAAATACAACATGCGGATCGCCAAGCTTGCCTTCCACGCCAAGGAGAGTTCCATCCGGACACGGGACGGAGTCTTGAGTCTTGTATCTTCACGCTTCAATAGTCCGAACAATGCACACAGTCCGGTTGTCCAAATACCCCCTAATGCAGGACTCCCTCAATGGCTCCTTGAACGAAGTCTTCAGTTGATGTGGATGGAGCTGGGGGAGTAGGTGCTAGAGCTGGTTGCACAGAAGCTGTAGCTGGTGCAGATGAAGTGGCTCTGGTGTCTGGAACAGGCACTGCAGCTGATCTCTGGCTCCTGGGCACTCTGCAAAAGCATCGGTAGTAGTCTTGCCCTTCCTCTCCTGCATGTCATCCTGAAGTTGCTCAACAACTGACTGTATCTCAGTGACCTTCACATCCAAGTCATAGAACTTTTGCTCCATGATCCTCTCCAGGCTCTCCTAGTTTTGAGTTAGGGTGGCCAAGCCCTTCTCAATCCTCAGAGTGGAGGCAATCAAGTAGCCAAGCTGATCCTGCTTGCTCTTCAAGAAGTACTGAGATGCCTCATCAATGGTTGGCATCTTTGCAGCCTTTTCAGTCCTTGCCTTCTCCTTGTTTGCTTGTGCTTGCACAGAAGATGGTTCATCTTCATCCATTACCACTGTGTTATCCTCAAAATATGGATAGATGGGCATGTGTTCCTTGTCCAAGAGGTATGTGCCTGTGCACATCTTGGAGTTGATGAGCTCCTGGATCTGTGGGGCATACCCACAACTTCTCTTCTGATCTGCAGCAGTCCTCTTGATAGTTTCCACTATGAGGCTCATGACCTTGAACTTTTGAGGCACATCAAATATGTGAAGTAGGTTGATGGCATGACCTCTGATCATCTTGTGATCTCCAGACTTAGGCAAAAGAGTGTGCCTAAGGATCCAGTTGATTGTTGGCAATCCTGACAGAAGGTAATGACTGATCCAAACATGTGTGTCTCAACAACAGCATCTGAGATCTCTCTGTACATGTGTGTCATGGATTTGTGATCCTTCTTCTTCTTGGCATAGACATCCAATTCATCCTCATTTTCTTTAGGTGCATTGATCAACTTTGCCCATTCTTCAACTGATGATTGGTACCTAGGACCTTCAGATATCCAGACAATCTTTCCATCTGGGTAGCAGTGAGCTGTGGAGTAGAACTGCATAATAAGCTCATCATTCCACTTTGTGAGCTTCTGCCCAACAAAGTTATCCACTCCACAAGTATTGAAACTGTCATACACCCCTGGATAATGCTCTTCATTTTTCCTGATGTACTCCTAGTCTACCCATCTCATATCATAGACTATTGGCTTCTTGTCAAGCAGAACTGTCTCATAGAAGTCCTGCTGTTCCTTTGTGTGAAACCTGTAATCCATAGTAGTTCTTCTCCTGACTGCACAGGGATCAGTCAATCTCCACTGCCTGAGTCTTGCATCCTTTCTCAGTTCATATCCTCAGCTACAGAATGAACATCATTGTGATCTGGAATTTTGGGCTTCAACTTTCTCAAGACATGTTCCTCATCATCTTCTTCTTCAACAACAGCTTCAGGCACTAGGGCCATGTTCTTCTCTTTAGTAGGAATGTTCCTTGTATTCCTCTTGGGTGCAGATTTGGGCTTTGGAGTAGCTGCCTTGGGAGCTTCTTTGGGCTTTGATGAAGCAGCCCCTGACCTGATGGCATCACCCATAAGCTTTTGAGCTTTGGGTGCTGGTGCAACAACCTCTTCCTCTTCTTCTTCTTCCATAATGGAAGGCTTTCCAACAACCCTGGCCATGGTCTTCTTGACCCTTTCCTTCCTCTTCTTCCCTTCTGCAGTAGCCTCTTTGGGTTCAGATTCCAAAGGTACTTGAGTAGAGGCTCTGGCTTTAGACATGGGAATTCTCTTTGCAGGTGCTTTGGTCTTCATACCAGGCTTACTGGCAGCAGCTGTGCCATACTCCTGCTTGAGCACCTTCTTCTTGGAAGTGGCCTCATCCTCAAGAGCCACATAGTCTTCATCCTCAGAATCTGAGGTTCTCTTCTTCTGCCCCGGTGGCTGCCTTGGGTAAGTTGTCGGGTGTGCTCGCTACCCTCATCATAGCTGCTAGAGGGACTACCCCTCACTCATTTGAACCTGCCCTTAGACTTGTTCTCGATCACACTCGATCCGACATGTTACAAACACTGAAAGCAGACCCTGTGAATAGAAATAGATGAGGTAGAGTAGATGAGCATCACAAAATACAGAGGTTTTTGCAAAAGAATGAGTCAAAAACTTAGTTTTAGTTTTCCACATAAAGCATTTCGGATCTACCGATTTGTAAACTCGGTGATACCGAAGCAGCTTTTGGAACCTAAACTAGTGATCTCGGTCAGACCGAGTCACAGTTCGGTGGCACCGAGAGTGCTAGGGTTTCACAAAGTCCTGAACTCAGTCAGATTGATTTGCAATTCTTGGTCAGACCGAGAATCACATGTGCAATGGCATTAGCCGAATTGGTGGAACCGAGTTCTACAACTCGGTTGGTCCGAGATGGTTTCGGCGAAAACCTAACCCTAAATTTTCAATTCGCATCTAAATCATGGCAAAATTAATGGAAAAACAATGTGCTAGGGATTCGGAGTTAGGAATAGCACAAAGATCAAGTCCAGACCCTAGTTCGGCGATGGACTTGCTACTGCAAAGACAAATGAGATGAATTGCGCTGACGGCAAGCGAGACCAATGGCGGAGGCAACAAGCACGAGGAGGACGATCCGAGACCTGTGGAGGGAGAGCAGGCTGAGCGCGGGCGAAAGAGTTCGGAGAAATTTCCAAAATTTGACCCGTGGATATATATAGCCTGACCCAGTCGGTGTGACCGAGTGGAACAACTCATTGGCACCGAGATGCATAACTGCAAGCAGTTACAGCAACTCGGTGTGACCGAAAAGTTCAAATCGGTTGCACCGAGATTGAAAACCTAGATCGACTTAGTGATCTTGGTATGACCGAAATGGAAAAATCGGTCAGACTGAAACGCACAAAGAAGTTTTGGAAGTTTAAGTCTATGATGAATCGGGGACTCCGAGTGCTCTTCACACAGAGTGGTTCGAATCTGACTTGATCAAATTTTGTGATGTAGCATGAATAGACTTTGAGACAAGAAAGGCATAGATAGCTAGAGAAGGTTCTTAGGCATTCTTGTCCATCCACTTGGCAAAAAAAGGAACCAAACAATCAAAACAACAAGTGGATGTCCTTGAGGGAGTCCTGGATTAGGGGGTATCCCGACAGCCGGACCATATACATCGTCCGGACTATTGGAGCATGAAGATACAAGACTCAGGATTCCGTCCCGTGTCCGGATGGGACTCTCCTTTGCGTGGAAGGCAAGCTTGGCGATCCGGATATTGTGTTTCCTTCCTTATAACTGACTCCGTGTAAACACTAGCCCTCTCTGGTGTCTATATAAACCAGAGAGGTTGGTCCTTAGAAGGCCGATCACAATTACAATCATAATCATCATAGGCTAGCTTCTAGGGTTTAGCCTCTACGATCTCGTGGTAGATCTACTCTTGTACTACTCATATCGTCAATATTAATCCAGCAAGAAGTAGGGTTTTACCTCCATCGAGAGGGCCCGAACCTGGGTAAACATTGTGTCCCTTGCTTCATGTTACCATCAGCTTGAGACGCACAGATCGGGACCCCCTACCCGAGATCCGCCGGTTTTGACACCGACATTGGTGCTTTCATTGAGTGTTCCTCTGTCTCGTCGCTGCAAGGCTCGATGGCTCGTCTCGTTGTCAAGGACAACATTACCTCCGGGGGAGCTCTGGCTATAGGCCAAACTCTCCGACTTGGCAGCTTCGTCATGGCCGCCCCATCGGCTGTCGCGCCGACGATGGACTCTTGGCTCGTCACACATAACCTTCGCATTAATCGGGAACTTGCCGAACAGATGGATCCGATAGAGCTCTCCTCCCTTAATGAGCTCTTGGATCTCATCGCCACTTTGGGAGTCGCTACGGACTATGAGCGGATCGGGCCTAAACCCGACCAAAGGGACATTAAATCCCCGCCGGCCACCCATGAGATTGCGGTAGTTGAGGAACCACATACCGATTACCCCTCTACTTTGAGGATGAATTATGTCCGGATCACAGAGCTCCCTGAGCCGGACTCCAGCTCAAGGGAAGACATGACCCAGATCCCGGACTTAGGATCGGGTATTCGGCTGGAAAAATTGGGCAGCGCCCCGGATCCCGAGCCGTCAAACTCGGAAGCTCCCCTGCCCGTGGGCGCTAAATCAGATCAGGATCCGGATTCAGCCACGAACACCCACATGTACTTAGACCGTCTCTCCCACATCAGAAAAGAGCCCCATGAGACAGTACATCGCTACTGGGCCAGATTCCTCCTTGTGCTAAATAAGGTCAAGGACTGTCGTGAGGAGGATGCAGTCTCACTTTTCTGCAAAAACTGTACGAATAAAGGAATTCTTAATGCCATAAGTCGCCGTAACATAGTAAACTTTGCTGACTTGGCAACCATAGTACAGAAGTACTATGCAATGGAAAGCGCCTGGAAAACCCAAACAGAATTTTGGGATAGACCGGCTATCACCAAAACCTTTGTTCGAGCTAAACGGGCGAACTCTCGAAAGTCGACCGATACAACCCCCAAGAAGCCAAAGCCCACCCCAGGGGGTGGAACCGTATTGGAAGAATGGCTCAATGGGCCATATAAACTCCATGGTACACCGGACACAACACCAACCCATAGCGTTAGGGCATGTTGGATACTCCGGCAGGTAGCAAAAAGTGGCGAGGATCTCCTTGTAAGCCATAGAGCAGAACAACATCCCGCTAAAGAACAAAATACGGTACTAACAGTCTTCGAGACTTTCGCCTCAAACATTAGGCGCAAGCGAGCTCATCGAAGCTCCGCTGAAATCTGCCATGTGGCAAAAATAAATCCGTGGAACGACACTGCGATAACCTTCAATGCCAGTGACGAACCTTGATTCCAGACCGTCCGGGCACCAGCCGCTCTGGTCCTTAGCCCAATCGTGGACGGCTTTCGGCTCACTAAAGTACTCATGGACGGCTGAAGCGGATTAAACTTGATGTATGAAGAAACACTCAACAAGATGGAAATTGATAAAAGCCGCATTGAACAAAGTGGCACAACCTTCAGGGGGATTATCCCTAGTCGGGAAGCGCGGTGTGCGGGAAAAATCACACTCGATGTGGTATTCTGAACCCCGGAGAATTATAGGTCCGAAGAAATCACATTCCAAGTGGCTCCTTTCAGCAGCGGATACCACACCCTTCTAGGGTGGGACACGTTTACAAGCTTTCAAGCTATACCCCATTACGGGTACATGAAGCTTAAAATGCCCGGACCCAATGGAATCATCACTCTAGCCAGTGATCCGGACATTGCACTTCGCGCCGAAAACAAAATCGCAGCACTAGCCCTGGAAGCATTGTCCGAAGCCCTAGCAGCTGAAGAATTAACAACACTACGGGCCACCGTGGACAGGGACGACGTGATACTCGACAAGCGACCCAAGTCCACCTCATTTAAACCTGCAGACGAGATAGTCAAATTCCAAGACCATCCACCGGACCCCATGAAGACAGCTTCCATCGGGACACAGTTGAGCCCCACAATGGACGCTGCACTGCGAGACTTCTTATGCGAGAATTAGGACATTTTTCACCTGGCACCCATCGGACATGCCAGGCATCCCACGCATATTGGCCGAACATAGCCTTAATATACTAAAAGGATATAAACCTGTCAAGCAGACTCTAAGGCGGTTTTCAGAGCCCAAACGGCAAGCCATGGGGGAAGAGCTAGCCAAGCTACTTGAGGCCGGATTCATCAGAGATATCAAACATCCGGACTGGCTGGCAAATCTGGTAATGGTACCAAAGAAGGACAAATCCTAGCGCTTATGCGTCGACTTCAAAGACCTTAACAAGGCTTGCCCCAAGGATCCCTTTCCCCTCCCTTGCATCGATCAAATCATCGACGCCACAGCAGGACACGACTCGCTGTGTTTCCTCGATGCATACTCTGGATACCATCAAATAAAGATGGCAGAGTCGGACCAAGCTGCAACAGCTTTCATAACGCCATATGGCCCTTTTTGCTTCAACACTATGCCTTTCAGGCTTAAGAACGCCGGCGCAACCTATCAACGCATGATTCAAACATGCCTGGAAAAGCAAATCGGCAAAACAGTGGAGGCATATGTGGACGACGTGGTCATAGAAACAAGACACGTCAAAACCCTAATAGATGACTTTAGGCTTACATTCGATAACCTCCGGACATACGACATCAAGATGAACCCAGAAAAATGCGTTTTCAGCATCCCCTCGGGGAAACTACTGGGCTTGATTGTTTCCAATAAGGGAATTGAAGTGAATCCGGCAAAAATCCGAGCTCTCTCGCAATTGGCTATACCAACAGACCTCAAGCACATCCAGAAACTAGCTGGATGGGTGCCTGCTTTGAGCCGCTTTATCTCCAGGATAGGAGAAAAGCATTACCTCTTTACTGCCTTCTTCGGTGCACCGAACACTTCGTGTGGACGGATGCAGCCGCGGCCGGACTCGATTAAATTAAGACCTTATTGGCCAGTAATCCAGTCCTAACTAGGGCAAATATCGGCAAACCTATGCTGCTATACATAGCTGCAACACATCAAGTTGTAAGCGCAGCGCTCGTGGTCGAATGAGAGGTTGATGGATACAAATTTCCGCTCCAAAAGCCGGTTTATTACGTATCCACGATCCTCACCCCATGCAAATCCCGATACCCACATTATAAAAAATAGCATACGCGGTCTTCATGGCATCCCGGAAGCTACGACACTACTTTCAAGAGTGTTCAATTACGGTGGCCTCCGAAGTACCACTCAACGACATAATAAATAACCACGACGCTACGGGCTGGATCGCTAAATGGGCCATCAAGCTCCTTCCGTTCGACATAACATACAAGCCACGGCGGGCCATCAAGTCGCAAGTACTAGCTGACTTTGTCGCCGAATGGACAGAAGCCGAACTCCCTAAAGAGTACGGCGCGTACTCTAACTGGATCATGCACTTCGACGGTTCTAAAATGCTGGCCGGATTGGGAGCAGGTGTAGTCCTGACGTCTCCCCCCGGAGACACGGTCCAGTACATCCTCCAAATATTATACACAGACTCCAACAACGCAACCGAATATGAGGCTCTGTTGCACGGTCTTCGGATGGCAGTCTCTATGGGCATTCAACGCCTAGAAGTGCGCGGGGATTCAAACCTCGCAATATCACAAATAAACGGAGACTTTGATGCCAAGGATCTGAAAATGGCGTCCTACCGTAATGCCGTCCTCAAAATGTCAGCTCGGTTCGAGGGGCTCGAATTCCACCATGTGGCTCGAGAAAATAATCAAGCGGCGGATATCCTCGCCTACATCGGCGCTAAGCGCGACCCTGTCCACCTAACATATTCCTGGAAAAGACTGTTCAAGCCATCTGTGGTATGGGAAGGGGAGTCCGGCAATACTAGCACGGATCCGAATACACCCCCAGATTCCGAACCATGAGACATAATCGGAGGCTCTACCACCGAAATAACATCTTCGGCCCATGAAATCATGGCTGTAATCGCCCTGTGGACTGAGCCTTTCTTGGCCTACCTAAATAGGCAAGAGCTCCCCGAAGACCAAAATGAAGCACGCTGCATCGTCCGGCGTTCTAAAGCTTACAAAGTCCATGAAGGGGAACTCTATAAGAAAAGTGCGACCGGAGTGCTCCAAAGGTGCATCTCCGAAGAGAAAGGGCACCAGCTCTTGGCTGAAATCCATGCCAGACTGGGTGGGCACCACGCCGCGGCTCGAGCACTAGTCAGCAAGGCCTTCCAAAGCTTCTATTGGCCGACGGCTGGAGCAGACGCACAGGACCTTGTCCAACACTATGTCGGTTGCCAGCTCTTTGCCAATCAGAGTCATATGCCCCCTACCGCTTTCCAAACAATGCCCATAACTTGGCCCTTCGCGGTCTGGGGGCTGGATATGGTCGGACCTCTTAAAGGGGGAAGCCATAGGAAAAAATTATATTGGTCATGGTGGACAAGTTCACCAAATGGATAGAAGCCAAACCAGTCAAAAGGGCTGAATCCGGACCAGTAATAGACTTCATATCCGGGGTCATACACCGATACGGTGTCCCCCACAACATCATCACTGATAATGTCTCAAATTTCACAGACGATGAAGTGAAAACTTGGTGCGGCAAAATGGGCATTAAGCTTGACTACGCTTCCATCTACCATCCCCAAACAAAGGGCCAGGTCGAACGGGCAAACTCTCTCATCATGAGCGGCATCAAACCTAGACTAGTGCAATCCTTGCCAGAGTCGGATATGCACTGGGTCGAAGAGGTCGACTCCGTACTCTAGGGGCTGCGGACCACGCCGAATCGCACCACCGGATATACACCATTTTTTATGGTGTATGGCGCGGAAGCAGTACTACCCTGCGACATAATACACGATTCGCCACGCGTACGCATGTACGAAGAGAAGGAAGCCGAGTTAGATCGACAGGATAACTTGGACGCCCTGGAGGAGGAGCGCGACATTGCAAAAGCCCGCTCCACATTCTATCAGCGGTAGGCTCGAGGATACCAAAGCAGAGAAGTGCGGGCCAAAACTTATAATATTGGTGAGCTCGTTCTACGCCTACCGGAGAAGAAGGACAAGCTCAAACCCAAGTGGGAAGGTCCCTTCGTCATTGACAAAGTTCTCACCGGAGGAGTGTACCGCTTATGTAATGCATCCGATAATAGACTCGAGCCAAACCCATGGAACACGGCCAGACTCCGGAGATTCTATGCCTAGTGCCGAACTCAGTGTTCGTCTCCTTATCCCCTCCTTTTTAATTATGCCCCCTCCCCTTTCCCTTCTCGACCTTTTTTCCTCTTCACACAAAGTATTTAATATAGTACGGACTCCTGGATCACTCTGGCCGGACTATGTGTGTAAGTAATACCTGGGGGCTTCCTATACGGAAGCTAAAAATAATTACTCTAATGGCTTTTTGCCCATCACATATGCGTTTATTTTTCCATATGTGCCTTTTCTTCACCATTATATGCATCGATATGACTTAAGATGTGGCCAAGATGGGTTGCCTGGCTCTTGTGTTTATGCCCTACATTCCCGTTAATTCGGCTAGGGCATAAGGGGAGCACCTCTGCGATTGTTACTGCCGGTTCAGCCGGATGTGTACCTCAGACTGGGTGAAGCCGAAAGCTAGCATCCTTAAGAGAATATTTGGTCGGTGAACAAAAGATGTTTCATTTATTACAACGTAAATCCCCAGAAGCTTTGTATCCTGCGCCCTTGTTCGCAGTCCGGACATGTGCATCATCGCATGCGTACCCATGGAAAGGAACCCCTAACGGAACTATTCTCCCTGGAAGATGTTTCTTACTATCCATGTAATATAACATAACTAGTTGGGTACTTGTCTGTTCAAGCACTTATGACCCCTACGCCTGTTTTCCACGCATACCCCGGTTCTGTATAACTGAGCAGGTATTCGGACACACCCCGGACTGTAGGATCCGGGGGCTGAAGCGAAAAGGTCCGCGATGACAAATGATTTTAATCCTGCTAGGGACTACTTATGTCCATTGAATTACACAATCACTTGGACTGACTATATTCCTCCTCTATACCATCCAACAGGCTATCTAGCTTACATTCTTGTTGAGAATACTTTATGGTGGACGCCACCGGTCATATACCGACTCACGGAATTTCTTGCCCATATGGCCCCGCCGGTCCGACTTCGGCCATATGGTTCGGGTCCAGCTTGGTGTAGCGCGTCTTCACCATAGCCCAGGCTTCTCTTGCACCTTGCCGGCAGGCTGACATCTTCCACAATCGGAAGCGCCGCTGTGCTCCTTGAAGCATATCCACAAGCTCCCCCATGCCATTCGGCAGGAAGCTTTATGGCCACAAGGCCTGAGCAACGCCCTGCATCACCTGCCGAGCTCGCTCGTGCAGTTGTGAGAGGTCTTGTAGTAAATCACCTATAGATGAGGGCATCTCCTCCTCAGGGTGACCCGTTAACATTCCTACAAGCAAAATTCTTTCAATATAGTTCCTCGCTGAACTATACTACAGTTCGTCTAGGCACTTAACATAAATGACGTGTCGAAGCCTTTTGTTCTCCTTCACGGAGTCCGCCAGCTGAGCACGGACGTCTATTAATTCCACGTCCAGCTGGACTTTGGCATCTTGAAGATTGTTATTCTCCTTCCTAACTTGCGTAAGAACGCGCTCGCCAGCCTTTAGTTGCCTTTTGAGATGCGACTTGTCATCTCTTATGCCCTCTGGATTCACCCTGGAATTGTCTGCAGAATTTTCTGTCAGACTTGTCATACCAGCCATTAACCAACTGGTGCACCTTCGTACAATTGAGACAAATGTTACCAAATGAGGGCTTCTGTGATTCCTCTAACTTGGCAACTATGGCCCTCAGCTGGGCCTTGCACTCCTCCAGCTCCCGAGACAATTGCTCATTCTTATCTACAAGGACTCAGCATAATTGATCCTTAAAACAGTCGTTCCAACCGTTTCAAGTCTCAGGGGCTACTGCTATACATGCCTATCAAATTTTCTTACCCGTATATCTTTGGTATACTGATCCGTCGCTCGGGCAAGCCCGCCTTGAGCAGCTCGGATGTATGTGTCTCCCGAATTGAAGGCATTAAATGCCTCTTCAGAAAAGATGTTGTTCTGAAGCACGGCCCATCGACGCCGGTGATTCGTGGCGCTCTCTACTTCGGAATTCCTGGCCGAGAGCATATCCACGTCCTCTGTCGGAGAACTATGCGGCAGCGGCCCCACTTCCGCCTCCGCTCTCGAAGCCGGTTCTGGAATCCGGCTGGTGGAGGCGTGATTGGCGGGATCCCCGGATATAGTCCGGCTACTCCTCTTCCTGCCGGGACACAAAGGGCGCTGTTATACTTCAAATACAATAATCGCAGGATAGTTTTTGCCTTACCTCTATAGTGGCGTGTCGACCCTAACTGCCTTCCTCTTGAGCCTGCCCGATCCAGACGCCCGTGGCCGACAGGTCCCTAGGGGCTCGGCCCCGCGCTCCGACCATCTTCTCTTCAAAAACATGACACTTCAGGGGTAAGGCATGGCATCTGAAAGGAGTCCTCTTCGGGGGATAGGGTTTTCGGCTTGGCTTGCACGCGATGTAGGTAGCAGTCCGGGATAGTCATCAATAATGGCCACTGAGGCGCCATCGCAGCTCGCTTGATAAAATATCCCGTTGACAAGCTCCACGATAATATCCGGATCTTCTTCGAGTACTGGATCTAGGGCCCTTCCGGGGTCCTCTGGCTGCGGGGAGGGGCTGGAGATTCCTTCTACGGCCCTCCTCAGTTCCTGCTCAGAAATATCGAGGTAGATAATCTTAGAAAGAACACCACAATAAGTGAGGCAGGGAAAGGAATGACGACTTACCCAGTTTGGGGGGTTGTACATGGAGAATCAACCCGCGGTTTAATATGAAGGAATTCTTCCTTCTCCTTTGTATAAATCGGACAATATACTCGCCAGAGCAGTGGCGGAGTCCGGACCCTTACGGCCACAGCGGGTGACATCATCTTCCACATTGAAGTGCCACATGGGCTTTCCCCGATATTGAAGCGGTTGCACTCCCCGCATTATGCATATTGCCATAACCTCGACTATCGTCAGTCCGGATTTGGCTAGTAACTTTATCCTGCTCATCAGGAAATGTATTTCCCTGGTATCCTCCTCTTGGGGGCCCCGGGGGCACCAGCTTAGACGCATTCCCTCGGGCATTATCAACTTGGGAGACCTGTCCGGACTGGATCCGGAAGGGGAACGTCATCAATGTAAACCACTCTGAAGGCTAGTTCTCTGGTGCCTTCTTGGGAGTGCCGGATAGGTATCCGATCTCGGCAATGCGCCATACTTCGGCCCCGCCCACTTGACATAGGGATTCTCCGTGGCTGCGGGGGACAAGGCAGAACAACTTCTTCCATAACCCGAAGTGAGCCTCACAGCCTAGAAATAGCTCACAAAGGGCAACGTAACCTGGTATATGTAGTACGTTGGCAGGGGTAAAGTTGGGCAACTGGAGGCCGTAGAACTCCAGGAGCCCGTGAAGGAACGGGTGGATGGGAAACCCGATGCCTTAGCAGATGCGGGATGAGGCATATTCGTTCCTCTGGAGATGGATTAGGAGATCCCTCCGCTTGTTCCCCACCGTTATAGGTGGCTATTCCGGCTCGGACGGGGACCATGAACACCGGTGGGAGAAACTCCTGGGTTTGTAACTCTATCAAATGACTATGAGGAACTGAACACTCTTCCCAGTCCCCTGGCTTGGAGCGAGGAGAGCGAGCAGAAGAGCTGCGATGACCGGCCATGTTGGAACGGTTTTTCCGGAGCGCTCTGTTGGATGCTTGCTCGAGGGGGAGAGTGAGGTTTGGATCTGAGAATCCCCGTCTCTTCAAATAGACGGTCAGTCCGAAGGATCACGGGTGGCGAATGCAAAAATGCCTTGGCTCCTCGCATTCGCTCGGCACGTGGAGATGGTCATTATTGAGGCACTGAAGCCGAGGAGTACAACATTGATGGGAAGTCGGACACTATTTGTCGTAACAGGTACTTTGCAGTATTTGGAGATGGAACCCGCCTTGCAATGTCGAAGACAAGACTGCACGCTAGACTCATCGTCATTGAAGCCTGGTTCAGGGGCTACTGAGGGAGTCCTGGATTAGGGGGTATCCGGACAGCCGGACCATATACATCGTCCGGACTATTGGAGCGTGAAGGTACAAGACTCAAGACTCCGTCCCGTGTCCGGATGGGACTCTCCTTTGTGTGGAAGGCAAGCTTGGCGATCCGGATATTGTGTTTCCTTCCTTGTAACCGACTCCGTGTAGAACCTAGCCCTCTCCGGTGTCTATATAAACCGGGGAGGTTGGTCCTTAGAAGGCCGATCACATTTACAATCATAATCATCATAGGCTAGCTTCTAGGGTTTAGCCTCTACGATCTCGTGGTAGATCCACTCTTGTACTACTCATATAGTCAATATTAATCAAGCAGGAAGTAGGGTTTTACCTCCATTGAGAGGGCCTGAACCTGGGTAAACATTGTGTCCCTTGCTTCGTGTTACCATCAGCCTGAGACGCACAGATTGGGACCCCCTACCCGAGATCTGCCAGTTTTGACACCGACAGTCCTCGAATGAGTAAAATATGCGACCAACATGCTCACACAATAAAATGGCAAATGAAATATGTGGCAAAGCATGCACAACCAATTATAGCATCTATCAAGCAATTGGTGATGACTAGGTCATCTATATATGAGTATATTGACTTAGGAGTCAAATGAGAACATTTGATCATAGGTCATACTCATCGTTTAAGCACAAGTGGGGTTACCACTTTTACATAATGCAATGTTGTGTTCACACCATTAGAGTTGCTTTGACTCAATTCTTAGAGTAAAGCTCCCCGTAGATGTGAGATCCCCCCTTAAGAGGGATGAACTAACCTTGGGTTTTGTCGATGATGACTTCATGTTGGTGTTGAAGATGTGGATGCTCAATGTTGATGTAGATCATTTGGAGCAATCCTTTGGAGTGAGTTGCACTTTCAATACCTACATGGGTTAGTCCCACAAGGAACAAACAAGGATATCCATAGACATAGAGTGATGCACACACAAGATGATGTCTATGAAAGCATTAGGTTACCTTGTCCCTTGTCTTACCAACAAGAGGGTTTGTGACTCCTTGAACTAGTGCAAGATGTGGAAGTTGTTTGCACTTGTTCTTGCCAAAATGATATGAGTGAAATATGTTGGCGGAGTCACCCTCAAGAACTCTCTTGTTCTTCTTCTTCGGGATCCACATCATCTTGATGGGAATCCTTGGAGTTGTAGTCGTACTTGATGAAGTAGAACTTGATGTAGTCTTGGGAACCCACTGGACCAAGGCCTTAGGAGCTTCTTCAAATGCATCAATCTCCTCTTGAAGCTCATCCTTGCCTTTTTGCCTGTGGTCTTGTGGTGGAAGATCATCTTGAGATTGTGTCCCTTTGAAGGAAGTAGGGTCATACTTCTCTTGTTGAGGAACAAACTTTGTCTTGGGGTATTGATCTTCTTCCCACTCAACTCCATTGGCATTGAACTTCCGTTCAAAACCAACACCATGGTTCTTCTAGTGCCTTCCTTGCTTGCGTACAATTTCTTCGGATTGCTTACTCCTGGCAAGGCTCTTGTAAACACCTTTCTCTATAATCCCTTAAATAAGCTATTTTTTTGCTCAAGTGTAACTTGGCTAAGAGAATCATTAGTGGAATCAAGAGAACTACTAGAAGCAACAACATTGGATTTAGCATGATTATTTTTACTACTGGAGGAAGAGTCCTTCTTGTTCTTGTTACTAGACTTGACTTGAGGCATGTAAGTAGATAAGAGTAAACGCTTGGCAATGTAAGAAGAACTTTTCTTACGAAGATCATCATTGATTGCCTTTAAGAACTCATGCTCTTGCTCAAGGTTGAGCTTTTCAAGGCGTAACTTCTCATGAGTCCTTAAACGTTCTCGATGGTCTTCTAAGATAGTTTCATGAGCTAACTTAAGGGTGTTTAGTTCTTTAGTTAGAAGCTCAATATTCTCCTTATCATTGTCATTCGTTTTATATTGATTAGCATGATTAATTGACGTTTCATCATAGTATTCATCAATAGAGTTGTTAACAAGTAAATCATCATCACCTAGCAAGTCATCTTCATCACTATTGAAATCAACATACTCGGGGTGTGATACCTTTGGGCCTTTAGCCATGAAGCATCTTCCAAGTCCTTCATTTGGTGAATGAAATATGTCGTAGGAGTTGGTTGACACAAGTGCTAGACCGGCAACACCTTCATCTTGAGTATATTAGGAGTCGGAGTGATAGCTTCCCTCGGAGTGATTGTCGAAGTTGGAGCCAGATACCCATTCACCAACATGAGCTTGATGTCTTCGTTTTGTGTAGCTCCTTGATGGCTAGTCCTTCCTTTCTGAATCCTTGCTTCTCCGGGATGTTCTTGGTTCATAACGATCATCTCTACTCCTTCTCTCTCTTGGTGGTGATTCCTCTCTTCTACTTCTCCTCTTAGGTGATTCTTCTCTTCTTTTGTAGGGTGTCGTACACTCGTTGGAAAAGTGTCCGGGTCTTCCACAATTGTAGCAATTACGCTCTCGACTAGAAGATCTTTTGTCATTGTAGGACCTTGACTTGGAGCTTCTCTCTTTGCTTCTACTCTTGTAAAACTTGTTGAAGTTCTTCACCATTAGGCTCAATTCTTCATTGAAGGTTTGTTTCTCACTTGATGATGTGGGGGCTTCACATGAGGCTTTGTAAGCACCACTTGACTTGTTGTGAAGTTCCTCCTTATCCTTGAGTGACATCTCATGAGCAACAATTCTGACTTCCGTTGGCTTGAGATCTTTGTAATTGGGCATCATTTGGATCAATGTCGACACGGTATCATTTCCGTCCAAAGCTCTTAGGATCTTCTTGATGATGAATTTGTCGGTCATCTCTTCACTTCCTAAGCCGGCAATAACAATTGTGATAAGAGCAAGCCTAGAGTACATTTCAGCGACACCTTCACCATCCTTCATTTTGAACTTGTCAAGCTGACTTTGAAGCACATCCAACTTGGATTCCTTGACGGAGTCAGTACCTTCATGCATATCAATGAAAGTATCCCAAATTTCCTTTGCTTCTCAAGGCGGCTGATTTTGTTGAATACTTCGGGGCACAATCCGTTGAAGAGGATATCACAAGCTTGAGTGTTGTATTGCAGCATCTTCAACTCTTCCGCTAGCTTCATGGTTCGGTTCTCTCCCATCAAAGAATTCACCTTGCAAGCCAATACACACAATAGCACAAACGGTGGGGTTATGTCCAAGAATATGCATTTTCATCTTATGCTTCCAACTAGCAAAATTAGTACCATCAAAGTAAGGACCTCTACGGTGATAGTTTCCCTCGCTAGACGACATACTCTCCTAGGTTGTGAAACCAAGTCTATGACTACCAAAAGCTATGGAAATCAAAGCAAATGGAGACCAAGGCTCTGATACCACTTGTAGGATCAAAAGTATGTCTAGAGGGGGGAGGGTGATTAGACTACTTGACCAAATAAAAACTTATCCTTTTACCAATTTTAGTCTTTGGCAGATTTTAGCTAACTTAGCACAATTCAAGCAATCTCAACACAATTCAAGCAAGAATGCAAAGAGTATAGGAGCAGAGGAAAGTAAAGCATGCAACTTGGAAGAATGTAAAGGGAAGGGTTTGGAGAATTCAAATGCAATTGGAGACGCGGATGTTTTCGTCGTGGTTCCGATAGGTGGTGCTATCGTACATCCACGTTGATGGAGACTTCAACCCATGAAGGGTAACAGTTGCGTGAGTCCACGGAGGGCTCCACCCATGAACCGTCCACTAAGAAGCAACCTTGTCTATCCCACCATGGTCGTCGCCCACGAAGGACTTGCCTCACTAGTGGTAGATCTTCATGAAGTAGGCGATCTCCTTGCCATTACAAACTCCTTGGTTCAACTCCACAATCTTGTCAGAGGCTCCCAAGTGACACCTAGCCAATCTAGGAGACACCACTCTCCAAGAAGTAGCAAATGGTGTGTTGATGATGAACTCCTTGCTCTTGTGCTTCAAATGATAGTCTCCCCAACACTCAACTCTCTCTCACAGGATTTGGATTAGGTGCAAAGAAGATTTGAGTGTAAAGCAACTTGAGGAAGGCTAGAGATCAAGATTCATATGGTAGGAATGAAATATCTTGGCTTCAACACAAGCTTAGTGGTTCTCTCTCAGAAAATGCAAGTTGGAAGTGTAGGTTCATTCTGATGGCTCTCTCCACGAATGAAGAGGAGGTGGAGGGGTATATATAGCCTCCACACAAAATCTAACCGTTACACTCAACTTGCCAAACTCAGTGGGACCGAATTGAGAAACTCGGTCGGACCGTGTAACATCCCAAAATTCTAAATTTTGGAATGTTATAAACAAATAGATATCTTGATTGTTTGTTTGATTGTTGTGTGATTGATTGAGTGAAATTCGAAACTTTTGGAAGTTGAATGAGAGGGAATAAAAGGACTTTCCCAAACTTTCATCTTGCTTTTATGATCTCCGTGAGTTCAAATTATTTTCAAATACAAAACCCTGGAGAGAAGATGACATGACTTCTTCCATTTATTGAAATGAAAGGGTATTTGAAAATATTTGAATTTCATTTGGAAATTTTCCAATTCATAAACTTCAAGCAGCTCAATGATTTTCATGAGAGAAGATAAAATGACTTCTTCAAAACATATGAAATATGAGTTGGGAGTTCCAAAGAATCAAATTCAAAGTTCTTTTGAATTTATTTTCAATTTGGAGTTATTTGAGTTTTATTCAACTTATTTTTCTCCAAAAATAAAATATACAGAAATTAGGGTAACATGATTCCCTACATCAGAAAAATGGAGAGAAATAAATTTGAATTCATTTTGGTATTTTAAAATGATTTTCGTTGGAGTTTATTAGAGCAGCAGCAGTGTTTGATTTATCTGAATTAGTGTGAATCTTATTTGATGCTATAAAAATGTTCAAGTCGTAGAAATCTTTTTCTGAATTTTTTTATATATTATATGCCTATACAATATTTTTAATTATTTTGTTTTTGTTATTTTTGACTGAGAAAATGTTTTCTTTAAAAAAAAGAGTTCCCCAGGCCAACTCGGCCGAAGCCCAGCCAGCCGGCCCAAGTCGCACCGCCTTCCTCCTCCCATGCTCAACCCGGACTCACCGGAGTCCGAGCGAGCCACGCCGCCGCGCCGCCCCCTTCCCCAAGCAGCTCCTCCCCGGCCCCTCTTTATAAGGCGAGGCTGCCGCCCCACCCCCTCTTTTTCCCCTCGACGCGCCGCCCCGCCCCCTCTCTTCTCGCCGCCCGTCGCAACCTCAGATCGACACCGCCGCCGCTGCTGCATCTCACCGCCGCCGCCGCTTTGATCCCGCCTCACATGCAGACGCCACTGCCGCCACCTCGCCAAGCAATGGAGACCTCGAGCACCGCCAGGCGATCAAGCCCTTCATTGAGCCGCCACGGCCTCGCCGAGTCCGTCGCTAACCGCCTCCGCCGGTTTTCGATAGCAAACCGCCATGAACCGGTACAAACCGACCCGGTTTATTTTTTTGTGTGTTTTTTCCTTTTAGTTCGGTTTAATTTTTTAGAACGATTTTTCTTTTTAGCCTAGTTATTTCGACAACGTTCGCTAGTTAGGTCTTCATAGCGAACGAATTCGTTAGTTAGCATTCGGCAGCGAACGTTCACTATTTAGTCTTTTATTTTTCTGTTTATTTACGTCAGGGACCTATCCGTGAATATATTTATTTATAGATTGGCCCCTAGTTTTCAAACACTCACAACTTTTTACTCGTTTATCCAAATCCAACGAAACCAACGCCCACCTCTTTGTTATGATCCCCTCCATGCAGTAAAACAACTTAAACATGTTTTTGAAAGCTTTAAAATTTGAATTCAAACAGATTTGTATTTGAACTTCGTTTGATCGTAACTTGAATTTTATAACTCCGATTTGAGTAATTCATTTTGCATCTCGAAGCTCTTGACCTAAACTTTCTGATAAGGCCAAATTCACTTAAGTTTGGTACTGTTAGAAATTGTTTTGTGTTGCAAGAGTTATTTGCTTGGATTTGATGTTTTCCGAGTTGTTCTCTTCGTTCTTTCCGATCTTTTGAGTGATTGCTTATGTGTGGTTACTATTGATTTCTTACGATAGATTGACCTGAGTGTGACGAGTAGAACTATCAAGAATATTGAGTGCGAATCACCTTCATCAACATTGCAGGCAAGTTCACACTTTGATCATATCTTTTCTCATACCCAGTTTTATGCATTAGTTCAATCCTCCAAACAATTGCATGATTAGGATCTGAATTAAATTGTGGGTTTTGGGAAGTAGATTGAGGTAGCACCTATTACCTGTTTTTATTTTCAAACCCTAGGGAGTTACTTCTACGTTGGCTTATTATGCCATGCTATGCTAGTAGATATGGATTGGGTGAGTGAATTTCCATGACAGATGTGAAATTGTTAATTAATGGTTTATTTAAGGTGGTAACTTAAACACACATCTGGGTGGATTGAGGCACCTGGTTACTCCAGGACTTGCCTGTCTAGGCACCTGGGTTTCCAGGACTTGCCTATTTTTCTTCGGACCGCCACCCAGGCTCAAAGGGATCATGAGATTATTTCAAACTAGAAACTTACGTGTGCAGCCACAAGCCATTATGGGCTCTGGCATAGTTGATTAAGTCGTGCGAACTCTTACGGGTAGACTAGCAGATGTAGGGGAAAGTAGGTGTACCGGTCTACCCTATGTAAGGTGCTAGCGCTTCCGAAAGACTATGTCTCGGTCATCCATTTCTCAAACATCATGTAGTGCGAGAAATTCAACGGAGGCGATCGAGTCTTGTGGGGAAAAGTGCGCAAACCTCTGCAGAGTGTACAAACTAATCATGGTTAGCCGTGTCCCCGGTTATGGACATTTTGAGTATCTAGAACTTGGATATCATGTGAATCTCATCATGTTACTTTAATTAATATTGTTGGTTTAATGAGTACTTTTAATTGGGATTGAGAATGCTGTCAACCATTCTCAATGTTTAACAACCACCATGATAGTTAAATAAATTTATTCCTTTGTAGTAGGGAAAAATTGGCTTTTCGCAAAAACATTATAACCATAGAGCCTCCACCAGCCATATATGCATGTAGTGATAGACTTTATTCATCATTGCTCTATGGTGTGAATTTGCCAGTACATTCAATGTACTGACCCTTTCTGGCTGCAATGTCTCATGTTGCAGGATCCTATGACGAGTAAGTGATACGTTAGGGTTACGATTTCCTATACTCAAATTTGCCGTTGGTGTTGATGGGAATCCACAACCTTGTTGCTTCTGCTATTTGGATTGAGGTAATAGTATTTATGTTACTTTTTACATGTAATTTACCTCTGTTATAAATCCTCGAGTACTATGTGTGTCAGCATACCGATCCAGGGATGACACTTAAGCACAGAGACTTGACCGTCTGAGGTCGGGTCGCTACAAGATGGTATCAGAGCACATGTTGACTGTAGGACATGACCCTAGAAACTAGCAAGCCCCTAGGAAAGATTTTTCTCTACAACTTTCTTTTCAAAAGGATCTTTTACCTCTCTTCTCTTCTGAGCTTATTCAAATATTTCCTTTTAGTGAGACCATACCCCTTTTCCCCTTTTGACCCCTCGAAGATTCGAATGATGAGACCACTCCAAGAAGGACAAGATATCGGACAACTATGACCACTTCAGAATGAAGAGGATTTTACCGAGCATTATAATGATGGAAACTACGACGGATAAAGACTTCGAAGACTAGGATAATATGAAGAATTTCAAGATTTTGTATGACCAAGGAAGGCTACACTTTGAATCTGTCAATACCCGAGATCAAGGTGTTGGAGAAAGACCGGAACATGGAGCGTTAGAACTCATAGTTCTGCCAAGAAAACCCTAAGGCAGGAGATATCAACTATGGAATGATAGCTCATGGAGATGACAAGAGCAGAAACATGAACATTCACGATGTTATCGTTCGCCTATGCTATTGTCACCACGCGGGGTTAAGCATGCAGATGCATGGAAAGATTGGATGGTAGAAGGCTGATGCAGCATCTATCAGCAAGATGAAGTTTTAACCTTAGCCGGTGTATCACCAGGATCTGAAGTGTTACATCAAAAAGGACCTACAAGAAGAAGTATTTGATAAGGAAGCAGTTCGTGAAGAACTCAAGACCTAGAACATGAAAGTAGCCACGCTGGAGGAGCAAAACCTTGAGATACCGGAGATTAGTCAGGAGTTGAAGGATAGAATGACATGGTTCATGCCAAGGATGTTGAAACCCAGAAGTTTGGAACGCAACACCAGAAATATTAAAGGATGTCATGAGAGAATTCACGTCAACAGAGATGATTTGGCAAAAGAACTTGAGAAGGACAAGCATTATCAGAAGGAGCCACCGGAGACATGACCAAGACTTGAAGAGTTTGATGAGTTGAGATCTACAGACCATTAGAAGACCCAACCCTTTATACCTACGTTAGATGCGACGATTGTGAGCTATCATTTGTTTGTTGTTTTTCCGACAGCCACAATAAAATCTGCCTTTTCAAAACTTTTGTTTGTATTGTGTGTATCCCTTTCTATCTCTCTTATCCCACCCCAAACCCATGGACCCAATAGAGGATGAATGGAGATGAGCTTATATTTTTTGGACTGATGAGTCAATTGGAGATGGACGAATGGATTCAGAACATGGAGGATCATATGGAGAATGACCCTATAGCCGGAAAGGATATGACCCAGCATGCTCTTCAGTGTTTTAAAGGAGGTGCTGCTACTTGGTGGAGGATGTACCAAACCATCAATGGATGGCAAGGAGTAACCGCTTGGGAAGAATTTAAGTTGACTTTGCCAAAGTCTCGATTTGTGTCCCAGAAGTTGAAGCCTTATGGAAATGATATGGAGAAAGTGCATGCAAGCTTTGTGGAGAAATAGGACACAACCATAAAGAACACCAGGATAAATACCCTCATAAGTGGGGGATTACCAAAGGAGTTAGCCGAGGATCTTAGGGAACTTCGGTTGGAGATTGTTCCCAAAGGTTTTGTTGCAGCAATAGAAGTTCAGTCTACATTGTTGGAAAAAATCCATGAAGCTTAGAAGTATGACAAGGAGATTGCTGAGATAAAAGAGAGAATGAGCAAAGGAAAGGCCAAAGGTTTTCGTAAGGATGAGAACGGCACCTTATGGTTCGAGGACCGTGTATATGTTCCGAATAATGCAAAGATCGGGAAGTAAATACTTCAAGAGGCTCATGACTCACCATAATCGATTCGCCCTGGAAACACCATGATGTATTTGGATTTGAAGTAGTGTTTCTGGTGGACTGGTATGAAGAAGAATATTGCGGAGTATGTAGTCGTAGGTGATGTATGCCAGAGAGAGTAAAAGCAGAGCATCAGAAGCCAGCAGGATTGCCACAGCCTATGTCGATACCCAAATGGAAGTGGGGATAAGCTTGGCATGGATTTCATTACCAGATTTCCCAGAACCCGAACGGGATATGATTCTATCTGGGTAGTAGTTGATTCGCTTGACCAAAGTGGCTCGCTTTATCCTAGTGAAAACCACCTATACAAGTATAAAGTTGGCCAAAATATATTGGATCGTATGTCTGCATGGAGTTCCGAGGACCATCATATCAGATAAAAGAACACAGTTTACCTCAAAGTTTTGGAATCAGCTGCACCACACTTTGGGTACTAGGTTAGAGTTTAGTACAGCCTTTCATCCGCAGACAGATGGATAAATCAAGAAAGTCAATCAGATTCTGGAGGACATGTTGAGAGCGTGTGCGCTAGATTATGGATCCAGTAGGGATGATAATCTACCTTACGTTGAGTTCTCATACAACAATAGTTACCAGGCCAGTGAAGATGACCCCTTTTGAAGCATTGTATGGGAGAAGGAGCCCGACACCGTTGATGTGGGGTGAAGTTGGAGACAGTCAGTTGTTTGGACCAAATATGATCAAGGAGTCAGAAGAGAATGTTAAGGTGCTTCGAGATAGACTGAAGGTAGCTCAATCAAGGCAGAACAGTATTGCAGACTCAAAAACGCAAGGAGGTAGTCTATGAAATTGGAGATAGAGCATGTCTTCGTATGTCCCCTCTACGAGGAGTTAAACGATCTGGAGTTAAGGGAAAGTTAGCCCCGAGATTTGTAGGACCATACCGAGTTTGGAGCATATGGGAGAAGTGGCCAACAAATTGGAGTCACCCGAAGGACTGTCAGAAGTTCATGATGTGTTTCACGTTTCCCAGTTGAAGTAGTGCCATGCAGAAATGGCCAATATTCCCCTATAAGGACGGTTGACCCTGGAAAGGATAATGATGTTCCACTAAGTGGAGTATGGAGTTCATAAGTATAAGTTTTTATCTCGGTATGTGGGATATCCCACGAGGATGAAGAGATGAATTACTATTGGATATAAAGGAGGTATGATGTTGGAAATATGGATCAATGGAAATTCCATGATGAGTTAGAGTAATCACGTCCTAGTTTGGTGCCAATAGAAGGAAGGAAGACAGTACAATTGGATGGATTTAAGAATACTAGGAAGTTGGATGTTGGAATAACGATCAGTTGCACACGATAATGAGTTCAAGGTTTACAAGTGATGTGATGGGCCATAACCCACAGGCCCCAGGACCTACCAAGAAGCAAGCACACGCTTGCTGAAGGAAAACCCTGGAAGGATTTACCTTTTATCGACAGACGATTCTATAGGAGTTTATGCAAAACCTGAGAGTTGTTAAGGAACGATAGATGTTTGTTTGGCTTGCAGTATCAATGGATTTATCCGAACTTAGTTCGTCGACAAGAGAAATTCTGCAAAGCTTGTGAGGATGACCGAGTGTTAGAATGCGAGATTCGCTAAACCATATACAAGATAATGATTTGGGTACGGGATGAATTGATCACCATACCGACTTACTCTTATTGTTCGCCTTGCTATATGGGATGGTAAATCTGAGTGACTGACCTATAGTAGAGAGACGACGATCAAAACCCTGTTTAAACCTTAGAATAGTATAAGAATTTTTCCCCTTGTACAAGGCAGTTTTTGCCAACCGTAGGTTATACGGTGAGGATCAACCAGACCCCTTTCCTGCAGGAGAAACCATAAATTGTTGACCACCATGAGATATCGATAGCTAATTAGTATTGGCGCCAGACCCGTCAGCTAAGAAGACCCAGTCTCGGAATAACCTTACCAAGATGAAAGGACAGAGGAAATGAGGAAAAGGTTATGCCACCACCGGAAGAGACCAGAGAAGGAATTTTCCTGAGAATCTGAGAAGACCGACACTGTTAACAATAAGGATGGAGTATAAGAGCTTTGACGGAACCGTAACTATGCTTCTAAGGGTGGTAGCACCCCAGACCCCGGAGATGATCGATGGATTTTGAAGACCCCAAACCCTAACCTATTTCTTGCTAGCTTCTCCGAATCTCGAGGACGAGATTCATTCTAAGGGTGGTAGGTTTGTAACATCCCAAAATTCTAAATTTTGGAATGTTATAAAAAAATAGATAGCTTGATTCTTTGTTTGATTGTTGTGTGATTGATTGAGTGAAATTCGAAACTTTTGAAAGTTAAATGAGAGGGAATAAAAGGACTTTCCCAAACTTTCATCTTGCTTTTATGATCTCCGTGAGTTCAAATTCTTTTCAAATACAAAACCCTGGAGAGAAGATGACATGACTTCTTCCATTTATTTAAATGAAAGGGTATTTGAAAATATTTGAATTTCATTTGGAAATATTCCAATTCATAAACTTCAAGTAGCTCAATGATTTTCATGAGAGAAGATAAAATGACTTCTTCAAAACATATGAAATATGAGTTGGGAGTTTCACAGAATTAAATTCAAAGTTCTTTTGAATTTATTTTCAATTGGAGTTATTTGAGTTTTATTCAAATTATTTTTCTCCAAAAACAAAATATACAGAGATTAGGGTAACATGATTCCCTACATCAAAAAAATGGAGAGAAATAAATTTGAATTCATTTTGGTATTTTAAAATGATTTTCGTTGGAGTTTATTAGAGCACCAGCAGTGTTTGATTTATCTGAATTAGTGTGAATTTTATTTGATGCTATAAAAATGATTTTCGTTGGAATTATTTGATATATTATATGCCTATATAATATTTTTATTTATTTTGTTTTTGTTATTTTTGACTGAGAAAATGTTTTCTTAAAAAAAAAGAGTTCCCCGGGCCAACTGGGCTGAAGCCCAGCCAGCCGGCCCAAGTCACGCCGCCTTCCTCCTCCCGTGCTCAACCCGGACTCGCCGGAGTCCGAGCGAGCCACGCCGCCGCGCCGCCCCCTTCCCCAAGCAGCTCCTCCCCGGCCCCTCTTTATAAGGCGAGGCCGCCGCCCCGCCCCCTCTTTTTCCCCTCGACGCCGCCCGCCCTCTCTTCTTCTTCGCCACACGCCCAGCAGATCAACGCCGCGCCCTGCTTGCATCTCACCGCCGCCGCCAGCATCTCGCCTCACAGCACGCCATCTGCCGCCACCTCGTCATGGCCGGAGACCCCGAGCACCGCCATGATCGCGCTTTTTTCGGAGCCGCACCGCCCTCGCCGGAGTCCGTCGCTAACCGCCGCCGCCGGTTTTCGACGGCAAACCGTCATGAACCGGTACAAACCCACCCGGTTTATTTTTTTTTTTTTTGTGTTTTTTCCTTTTAGTTCAGTTTAATTTTTTAGAACAGTTTTTCGTTTTAGCCTAGTTATTTCGAGAACATTCGCTAGTTAGGTCTTCACAGCGAATGGATTCGTTAGTTAGCGTTCGACAGCGAACATTCACTATTTAGTCTTTTCTTTCTCTATTTATTTACGTCGGGGACCTATCCGTGAATATATTTATTTATAGATTGGCCCCTATTTTTCAAATACTCATAACTTTTTACTCGTTTATCCAAATCCAACGAAACCAACACCCACCTCTTTGTTATGATCCCCCCATCCAGTAAAACAACTTAAACATGTTTTTGAAAGTTCTAAAAATTGAATTCAAACAGATTTGTATTTGAACATTGTTTGATCGTAACTTTAATTTTATAACTCCGATTTGAGTAATTCTTTTTGCGTCTCGAAGCTCTTGACCTAAACTTTCTGATAAGGCCAAATTCACTTAATTTTGGTACCGTTAGAAATTGTTTTGTGTTGCAAGAGTTATTTGCTTGGATTTGATGTTTTCCGAGTTGTTCTCTTCGTTCTTTCCGATCTTTTGAGTGATTGCTTATGTGTGGTTACTATTGATTTCTTACGATAGATTGACCAGAGTGTGACAAGTAGAACTATCAAGAATATTGAGTGTGAATCACCTTCATCAACATTGCAGGCAAGTTCACACTTTGATCATACCTTTTCTCATACCCAGTTTTATGCATTAGTTCAATCCTCCAAACAATTGCATGATTAGGATCTGAATTAAATTGTGGGTTTTGGGAAGTAGATTGAGGTAGCACCTATTACCTGTTTTATTTTCAAACCCTTGGGAGTTACTTCTACGTTTGCTTATTATGCCATCCTATGCTAGTAGACGTGGATTGGGTGAGTGAATTTCCATGACAGATGTGAGATTGTTAATTAATGGTTTATTTAAGGTGGCAACCTAAACACACATCTGGGTGGATTGAGGCACCTAGTTACTCCAGGACTTGCCTGTCTAGGCACCTGGGTTTCCAGGACTTGCCTGTTTTTCTTCGGACCGCCACCCAGGCTCAAAGGGATCATGAGATTATTTCAAACTAGAAACTTACGTGTGCAGCCACAAGCCATTATGGGCTCGCATAGTTGATTAAGTCGTGCGAACTCTTACGGGTAGACTAGCAGATGTAGGGGAAAGTAGGTGTACCGGTCTACCCTATGTATGGTGCTAGCGCTTCCGAAAGACTATGTCTCGGTCATCCGTTTCTGAAACATCATGTAGTGCAAGAAAGCTAACGGAGGCGATCGAGTCTTGTGGGGAAAAGTGCGCAAACCTCTGCAGAGTGTATAAACTAATCATGGTTAGCCGTGTCCCAGGTTATGGACATCTTGAGTATCTAGAACTTGGATATCATGTGAATCTCATCATGTTACTTTAATTAATATTGTTGGTTTAATGAGTACTTTTAATTGGGATTGAGAATGCTATCAACCATTCTCAATGTTTAACAACCACCATGATAGTTAAATAAATTTATTCCCTTGCAGTAGGGAAAAATTGGCTTTTCGCAAACACATTATAACCATAGAGCCTCCACCAGCCATATATGCATGTAGTGATAGACTTTATTCATCATTGCTCTATGGTGTGAATTTGCCAGTACATTCAATGTACTGACCCTTTGTGGCTGCAACGTCTCATGTTGCACGATCTTATGACGAGTAAGTGATACGTTAGGGTTACGATTTCCTATACTCAACTTTGCCATTGGTGTTGATGGGAATCCACAACCTTGTTGCTTCCGCTATTTGGATTGAGGTAATAATATTTATGTTACTTTTTACATGTGATTTACCTCTGTTATAAATCCTCGAGTACTGTGTGTGTCAGCATACCGATCGAGGGATGACACTTAAGCACAGAGACTTGACCGTCTGAGGCGGGTCACTACAGACCAATTCAGCAAATCTAGTGACCGTTAGGATTTTCGGTGGGACCGACATGCAACTCGGTAATACCGATATGGTTAGGGTTAGGGCATAACGTAATCTCGGTGAGACCGATTACACAACCTCGGTGGGACCGATTTTGGTAATAAGCTAACCAGAGAGTTGTTCAGGTAAACTCGGTGGGACCGGTTCGCTCATTTCGGTGAGACCGAAATGTTACGAAAAGGAAACAGAGAGTTTACATTGCAATCGTGGTGGGACCGATCGCTCATCTCGGTGGTACCGAAACATTACGAAGGGAAACCGAGAGATTACAATCCCATCTCGGTGAGACCAAGATCCCTATTGGTGAGACCGATTTGCTTAGGGTTTGTGGCATTGGCTATGACATCTAAACTCGGTGGCGCTGGATAGAAAGAATCGGTGGGGCCGAGTTTGACTTTTGGTTTGGGTCATATGTGGATATGAGAAAGTAGTTGAGGGCTTTGGAGCATATCACTAAGCATTTTGAGCAAGTAAGCCATTAAGCAACACCTCATCCCTCCTTGATAGTATTGGCTTTTCCTATAGACTCAATGTGATCTTGGATCACTAAAATATAAAATGTAGAGTCTTGATCTTTGAGCTTGAAGCAATCCTTTTGTCCTTCATTTTGAGGGGTCCACTTTTCTCATCCATGACATGCCAATCATTGAACTTTCCTGAAATATTCAACTTCAAATAGCATTAGCTCAATGAGCTATATGTTGTTAGGAATTGCCAAAACCACCTAGGGATAGTTGCACTTTCAGATGGACATGACCCATCCGTTAGCTTAGCATTACGATTGTTACAGTTTCATTGCTACTGCTTTCTTCATGACTTATACAAGTTCCTCAGACTACGAGATTATGCAACTCCCGAATACCGGAGGAACACTTTCTGTGCTACCAAACGTCACAACGTAAAAGGGTGATTATAAATTTGCTCTACAGGTGTCTCCAAAGGTGTTTGTTGGGTTGGCATAGATCGAGATTAGAATTTGTCACTCCGTGTTTCAGAGAGGTATCTCAGGGCCCTCTCGGTAATACTCGTCACTATAAGCCTTGCAAGCATTGTGACTAATGAGTTAGTTATGGGATGAAGTATATTGGAATGAGTAAAGAGACTTGCCGGTAACGAGATTGAACTAGGTATGATGATACCGACAATCAAATCTCGGGCAAGTAACATACCGATGACAAAGGGAACAACGTATGTTGTTATGCGGTTTGACCGATAAAGATCTTCGTAGAATATGTAGGAACCAATATGAGCACACTACTAGGGAAAAGCCTATACACAGAATCTTAGCAGCAGCAAGGGTTAAAAACCCTCGCTACTGCTACTTACTAGTAGCGAGGGTTTTTAACCCTCGCTACTACTAAGCGGTCTCTACCGTGCCCCCCGGGACATGCCATAGTAGTAGCGGGTTTTAACCTCGCTACTACTAAGGAAGATAGCATAGCGCTGGTTTTAGCCCTCGCTACTACTAAGTGGTGATAGCAATGAGCGAGGGTTAAAACCCGCTATTACTAAAGGTCCCATTTTCAAACTCTACCCCCACGTGGATCGCCTTTTCAGTTTAAAAAAATGAAAATGATGAAAATGTCAAAAAAATAAAAGAAAATAAGTTTCCCATGTGATATGTGGTCTAGTTGTTGGGAAAATTTGCAAATATGAATTTTGACTTTATTTGCAAAATCTCTCAAGAATTTGTAAAAATGGGCATAACTTTTGCATACCAACTCGGATGAAAATGTTTTTTATATGACAAATCATCTACTCAAAAAGTTACATCCGAATTTAATCGGGGGAACCACGTTAAACATTTTTAAAATCCTCAAAAATGTAACAGAAAAAATGTTACGGGGCTTTTAAGATCTGGAGGCAAAAAAATTCAAAAAAAAATCAGTTTTTTTTATTTTTGTTAAATCTAGTCAAACTATGGTCAAACTAATTATTCAAGAATATTAGTGTTACTAAATAATTATTTTAGTTTTTTTGAATTTTGGTCAAATCTGGTCAAACTATGGTCAAACTAATTATTCAAGAAATATTAGTGTTTCTAATTTCTTAAAACAATAGTTTCAAACTCAAACAGTGAAATGTGTGACTTCATGCTCAAGCTAAATTCCTGAGGTTAATAGGATTGACATCTTACTATCGTCAGGAAAACAACAAGTGCAGACTTGGAAACGAGGGAGAATAGAACCCGGAAGTTAAGCGTGCTCAGGCTGGAGTAGTGAGAGGACGGGTGATCGTCTGGGAAGTTAGATGATTTGGAATGATGAGGGGTGATTAGAGATTAAATTGAGCAGCGATGAGGGGTGATTAGAGATTTGAGGTTAAAATAATTCAGAAATTTGAAAATTAGGGAAAAAATCGATTTTTTTCGAAAAAAATCAAAAAAATAAAATCTGAGATTAGAGATTGGTAGTAGCGCGGGTTGGCACCCGCGCTATTGCTAAAGGACGTAGTAGTAGCGCGGGTCGCACCCGCGCTACTGCTATATGTTAGCTGTAGTGCCTTATTAGTAGCGCCGGCCCCCGCGCTACTAATAGGCCCAAAACCCGCGCTGCAGCTAGGCTTTTCCCTAGTAGTGGCATCCAGGTTACGCTATTGGTTATTGACCGGAGACATGTCTTGGTCATGTCTACATAGTTCTCGAACCCGTAGGGTCCGCACGCTTAACGTTCGATGACGATTGGTATTATGAGTTTATGTGATATGATGTACCTAAGGTTGTTCGGAGTCCCAGATGTGATTACGGACATGACGAGGAGTCTCAAAATGGTCGAGACATAAAGATTGATATATTGGACGACTATATTCAGACACAGGAAGTGTTCCGGAGATGTTTCAGATAAAACCGGAGTACCGGGGGTTACCGGAACCCCCCGGAAGCTATTGGGCCTCATGGGCCTTAGTGGAGAAGAGAGTGGGCTGACCAGGAGGTGGCGCATGCCCTCTTGCCCTAGTCCGAATTGGACAAGGGGAGGGGGTGGTGCCCCCCTCCTCCCTTCTCTCCTCCTCCTCCTTCTCCCCTTCTCCTTGTGGGAGTAGGAAAGGCGGAGGCGATTCCTACTTGGAGTAGGACTCCCCCCTGGGCGCGCCACCCTTGGCCGGCCTCCTCCTCCGTCCATCCTTTATATACGGGGGAGGGGGGCACCCCATAGACACACAAGTTGATCTTTTAGCCATGTGCGGTGCCCCCTCCACAGTTACACACCTCGGTCATATCGTCATAGTTCTTAGGAGAAGCCCTGCGCCGGTAACTTCGTCATCACCGTCACCATGCCGTCGTGCTGACGGAACTCTCCCTCGGCCGCAGCTGGATCGGGACTTCGAGGGACGTCACCGAGATGAACGTGTTCAGATCGTGGAGGTGCCATTCGTTCGGTACTTGATCGGTTGGATCACAAAGAAGTTCGACTACATCAACCACATTACATAACGCTCCCGCTTTCGGTCTACGAGGCTACGTGGACACACTCTCCCCCCGTTGCTATGCATCACGTATATAGATCTTGTCTGATCGTAGGAAATTTTTTGAAATTACTGTGTTCCCCAACAATGACATCCAAGCCAAGTCTATGCGTAGATGTTATATGCACGAGTAGAACACAAAGTGTTGTGGGCAATAATAGTCATACAGCTTACCAGTATGTCATACTTTGATTCGACGGTATTGTTGGATGAAGCGGCCTGGACCGACATTACATGACCGCGTTCATGAGACTGGTTCTACTGACGTGCTTATGCACAAAGGTGACTAGCGGGTGTCTGTTTCTCCAACTTTAGTTGAATCAAGTGTGGCTACGCCCGGTCCTTGTTGAAGGTTAAAACAATACACTTGCGAAAACTCGTTGTGGTTTTTGATGCGTTGGTAAGAACGGTTCTTACTAGAAGCCCATAGCAGCCATGTAAAACTTGCAACAATAAAGTAGAGGACATCTAACTTGTTTTTATTGGGCTTGCTGTGATGTGATATGGTCAAGGCATGATGTGATATAAATTGTTGTATGAGATGATCATGTTTTGTAACAAAGTTATCGGCAACTGGCAGGAGCCATATGGTTGTCACTTTATTGTATGCAATGAAATCGCCATGTAATTGTTTTACTTTATCACTAAGAGGTAGCGACAGTCATAGTAACAATAGTTGGTGAGACGACAACGATGCTACGATGGAGATGAAGGTATCGCGCCTGTGACGATGGAGATCATGACGATGCTTCGGTGATGGAGATCATGAGCACAAGATGATGATGGTCATATCATGCCACATATTTTGCTTTCATGTGATGTTTATCTTCTATGCATCTTATTTTGCTTAGTACGGCGATAACATTATAAGATGATCCCTTACTAAATTTCAAGGTACAAGTGTTCTCCCTGAGTATGCACCGTTGCAACAATTCGTCATGCCAAGACACCACGTGATGATCGGGTGTGATAAGCTCTACGTTCACATACAACGGGTGCAAGCCAGTTTTGCACACGCAGAATACTCGGGTTAAACTTGATGAGCCTAGCATATGCAGATATGGCCTCAGAACACTGAGACCGAAAGGTCGAACGTGAATCATATAGTAGATATGATCAACATAGTGATGTTCACCATTGAAAACTACTCCATCTCACATGATGATCAAACATGGTTTAGTTGATTTGGATCACGTGATCACTTAGATGATTAGAGGAATGTCTATCTAAGTGGGAGTTCTTAAGTAATATGATTAATTGAACTTTATTTTATCATGAAACTTAGTCTTGATAGTTATTTTGCATGTCTATTGTAGATCAATGGCCCGTGCTACCGTTCCTTTGAATTTAAATGCGTTCCTCGAGAAAGCTAAGTTGAAAGATGACGGGAGCAACTACACGGACTGGGTCCGTAACTTGAGGATTATCCTCATTGCTACGCAGAAGAATTACGTCCTGGAAGCACCGTTAGGTGTACCACCCGTGCCTGCAACTACAGACATTGTGAATGCCTGGCAGCCGCGTGTTGATGAATACACGATAGTTCAGTGCGTCATGCTCTACGGCTTAGAATCGGGACTTCAAAGACGTTTTGAACGTCATGGAGCATATGAGATGTTCCAAGAGTTGAAGTTAATATTTCAAGCAAATGCCCGAGTTGAGAGATATGAAGTCTCCAACAAGTTCTACAGCTGCAAATTGGAGGAGAATAGTTCTGTGAATGAACATATACTCAGAATGTCTGGGTACCATAATGTGACGCCCGGATAATTAAGCTACAGTAACCTCTGCTAATGACGCCTTGTCACCTCCATTACTGTCGCTAATCTCGCGTTAGTTCAAAACGATTCGAATTCAAATTTGAATTTTTGGCAAACAAAGAAAGTTTTCAAACTTTAAAACAAAAATGTTCGGACCGTGTCAAATATTGCATAGATAATTATGATGAAGTAAACACATTTTTAGAAAATGCATAAATGTTTTAAATTGAATAAAACAGAAAGGAAAATAATAAAAAAACAAGTGAAAGGAAAACAAAATAAAACAAAAACAATAGACACCCCCCGCTGGGCCAAGTGGCCCAGCTGGCCTCCGCCGCCCGAACGGGCCGGCCCAACCGGCCAACCCCACTCCTCTCCTTATCCCCCGCAACCCTAGCCGCCACCCCACTCGTCCACTTCCCCCCTCGCTCCTCCCGTTCCCTCTCTCCTTGTCTGGATCGAGGCGGGGGGAGCCAGATCCAGCGTCGCCCGTCACCCCCCCCCTCGCCGGACGCCTCCTCGCCTCATCCCGATCCACCCCGACCCTGTCGCCTCGCCGACGCCGCCCGGAGCCCGCGCCACCGCGTGGACCTCGCCGGAGGCCACCGCGCCAGACACCACCGCTGGACCGCCTACCCTACGTCCGCCCGTGCCTCGTCTCCCCTCGACGGCTCCATCGAGCCTCGCCGCCCGATCCCTCAGCTAGCGGTGAGGCCCCGCCTCCTCTTTTCTCACATCTCGCGCACCACGACCCGCCAACCCATGGCGCGCACTTTTCTGACACGTGCCGCATCCGACCACGCCAAGACGCTTCGCAAGCGCTTCGCGCGACCTCCATTTCCTCCGGCGCGCAGACGACTTCGGCGTGCCGCGCCTGTGACCCCGCTCTGCTCCGCTCACTTCCGCCGGCCCCCTGCGTCCCACCTTCGCTCGCACGCTCCGGTTCCGGCCCCGCCGCCGCTGCCGACTTGGTTGGCCGCCGGCGCCCCCCCTGTGCGTGCACGCATGCCCGACCACGGCCTCTGCCTTGCCTGGCTGTGGCACTGCCAGCGGGCCCTACCTAAGTTAATTAGGGCCTATGACAAACGGGGCCCCATGCCCCATGAACGTTTAAAAAGAAAGAATTAAAAATAAATAGATAAATAAGTAAATACAAATATTAATTAATTAGTTAATTAACTTAATGAAATCCGGATTAGTTAACTAGTTAAATTTACTTAACCTGCTAATTAAACTAAGTAATTGTTAATTAGTTATCAGCCTATGGCAAAACGGACCCACGCGTCAGCTTGACCAGTCAACACCTTTGTTGACTACTGACGTCATGCTGACGTCAGCATACACTATTTTGGATAATGTTGATTTAAAATAATTAAGTAAATTCTAAAAATGATTTAAATCTTTTAAAATTAATATAAAATAAACCGTAGGTCGGATGGAAAAACTTTGTACATGAAAGTTGCTCTGAACGACGAGACGAATCCGGATACGCAGCCCGTTCGTCCGCCACACACCCCTAGCATACCGGACACGCAACTTTCCCCCTCCAGTTCACCGGTCGAAAATGCGAAACACCGGGGATACTTTCCCGGATGTTTCCCCCTTCACTAGTATCTCCTACTACCGCGTTAGGGCACACCTAGCACCGCGTATTGCCTTGTTACACTTTGTGATGCTTTGATTGCTCTGTTATTTATTATGTTCCCCCTCCATTAATTCTTTCCTGTAGAACCGAGACCGCTCGGCGCCCCAGCCGACTCGTTGTTGATGACCCCTCCTTCTTGCCAGAGCAACCAGGCAAGCCCCCCTTGATCACCAGATATCGCCTATTCTTCTCTATATTGCTTGCATTAGAGTAGTGTAGCATGTTACTGTTCGGTTACTCCTATTCTGTTGCATAGCCTGTCATTGTTGCTACAGTCATTGATACCTTACCCGCAATCCTAAATGCTTAGTATAGGATGCTAGTTTATCATCATTGGCCCTACATTCTTGTCAGTCTGCCTTGCTATACTATCGGGCCGTGATCACTTGGGAGGTGATCACGGGTATATACTATACATACATACATACTATACAGATGGTGACTAAAGTCGGGTCCGCTCGAAGAGTACCCGCGAGTGATTCACGGATTGGGGGCTGAAAGGACCTTTGTCCCGACGGCCCTCTCAGGATCTTTGTGGCGGAGCGACAGGCAGGTTGAGACCACCTAGGCGAGAGGTGGGCCCGCCTGGTCGGCGTCATGATTGCTTCATTATAACACGCTTAACGAGATCTTGGTATTTGATCTGAGTCTGGCCATTTGGTCTATACGCACTAACCATCTACGCGGGAGTAGTTATGGGTATCCCGACGTCGTGGTATCAGCCGAAGCCTTCTTGACGTCAGCGACGGAGCGGCGCGCGCCGCATTGGACTGGAACGCCACTGGGCTAGGTCTGCTTCCGGCCGCCCTCGCAACGTGCAGGTGTGGATAGGATTTAGACCGGCGGGCTGACCTCTCTGTTGTGCCTAGGTGGGGCTGCGACGTGTTGATCTTCCGAGGCCGGGCATGACCCAGGAAAGTATGTCTGGCCAAATGGGATCGAGCGTGTTGGGTTATGTGGTGCACCCCTGCAGGGAAGTTTATCTATTCGAATAGCTGTGTCCCTCGGTAAAAGGACGACCCGGAGTTGTACCTTGACCTTATGACAACTAGAACCGGATACTTAATAAAACACACCCTTCCAAGTGCCAGATACAACCCGGTGATCGCTCTCTAACAGGGCGACGAGGAGAGGATTGCCGGGTAGGATTATGCTATGCGATGCTACTGGAGATGCTTCTTGGAGATGCTACTTGGAGATGCTACTTGGCGGTGCTACTTGAAGGACTTCAGTCTACTCTCTTCTACATGCTGCAAGACGGAGGCTGCCAGAAGCGTAGTCTTGACGTGATTAGCTATCCCCTCTTATTCTCGGCATTCTGCAGCTTCAGGTCCACCGATATGGCCCTTTACACATATACCCATGCATATGTAGTGTAGCTCCTTGCTTGCAGTACTTTGGATGAGTACTCACGGTTGCTTTCTCCCCTTTTCCCCATTCCTTTCTTTACTCGTTGTCTCAACCAGATGCTTTGGAGTCCAGAGCACGCCACCGTCGATGACGACTACTACATCGGAGGTGCCTACTACTACGTGCAAGCTGCGGCGGACGACCACTGGAGTAGTTTAGGAGGATCGAGCGCGGAGGCCCGCGCCTCTTTCGATCTGTATCCCAGTTTGTGCTAGCCTTCTTAAGGCAAACTTGTTTAACTTATGTCTGTACTCAGATATTGTTGCTTCCGCTGACTCGTCTATGATTGAGCACTTGTATTCGAGCCCTCGAGGCCCCTGGCTTGTATTATGATGCTTGTATGACTTATTTTACTTTTAGAGTTGTGTTGTGATATCTTCCCGTGAGTCCCTGATCTTGATCGTACACGTTTGCGTGCATGATTAGTGTACGATTAAATCGGGGCGTCTGAAGTTGGTATCGAGCCGATTTGCTGTAGGAATCCCCTTTCCAACTCCTTGGCCGAAGTTGAGTCTAGAAGCCAAAAACTGTTTTACTAACTTGGCTGTGCGGCCCTTGGGCCCACGTCGCCATTGGGTGGTATTAGGATCTTTTATTCCTCGTCCATACTCTGGGATTCTAATCTCTCTTCTATTCGGGTTAAATGATTTTGCTGAAATCTAACTTTAGGTTCTCGTTATCACTTCTTGCCAGAGAGCCCCTTCATTACAGATGATCGACCGCTTCAACAAAAGATTCTGTCAATACTCTTCGATGTTTCCCCGAGACCATTGTGCCCTTCGCCGTTGCAATTCCATACCACCGATAAATCCCTATGGAAAGCTACATACACTGTCAGGCTTACTTTTATTCCCAATCGGTCTTGTTATTACAAGTTACCCCGAGAATATTTTGTGCCTACTGCCTTGCAGTTCTTTGCCACCTGAATACCCCTAAGAATAATTTCTCGCACCTACCGAGTATCCGCTCATCCCAGTTATTCAGGTGTTTCACAAAAGCCTTTGAAATACTATTCAATCTTCAAAAAAAAATCCTTAGCAGCTTTATTGCTCTGCAAATACTTGTCTACTAGCATTATGGATGCTTCCCATATATCTGGCAATATTCACTAGTATCTTTTGACACCGTCATTTTGATCCTATTGATTCTATATGTGTGCGAAGGCACATAATCAACTATCAACCCTTCTAAATTATCTTTCCGACTCAGACATCATTTTTGAACATGAGCTGGTTCTCGACCAAACTATTTGTCGCCAATTGTGCCCCTAAGTCTATTGAACTTATCCATCCTTGATCAGAGCGTCTGCTTCTGATCATTCGCTTTGTAAATCATAATTCCTTAGCAATTGAGCTCTAAGTTATTCAGTTGTTTCTATAATCCAATGTCCTTGCCTTGCTTCTTCCTCTGGTTGTGTGTCGATAGTCATCCCAGATCCTTTGTTGGATTTTATCCGACAATGTCCTTCATTTGGATACATACTGCATTTGGTAAATTTTATCCTCTGCTTTGTCAACCATGCTCTGCTATCGAGCTTGTGTCATTTACTCCTGAAGTTTGTGGTATATGTTCCTAAGAGGCCCCGATGGGTTGGACATCTGCCTTCTCTAAACTGTGTGAACCCGGAAACTAATATGGGTCATACTCTACTAGTGTTATGTCAGATAAAATTTCAACACAAAATTTCGTCGAAGGCGAGAAGTGAATGAAAGGTTATGCATTAAAGAAGTGGGAGTCGACCTTGAACTTTGTGTTCATGCCCATGGACACGATGTAGATCATATCATTGAAGCTTCTCTTCAATTAAATATTCGCTTGGTATAAGTTCATCTTATATCTGGGATCTGGCCTTTTGCAATCGTGGTTCCGACCATGTTCTCCTTTAAATACCATTTCTCGTGCAAGTTTAAGCGCTTGTCTTCTGCAAAGCAATACCCCAGTCCAACCTCTACTAATACATCGTCGAGTATGACACTCTGGTATCTCTAGAATATCATGGAACTGCATAACTTCTTATGGGTTCTTCATCAACTGTTACTTGTCACTGATCCAATTTTCATGGGTTCTGGGTTGTCGTCAACCGAGAACATCGATTTGTGAATCGAATCAACACTGAGATTCAGTACTCCCAGTACTTTGTTGTTGAGAAGTTTAATACTCCATCATGTCACTCCTAGCCTGATCGGCTACATCATTATCATGCTAATTTTAACTATGCTACCGGGTCCTTAATTCCGGAGCACAACTTTCGATGATGAGCTAAGCTTACGCTGATTTCCTCGTCTTGTCGTTCCACCTTGAATGACAAGTTTGAATTCGAGTTTGTGTCGTACTCATGGTCCCAGGAACATTTTGCTTCATCATTCCTTGAATTGATGTCATCGCCGATCGATTACATCTTCATGAAACTTCTTGACAAATGTGTCATGATCATCATGAACGTTCTGAGCTCTTCCAGGATATCATTCGAACTCATGATGACAAATACCTTCCTTGCCCCTCGATGATTTGTGTTATCATCGACAACATTATTGCCTTCCCTCCGACACAAACATGCTCATGTTTGGTGTTATACCTTGAGTTCCCTGCCAACCAGCAATTGTTCTTCGTTACTCGGAACATTACCATCTCTTATGTCATAAATGTTGTGAGAATTACACCACCTCTTAAGGATTTGTGATACGGTGATGCTTCTCGCCATCACCATTCTTTTCTTGGTCCCCGTGTTGAGTGAACTATGTTGCGCAAATTTAATATCTCTAGCAACCCTATTGCTTCGAAATTATTGGACAATAATTCCAATTTGGTGTGTTGGTTGCTCAATCGCCATTCCGACGTTGGTCGTGCAACCCAACCCATATTTCGGGTGCACCCTCCAGTCAGTGTTTAACTGTGTATGTTTTCCTCCAGCATACATCATTAAGTCATCTGATCTGGCTAATGTTATCTCCTTGTTCACATAGTTGTGAAAATCCATCGTGTTGGAATTCTTGATGAATTGTGGTTTAGTTCATCAGCCACCCCCTCATCCTCTCCTTGGTTTGATGATGAACTCTTGTTTCGGAACTCGTTTCCATAGTCCAATTCCCGAGAATCTTACATTGTCATCTCGACAATTTGTGTTGCACCTTTTCTTCTCAGACATCCTGAGTCTGAGGTATCCTCACACCAATCAGATCTGAATCTCGGTCGGATATGATAGTTGGAACATATTTCCAAGAGTTATAACAAGGTGATGTCATGCCTAGCACACCTGCCTGGAGGGACTATTATTATAGTTTCCTTTTTTTAGCAAGGTTAACCATTCTTCCATGAGGAAATTGTAAGACTTATTCTATAAGTTGTTACTGATGGATCCTTTGTGTATCCAAAGTCTGATCTTTGCTTGAAGACCATGCCAATGCTATCCTAAGCATGTTTGTGGTACTCCAAATTTTAACAAGAACATTTGAAGCCCAATGCTAAATGTTTCTTGCACAATTATCCAAACACCGTTGTATGGGTAATATCATGAAAATTCTCTCCCCTACCTAAAGAGTTTTCTACATTATATCCTGTCATGGATATCATGCTCAGCTTGTCCTTGGGAAGGATATACCCTTGAAATATGTGTTTAAACACACTATTCTTTCCATTGTTCTGATTAAATCTGATAGACACGTTTCCCCTTCCATTGGTTTGTTTAAACCCTTTCCATGGTCTATATGATATAAGCATTAATAATTCCCTGCTTGTGCAAACACATCGGTGTACAACTCACAAGAAGATCCTCACATTATTGTTGATGACATTCCGGTAGCCACCGATGGACGAGAACCTTGCCTATTGACCCGCCTCGTTCAACGAACAGGAAAATGGTTCTCTTCATCCCTCGCCCTTGGTATCGCTGTTGTTGCCGACATAACTGATAGGCTATCCTCTGACATGCCTTGCTTACATGACCGTGCAAGACGTCAACGCCCTTCCTACTTTTAACCCACATGGTGGGCCCATAACCCACAGTTCCACAGGATCGAAACCTGACTCTCCTGTACACCCCCTGTTCCCAGAGTTATTCCTCATGCGTGGACTTGTATGTAATTCACGACCCACCGTCCCAAGTGATCTATTTTGGTATCAGAGGCAATACTTATTCTCGTTGCCCTGAACCCCTTTCACCTTTTGATTAGGCATCGAACGCTTTCCTATCCGTTTGAAACTTCTCATGGTACCTCCTTACTTTGCTCTCAATATTTTCTAAAGATTCAGTTTGAGAGTAACTTCCGCCACCTTCCTCGATGTTATCGACCAGATAGTCAACCTTGTAGAGGTCTGTCCTTTTGACGCTACCCCTTATCCTTTCCGTAAGTACGATGAAGATCCCCAAGGAAGGACGACAACTTCATCATGATGACCCGAAGCAGAGAACTGAAGACATCAATGTAATGGATCGACCTCTTCGAGAAGAACAACCAACACCGAGAAGACTCGTTAGAATTTCGTAACCAAATCCCTTCCCCCTTACTTCCCCTCTTAAATCTCGGGACAAGATTTCTTGTAGTGGAGGAGAATTGTGACGCCCGGATAATTAAGCTACAGTAACCTCTGCTAATGACGCCTTGTCACCTCCATTACTGTCGCTAATCTCGCGTTAGTTCAAAACGACTCGAATTCAAATTTGAATTTTTGGCAAACAAAGAAAGTTTTCAAACTATAAAACAAAAATGTTCGGACCGTGTCAAATATTGCATAGATAATTATGGTGAAGTAAACACATTTTTAGAAAATGCATAAATGTTTTAAATTGAATAAAACAGAAAGGAAAATAAAAAAAACAAGTGAAAGGAAATCAAAATAAAACAAAAACAATAGACACCCCCCCCCCCCGCTGGGCCAAGTGGCCCAGCTGGCCTCCGCCGCCTGAACGGGCCGGCCCAACCGGCCAACCCCACTCCTATCCTTATCCCCCCCCCCCGCAACCCTAGCCGCCACCCCACTCATCCACTTCCCCCACTCGCTCCTCCCGTTCCCTCTCTCCTCTCGATCGAGGCGGGCAGCCAGATCGCGCCGTCGCCCGCCACCCCCCTCGCCGGACGCCTCGCCTCATCCCGATCCACCCGACCAGTCGCCTCGCCGCCGAGCTCCAGCGCCATCACAGGACCTCGCCGAGGCCACCGCGCCAGACACCACCGCTGGATCTGCCTCCCCACGTCCGCCCGTCCTCGTCTCCCCTCGACGGCTCCATCGAGCCTCGCCGCCCGATCCCTGCAGCGGCCGGTGAGGCCCCAGCCTCCTCTTTTCCTCACATCTCACGCCACCACGACCCGCCAACCCATGGCGCACTCTTCGCGCACGCGTTCGCATCCGACCACGCCAAGACGCCCCTGCTCGCGCTCGCGCGACCTCCATTTCTTCCGGCGCGCCACGACCCTGGGCGTGCCGCGCCGTGACCCGCTCGCTCCGCTCACTGCCGCGGCCCCGCCCCACCTTCGCCAGACGCCTGGTTCCGCCCCGCCGCCGCCGACTTGGTTGGCCGCCGGCGCCCCCCCTGTGCGTGCACGCATGCCCGACCACGGCCTCTGCCTTGCCTGGCTGTGGCACTGCCAGCGGGCCCTACCTAAGTTAATTAGGGCCTATGACAAACGGGGCCCCACGCCCCATGAACGTTTAAAAAAAGAATTAAAAATAAATAGATAAATAAGTAAATACAAATATTAATTAATTAGTTAATTAACTTAATGAAATCCAGATTAGTTAACTAGTTAAATTTACTTAACCTGCTAATTAAACTAAGTAATTGTTAATTAGTTATCGCCTATGGCAAAAGCGGACCTGCGTCGACTTGACCAAATCAACACCTTTGTTGATCTGCGACGCTCATGCCGACGTCAAGATACACTATTCTCGATAATGTTGATTTAAAATAATTAAGTAAATTCTAAAAATGATTTAAATCTTTTAAAATTAATATAAAATAAACTGTAGGTCGGATGGAAAAACTTTGTACATGAAAGTTGCTTTGAACGACGAGACGAATCCGGATACGCAGCCCGTTCGTCCGCCACACACCCCTAGCATACCGGACACGCAACTTTCCCCCTCCGGTTCACCGGTCCGAAAATGCGAAACACCTGGGATACTTTCCCGGATGTTTCCCCCTTCACTGGTATCACCTACTACCCCGTTAGGGCACACCTAGCACCGCGTATTGCCTTGTTACACTTTGTGATGCTTTGATTGCTCTGTTATTTATTATGTTCCCCCTCCATTAATTCTTTCCGGTAGAACCCGAGACTGTCGGCGCCTCAGTTCGACTACGGAGTTGATGACCCATCCTTCTTGCCAGAGCAACCAGGCAAGCCCCCCCCCCTTGATCACCAGATATCGCCTATTCTTCTCTATACTGCTTGCATTAGAGTAGTGTAGCATGTTACTGTTCGGTTACTCCTATTCTGTTGCATAGCCTGTCATTGTTGCTATAGTCATTGATACCTTACCCGCAATCCTAAATGCTTTGTATAGGATGCTAGTTTATCATCATTGGCCCTACATTCTTGTCAGTCTGCCTTGCTATACTATCGGGCCGTGACTAAATTCGGGTCCGCTCGAAGAGTACCCGCGAGTGATTCACGGATTGGGGGCTGAAAGGACCTTTGTCCCGACGGCCCTCTGTGTGGATCTTTGTGGCGTAGCGACGGCGCGAGTTGAGACCACGTGGCGAGAGGTGGGCCTAGCCCTGTCGGCGTCATGTTGCTTCATAATAACACGCTTAACGAGATCTTGGTATTTGATCCGAGTCCGCCATTTGGTCTATACGCACTAACCATCTACACGGGAGTAGTTATGGGTATCCCGACGCCGTGGTATCACCGAAGCCTTCTTGACGTCGGCGACGAGCGGCGCGCCGGATTGGACAGTAATGCCATTGGGCTAGAGTCGCTTCCGGCCGCCCTCGAACGCAGGTGTGCAATGGGCGATGGGCCCGACCCTTGCGCGATAGGATTTAGACCGCGGGCTGACCTCTCACAGTGCCTAGGTGGGGCTGCGACGTGTTGATTTTCCGAGGCGGGCATGACCCAGAAAGTGTGTCCGCCAAATGGGATCGAGCGTGTTGGGTTATGTGGTGCACCCTGCAGGGAAGTTTATCTATTCAATAGCTGTGTCCTCGGTAAAGGACGACCGGAGTTGTACCTTGACCTTATGACAACTAGAACCGGATACTTAATAAAACACACCCTTCCAAGTGCGGATATAAACCCGTGATCGCTCTCTAACAGGCGACAAGGAGAGGATTGCCGGGTAGGATTATGCTATGCGATGCTACTAGAGATGCTTCTTGGAGATGCTACTTGGAGATGCTACTTGGCGATGCTACTTGAAGGACTTCAGTCTACTCTCTTCTACATGTCAGCAAGACGGAGGCTGCCGAGCGTAGTCTTCGACGGATTAGCTATCCCCCTCTTATTCGGCATTCTGCAGTTCAGTCCACCGATATGGCCCTTTACACATATACCCATGCATATGTAGTGTAGCTCCTTGCTTGCGAGTACTTTGGATGAGTACTCATGGTTGCTTTCTCCCCCCTTTTCCCCCATTCCTTTCTTTACGGTTGTCGCAACCAGATGCTGGAGTCCAGAGCCAGACGCCACCGTCGATGACGACTACTACACTGGAGGTGCCTACTACTACGTGCGGGCTGCTGACGACGACCAGGAGTAGTTTAGGAGGATCCTGCGGGAGGCCTGCGCCTCTTCGATCTGATCCCGGCTTTGTGCTAGCCTTCTTAAGGCAAACTTGTTTAACTTATGTCTGTACTCAGATATTGTTGCTTCCGCTGACTCGTCTATGATCGAGCACTTGTATTCGAGCCCTCGAGGCCCTGGCTTGTATTATGATGCTTGTATGACTTATTTTACTTTTAGAGTTGTGTTGTGATATCTTCCCGTGAGTCCCTGATCTTGATCGTACACGTTTGCATGCATGATTAGTGTACGATTAAATCGGGGGCGTCACACATAACCACTTGACTCGGCTGGGAGTTGATCTTCCAGTTGATAGTGTCATTGACAGAGTTCTTCAATCACTGCCACCAAGCTATAAAGGATTCATGATGAACTATAATATGCAAGGGATGAACAAGACTATTCCCGAGCTCTTCGCAATGCTAAAGGCTGCGGAGGTAGAAATCAAGATGGAGCATCAAGTGTTGATGGTCAATAAGACCATTAGTTTCAAGAAAAAGGGCAAAGGGAAGAAGGGGAACCTCAAGAAGAACGGCAAAAAGGTTGCTGCTCAAGAGAAGAAACCCAAGTCTAGACCTAAGCCTGAAACTGAGTGCTTCTACTGCAAAGGGACCGGTCACTAGAAGCAGAACTGCCCCAAGTATTTGGCTGATAAGAAGGATGGCAAAGTGAAAGGTATATTTGATATACATGTTATTGATGCCTACCTTACTAATGCTCGTAGTAGCGCCTGGGTATTTGATACTGGTTTCGTTGCTCATATTTGCAACTTGAAACAGGGGCTACAGATTAGATGAAGATTGACTAAGAATGAGGTGACGATGCACGTGGGAAATGGTTCCAAGGTCGATATGATCGCCGTCGGCACGCTACCTCTACATCTACCATCGGGATTAGTTTTGGACCTGAATAATTGTTATTTGGTTCCACCGTTGAGCATGAACATTATATCTGGATCTTGTTTAATGTGAGATGTTTATTCATTTAAATCAAAGAATAATGGTTGTTCTATTTATATGAGTAATATCTTTTATGGTCATGCACCCTTGATGAGTGGTCTATTTTTGTTGAATCTCGATAGTGATGATACACATAATCATAATATTGAAGCCAAAAGATGCAAAGTTAATAATGATAGTGCAACTAATTTGTGGCACTGCCGTTTGGGTCATATCGGTGTAAAGCGCATGAAGAAACTCCATACTGTTGGACTTTTGGAATCACTTGATTATGAATCACTTGGTGCTTGCGAACCGTGCCTTATGGGCAAGATGACTAAAACTCCGTTCTCCGGAACAATGGAACGAGATACTGACTTATTGGAAATAATACATACCGATGTATGCAGTCCAATAAATGTTGAAGCTCGTGGTGGGTATCGTTGTTTTCTTACCTTCACAGATGATTTGAGCAGATATGGTTATATCTACTTGACGAAGCATAAGTCTGAAACATTTGAAAAGTTCAAAGAATTTCAAAGTGAAGTGGAAAATCATCGTAACAAGAAAATAAAGTTTCTACGATCTGATCGTGGAGGAGAATATTTGAGTTATGAGTTTGGTCTTCATTTGAAACAACATGGGATAGTTTCACAATTAATGCCACGTGGACACCACAGCGAAATGGTGTGTCAGAACATCGTAACCATACTTTATTAGATATGGTGCGATCTATGATGTCTCTTACTGATTTACCGCTATCATTTTAGGGTTATGCTTTAGGGACGGCTCCATTCACTTTAAATAGGGCACCATCAAAATCCGTTGAGACAACGCCTTATGAACTGTGGTTTCGCAAGAAACCAAAGTTGTCGTTTCTTAAAGTTTGGGTCTGCGATGCTTATGAGAAAAAACTTCAACCTAATAAGCTCGATCCCAAATCAGAAAAGTGCGTCTTCATAGGATACCCAAAGGAAACTGTTGGGTACACCTTTTATCACAGATCCAAAGGCAAAATCTTTGTTGCTAAGAATGGATCCTTTCTACAGGAGTTTCTCTCGAAAGAAGTGAGTGGGAGGAAAGTAGAACTTGATGAGGTAGTTGTACCTTCTCCCTTATTGGAAAGTAGTTCAACACAGAAATCAACTCCAGTGATTCCTACACCAATTAGTGAGGACGTTAATGATGATGTCATGAAACTTCAGATCAAGTTACTACCGAACCTCGTGGGTCTTCCAGAGTAAGATTCGCACTAGAGTGGTACGGTAATCCTGAAGTCATGTTACTAGACCATGATGAACCTACGAACTATGAGGAAGCAATGATGAGCCAGATTCCGTGAAATGGCTTGAGGCCATGAAATCTGAGATGGGATCCATGTATGAGAACAAAGTGTGGACTTTGTTGGACTTGCTCGATGATCGGCAAGCCATAGAAAATAAATGGATCTTTAAGAAGTAGACCGACGCAGAGGGTAATGTTACTGTTTACAAAGCTCGACTTGAGAAAGGTTTTCAACAAGTTCAAGGAGTTGAGTACGGTGAGACTTTCTCACCCATAGTGATGCTTAAGTCTGTCCGAATCATGTTAGCAATTGCCGCTTTTTTGATTATGAAATTTGCCAGATGGATGTCAAAACTGCATTCGTGGATGGATTTCTGGAAGAAAAGTTGTATATGATGCAACTAGAAGGTTTTGTCGATCCAAAAGGTGCTAACAAAGTGTGTAAGCTCTAGCGATCCATTTATGGACTGGTGCAAGCCTCTTGGAGTTGGAATAAACGCTTTGATAGTCTGATCAAAGCATATGGTTTTATGAGCACTTTTGGAGAAGCTTCAGATTTACAAGAAAGTGAGTGGGAACTCTGTAGCATTTCTGATATTATATGTGGATGACATATTGTTGATTGGAAATGATATAGAATTTCTGGATAGCATAAAGGGATACCTGAATAAGATTTTTTTCTATGAAAGACCTCAGAGAAGCTGCTTACATATTGGGCATCCAGATCTATAGAGATAGATCAAGACGCTTAATTAGACTTTCACAAGTCACATACCTTGGTAAAGTTTTGAAGAAGTTCAAAATGGATCAGTCAAAGAAAGGGTTCTTGCATGTGTTACAATGTGTGAAGTTGAGTTAGACTCAATGCCCGACCACTGCAGAAGATAGAGAAAAAATGCAAGTTATTCCCTATGCTTCGGCCATAGGTTCTATCATGTATGCAATGTTGTGTACCAGACCTGATGTGTGCCATGCTATAAGCATAGCAGGGAGGTACCAAAGTAATCCCGAAGTGGAGCACTGGACATCGATCAATAACATCCTGAAATACCTGAAAAGGACTAGGTATATGTTTCTCATTTATGTTGATGCAAGCTTTGACAATGATCCGGATGACTCTAAGTCGCAAACCGGATACATATTTTTATTGAATGGTGGAGGTGTCAGTTGGTGCAGTTCCAAGCAAAGCGTCTTGGTGGGATCTACATGTGAAGTAGAGTACATTGCTTCTTCGGAAACAACAAATGAAGGAGTTTGGATGAAGGAGTTCATATCCGATCTAGGTGTCATACCTAGTGCATCGGGTCCAATGAAAATCTTTTGTGACAATACTGGTGCAATTGCCTTGGCAAAGGAATCCAGATTTCACAAGAGAACCAAGCACATCAAGAGATGCTTCAATTCCATCCGTTATCAAGTGTCGAAAGGGGACATAGAGATTTGCAAGATACACACGGATCTGAATGTTGCAGACCCATTGACTAAGCTTCTTCCACGAGCCAAACATGATCAACACAAAAGCTCCATGGGTGTTAGAATCATTACTATGTAATCTAGATTATTGACTCTAGTGCAAGTGAGAGACTGAAGGAAATATGCCCTAGAGGCAATAATAAATTTATAATTTATTTCCTTAATTCATAATAAATGTTTATTATTCATGCTAGAATTGTATTAACCGGAAACTTAGTACATGTGTGAATACATAAACAAAACATATAGTCCCTAGCATGCCTCTACTTGACTAGCATTTTAATCAAAGATGGTTATGTTTCCTAACCATAGACATGTGTTGTCATTTGATGAACGGGATCACATCATTAGGAGAATGATGTGATGGACATGACCCATCCGTTAGCTTGGCATTATGATTGTTACAGTTTCATTGCTACTACTTTCTTCATGACTTCTACAAGTTCCTCAGACTATGAGATTATGCACCTCCCGAATACCGGAAGAACACATTGTGTGCTACAAAATGTCACAACGTAAATGGGTCATTATAAAGGTTCTCTACAGGTGTCACCAAAGGTGTTTGTTGGGTTGGCATAGATCGAGATTAGGATTTGTCACTCCCTGTTTCAGAGAGGTATCTCTAGGCCCTCTCGGTAATACTCAGCACTATAAGCCTTACAAGAATTGTGACTAATGAGTTAGTTACGGGATGAAGTATTGTGGAACGAGTAAAGAGACATGCAGGTAACGAGACTGAACTAGGTATGATGATACCGACGATCGAATCTCGGGCAAGTAACATACCGATGACAAAGGGAACAACGTATGTTGTTATGCGGTTTGACCGATAAAGATCTTCGTAGAATATGTAGGAACCAATATGAGCATCTAGGTTCCGCTATTGGTTAATGACCGGAGATGTGTCTCGGTCATGTCTACATAGTTCGATGATGATTGGTATTATGAGTTTATGTGATATGATATACTGAATGTTGTTCGGAGTCCCAGATGTGATCACGGACATGGCAAGGAGTCTTGAAATGGTAGAGACATAAAGATTGATATATTGGATGACTATATTCGGACACCGAAAGTGTTCCAGAGAAGTTTCGGATAAAACCGGAGTACCGGGGGTTACTAGAACACCCCCCCCTAGGAAGCTATTGGGCCTCATGGGCCTTAGTGGAGAAGAGAGGGGGCCGGCTAGGAGGTGGCGCGCGCCCCCTTGCCCTAGTCCGAATTGGACAAGGGGAGGGGGCGGTGAGGGAGTCCTGGATTAGGGGGTCCTCGTGCAGCCGGACTATATGCTTATGTCGGTCTGTTGGACTATGAAGATACAAGATTGAAGACTTCGTCCCGTGTCCGGGTGGGACTCTCCTTTGCGTGGAAGGCAAGCTTGGGAATTCGGATATACAGATTTCCTTCTCTGTAACCGACTCTGTGTAACCCTAGCCCCGTCAAGTGTCTATATAAACAGGAGGGTTTAGTCCGTAGGACAACAATAATCATAATCATAGGCTAGCTTCCAGGGTTAGCCTCTACGATCTCGTGGTAGATCAACTCTTGTAATACTCATATCATCAACATCAACCAATCAGTAAGTAGGGTATTACCTCCATAGAGACGGCGCGAACCTGGGTAAACACTGTGTCCCCCGCCTCCTGTTACCATTAGCCTTAGATGCACAGTTCGGGACCCCCTACCCGAGATCCGCCGGTTTTGACACCGACATTGGTGCTTTCATTGAGAGTTCCACTGTGTCATCATCATAAAGCTTGATGGCTCCTTCAATCGTCCACAACAACGAGGTGCAGGGTGAGGTTTTCCTCCCTGGACAGATCTTCGTATTTGGCGGCTTCGCACTGCGGGCCAATTCACTTGGCCAGCTGGAGCAGATCGATAGCTATGCCCCTGGCCATCAGGTCAGGTTTGGAAGCCTGAATTACACTGTCGACATCTGTGGAGACTTGATCTTTGATGGATTCAAGCCCATGACAGGTGCGTCCCACAGTCACGATGAGCATGACTTAGATCTGCCATCGGACGGTGTTCAGGAGATCACACCTGCAGCTGCCCCGGCTCTAAATCCGGAGCAGATCGTGCCATCCGAGGACGGGTGGATGGACCCCGCCACGGAGGCCGCACACTCAACGACGATAGAGCCGAGCACATATCTCACTTCCAACGAGGTCTGTGTCAACGGACCTCCGGACTCGTCTCTGGTCATAGGCTCCAAACCGCGTACACCCATGCCCGTCGTATCTAACTGGGCACCGATCATGGAGTTTGGCTCCGCGGATATCTTTTGGCACTCGCCCTTGGGCGACGTGCTAAACTCATTAAAATCCCTCTCCCTGTCAGGAGACTCTTGGCCGAACTATGTCCGGCTTGAGTGGGAAGTGGACAATGAAGGAATTCGTTACCCACCCACCACCCACTTAATAGCCACTGTCGACGAATTAACCGACATGCTTGATTTCGACTCCGAAGACATCGACGGTATGGACGACAATGCCGGAGAAGAACAAGAACCACTGCCCACAGGGCGCTGGATTGCCACCTCATCATATGATATATATATATATGGTGGACACACCCAAAGAAGACAATGGCGAGGGTGAAAAGGATGCAACAGAGGGTGATCCTCTTGAGAAGCAACCAAAGCGCTGACATCAGCGGCGCCGCTCTAAATCCCGCCATAGCAAAAACAGCGATATCGGCACAAGAGACAATAGCACTCCGGAGGATGCCGAAGACGAAAACAATCCCGCTCAGCCAAGCCCCGAGCAGGCCAGACAGGAGGACGACAAGTTAGCCCTGATGAACAGGCAATACGTGAAGACTCAGAGGACGACAACTATATGCCTCTCTCCGAAGTCGAGGTGAGCCTCGGCGACGAAGAATTTATCGTGCCTGAGGATCCCGTCGAGCAAGAGCGCTTCAAGCGTCGGCTTATAGCCACTGCAAAGAGCCTAAAGAAAAAATAGCAGCAGCTTCAAGCTGATCAAGATCTTCTTACTAACAGATGGACTAAGGTCCTGGTAGCCGAGGAATACGGACTCGAGTTCCCAACCAAAAGTTACCCGAGGCGCAGGTTGTTACCTCAATTCGTGGATGAGGCACTAGAGCCCATACTACCAGTGCAGGATGCGGCTGACCGGCCACCTCGTGGCTGAGACAAAGCGGCATATCAGCCCGAACACCAGCCCGCACCCCGTCGCCAAACAAATAAAAACACGAAGGCCCAGGGCTACATGCAGGACCTATGAGACGAATTGGAAAACAAAGCAGGATAGTCAAGATCGATCTACGGATCATGGGGGCACGCCCCAACACGTGACGATGACCGCCACGCCGGATATACTAAATACAAATCCGGCCAGACCGAATACAGCAGACTAGACTCATCTAGACTGCGTCGTGATGTAGCCCAGCGGAAAGGCGCCGCACACCCCCTATGCTTCACTGACGAAGTAATGGAGCACGAATTCCCAGAAGGGTTTAAACCCGTGAACATCGAACAATATGATGGGACAACAGACCCCGCGGTATGGATCAAAGATTTCCATCTCGACCTTCACATGGCCCGCGACGATGATCTACATGCAATCAAGTACCTCCCACTAAAGCTCAAGGGACCAGCTCGGCATTGGCTGAATAGTCTGTAGGCAAACTCCATTGGCAGTTGGGAGAACCTAGAAGACGCATTCCTCGACAACTTCTAGGGCACTTATGTGCGACCACTGGACGTTGACGACTGAAGTCACATAACCCAACGGCCCGAAGAGTCAGCCAGGAAATTCTAGACTCGGTTCTTAACAAAAAAGAACCAAATTGTCGACTGTCTGGATGCCGAAGAACCAACAGCCTTTAAGCATAACATCCGTGACGAGTGGCTTGCCCGACACCTTGGCCAATTGAAACCGAAATCCATGGCAGCCCTTACAATGCTCATGACCCGCTTTTGTGCGGGCGAGGACAGCTGGTTGGCTTGCAGCAACAGCACGTCAAGAAATCCTGGCACTTCAGATGCCAGAGATAGCAATGGCAAGCCCCGGCGCAACAGACACAAGCGTCGCAATAATGAGGATAATGCCGAAGACACGGCCGTTAATGCCAAATTCAGTGGCTCCAAGTCCAGTCAACGGAAAAAGCCATTTAAAAGAAATAATCCGGGCCCGTCTAGTTTGGACCGCAAACTCGACCGCTCATGTCAAATCCACGGCACCCCCGATAGACCAGCCAACCACACCAACAGATAATGTTGGGTATTTAAATAGGCTAGCAAGTTGAATGTCAAAAGGAAACGGGACCGCATATTGATGACGACGAGGAGCCCCGGCCATCGAACATAGGAGGACAGAAGAAATTTCCTCCTCAAGTGAAAACGGTAAATATGATATACGCCACCCATATTCCCAAGCGGGAACGGAAGCGTGCACTAAGGGACGTCTACGCGATTGAGTCAGTCGCCCCAAAGTTCAACCCATGGTCTTCCTGTCCGATCACCTTTGATTGCAGGGACCATCCGACCAGTATCCATCATGGCGGCTTAGCCGCACTGGTCCTTGACCCCATCATTGACGGATTCCACCTCACACGAGTCCTCATGGACGGTGACAGCAGCCTGAACCTGCTCTATCAGGATACAATGCGCAAAATGGGTATCAATCCCTCAAGAATCAAACCCACCAAAACCACATTCAAAGGTGTCATACCAGGTGTAGAGGCCCGTTGTACAGGCTCAATCACACTGGAAGTGGTCTTCGGATCCCCGGACAACTTCCGAAGTTAGGAGTTAATCTTCAATATCGTCCCTTTCCGCAGTGATTATCATGCACTACTAGGACGAACCGCATTTGCTCGATTCAATGTGGTGCCACACTACGCCTACCTCAAGCTCAAGATGCCCGAACCTCGCGGTGTTATAACAGTCAATGGAAATACAGAGCGCTCTCTCCGTACGGAGGAGCACACTGCGGCCCTTGCAGCAGAAGTACAGAGCAGCCTCCTTAGGCAGACCTTCAATTCGGCAATAAAGCCTCCGGACACCGTCAAGCGAGTCCGGAGTACTCTGCAATAGGATTGTCCAGCCCGTCCAGAGCTTGCCTAGCAGTTCGGCCTCCGTCCTTACCCCATTCAAACGGTGAAATTCGTGCCGCGCGTACATAATTACGCACTCAAAATACCATGGGCATCGACGGAGGCACAGCTAGATGGCGGTTCACATTGCGGCTCAACTGCCTCAGAATCCGCATACTTTGATCTTTTTCTTCCTTTCAGGTCCCTATCTTCTTGAGGCCCTTCCGATAAACCTAATTATCGGACCCATCACGGAACGGAAACACCAAGGAAGCAAGGAGCTTTGTCGTACAATGGAATCCCCAGGTGGTCTCTGATAACGATCGCTATACCTGTTTTACATACCCACACGTAGCTCGCTCTTGGTTAGGGCATGTCAAATAGTCCTATTTTGCTTATCGCACTACTCGTATACATACCCCTTGACGTATCACTCAAATAACAATGGAAAATAATATACAACGTCAGCTTATTACTTCATTTATTTTTCTTTTTCCTTGACTGTTTATTTACTACAAATTGCACCCGTACATTTTGGTATGTTCAGTTTGCCAGGGGCTTCAGTGTACCCCATAACATGGCAAGAAAGTCCTAACACTTCCAAAAGTGTGGCACCCCGAACTTATAGCATTGTATGCATGAGCTCCGAATCATGTCTTGGGTCAATAGTTGGGTTTCCCGGCTCCAATGCTTGCGACCCTACGTTCCGCTATATCGGCTAGGGTAGTAAAGGGAGATCTACTGCAATTGTGTCCCAGTTCTTCCGGACGAGCACCTCAATAGAGAAAGCCGAAAACTGACTGTCATGATGCGGCGAGAGCTGGTCGCTGTTCGAGAGGTTTCAAATCCTTAAAGATTTTTTTCCGCTTCATGCAAGGAATCGGCCTTTGTCCGATTTAGGCGTGTATAGCGCCCCAAGTTCAGCCTTCCGAATACCAGGGGCTACGCCAAAATTTAAAATTATAGAACTTCTATTTCTAAGTGAGGGTGATAAAACTGTATAGTCCGATTGCCTTGTTCATTGCGCTAAACACCTCCTTAAAGGACCAAAAAATTGGATAAAGAGTGTTTAGATTTATCCCGAACACCCCTGTACTAGTTACATGGGGGCAGAAGCTGACGACTGGCCAACTCTTAGATTTTGTAAGCGGCCACACAGGAGGTAAAATTTTAAATCAACAAGCGTTATATTGCGCAAATGAACTTGTTTCATATTATAGGATAAAATGAGTGCATTCACTCAAAGATTACATCCTTAGCACATTGCTCTGCCACAAGGCGGGAGCCCTTCAGGACACTATCATAGCCATTTTTGGGCCGGCGGTGCTCCTTACCCTTTGGTGGCCCCTCGGTCATCAGCTTTTCAGCATCCATCTTAGCCAAAGCACTTTCGGCGTGGCGAAGGCCATCTGCACCCTTCAATGCAAACTGATCACTTTATGACTTCAAGCCGCGGGCAGGCACTCACAAGCCGCTTCACGAGGCCGAAGTAGCTGCTGGGCATAGGCTCGGCAGGCCACAGTCGGACTATGAGATCCTTCATGGCCAGTTCGGCTGCCATGTGCAGCTCGACCAGTTGCCTCAACCGGTCGCTCAAGGGCATCGGACATTCTGTCCCAAGATACTGAGACCAGAACAACTTCTCCGTCGAGCTCCCTTCTTCGGCTCGGTAGAACTCTGCGTCATCAGATATGCTACGCGGTAGATCTGCCAATGCTCTTGGAGAGCTCCGAATTCGGGTAAGTAAAAGGAAAGTCTCCTTCACATGTTTGCTTTGCATAATGAATGCCTTCCTGTCGCAATCTTCTTGGCCGCCTGAATCTCCTAGAGGGCCTTTTGGGCTTCGGCTTTGGCGTCTTGCATGCTCCAGAGGTCCTTTGCAAGCTCGGACTCTTGAGTCTTAGAGTCGCGCTCCAAGGACTCATATTTCTGGACGAAATTCTGGAGCTCTTGTTGGACCTCGTTGACCCGGGCCTCTTGCTTCTCGCGCTCGATGCGCTCCTTGGCCGCTTTGTCTTCGGCCTCGGCCAGCGCCTTTTTGAGGGATGCCACTTCGGTCGTGGCCCCTACCAAAATTCATGACGTTTCTATCAGCAGAAACCATTTTTTCTTTATAAATACAAAGACGGGGTATTGCGTACCTTCACTTTCCTCGAGCTGCCTCTTCACAACGCCGAGCTCTCCCTCGGTCCGCTCCAGGTCCCGCTTCAGTCCGGAGACCTTCGTAGTACGGGTGGCAGCGGCCAGCAGCGATGCATGCTTATTCACATAGACAACTTCTGTTAGAATCCTGTGAACGTTATTTGATCCTCTGTTCGGATTTTTCTTTCCGAACACCAAACGGAGCATCAGGGGCTACTGTCTATATCGTGATATTCTCTCACAATTTTATTACTTACCTCAAAGCCTGTTAGGAGGCTAGCACAGGCTTCGATCAATCCGCTTTTGGCAGACCGGACCTTCTCAATCATCGTACTCATAATGGTACGGTGTTCTTCATCAATGGAAGCGTCGTGAAGCGCTTTCGGCAAGTTGTCCGGTGCCACTGGATGGACAGAGGTCATCGGTACAGGCGGCTCACCCTCCTTAGAGAGAGGCTGCCTGCGTGAGTTTGGAACCACTTGGGGTTCCGGGGCTATATTTGGCTGGGGGCCAAACTGGTTGCGGCCCCCATTATCGGAGTCCACGGGGGTCTTCCCCCCATGTGCCGGCGACTGGGATTTCGCCGGGGGGTGTCTCTGGAACTGTCTCCCCTGGGCCCAGTATCCTTTGACACAACACCTCGGTGTCGTCCACAGGCCTGGGGGAGGAGGCTGTCGGAAGCGAATCGCTATTCATCACCGACGGGCCCAGTGACCCCTCCGAAGAGGAGGATACCTCGATGTGGGATTTGGCCGGACTGCATTTGCATGTTCGACATGATAAGGAGCAATAAAGCAAACATACCGGAAGTATTATAATATCCGGATACTTACGACTTATCCGTTGTTGGTGGCTGCGGTGGAGTAGTCCGGAAGGAAGGTCTTTCCCTTCTTGGACACCTCGGCCTCCCCTTGCGGGGCGGCCTTTCTCTTCTTTCTTCCCCTAGTTGGGGGGGGGGAGAGATTTCTTCTTCCTCCTCCTCGTCTTTGTTGGTGGAGTGTGTTTTGGTGTCTTCGGATGTCACGTACGATGCAACCTTCCGCCGGAGACCTTTCCTGGTCCCCGCGGCCGTCTTCTTGGCCTTCCTCTCCGGCACCTCATAGGGCGCCGGCAACAACATCTTCGTTAGAAGAGATGATTCTGGATCTTCAGGTAGCGGAGTCGGACAGTCAATCCGCTGCGCTATCGGTACACAGTCCTGATTAAATTGCCGTGGAGGCTTAGATTCCTCCCGTGGAAGTGCTGGTAAAAGGCACATCTTGCAAAATATAAAAACTCACCGGATGGGCTTGGCGTTTCGGGTTGGGTCCGCGATCATCGGTTATGGGTGGTGGGACCTTGTTGGCCTTGAAGAGCACCTTCCAGACGTCTTCGTGTGTCGTGCCGAAGAGCTCTCACAACATCTGGTGGTCGGCCGGGTCGAACTCCCACAGATTGTAAGCCCGTGTTGGACACGGAAGAATCCGGCGGTGGAGCATGACCTGGACCACGTTGACGAGCTTGATTTTCTTGCCTATCATGTTTTGGACGCAGGTCTGAAGTCCGGTCAGCTCCACCGCTGAGCCCCAGGCTAAGCCCCTCTCTTTCCAGGAGGTGAGCCGCATGGGGACGCCGGATTGAAATTCGGGGGTCGCCGCCCAGTTGGTGTCGCGCGGCTCGGTGATGTAGAACCATCCCGATTGCCACACCCTACACGGTCTCCACAAAGGAGCCTTCAGGCCAGGTGACATTGGGCATCTTGCCCACCATGGCGCCCCCACACTCCCCTTGCTGGTCGCCCACCACCTTTGGCTTCAAGTTGAAGGTCTTCAGCCATAGGCCAAAGTGGGGCGTGATGCGGAGGAAGGCCTCGCACACGACGATAAACGCCGAGATGTTGAGGATGAAGTTGGGGGCCAGGTCATGGAAGTCTAGCCCGTAGTAGAACATAGGTCCGCGGACAAATGGGTGGAGGTGGAATCCTAGTCTGCGGACGAAGTGAGAGAGGAATACTACCCTTTCCTGGGGTTTCGGGGTAGGGATGATCTGCCCTTCGGCCGGAAGCCGATGCGCGATGTTTGCAGACAGGTATCCGGCCTCCCGAAGCATCATGATGTCCTCCTCCGTAACGGAGGAGGCCATCCACTTGCCTCCCGCTTCAGACATGCTCGGAATGACTTTCCGGAGAAGGTGAAAGCTTGGGCGCTGGAGCTCGAGAATGGATGAGCAGACGAAGAAGAAGGCGTGGGTGAAAAAGGGGAATCCTTATCTCTTTATAAAGGCGGTAGAAACTATGCACCTCCCCACTTGCCCTGGAAACTCACTTATTCCCCAAGCGCCGTGTTAATGGAGCGGTTGGGTTACCCACACCCGTGAGAATCCCATGACAAGGGGACACAATCTCTGCTTCGACAAGACGTGCCTATGAAACCACCTTGCAAGATGTGCAGTAGCAGGTTGAGAAAAACGGTTCGAATAATGACCGGGCCGTGGCGTGATGTCACGCTATGAAAAAGTTGTCAGCAGATTAGACTTGTGTAATATTGTGCTCTCTACGGTGGTAGGTGGAATTTGTTTTGCAGAGCCGGACAAGATTCTTGTGTTCAAGATCTTCTTTGGAGTATACGGAGAAGGAACCCGCCTTGCAATGCCGAAGACAATCTGCGCGCCGGACTCATCATCATTGAAGCCTGGTTCAGGGGCTACTGAGGGAGTCCTGGATTAGGGGGTCCTCAGAGAGCCGGACTACATGCTTATGCCGGACTGTTGGACTATGAAGATACAAGAATGAAGACTTCGTCCCTTGTTCGGGTGGGACTCTCGTTTGCATGGAAGGCAAGCTTGGCAATTCGGATATATAGATTTCCATCTCCGTAACCGACTCTGTGTAACCCTAGCCCCCTCCGGTGTCTATATAAACCGGAGGGTTTAGTCCATAGGACAACAACAATCATAATCATAGGCTAGCTTCTAGGGTTAGCCTATACGATCTCGTGGTAGATCAACTCTTGTAATACTCATATCATCAAGATCAATCAAGCAGGAAGTAGGGTATTACCTCCATAGAGAGGGCCCGGACCTAGGTAAACATTGTGACCCCCGCCTCCTTTACCACTAGCCTTAGACGCATAGTTTGGGACACCCTACCCGAGATTCGCCGGTTTTGACACCGACAGGTGGCGCCCCCCTCCTTCCTTCTCTCCTCCTCCTCCTTCCCCCTTCTCCTTGTGGGAATAGGAAAGGGGGGCGATTCCTACTTGGAGTAGGACTCCCCCCCCTTGGCGCGCCACCCTTGGCCGGCCTCCTCCTCCCTCCATCCTTTATATACGGGGGAGGGGGGCACCCCATAGACACACAAGTTGATCTTTAACCGTGTGCGGTGCCCCCCTCCACAGTTACACACCTCGGTCATATCGTCGTAGTGCTTAGGAGAAGCCCTCCGCCGGTAACTTGATCATCACCGTCACTATGCTGTCGTGCTGCCGGAACTCTACCTCGGCCTCAGCTGGATCTAGAGTTCGAGGGACATCACCGAGCTGAACGTGTGCAGATCGCGGAGTTGCCGTGCGTTCGGTACTTGATCGGTTGGACCGCGAAGACGTTCGATTACATCAACTATGTTACATAACTTTTCCGCTTTTGGTCTATGAGGGTACGTGGACACACTCTCCCCCCGTTGCTATGCATCACGTAGATAGATCTTGTGTGATCGTAGGAAATTTTTTGAAATTATTGCGTTCCCCAACAGATTTGGCATATCTCCGCCAAGTGTTGTTTGGCATAAGCGCTGAGAACTGGGCTTTTAAGAAGTACCGTCAAATGGCCTTTCTGTGCCAATTCTCCAGGTGCAGCCTTTTGCATGCCAGCAAGGACCGGCTTACCTTTCATCCTTCCCTCGTGGCAAGAGAGGGGCAAACATATAGGTCTTTGTTTCATGTATTCGGTGCAAAACTCAACCACCTCCTCTGCAGTATAACCTTGTAGGATGATTGCCTCTGGATAGTTTCGGTTCTGACAATAGCGCTTCAGTATTCCCATGAACCGCTCAAAGGGATACATGTTGCGAAGAAACACATGACCACAATACTTTATCTCGTCGACAAGGTGCAAAGTGAGATGGACCATGATATCAAAGAATGACGGTGGGAAAAGCATCTCTAGGTTGGACAATATTTTTGCAATATCCTCTTGCATATGATCCGACTCTTCATGATCTACAACTTTCTACCATAGTTTGTTGAAGAAATCACAGAGCTCAATGAGTGTGTTTATTATATCTTTGTCCATCAGATTCCGGATGGCCACCGGGAGGATTTGTGTCAACATTATGAGGCAATCATGTGACTTCATGTGTCCAAACTTTATTATATTTTACTTGAGCTCACATCCACGAGACTTCTGATGTTTGCGGAGTAGGAAGAGGGTGTCTTAACTAACAACAAATAGGTGAAGAACTCGGTTGCTTCTTTTGTACTGAAATTGTAACTCTAGCGAGCATGGAAGAATTTGTTATCATGTTCTGCTTCACTCTTGTGTTTTGATTGATCGCCAAGCATATTGAGCCGTGCACCATCACCATCCTTTGTTTTACCTTCTTGAGCAGAGTACCAAGGATGCTTTCACATAACTTCTTCTCTACGTGCATGACATTGATTGAGTGACGTACATGTAGAATCATCCAGGAAGGTAATGTCCAGAATATTGATTTCTTCTTAAACACTTGATTTCTGGGTGTTTGTTTCATCGTCAAAGCTTGCTTCTTGCAAAGCACAACATTAATTTGTTTAGCCATGTTGTGGACCACCTCCCAAGCATAAGGTCTTGGGCCCAAACCTAGCTCCCCCGTACCATCAAATTCCGCTTTAATCTTTCGGTATGGGTGATTTCTCCGTAAGAACCTACGATGACGCAAATACATGGTTTTGCGCGAGTTGGGAATAAATCTGCTAGCTGTCCTATCCATGCATGTGACACACCCTACATCTCCCTATGTTTTCTGCCCCGATGTGTTGCCTAATGCCGGTATATTTTGAATGGTGTGCAGTAGCATCACATGAAAATCTCCTTTTTGTAAGCATCATAGCATTTTACAGCAGGCCCTTCTACTCACACTGTCAGAAGTTCTTCTACCAGCAGCTGAAAGTAAATGTCGATGTCATTTCCAGGTTGCTTCAGGCCTTGGATAATAATTGACATCATAATATATTTTTTCTTCATACATAACCAAAGAGCTAGGTTATATACGCATAGAAGCACCGGCCATGTGCTGTGTTTGGTGCTCATATCGCCAAAGGGATTCATCCCATTAGTACACTCCCAGAGCCTTATACTTCTAGGATCCTTGGCAAAGTCTTTAAAATTGTCATCGATTAAATCCCACTGAGCCCCATCTTTCATGTGCCTGAGATATTTATCCGCAGTTCGCTCATCATGATGCCATCGCAACCTCTTTGCCTCTCTAGGGTTTGCAAACAAACGCCTCGACCTTGGAATTAAAGGCAAGTACCAAACAACCTTGAACATGCATGTTTTGATCTTGTCGTCCAATTTGTACTTGTCCTATGCTCTCCTGCACTTTTGTCGTGCATGCTTGCATATGGGACATGCACGCAAATCTTTGTACCTACCACGGTATGATATACAATCATTCACACAATTGTGTATCTTCTATACTTGAAGTTCCAATGGGAAAACAATTTTCTTCGCTTCGTTCGTGCTTCTGGGGAGCACATTATATTCTGAAAGAATTTCTTTCAAAAGACCTAACAACTCTATGAAGCCCCTATTTGATAGACCATTTGCTACTTTAAATCTGAAAAGTGCCAGTGTGGCACTCAACTTGGAATATTTCTTTTTGCCACCTGGATACAATTATTTCTTGGAGTCCGCAGTAATGGTTGGCAGATCCTTATACCCAATCATATCCTTTTTTGGGACCTTGAAATCTTCAATCATAGCAGCAAAATCTGGCATATCAAGATTGTCGTCGTCTGTGTTGCCGTCTTGGTTTTCCAATGGGCGTTTCGGCTTTCCGGTGTTCCACTGGTAGCTTAACGCCTCTGCCCCGATGTTAGATTCAACATCCATGTGACACTGACCGGGGTTTGGCATCTCGCAGCCCTTGATATATTCATCCATGACCTGCTCTTCATCGTGTCTGGTCCAACGTGTATATCCATCCATGAATCCCCAAGATAGTAAGTGCCACTCGAGATTTGCAACTTCATGTGACACTGTATTGGCACAATGACTACTTAGATATAGGATGTAATCTACATCCTCATCACCAATTCTCTTCTTTGTACTTTCAGCCAAATTCATGAACTCTGCCACGCCACTCGTAAAATCTGAGCTTCTCCGATTCTTCATCCATTCAGATCTTTCCATCTGCACCACATGGAGGTAATTAGAAACAAACAACAACATTAATACACGGATTAACTGATGCCCAAAGATGCGTGCATAAATCACAAGGTTTTATTTTAATAATTATTTGGGTGCTCCATATTGTTATCCAGACGTGCAATGACAAAAATTAATGGCCAGTCAATTTACATGGAGACTACTACAACACCACCTTTAGGAATTGAATACCTTAATTAAGCCACTCACGGAAAGAATACCTTAATTAATTAGCCACGCGGTGACCTCCACCCAGCAGAGAGAGAAGCGCGATGCGGCGGCACGCCGAGATAGCAGGGTCGAGGAGCAAAGCTTAGTGTGGCTACCGCCTGAAGTTCGACCTCCACTATCCCGCAATCGGCCCCGATGGATCTATGTGCTCCAATCACGCCGCCACCTACCTCGATGGTCGAGCTCCTCCTATCGCTCGCCATAGCCCGAGGATTGACCTCCTATGACACCACCACCGCCCACTGACCGATGATTGACCTCTTACCCGGTAGTCGTTTCCTCGGCCGCCACCACCGCTGCTATCTCTATTTGTAGAGCGGTTATTTTATTTTTTGACAGATATCCGCAGAGCGGCTGTTTACATTGTATTATTGTAACTCAATTATATGTACAGGGTAGTACAACACATACGGTTATGTCACGGCAACCGTGTCTCACCTACATTGTCTTCTCACAGGGTTTAGTGCGGAAATCATGTGTGAAGTTGTAATACCTAACACAAATGACATCTATAAACAGTGTGCCCTATATACAACATATAGTGCGATAAGTAGTTCCCGACCGTTAGCTTATCCCCATAGTTTCCCCATTTCCCCTAGATAGGCTCCAAATTCCCTCGTGTGGCGCCGACTTTGGGGGAATGCGGACGAGTGGTGCTGTTGGTTTCGGTGTGGCTACTCCTGCTCATATTGCCGCTCTCGACAGTGCCACCACGGCGGCGGTCACCATCGAGCACTTGCCTAAGGTCATCAAAAGGCAGGAGTACTACGGATCTGAATCGTCCTGTCAGTTTCCAATGTATCCTAATCTTTTTTAGCATGTCCAAAGTAGCTCCCTATTGAATCCATCCTGGATGACCCCCCGGAAAGCGATCTGCCGCCTGATCCGGAGCATGAATCCAGACTCCCGCAACATGAGTTCGACCCTGAGTTTTGCGCCACCAAGAAGTACCAAAAGGTGAGTTGTGTGCACGGGCACACTCCCGCTCGATGTGTATGCACGAAGGGATTCGACATTGGCAGGCGGTTTCTCAATTGCCCCTTAGAGTTTAGTGCTAAGTTGATAGAGGCAAAGGTGTTCCATCTTTCGATGAGATGGTGATTATCATTTCAGAGGAGTAGACTTTGACGATCCGACTACGTACGTGCGAGGACGTCGTGCCTTAGCAATCGCTAAACCAACTCCGAGAGGTTATTGACCACGTTGGAGCACGATCAACCTGACCACGAGGGTATATTTCTTGCGAGCAAACAAAGAACAAGCAAGAAGCTGATACTACAATCTGGATATTGCGAATATAGGATGAAACCTTTATTGATCAAGATGGGGTTCTGTGACATCTTTGTCTGGTCGTTGAACACAAACGAAGTACGCGAAGTTACAGCTATGGCAAACTTTAATCTAAACAAAACCCAAAGTCTAAACAGTGCCTAAGGGCTGTATATATGGAGGAAGAGGGGGGAATTTCGTGGCCCTTGGTGGAGGGGTCCGAAACCAACCCTTTCTCTTGTTTCCCCACACATACGGACTCTAAAAATAGCCTATACTTATGTATTTCTAAATTACATGGGCCCGGCCCAATAATAAGGTGACGCAGCACCTAGAATAGCCTCTGGATGAAATTTATGAAGTGGCATGTTGTATATTTCTTCCAAGGCTTCATGCACTCATAGTGCTGGCTTCAAAGTCCTAAAATCATGACTTGTAACTCCGTTCTTGTTCCTCTTGTGCATGCCATCATCTCCATGCTTGGTCTTACTCTAGTGTTCTTCCCTATTATACATGCCAAGCCCTTTATTTGTGAAGAAAACAAATGTATCCAATTTGGGCAGCATCATATTCTCATGAACTTAGAATCATTACCAAGAAACGGAAGTACCTGATAACTTAATTGGCGTGCGCGAGCTCAAGAAATTTGTTTAGTATATGTAGCAGTAGGGGCTGTGGGTGTAATAATGGTATTGATGTCCTTATCATCCTCCCCTTCTTGAAATGAAGTCGTCCTCGATGGAAACTCATCTTCCTCACCCAAATAAGGCTTCAAATCTGCAATGTTAAAAGTGGGAACTAACCCCAAAATCTGCAGGCAGCTCAAGTTTATATGCATTTTCATTTATTTTCTCCAACACCTTAAAAGGACCATCAGCACGTGGCATTAGCTTTGATTTGCGCAAATCAAGAAATCTATCCTTACACAAATGTAACCAAACAAGATCTCTAGGTGCAAACACAACATGTTTTCTACCCCTATCCCCAGCAATTTTATATTTAGCATTCATATGCTCAATGTTTTCCTTAGTTAACTCATTCATTTTAAGATCAATTCAACATGTTGTTTAGCATCAAAATTAACCTTCTCCGAAGATGGAAGAGGCAACAAATCAATAGGTGCACGAGGTAGGAAAACATACACAATTTCAAAAGGGCACATCTTAGTAGTAGAATGCAATGAATGATTATAATCAAATTCAATATGAGGCAAACATTCCTCCCACATTTTCTTATTATTTTTCAAAACAGCCCTAAGCATAGTAGACAATGTTCTATTGACTACTTCAGTTGGTCCATAAGTTTGGGGGTGACAAGTAGTACAAAAAAGTAGCTTAGTCCCCAACTTAGCCCATAAACATCTCCAAAAGTGGCTAAGAAATTTAGTATCACGATCTAAAATGATAGTATTTGGCACACCATGCAAGCGAATAATTTCACGAAAGAACAAATCAGCAACATTAACATCATCGTCGCTTTAATGACATGGTATAAAGTGTGCCATTTTCGAGAATCTATCCACGACAACAAATAAGATATCCCTCCCCTTCTTTGTTCGAGGTAAACCTAATACAAAGTCCATAGATATATCCTCCCAAGGAACACTAGGTACAGGCAAAGGCATATATAAACCATGAGGATTGAGTCGTGACTTAGCTTTTTAACATGTAGTGGAGCGAGCAATAAAACACTCTGAAGGAAATATGCCCTAGAGGCAATAATAAAGTTATTATTTATTTCCTTATTTCATGATAAATGTTTATTATTCATGCTAGAATTGTATTAACCGGAAACATAATACATGTGTGAATACATAGACAAACATAGTGTCACTAGTATGCCTCTACTTGACTAGCTCGTTTATCAGAGATGGCTACGTTTCCTAGCCATGGACAAAAGAGTTGTCATTTGATTAACGAGATCACATCATTAGGAGAATGATGTGATTGACTTGACCCATTCGGTTAGCCTAGCACTTGATCGTTTAGTATGTTGCTATTGCTTTCTTCATGACTTATACATGTTCCTGTAACTATGAGATTATGCAACTCCGCCACGGAGGAACACTTTGGTACTACCAAACGTCACAACGTGGCTGGGTGATTATAAAGGAGTACTACAGGTGTTTCGAAGGTACCTGTTGGTTGGCATAATTCGATATTAGGATTTGTCACTCCGATTTTCGGGAGGTATCTCTCGGCCCTCTCGGTAATACTCATCACCTAAGCCTTGCAAGCATGTAACTAATGAGTTAGTTATGAGATGACGATTACGGAACGAGTAAAGAGACTTGCGGTAACGAGATTGAACTAGGTATTGGATACCGACGATCAAATCTCGGGCAAGTAACATACCGATGACAAAGGGAACAAAGTATGTTGTTATGCGGTTTGACTGATAAAGATCTTCGTAGAATATGTAGGAACCAATATGGGCATCCAGGTCCCGCTATTGGTTATTGACGGAGAATAGTTCTAGGTCATGTCTACATAGTTCTCGAACCCGTAGGGTCCGCACGCTTAACGTTACGATGACATTTATATTATGAGTTTATGAGTTTTGATGTACCGAAGGAGTTCGGAGTCCCAGATGAGATCGGGGACATGACGAGGAGTCTCGAAATGGTCGAGACGTAAAGATCGATATATTGGACGACTATATTCGGAGTTCGGAAAGGTTCCGAGTGATTCGGGTATTTTCGGCAGTACCCGGGAGTTACGGGAATACGGGGAAGAGTATTGTGCCTTGATGGGCTTTAGTGGGAAGAGGAGAAAAAGGGCAAGGGGCTGCTGCGCCCCCCCTCCCCTCTAGTCCGAATTGGACTAGGGAAAAGGGGGCCGGCCTCCTTTCCTTCTCCTCCACTTCCTTCTTCCTTCCTCCCCTCTTGGTGGACTCCTACTAGGACTTGGAGTCCTAGTAGGACTCCACATCATGGCGCGCCCTCCCCTAGGGCCGGCCTCCTCCTCCCTTGTTCCTTTATATACGGGGGCAAGGGGGCACCCCATGACACACAAGTTGATCTACGGATCGTTCCTTAGCCGTGTGTGGTGCCCCCTTCCACCATATTCCACCTCGGTCATATCGTCGCGAAGCTTAGGCGAAGCCCTGCGCCGGTAGAACATCAAGATCGTCACCACGCGTCGTCTTGTGACGAACTCTCCCTCGACACTCGGCTGGATCGGAGTTCGAGGGACGCCATCGAGCTGAACGTGTGCTGAACTCGGAGGCTCCGTACGTTCGGTGCTTGGATCGGTCGGATCGTGAAGACGTACGACTACATCAACCGCGTTGTGCTAACGCTTCCGCTTACGATCTACGAGGGTACGTGGGCGAACACTCTCCCCTCTCGTTGCAATATCATCACCATGATCTTGCGTGTGCGTAGGAAATTTTTGAAATTACTGCATTCCCCAACAGTGGTATCAGAGCCAGGTTTTATGCGTTGATGTTATATGCACGAGTAGAACACAAGTGAGTTGTGGACGATATAAGTCATACCGCCTACCAAAGATGTCATACTTTGGTTCAGCGGTATTGTTGGATGAAGCGGCCCGGACCGACATTACGCCAGACGCTTACGCGAGACTGGTTCTACCGACGTGCTTTGCACACAATGGTCTGGCGGTGTCGGTTTCTCAACTTTAGTTGAACCGAGTGTGGCTACGCCCGTCCTTGCGAAGGTTAAAACGGAGTGTATTTGACAAACTATCGTTGTGGTTTTGATGCGTAGGTGAGAATGGTTCTTGCTAAGCCCGTAGCAGCCACGTAAAATTTGCAACAACAAAGTAGAGGACGTCTAACTTGTTTTTGCAGGGCATGTTGTGATGTGATATGGTCAAGACGTGATAAGATATAAGTTGTTGTATGAGATGATCATGTTTTGTTGAAGTTATCGGCAACTGGTAGAAGCCCTATGGATGTCTCTTTGTTGCATAAGATGCAAGTGCCAAATAATTGCTTTACTTTATCGCTATACGATAGCAAGAGTTGCAAGAGCAATAGTTGGTGAGACAACCATGTGATGACACATTGATATAGATCAAGATGATGAAGATCATGGTGTCGTGCCGGTGATGATAGAGATGATGACAGTACTTTGGAGATGGAGATCAAAGGCGCAAGATGATCATGGCCATATCATGTCACATATTTTGATTGCATATGATGTTTATCTATTATACATCTTATTCTTGCTTTTATTGATGGTAGCATTTTAAGATGATCTCTCACTAAATTATCAAGAAGTGTTCTCCCTGAGTATGCACCGTTGCCAAAGTTCATCGTGCCCAGACACCACGTGATGATCGGGTGTGATAAGCTCTACGTCCATCTACAACGGGTGCAAGCCAGTTTTGCACACGCGGAATACTCAGGTTAAACTTGACGAGCCTAGCATATGCAGATATAGCCTCGGAACACGGAGACCGAAAGGTCGAGCGTGAATCATATAGTGGATATGATCAACATGAGATGTTCACCATTGAAAACTACTCCATCTCACGTGATGATCGGTTATGGTTTAGTTGATTTGGATCACGTGATCACTTAGATGACTAGAGAGATGTCTGTCTAAGTGGGAGTTCTTAAGTAATATGATTAATTGAACTTAAATTTATCATGAACTTAGTTCTGGTGGTATTTTGCAAATTATGTTGTAAGATCAATAGCTTGCGTTGTTGCTTTCATATGTTTATTTTGATATGTTCCTAGAGAAAATTGTGTTGAAAAATGTTAGTAGCAATGATGCGGATTGGATCCGCGATCCGAGGTTTATCCTCATTGCGCATGTAAGAATTATGTCCTTAATGCACCGCTAGGTGACGGACCTATTGCAGGAGCGGATGCGACGTTATGAACGCTTTGGCTAGCTCAATATGATGACTACTTGACAGTTTGTGCACCATGCTTTATGGCTTAGAATCGGGACTTCAAAGATGTTTTAAACATCATGGACCATATGAGATGTTCCAGAATTGAAGTTAATATTTCGAAGAAATACCCGAGTTGAGAGATATGAAGTCTCCAACAAGTTCTATAGCTAAAAGATGGAGGAGAATCGCTCAACTAGTGAGCATGTGCTCAGATTGTCCAGGTACTACAATCGCTTGAATCAAGTGGGAGTTAATCTTCCGATAAGATAGTGATTGACAGAATTCTCTAGTCACCATCACCAAGTTAGTAGAACTTCGTGATGAACTATAGTATGCAAGGGATGATGAAAATGATTCCCGAGTTTTTCATGATGATGAAATCGATGAAGGTAGAAATCAAGAAAGAACATCAAGTGTTGATGGTTAACAAGACCACTAGTTTCAAGAAAAGGGCAAAGGGATAGAAGGAACTTCAAGAAGAACGGCAAGCAAGTTGTTGCTAAAGTGAAGAAGCCCAAGTCTGGACCTAAGCTCGAGACTAAGTGCTTCTACCGCAAAGGGACTGGTCACCGAAGCGTAACTACCCCAAGTATTTGGCGGATAAGAAGGATGGCAAAGTGAACAAAGGTATATTTGATATACATGTTATTGATGTGTACTTTACTAGTGTTTATAGCAACCCCTCGGTATTTGGTACTGGTTCGGTTGCTAAGAGTAGTAACTCAAACGGAGTTGCGTAATAAAATGAAAACTAGTTAAGGGTGAAGTGACGATGTGTGTTGAAAGTAGTTTCAAGATTGATATGATCATCATCGCACACTCCCTAAACTTTCGGGATAAGTGTTAAACCTAAATAAATGTTATTTAGCATTTGCGTTGAGCATGAATATGATTTGATCGTGTTTATTGCAATACGGTTATTCATTTAAGTAAGAGAATAAACTGTTGTTCTGTTTACATGAATAAAACCTTATATGGTTACACACCCAATGAAAATGGTTCATTGGATCTCGATCTTAGTGATACACATATTCATAATATTGAAACCAAAAGATGCAAAGTTAATAATGATAGTGCAACTTATTTGTGGCACTGCCGTTTAGGTCATATCGGTGTAAAGCGCATGAAGAAGCTCCATACCGATGGAATTTTGGAACCACTTGATTATGAATCACCTGGTACTTGCGAACCGTGCCTTTTGGGCAAGATGACTAAAACACCGTTCTCCGGAACAATGGAAGAGCTACTGACTTATTCGAAATAATACATACCGATGTATGCGATCCAACGAGTGTTGATGCTCGTGGCAAGTATCGTTATTTTCTGACCTTCACAAGATGATTTGAGCAGATATGGGTATATCTACTTGATGAAACATAAGTCTGAAATAGTTGAAAGGTTCAAAGAATTTCAGAGTGAAGTGGAAAAATCATCGTAACAAGAAAATAAAGTTTCTGCGATCTGATCGCGGAGACGAATATTTGAGTTACGAGTTTGGTATTCAACTAAAACAATGTGAAATAGTTTCACAGTTCACGCCAACGGAACACCACATCATTATGGTGTGTCCGAACGTCGTAATCGTACTTTATTGGATATGGTGCGATCTATGATGTTTCTTGCTGATTTACCATTGTCGTTTTGGGGTTATGCATTAGAGACAGCTGCATTCACATTAAAAGGGCACCATCTAAATCCGTTGAGACCACACTATATGAACTGTGGTTTAGCAAGAAACCAAAGTTGTCGTTTCTTAAAGTTTGGGGCTGCGATGCTTATGTGAAAAAGTTTCATCCTGATAAGCTCAAACCCAAATCGGAGAAGCGCGTCTTCATAGAATACCCAAAGGAAATTGTTGGGTACACCTTCTATCACAGATCCAAGGCAAAACATTCGTTGCTAATAATGGATCCTTTCTAGGGAAGGAGTTTCTCTCGAAAGAAGTGAGTGGGAGGAAAGTAGAACTTGATGAGGTAATCAGTACTGTACCCTTATTGAAAGTAGTTCATCACGAAATCTGTTCTTGTGACTACTATACCAATTAGTGAGGAAGCTAATGATGATGATCATGTAACTTCGGATCAAGTTACTACCGGACCTCGTAGGTAAAAGAGTGAGATCCGCACTGAGTGGTACGGTAATCCTGTTCGGAGGTCGTGTTACTTGACCATGACAAACCTACGAACTATGAGGAAGCGATGATGAGCCCAGATTCGCGAAATGGCTTGAGGCCATGAAATCTGAGATGAGATCCATGTATGAGAACAAAGTGTGGACTTTGGTGGAGTTGCCGATGATCGGCAAGCCATAGAAAATAAATGGATCTTCAAGAGGAAGACGGACGCCGATAGTAGTGTTACTATCTACAAAGCTAGACTTGTCGAAAAAGGTTTTGACAAAGTTCAAGATGTTGAATACAATGAGATTTTCTCACTCAGACGATGCTTAAAAGTCTGTCCGAATCATGTTAGCAATTGCCACATTTTTTGAAATCGGCAAAAGGATGTCAAAACTGCATTTCTTAATGGATTTATTAAAGAAGAGTTGTATATGATGCAACCAGAAGGTTTTTGTCAATCCTAAAGGTGCTAACAAAATGTGCAAGCTCCAGCGATCCATTTATGGACTGGTGCAAGCATCTCGGAGATGGAATATACGCTTTGATAAGTTGATCAAAGCATATAGTTTTATATGGACTTACGATGAAGCCTGTATTTACAATAAAGTGAGTGGGAGCACTACAGCCTTTCTGATTAGTATATGTGAGTGACATATTGTTGATCAGAAATGATGTAGAATTTTTCTGCAAAGCATAAAGGAGTGTTTTAAAGGAGTTCTTTAAAAGGAAAAGACCTCAGTAAAAGCTACTTACATATTGAGCATCAAGATCTATTGAGATAGATCAAGACGCTTGATAAGATTTTCAATGAGTACATACCTTGGCAAGATTTTGAAATAGTTCAAAATGGAACAGTCAAAGAAAGAGTTCTTGCATGTGTTGCAAAGGTATAAAATTGAGTAAGACTCAAATCCCGACCACAGCAGAAAATAGAAAGAGAATGAAAAGTCATTCCCTATGCCTCATTCATAGGTTCTATAAAGTATGCTATGCTATGTACTGCACCTATTGTATACCTTGCTCTGAATTTGGCAAGGAGTACAATAGTGATCTAGGAGTAGATCATCGGACATTGGTCAAGAATATCCTTAGTAAGGACTAAGGAGATGTTTCTCGATTATGGAGGTGATAAAAGAGTATGTTGTAAAAGTTACATCGGTGCAAACTTTTACACCGATCCGATGACTCTAAGTCTCAACCTGGATACATATTGAAAGTGGGAGCAATTAGCTAGAGTAGCTCCGTGCAGAGCATTGTGGACATAAAATATTTGCAAAATACATCCGGATCTGAATGTGACAGACCCGTTGACTAAGATTCTCTCACGAGCAAAACATGATCACACCTTAGTACTCTTTGGGTGTTAATCACATAATGATGTGAACTATATTATTGACTCTAGTAAACCCTTTGGATGTTGGTCACATGATGATGTGAACTATGGGTGTTAATCATATACAGATATGAATATTGGTGTTAAAATCACATGGCGATGTGAACTAGATTATTGACTCTAGTGCAAGTGGGAGACTGAAGGAAATATGCCCTAGAGGCAATAATAAAGTTATTATTTATTTCCTTATTTCATGATAAATGTTTATTATTCATGCTAGAATTGTATTAACCGAAACATAATACATGTGTGAATACATAGACAAACATAGTGTCACTAGTATGCCTCTACTTGACTAGCTCGTTTATCAGAGATGGTTATGTTTCCTAGCCATGGACAAAAGAGTTGTCATTTGATTAACGAGATCACATCATTAGGAGAATGATGTGATTGACTTGACCCATTCGGTTAGCCTAGCACTTGATCGTTTAGTATGTTGCTATTGTTTTCTTCATGACTTATACATGTTCTCAGTAACTATGAGATTATGCAACTCCCGTTTACCGGAGGAACACTTTGGGTACTACCAAACATCACAACGTAACTGGCTGATTATAAAGGAGTACTACAGGTGTTTCCGAAGGTACATGTTGGGCTGGCATAATTCGAGATTAGGATTTGTCACTCCGCTTGTCGGGGAGGTATCTCTGGGCCCTCTCGGTAATACTCATCACCTAAGCCTTGCAAGCATGTAACTAATGAGTTAGTTATGAGATGACGACATGAACGAGTAAAGAGACTTGCCGTAACGAGATTAAACTAGGTATTGATACCGACGATCAAATCTCGCAAGTAACATACCGATGACAAAGGGAACAAAGTATGTTGTTATGCGGTTTGACTGATAAAGATCTTCGTAGAATATGTAGGAACCAATATGGGCATCCAGGACCCGCTATTGGTTATTGACCGAGAATAGTTCTAGGTCATGTCTACATAGTTCTTGAACCCGTAGGGTCCGCACGCTTAACGTTACGATGACATTTATATTATGAGTTTATGAGTTTTGATGTACCGAAGGAGTTCGGAGTCCCGGATGAGATCGGGGACATGACGAGGAGTCTCGAAATGGTTGAGACATAAAGATCGATATATTGACGACTATATTCGAGTTCGGAAAGGTTCCGAGTGATTCGGTATTTTCGAGTACCGGGAGTTACGGGAATACGGGGAAGAGTATTGGGCCTTGATGGGCTTTAGTGGGAAGAGGAGAAAAAGGCCAAGGGGCTGCTGCGCCCCCCCTCCCCTCTAGTCCGAATTGGACTAGGGAAAAGGGGGCCGGCCTCCTTTCCTTCTCCTCCACTTCCTTCTCCCTTCCTCCCCTCTTGGTGGACTCCTACTAGGACTTGGAGTCCTAGTAGGACTCCACATCATGGCGCGCCCTCCCCTAGGGCCGGCCTCCTCCTCCCTTGCTCCTTTATATACGGTGGCAAGGGGCACCCCATGACACACAAGTTGATCTATGGATCGCCTTAGCCGTGTGCGTGCCCCTTCCACCATATTCCACCTCGGTCATATCGTCATGAAGCTTAGGCGAAGCCTGCGCCGTAGAACATCAAGATCGTCACCACGCCGTCGTCTTGTGACGAACTCTCCTCGACACTCGGCTGGATCGGAGTTCGAGGGACGTCATCGAGCTGCACGTGTGCTGAACTCGGAGGCTCCGTACGTTCGGTGCTTGGATCGGTCGGATCGTGAAGACGTACGACTACATCAACCGCGTTGTGCTAACGCTTCCGCTTATGGTCTACGAGGGTACGTGGAGGAACACTCTCCCCTCTCGTTGCTATATCATCACCATGATCTTGCGTGTGTATAGGAAAATTTTGAAATTACTGCGTTCCCCAACACACTCAACATCCCATCTCATCTTTGGTCAAAAGAAATGTGTAGCAAGTATGTCCTCCGTCTTCTTCACGCCAAAATGTCCCATTAATCCTCCTCCATGAGCCTCCTGCAACAACAAAAGACGAACAGAACTAGCTAGAATGCATAGCTTGTTAGCACGAAACACAAATCCATCATTAACGACGAACTTGTTCCATATTCTTCCTTCTTTACAATTCTGGATGACATCTTTAAAATCAACATGATGCACATATTGATCTTTGATGGTATCCAAACCAAATATTTGAAGTCAAGTTGTGAAAGCATAGTATAGCGACGAGACAATGCATCAGCAATAACATTTTCTTTACCCTTCTTATGTTTAATGACATAAGGGAAAGTCTCAATCAATTCAACCCATTTAGCATGTCCATGATTCAGTTTAGCTTGACTTTTAATATGTTTCAAAGATTCATGATCAGAATGTATAACAAATTCTTTGGGCATAAATAATGTTGCCATGTTTCTAAAGTCCGAACAAGAGCATATAATTCTTTATCATAAGTAGAATAATTCAGACTAGGCCCACTCAATTTTTCAGAAATGTATGCAACAGGTTTGCCATCTTGTAGTAACACACCTCCTAATCCAATTCCACTAGCATCACATTCAAGCTCAAAAGTCTTACTAAAATCTGGAAGTTGGAGTAAAGGAGCATGTTTCAACTTATCTTTCAATACCGTGAAGGCTTCTTCCTGTGCGGTACTCCAAACAAAAGGCACATCTTTCTTTGTAAGCTCATTGAGAGGTGCAGCAATGGTGCTAAAATCTCTCACAAAATGCCTATAGAATCGAGCGAGGCCAAGAAAACTCCTCACTTGTGTGACCGTTTTGGGCTGTGGCCAACTCTCAATAGCTTCAATCTTGGCTTAATCAACTTCAATTCCTTATGGAGTAACAACATAGCCAAGAAAAGATACTCGATCGGTGCAAAAGGTTCACTTCCCAAGGTTACGAAACAAACGTGCATCATGTAAAGCAATAAAAACAACACATAAATGTTCCAAATGTTCCTCCAAAGATCTGCTATAAATAAGTATATCATCAAAATAGACTACCAGAAATCGTCCAATGAAAGCACGTAAAACTTCTTTCATTAATGTCATGAAAGTACTAGGTGCATTAGTTAACCCAAAAGGCATGACTAACCATTCATATAATCCAAACCTAGTATTAAATGTTGTTTTCCATTCATCCCCCAATTTCATACGAATTTGATGGTATCCACAACGCAAATCAACTTTGGAGAATATTTTAGAGCCACTCAATTCATCAAGCATATTATCTAGCCTAGGAATAGGATGACGATAACGAATAGTAATATTATTAATGCCTATACAATCAACACACATATGCGATGTACCATCCTTTTTCGGCACTAGAATAATAGGAACGACACAAGGACTAAGGGATTCGCATATATAACCTTTGTCGAGAAGCTCCTGTACTTGAAGCATAATCTCTTTCGTCTCCTCTTGATTTGTACGGTATGGCTCACGGTTTGGCAGTGAAGCACCGGAAATTAAGTCAATCTGATGCTCAATCCCTCGAATAGGCGGTAATCCCGGAGGCACGTCTTGTGGAAAGACGTCAGCGAACTCCTGCAAAATGTTAGTGATAGCAGGAGGCAAAGAGGAAGGCACATCCTCTAATGAAAATAATTCCTCTTTGCACACAAAAGCATAGCAAACAGATTTGCTGAAATCTAGCTCATTAATATCAGATTTGGTGGCAAATAAACATGCACTTTTCAGTTTTATTTCAGAAGCAACACTAGATGGTTTATTATTAGGCTTCATTTGTTGCTCAAAATCTTTTGCCACAATCTGATTTTCACTCTTATTTTTCTCCTGTTTTGCTTTATTAGCTCTATTAGTATCATCTTTCAAAATGGAGTCAGGAGACATAGGAAGCAAAGTAATATGTTTATCCTTATGAACAAGAGTGTACTAATTGTTTCTACCATGGTGTACATATTTTTTTATCAAATTGCCATGGTCTACCGAGTAATAAGGAACATGCTTGCATGGGTACCACATCACAATCAACATAATCAACATATGTAGAGATACTAAAATGCACACGAACTGCACGCGTTACCTTAACCTTGCCGCTGTTATTGAACCATTTGATATAGTAAGGATGTGGATGTGCACTACTGGAATCTGGCAGTTTGCCATCTGCCATGGCAGATGGCAAAGACATGGTCGGCGGATGGCAAAGGCTTTGCCATCTGCCAGCAGATGGCAAACCAGTCGTCCAAACCTCGCCGTAAAAGGCTTCTTTGCCGTCTGTTGGCTGATGGCAAAGAGTTTCGGCTTTGCCATCTATTTGGCTGATGGCAAGAGCTCGTGGCTTTGCCATCTGCTGGCACATGGCAAAGCCTCTTAACGGGGTTAGCCCCGTTAGAAGGCTAACGGCATACTTTGCCATCTGCCAGCAGATGGCAAAGGTTACATGCTTTTGCCGCCCGCCAAATAGATGGCAGGATTTGCCATCTATTTGGCAGATGGCAAAGAGCCCAAATAGGCCAGCCCAAACATGACACGTGGCCTCTTTGCCATCTGCCGGTGATGGCAAAGCTCTTTGCCATCTGCCAGCAGATGGCAAAGTGCCTATATTGCCCCATTTAATTTTATTATTTCTTATATCAATTCATTTTCACAGAAAATCAAACACAAATATATTTATATGACCAATATAGCATATTCAACACATATTACCAATAGTCATGAACACATATATATATCCAACACATGTTACCAATAGTAGCAAGTTTCATCCATACATATACATAGTTTCATCAATATTACACAGTTTTATCCATAGGTAGCAAGTTTCACAAGGTCAAAACAAAAACTAAATACAAGCACTCCATCAACCTAAGCTTCCGTGATCTTAAGCAAATCTGTAAAATGGGAAAAAAGAAAGTTAGAAGAAGACTAGAAGAAGAAGATTATTATGATGCAACTAAAATGTGAAGATTATTATGATGCAACTTATATCTGTAAAATAGGTCATTTTGGAGCTAAGTAAGGTCATTATGTCATTTTGGATCCAAAGTAAGAACATTCGTGAAAAAATTCATCAAGAGGAAATTGTATATCTCAAGATGTACATGATGAACATGGTTATATCATTAACACAAGCACAATGGTATCTAGCAAGCATGGAATCAAGTACAGAATTCATGGACCTGATGATATGGGCAAGAGAAAATAGTTGATAGATGCTAGCACGTTATGTGTGAAAGCGCACGTATCACAAAAATAACTAAAAATGATATCATAGGCACACCAGCAAATTTTGCAAGCAGTAAACTAGGTAAATTTTGAATCTTTTCAGATCTGTAACTAATTATGGGATTTATCAAAACAAATAAAGAAAGACAAGATTTTTAAGAGAGTTTGTTAGGAATATTTAATAAACACCAGCGGCAATTACATTGCCTGGATCGCCAACCCACATAGATAACTAGAGTAAGATGAACATATGGGACTCATCTTCATACATTATGTTGCGCAAATCAATAGTCATGACTACAATATCACCAACAATGGAGCATGCAAAACAAAGCTAAATCTTACTCTTTCACAAAATTTCATTAAAAATACCCCAATGGACTGGGACAAGTGTAACTAAGAATATTTGAAGAATATGGAATGAAACACAATACATTGGTGTTCTGCAGTCACATACCAAGCTCCTTATGAGCAAATACTAATAGAAAAAATAATATCAAAATACATTAATGTTTGCCAAAGCATACATACCGGCCACACCCTATCAATGTTTCTTTACTGGTTAATATAGGTGTGATAATGTGCCAAATAATTGATTGCAAAAATTGCATGGACGCAATGGGAAAATAACATGCTGAGGAACAACATGAAAAAAAGTTTTAGCATGGCAAACGTTGTCCATATGTTTTGGTATATTAATTTCTATGTGTACCTAAATCGCATGCTAACATTAATGAGAAAATTGAATAAATATAAAAGGAAACAAGTATAGCACAATGAAAATCTAGCCGCGCAAATGCGCGGGACACACTGCTAGTTATCTAATAAGGTATAATGGATCTTTTTTTCCATTCAAAAAATAAAAGGAGCGCTACTACCTGAAGGTTCTAAAATTGTACTTGCAGATGTTCTGGGATCCTAACCTTACTTTCGTATCCCTTGGAATGTATATAGTTCTAAAGAGAATCACTCATATGTCCAAGGTTTGGACCTGAAAGTATTCTTCAGTTATAACTATCCCCAAGATAACAGTGTCATCATTATATTTAGGAAGTTGACATGATGGCATTAAATAGAAGATACTCTACAAATTGGCTTGTTGAAATGAACAACGAAGACAACCACACAATACATTTCGAGACCCAAGCTACATAATTCTGCAGGAGACATTGCTAACCCACAAAAAAATGAAGCGGTTCATATTACCTATGAAATTTCACCAAAAACAATAATAGACTAAACGTATATGCATGTATATGGAGAACATCATACTGCAAGATGAAGTGGAAAATGACACTTGATGATCTCAACCAATAAGGACATGTACAGAATCTGTAAGAACAGATAATCAAATGTGGGAGAAAATATGCATGCACCCGTAAAAACATAATCAAAGACAATACATACTCTGCAAGTACAGATTGTGCAAACATCGATGCATTGAGTAAACATGGGAGGGCAGGTTATAATGCATATGTGAAGGATTGAAGGTTACAGCTTATACGGTTGTCAATGATATGCAATTATAATAATCCTTATATTTAAATTCGCATCAGTAACCTAAGAATTTACAGCACACATCAAGGTTCAATTTACTTGAGCATTGACATTGTCTTTGTACTGGAGTAGGAAAATGTGCCTTAGTTACTGATATTTTGCATATGACCGATAATTTTATCCACTACAAAGTAGGAAAGGAGGGCAATCCTAAATGGCTCCACTTGATAATATAGGTATAGAGCATAATGCTTTGTGTGGTAGAAATAAAAATACAGCCTGCAATAGAGAACTCAAGCTCTTGAAGAGATGAAAGGCGAGTAAAACATAAATATCTATGATTTGTCGAAAACAACTGGAGCTACCCATATACTGTGCAGGAGGAACTGAAACCTGGAGTTGGTGGATAGATCATTGGAATTGACTCATCCTCTTTGCTGATGGATAGGGTGCCGCCACTATCCATCAATTATTTCATATAATGCTCTGTACAACCTCGCAAACCAAATTTTTACTTGTATTTTCCTCTTCTTGTTGTTTATGGGTAGACAACCCCACTAATTCCATAGTTCAGTTGAGCTACTTCCCACCTTGTACAATTGTTTTGTTGAATATAAGTAAATGGAGTTGAAATACTGCTCTGAACATCATACTACAAACAACATATAAACATATGTATCAGAAATAAAAAAAAAACATCACTTACCATACTGAACATCCCATTGTTCTGATGTGTATTTGGCACCATTTCAAATAGCAGAATAAGAAATATGATAATGCCAATAGAATCCATTGAATGCTTGAGGCACAAACGTATCCTTCCCATCGCCCACTTCTTGTTTCCTAAGGAAACCAAGAACCAATTGGAATAGTAACAATAGTTCAAGACATTTTATAACTGAAGCCATGGCAATACATACCACACTCTTTTCATCTATCATATGGTCACGTATGTTACTTCCATTTGCACATAGTTCTCTCCTCAAACAGATTGAACACTTGATTGTGTAATTACTGTTTTGTGTGCCCTGCATTATCGTAAAAATCACGTACAACTCAAGGGTAGAAATTTACAATCACAGGAATTATTCGAGAACCTAGCGAGCAACTCGGAATTGAAACCCGAGTACACATCGATTAGGTAGTAGAGATTATAAACCTAAAGAAGGAACAATGGATTAGCAACAAAGGTTATCCTACAAGAAGAAATTAATAGCTCGACACAAAAATTAATCACAATCTTTATATATGTCATTGAATCACGGTGAACATCAGCACGGACATTAAACAACCAACGGGCGTAAGGACCAGCAAGAAGAAAAAGCGATTTACGATGTAGAGGCTATGTTGATTGCATTATGTAGTACATCCAGTCCATGAAAAATTGTTGATATACTCACTAACAGTAATAACCAAAGATCGAATAATAAATGCTTCACTTGTGTCTACTTAATATTAATTGCATAGTCAAAAGGTCCAATCCAAGAAGGAGACAAGAGCATGTCTTCTTCAGGGTAAGGCAAGGAGAGCAAAGTGTTTATATGTGCTAGAAGTTGGAGCGATGAGAATGACAATACTATCGTCAAGATCTCACCACCTCAACTTCTCACTGAAAGTGGTTCGGTTTTCCAAACAATAAAAGACCAACCTAACTCGACACACCTACCACTCAAGTATTCACTTGAGCTAGCTTAGATTTTCTCGTGCTACCAGTTTAAACTTTGACCACTGTGATCAACCTAGAAAAGGTATAGACCATTTCACGTGATTTTTTAGAAAATTGAGATCGATATATAGCTGATAAGCAGCAGCAGATTTAAATTTTGTCCCCTTTTAGGTCAAATAGTAGCCGACACATGACAGCTCGATGTGCGGCCGCTACCGACAATGCGTAACAGGGAGACATGCCTCTTGCTGGTGGATTCCATCGGCGCCGCCGCTTTCCTTGTCCAGCCACAAGCGCACAAAGAAAAGGGCAAAGTAGTATTGCAGAGCAGCTCCGGTAATCCTAAATACAAACCAACCAAATTTGGAGCAAATTTTTGTATTTCACATGATTTGGGGCGCACAAATGGATGCTTAAAACGACGGAGAGAGTGTCACAGCCTGCATCACTGAACATGAAGCAACGGTGGCCACCGGCCCGTCATGTGTGTGAGCTGGTGGTGTTAGGAGTGAAGGCGAGAGCAGTTGGATCTGGTGTACTACTAGGAAAAGATCTAGCCGGTATTCGGAGTAGGTGCTAAATGTATCCCCAATCCCCTTCTCTGATTGAAACCCAACCAAATTCCCTCTCCGATCCGGTGATCGACTCATTGTATCCAAGTCCGTAGCACACAGGAGCATGCAAGGTGTCTTGTTTATTTCAAAACGAAAAACATCATCGAGCGCGGAATATTAAAAAAGAAGTTTTGCAGAATGGATCACGCCAACGGCAAGGGAGGGAGAGAGACGTGCTTGCCGACCGCATGGATTTGACTTGTTCCTTGTTGATCTTCCGCCAAGGCCCGACGCGAGATCCAGGGCTCCCGACTTGGACATGGCGGCGGCGGCATCGCCAGCAGCAGGAGCGACGGGCCGGGCAGTGGTGGCGGGGAGGGTCGGCGACAGGCGGTGGAGGGCAGCGACGGGTGGGGAGCGACGGGCGGGGAGCGACGGCGACGGGCGGGGAGTGACGCGCTGGTGACAGGGGGAGCGACGGGGCCGGCGACAGGGTGGCAGCGGGCGAGCCTAGAGCGCCATCGACGGGGGCTGTTCGGTGTGTGGATGAGATGCGAAGTTTTTTTTTACCTGGATGGGTGGGGAGAGAGGGAGGGGATAACCTCACAGTTTTTGGAAAAAAAATAACCCCATCTCTTTGCCATCTGCCAGCAGATGGCAAAGAATCTTTGCCGTCTGCTGGCAGATGGCAAAGAGGTGGGGCTGGTACGCCGTTACACTCTTGACGGCCACAGGATTTGCCAACCTCTTTGCCATATGCTGGCAGATGGCAAAGATTATTTGCCATCCACTAGCAGATGGCAAAGAATTGGCTGATGGAAATCATGTTCTTTGCCATCTGTCAGTTCTTTGCCATCTGTTTTTTATAAGCAGATGACAAAGACGTTCTTTGCCATCAGCTGGCAGATGGCAAAGAGCTGGCTGATGGCAAATTCCCTGTTTCCAGTAGTGGTGGTATTGTGGTGAGAGATAACTTCTCCACCATCTCCATGCTAGCCAAGTTTTCTAGCTCCCTCCATCAATGATGACGCGAACAGAACGTTCCTTCACAACTCACTTTGTATGGAACAAATTATGCCTCTGATTTTGCTTAGCTTGTGTGTGACCTGCACACTCAAAACACGTTGAGCAACTAAACATTCATACCTGCCAGGATCTTCAGGAGCCATGTATTGCGTCTCATGTTCAGAATCATCTCCACCATGTTCTTCACGTGTAATAAGAGCCAAAGTCTCCTCATCATAGTCACTAGCGGACTCATACACACCATCCTCAGTAGCAATCATCACACGCTGAGATTTGCATTCTCTCGCATAATGACCTCTTCCCTTACAACGACGACAAATAATATCACTTGTGTGCCCTATCGATGCCATGGAAGAAAAAGAGCTTTGTGCAGGCCCGGTAGGTGCGCTCTTGGCAGATAGTGGTGGTTGTGCCTACTTTCTTGTATGACGGCTGGAGGTGGCACCTGATGCAGGTGCTGGTGTAGTGGAAGTAGAAGATGCACACGGTGTCCATGATGAAGGTCGATATGTAGAAAAGTTAGTTCACACCAATGCTTGTTGATCCTGCACTTCACGTTCAGCTTTACAAGCAAGATGGAATAAACGAGTGATATTAGTATACTCCTTATACTCTAGAATGGTCTGAATCTCTCTATTTAATCCACCCATAAAACGTGCAAGCATAGCTTCATTATCCTCAACAATACCACATCTAATCATGCCAGTTTGTAATTCCTAATAATATTCTTCTACAGAATTTTTCGCTTGTCTCCAACGCTGCAGTTTTTGAAGTAATTCACGTTGATAATATGGTGGAATCCAACGAGTACGCATAGCAGTTTTCAAAGCAGCCCAAGTAGCTGGAATAGGATATAATCTACAATGTTCAGACCACCATACACATGCAAAACTAGTGAAAGCATAAACAGCAGCAGCAACCCGTCTCTCCTCGGGATATTGTAAACATGTAAAGCGTTGTTTAGTTTCTAACTCCCAAGTAAGATATACATCAGGAATGTATCTACCCTCAAATGGTGGAATATTCAATTTCAGTTTAGGAACATGGTCATGATCTCGTACCTGAGGTGGTGGTGCAGGCCTACCATTGCGAATATAGACCTGAGGTCGACCTGCTGGTGGTGGTGCTGGTGGCTGCACGTAGTTCTGATTTTGATCAACCTCATCCTCGTAATAGTCCTCCACCTCTGCAGTAGCAGCAGGAGCTACAGAAGCATCAGCAGCAGTAGCAGCGGCACCAGAATTTTGTCCTGGCTCAATAGGAACACGCTATGCTCCCCCTACTGTATCGCGGCGTGAAACTAGTGGTGGGAGACATTTGAGTAATTCATCGAACTTGGCGTCCAACTTGGTGTCAATTGTCTTCTCAATGTCATCCATCTTCATTGCCTTTCCAAAGCTGGCCATCACGTCTTCCACCTGTTGACCCAACATTTGATGAAACTTATCATGAAGCTCCTTGTTCGTCATGTTCTCCCAACCAATCTCGCCGCTTGTGGTCCCGCCATAGTTAGGAGCAATAGAAATGCACAAGAATATGATCGATAGACTCATCAGAAATGGTGGTGGTGGGGTGTCACAAACCGCTGCTTAATCTCAAATTCTTACCAGTTCTTACCCAGCAGTAGGTGGTGATCGGCAACCATTGTAGTCAAAACTCGCAAAGCTTGGATAGAGTGATTACCAGGGAGAGTCAAACGCATGACATAGATGTATGTGGAGCTGGGAAGGATTAAAATGTGGTAGCAAAAAGGGTCAGCAATAATCAATTCAGATATGCAAAGTTGAATAAACGCTCAACGACGGTACTGTGCTGGTCCTAGGCTAGACCATGCTAGAGACGCTAGCCTAGGACACTAACAAAATCACGGCGCGACACGTATACAAGGGAAAAGCACACTCTGCTTTTTTTGCTCCTCTTTTTTTTGCGCTCTTTTTTTGCGCTCCTCTTTTTTTCTTTCTTTTTGCAAAAATTCACTATAATGGCGAGTGTCTCAAAACTCTTCCCAAGTCAAGATAACACGATAGGCATGCAATTTTTTGACTAATTTTTCTTCGGAAATCAGGGCAGCGACGACGAAAAATGCGACAAAAATCACTATGATGGCGAGTGTCTCAAAACGCTCCTTGGAACCTAAAAATAGGATAGGGAAAAATATTTTCGGTCGTCGAATTTTTTTTCTTCCAAAACCTACTCAGGCAAGGAAACACGAATCGAAAAATAGATGGATGTAAAAAACAAACCTAATATGAAAAGAACTCGGATTGGTAGTGGATATATGGTGGTATATGGCAGCGGTGGTAGGATATGGCAACGGTGGTGGTATATGGCAGCGGTGGTAGGATATGGCAGCGGTGGTGGTAGATGGCACCGGTGGTAGGATATGGCAGCGGTGGTGGTATATGGCAGCAGTGGTGGTGATGGTGCGGCGGCGGCGTGACAAACCGTGACAGAACTCGAAACTCTAAAGGACTAGACGCTAAGACCAGCAACTAAACATGACGATGCAACCGCAAATTCAACAATGCAAAAACACTAAAAAGATTATGCAAAGGCTCAGATTGGTTCGGATATGATGAACTCACCCTATTTTTTTGGCTTTTTCGTGGACTGTAGGTATGATAACAGACTCGATCTAAACTACGAAAAACTCTAAAATCTCACCGAGCAACCTAGAAATCTGATACCACTTGATAGAGGCAAAGGTGTCCCGTCTTTCGATGAGATGGTGATTATCGTTTTGGAGGAGTAGACTTTGACGATCCGACTACGCACGTGTGAGGACGTCGCGCCTTAGCAATCGCTAAACCAACTCCAAGAGGTTATTGACCATGCCGGAGCATGATCAACCTAACCACGAAGGTCTATTTCCTACGAGCAAATAAAGAACAAGCAAGAAACTGAGATTGCAATCTGGATATTGCGCATATAAGATGAAAGCTTTATTGATCAAGATGGGGTTCTGTGACGTCTTTGTCTAGTCGTTGAACACAAACAAAATGCGGGAAGTTGTAGCTATGGAGAACTTTAATCTAAACAAAACCCAAAGTCTAAATGGTACCCTAAGGGCTGTATATATGGAGGAAGAAGGGGGAATTTCTGGGCCCTTGGTGGAGGGGTCCGAAACCAACCCTATCTCTTGTTTCCCCACACATGCGGACTCTAAAAATAGCCTATACTTATGTATTTCGAGATTACATGGGCCTGGCCCAATAATAAGGTGACGCAGCACCTTGAATAGCCTCTAGACGAAATTTATGAAGTGGCATCTTGTATATTTCGTCCAAGGCTTCATGCACTCATTATGGTGGCTTCAAAGTCCTGAAATCATCACTTGTAACTCTGTTCTTGTTCCTCTTGCACATGCCATCATCTCCATGCTTGGTCTTGCTCTAGTGTTCTTCCCTCATATCCATGCCAGGCCCTTCATTTGTGAGCAAAACAAATGTATCCTATTTAGGCAGCATCATATTCTCATGAACATTAGAATCATTACCAAGAAACGAAAGTACCTGATAATTTAATTGGTGTGCGTGAGCTCTAGTAATTGGTCCAGTATATGTAGCAGTAGGGGCTGTGGGTGTAACAATGGTATTGATGTCCTCATCATAAGTTCATCATTTTACTTGAGTTAACGCCACCACTCATCCTTAATACTATTTAACATTGGTAGGGATATGAGGCTTGTGCCTTTGTTAACTGGCTAGATAAAGAATGGCATGGCAGGCTCGGAGTGTTGTCACCAAGCTCGCAGAAGATAACGTAAAGCTAAAGAAGAAACTGGCTAATCTGGAATGTACAATCAGCACGATGAAGCAAGAAAGAATCAATCACATGCAATAGATGAAAGCAAGAGACAAGAAGCAACTAGCATATGTAGTTGTGGTTGTCGTCCATGCTGTATGCGCTGTTTGCAATGACGATTAGGGGTTTTGTTTAACAGTATTGGTAAAGCACATCTAGATGTGCTCTAAGTAATGCACATCTAGGTCCTATGACATTGATGCTACGTGAAGATTCGTGCATATGTTTTCCTTTGTCTTTTTTTCTTTTCCTTTCTAGTTTGATTATTACTGGCTTCATCAATAAGAAGAGCTCAATGTATTGCTTGGCAACTGTCCTACTCCATTTATACCAAATAATCCCAAAACTCGTTCCTTGTTTTTGTCCTGAAAAAAGAAATCACCCAATAGGAGTCCTGCGGCTAGTATGCATTCAATCACTTCATACTACTTAGCATAACATGCATGCAATGGTCAATTATCTGCATACAATGGTATTGATTACCAAATAATCATCAAGTTCTCTTGTTTTCCCCCACCTAGTTCGCCGGTGCGGAGGGAGTAGATGTAACGCCCGGACACACCCGCCAGAGTAACGACCACCGGCGGTGTGTCCGGCTTGTAACGCCTCGATGCGGCTATAGCTCCCACGTGTCGGGCACGACTTAGAGACATAACCGCATTGAAAGCAATGTCGCAAGTGAGGTAATCTTCGCACAATCCATGTAATACATAAGGAAAAGGTACATAGTTGGCTTACAATGCCACTTCACACAATTACATGAATAAAGCATTACATCATCCAGATACAATCAAGGTCCGACTACGGAACCAAAATAAAAGGAGAACCGCACATGCGACATTAAATCCTCGATCGCTCTAACTGGCTCCACTACTAATCGTCCGGAAAGGAAACATAGTAACGACCAAGTGCCTCATCAGATTCCCACTTCAGCTCGGGCCATCGCCATCTGCTACCGCATCACCGTACCGCATCTGTTTTGGTAGAATCATGAGCCACGTGGACTCAGCAATCTCACACCCGCGAGATCAAGACTATTTAAGCTTAAGGGAAGGCTGGTGTCAAAAGGAGGAGCTGCTGCAGTTTACTAGCATATATGGTGGCTACTTCGCAAAAGAGAGCGAGAAGAGAAGCAAGGCGCGATCGTGAAACTATTAGCGATCAAGAAGTGATCCCGACTACTTACGCCAAGCATAACTCCAACACCGTGTTCACTTCCGGACTCCGAGAAGAGACCATCACGTTACATACACGGTTGATGTATTTTAATTAAGGTCAACTTCGGTTTTCTACAACCGACATTAACAAATTCCCATCTGCCTCATAACCGCAGGGCACGGCTTTCAAAGATAATACCCGCAGGGTGTCCCAACTTAGCCCATCACAAGCTCTCACGGTCATCGAAGGAATAAACCTTCACCCAAGACACACCGATCGACTCGGTATCCCGACATCAAGACATTTCGACAATGGTAAAACTAAACCAGCAAAGTCACCCGATGTGCCGACAAATCCCGATAGGAGCTGCACATATCTCGCTCGTGGCACAACGGATGGGTCACCACGAGTAAAACCAGCCTCGAGTTGCCCCGAGGTGGCCCCGCAGTCGCCCGGTTCGACCAACACTGAAGGAGCACCGCCCGGGGCTAAAATAAAGATGACCCTCGGGCTCGCGAAACCCAAGGGAAAAAGGTGTAGGTGGCAAATGGTAAAACCAAGGTTGGGCCTTGCTGGAGGAGTTTTATTCAAAGCGAACTGTCAAGGGGTCCCATAAATCACCCGACCGTAAGGAACGCAAAATCAAGGAACATAACACCGTATGACGGAAACTAGGTGGCAAGAGGGAACAAAACACCAGGCATAAGGCCGAGCCTTCCACCCTTTACCAAGTATATAGATGCGTTAATTAAAACAATAGATATTGTGATATCCTAAAATATCCGTGTTCCAACAAGGAACAAACTTCATCTTCACCGCAACTAGCAACGCTATAAGAGGGCCGAGCAAAGCGGTAACATAGCCAAACAACGGTTTGCTAGGACATGGGTGGTTAGAGGTTGACATGGCAATATGGGTGGCATGATATAGCAAGTGGTAGGTATCGCAGATAGGCATAGCAAAAGAGCGAGCATCTAGCAAGCAAAGATAGAAGTGATTTCAAGGTATGGTCATCTTGCTCGTAAGGTTCTCGAGTTGTCAAGGCTGGATCCTCGTAGTCGTTCTCAACAGGCTCCTCGCTCACGCACTCGCCTCCCGGCTCTACCCAAAGCAAGAACACAAGCAACGGAACCACAATCAAACAAGGAACATATGCACAAGCAATATGATGCAATACATGACATGCTATGCGAGATGTGACATGCTATGCATATGTATGTCTGGAAGGAAAATGATGAACTGGCATCAACTTGGCAAACCAAGTATGCCACTGAAAGATGGAGTGATTTCGTTGAAATCGATATAAAGATCACCGAATCGGATGCACGGTTTGCAAATGACAAGCAAAACAAGAATGACGCAAATCTGCGTTTTTAACAGCCCGATGCTACTTAGCACGCAACACAAAGCTATGCTACAGCACCCCAACATAAAAACAAAGCACATGGCAACAAACTACAGGAGATGCTTAACAATAGAGGAACACTGAGCTACGGCTAAATCACATCATAACATGTTCAAACAAACATGGAGAAAGTGCTCAAAATATCAGGTTCACAGACTTAGTGAAAATACTAACATGGCAGGAATTAACATCAGGAAGGCATGTTTAGAGCAAGCAAACAACATGCTACAGGAACTTAAAATAGCAAAGCAAGGCATGACATGATTCTACTCAAAGCATATTTCAATAGTCCCTTACTGACCATAAGCCAAAAAGGACCTTAAGAAATGATGGCACCCATGTAAACATTGCAAGTTTTATAACAGATTTCAGACTTAGTGAAATATCAGGACATGGCAAAAACAGATTCCACATGGCATGTTCGTGAGCTCGATGCACTCACTACAGAGCATCTCAAGATAAACTAAGCATACACCCATCAAGAAGACATGGCATAGGAGCTATACATGGCAAGAACAACATCATAGCATACACGGATCAATTACACCGACCTCGTGAAAATTGAATCTAATGCAAACAGTCTGCCAGGAAACAATTTCAAGCAAAAGTAGAGCACGAAAATGACATGCTAGACTACTCCATAAATACCAACAAAGGCATGGATAGATAGAGCACAACCATATGTTCAAAACACCCTTACTGACCATGCTCAAAAGGGCATAGATCTCTGAAACAACCTAAACATATGGCATAAAATTATCAGCAGGACAAAACTTAGTGAAATCACTAAGTTCCTGAAATCAGGAATAACATCATCCCTACTTTGCATGCTTGTTCTAGTCAACACATAGCTCACAAAAATACATGGAAAATACCCTGAAAGATGGCATGGCAATGTTCAACTTACATGTAGGACACAAGTTCATAGGGTGCACACATAATTCATGGCAAAAATGACAAAATAGCTCGAACTGATAAAATTCTGAAACTAACGATCTGAAGCTATCTTTCAACAGCATTTCGGGCATCAAGATGAGCTCAAATGCAAATGATGCAATGGAATGAAATGATGTACTCTTCGAGACGAACATTTTGACATATTATACGCCCAAAACGGAGCCACGGTTGCAGAGTTGTGATGCGTTGAAAATTGCACGAAAATAATGATGCATAAAATACTTAGACGAATTTTGAGGGGAAGAAGTCAACCGGGATCCAGATCTGGATCGGGCGCGGTCGAGGTCGCGGAGTTCGGTCGTTGCCGCCGGAGCGGGCCGAGGGCGGAGGAGGAGGTCGGCCGAGGCGGCGGCCGGGTGGCCGGATCCGGCGGAGGGCGCCGGCGGGCGTGGTTTGGCGACGGCGGGCCCATGCATGGCGGCAGCACTGGCGGCGGTTAAGGGCGGCGTGAGCTGGCGCGGCGGCGCGAGAGGCGGCCGGCGGCGGTGGCGGAGCGCGCGGCCGGCGGCGTGGAGGCGGGCGGGGCGGCGAGACGGGCCGGCAAGGCGGCTGCTGCCGAGGCGGCGCATGGAGTATGGCGGCGGCGGCGGCGGCGCGTCGTGGCGCGGCGGCGGTCGGGCGGCGCGGCGGCGGCGGGTGCCTCACGTGCCGCGTATGCGCTGCGGTAGGCCGGGCGGCGGCGGCGACGTGTCCGGCGGCTGCCGGACGTGTCCGGGCGATGGAGGATTTGCTAGGGTTTGCCCGGATTTCGGGAGGGTCTTTAAATAGGCATAGAGGGAGCTAGGAGAGTCCAAATGGGTGTAGTTTTCCCACACGATCGTGATCGAACGACCGAGGCATGGAGGGAGTTAGATGGGTTATTGGGCTGTTTTGGAGGGTTGTTGGGCTGCAACTTAAAAGAGGCCTCATGAGGGTGCGTTAACTGTTGAGTACCAAACGAACTCCAAATGACCCAAACTTGACAGTGGTCTACCGGTGCTATACCAGGCCACTTGGCAAGGCTCGGTCCATTCCGAGAATGTTCAACACCGCACACGGTAAAAGGACAAGAGGGGAACGCCGGGAACATAGGAGTGCTTGATTGCAAAACGGACAACGGGAATATGTTCGAATCATGAGACTAACACGTATGCAAATGAGATGCACATGATGACATGATATGAGATGCATGACATGAACAAAATGCAAATGAACACAAAACCCAACCACGGAGGGAAAAATCATATCACATATCCGAAAATGGCAAGAGTTGGAGTTACAAATATGGAAAGATACATCCGGGGTGTTACAACAACACTCCACCACTACAAGAGGATCTCGTCCCGAGATCTAGGACTGAAAGAACTCCGGATATTCGAACGGAGGTGATCCTCGCGCCCTGTGTGGCTTCTCGGTGAATGGTGTGACCACTTCACTTTTAGGAATTTGATTGACTTGTTGCGAGTCTTGCGCTTGGTTTCTTCAAGAATAGCAACGGGTGCTCATGATAAGAGAGATCTTCTTGGAGGTCAATTTCTTCAAAGTTGATAGTGCGCCAGAATCTTGAAGCACTTATGAGCTGTGACACGTGAAACACATCGCACGCTTGCAAAGTTGGATGGAAGCTCGTTGATAGGCGAGGTCGCCTCTTTGCCAATGATCTTGAAAGGACCCACGATCTAGGGGCAAGCTTCCTTTGATACCGGGCGACGAGTGCCTTTCATTGAGAGACGCGGAGGTAGACATGGTCTCCGATTTCAAAAGCCACATCACGGTGCTTGTCATCATAATAGTTCTTCCGGCGCGATTATGCTGCTTTGAGATTCTCACGAATGACTTTGCACATTTCTTCGCTTCGTGATCAAGTCGTTGCCAAGAAGTTGGCGCTCACCTGCCTCGACCAATTGAGAGGAGTACGACACTTTCGCCATATAGAATTTCGAATGGGGCCTTGCCCAACTTGCTTGGAAGCTGTTGTTGTAAGAGAACTCGCATATGGGAGACATTCTTCCCACTTCATGCCAAAAGAAATGACACAAGCCCTGAGCATATCTTCAAGGATTTGATTGACTCGCTCGACTTGGCCACTTGTTTGAGGATGAAAAGCTGTGCTGAAACGAATGTTGGTGCCCATGGCCTTCTGAAAAGAGTCCCAGAACTTAGAAGTGAAGATGCTTCCACGGTCTGAAGAGATCAATTGTGGAATACCGTGCAAGGAGACAATTCTGGAGGTGTAAAGCTCGCCACCGAGCTGCTGTGATAGATTCTTTGACAGGAAGAAAATGAGCCACTTTAGTAAGCTTGTCAATGACAACGAAGATAGCATCATTTCCACGCTTGGACTTAGGAAAACCAGTCACGAAGTCCATCTCGATATGATCAAACTTCCATTCTGGAATAGCAAGAGGTTGGAGGAGACCAGCTGGTCTTTGGTGTTCTGCTTTCACCCTTCTGCAGACATCACATTCATTCACGAATTGAGCAATTTCGCTTCATTCGAGTCCACCAATACGATCGCTTGAGGTCATGGTACATCTTCGTATTTCCGTGATGAATGGACAGGAGGGAATTGTGGGCCTCATTCATGATGACTTTTCTCAGATCGCCTTTAGGAACCACAATACGGTCCTCGAAGAAAAGAGTGTCTTTGTCATCCAAGCGATAGCACTTGTATTTGAAATGCCCTTGTCAATACCACGCTTCACCTTCTTCACCATGGTATCCGTGGTTGAGCCTCACGAATTTGATCTTCCAAAGTAGGAGAGACTATGAGGTTGGCAAGAAATCCTTGAGGAACAACTTGAAGATTCAGCTTATGAAAGCTTCACAAAGATCCGGTTGGAAGGGCTTGAGAATTAAGTGTTGCAATAAGCCTTTCTCGCTCAAAGCATCTGCAATCACATTCGCCTTGCCAGAGTATATTCAATACTTGGATTGTACTCTTGAATCATTTCGACCCATCGAGTTTGCTCGAGGTTGAGGTTTGGTTGAGTGAAGATATACTTGAGGCTCTTGTGATCGTGAAAATGTCCACTTTCCTTCCCAACAAGAGATGTCTCCATGTTATCAATGCATGGACAACTCGCCGCCAACTCGAGATCATGAGTGGGGTAGTTCTTTTCGTTGGGCTTCAACCGACGAGAGGTATAGGCCACAACTTTCTTCTCTTGCATTAACACAGCACCGAGACCTTGCAAGGAAGCATCACAGTAAAACTTCAATGGCTTGGATTCATCAGAGGAGTCAAGACAGAGCAGAATTAGCTTCTCTTTGAGGGTATTGAAAGCTTACATCACACTCAAAGGCCCGACATACTTGACATGCTTCGGAGGAGGTTGGAAAGAGGCTTTGCAATCTTGGAGAAGTTCTCAACGAATCTCCGCAATAGGTTGCAAGACCGAGAAAATCATGGAGTCGCTTGACATTCGAGGAGGTTCCCAATTCACAATTGAAGACACCTTCTGGATTAACAAATATGCCCTTGGCTGAGATGATATGACCAAGATAAAGAACTTCATCAAGCCGTAACTCACATTTGGAAAACTTCGATAGAATTGATGTTCTCTCGAGCTTGTCGAGCACCAATCGCAAATGCTTGGCATGATCCTCGCTTGTTCTTGGAGAAGACCAAAATATCATCGAGATACACCAAGACGAATTCATTTGTGTAGGGGTTGAAGATAAAGTTCATCATGCGAGAGAAAGTTGGAGGAGCATTGACAAGGCCGAAAGACATGACAGTATATTCATAAGAACCATAGCTTGTTCTGAATGCTGTCTTGGGAATATCTTGTTCGCGAATGCGAATCTGATGATAACCCATACGGAGGTCAAGCTTGGAGAATACTTTAGCACCTTTGAGTTGCTCGAATAGCTCATTGATGTTGGGAAGTGGATACTTGTTCTTGATTGTCTTCTTGTTCAATGGACGGTAATCAACACAAAGTCGGTCCGCGCCATCCTTCTTCCGACAAAAGAACTCCACATCCCCATGGAGATGAACTCGGTCCGATCAAACCCAGACGCTCTTGTTCATCGAGCTGCTTCTTCAATTCTTTCAGCTCCTTGGGACCAAGCTTGTAAGGACGCTTGCAAACGGGTTCGCTGTGCTCAAGATCAATAACGAATTCGACCGCCGATGAGGAGGCATACCCGAAGCTCTTCCGAAAGACATCTTGGTACTCACAAACGACCGGAATTTGAGAGATAGCATCCAATTCGCCCTTCTCATTGAGAGAAAACAACCAATGGTTTCATCACGAGCGCATAGATGATAACATCCTCAGAAGGGTGTGTCAATTGAATTTCCCTGACAGCACAATCAAGCTGAGCCTTGTGCTGAGAAAGCCAGTCCATCCCAAGAATTAGATCAATATCAGAGTCACCAAGGACAATTGGTTTAGACAGGAATTTGTAGTCGCCCATCTTGATAGAAACATTCGGAACCCTCAAACGAGAACTCATGTGCTTGCCCGGGGAAACAATTGCTAGAGTTTTATCCAAATATTCCGAAGAGAAATCATGCTTGGTAAAGAACGGTGTTGACATGAAACAATGCGATGCACCAAGATCAAATAAGACTTTTGCAGAATATCATTAATGTGAAGATTACCCATGATCACATCTCAAGAATCCTCCGCTTGAGCTGCATTCATCATATTCACCTTTGCATACTTGGGATTATGCTTGACCACCGTGATTGCTTGAAGACCTCACAGAGGAGGAGGAGGAAGGCGCTTTGGTTATGGCATTTGTTCGCATAGTGACCTTCTGCCGGCACTTGTTGCAGGTCACCTCTGAGAGCGGACGGTGATAAGGAGCATTTGACCTTGGAGCTTGAGGCTGAGACTTGTTCTGGTAGCTTGGGTTGGGTGGGTGGGAAGATCCACGACCACCTGAGTTCTTCTGCTGATAAGGCTGACGGAACGGAGGAGGAGGAAGGTAGAACTTTTGCTGCAACAAGTCAATCAAATTCCTAAAAGTGAAGTGGTCACACCATTCCGACCGAGAAGCCACCTGGGAGCGCGAGGATCACCTCCGTTCCGAATATCCGGAGTTCTTTCAGTCCTAGATCTCGGGACGAGATCCTCTTGTAGTGGTGGTGTTGTTGTAACACCCCGGATGTATCTTTCCATATTTGTAACTCCAACTCTTGCCATTTTCGGATATGTGATATGATTTTTCCCTCCGTGGTTGGGTTTTGTGTTCATTTTGCATTTTGTTCATGTCATGCATCTCATATCATGTCATCATGTGCATCTCATTTGCATACGTGTTCGTCTCATGATTCCGAACATATTCCCCGTTGTCCGTTTTGCAATCCGCACTCCTATGTTCCCTTTCCCTCTTGTCCTTTTACCGTGTCGGGGTGTTGAACATTCTCGAATGGACCGAGCCTTGCCAAGTGGCCCTGGTATAGCACCGTAGACCACCTGTCAAGTTTCGGTCATTTGGAGTTCGCTTGGTACTCCAACGGTTAACCGCACTCGCAGAGGCCTCTTTTAAGTTGCAGCCCAACAACCCTCCAAAACAGCCCAATAACCCATCTAACTCCCTCCATGCCCTCGGTCGTTCGATCACGATCGTGTGGCGAAAACTACACCCCATTTGGACTCTCCTAGCTCCCTCTATGCCTATTTAAAGACCTCCCCAAATCCCGGCAAACCCTAGCAAATCCCCTCAGCGCCATCGGACACGTCCGGCAGTCACGGACACGTCCGCCGCCGCCGCCCCCGGCTACCGCAACGCCACGGGCACCGCCACCACCCGCCGCCCTTGCCCGCCCACGCCACGCCATTGCTGCTCGCGCTGCCGCCGCCGCGCCATACTCCGCACGGCCTGCGGCATCCACGCTGCTGGCCGTCTCGGCTGCCGCCGCCGCCGCCTCACGCTGCTGCCGCCAAGGCTCCGCCACACCACCCGGCCGCCCGGCCGCCCGCATGCTTAAGCTCACACAAGCCCTTGCCACCGCCAGCAAGGCGCCACCATCACACCCGCCATTGCCGCCGACCACGCCTCACCGGCGCCCTCCGCCGGATCCGGCCACTCGCCGCCGCCTCGGCCGACCTCCTCCTCCTCGCCCTCGGCCCGCCGGGTAACGACCGAACTCCGCGACTCGACCGCGCCCGATCCAGATCTGGATCCCCGGTTGACTTCTTCCCCCTCCAAAATTCGTCTAAGTATTTTGTCTGTCATTATTTTCGTGCAATTTTCAACGCATCACAACTCTGCAACCGTGGCTCCGTTTTGGGCGTATAATATGTCAAAATGTTCGTCTCGAAGAGTACATCATTTCATTCCATTGCATCATTTGCATTTGAGCTCATCTTGATGCCCGAAATGCTGTTGGAAGATAGCTTCAGATCGTTAGTTTCAGAATTTTATCAGTTCGAGCTATTTTGTCATTTTTGCCATGAATTATGTGTGCACCCTATGAACTTGTGTCCTACATGTAAGTTGAACATTGCCATGCCATCTTTCCAGGGGTATTTTCCATGTATTTTTGTGAGCTATGTGTTGACTAGAACAAGCATGCAAAGTAGGGATGATGTTATTCCTGATTTCAGGAACTTAGTGATTTCACTAAGTTTTGTCCTGCTGATAATTTTATGCCATATGTTTAGGTTGTTTCAGAGAGATCTATGCCCTTTTTGAGCATGGTCAGTAAGGGTGTTTTGAACATATGGTTGTGCTCTATCCATCCATGCCTTTGTTGGTATTTATGGAGTAGTCTAGCATGTCATTTTCGTGCTCTACTTTTGCTTGAAATTGTTTCCTGGCAGACTGTTTGCATTAGATTCAATTTTCACGAGGTCGGTGTAATTGATCCGTGTATGCTATGATGTTGTTCTTGCCATGTATAGCTCCTATGCCATGTCTTCTTGATGGGTGTATGCTTAGTTTATCTTGAGATGCTCTGTAGTGAGTGCATCGAGCTCACGAACATGCCATGTGGAATCTGTTTTTGCCATGTCCTGATATTTCACTAAGTCTGAAATCTGTTATAAAACTTGCAATGTTTACATGGGTGCCATCATTTCTTAAGGTCCTTTTTGGCTTATGGTCAGTAAGGGACTATTGAAATATGCTTTGAGTAGAATCATGTCATGCCTTGCTTTGCTATTTTAAGTTCCTGTAGCATGTTGTTTGCTTGCTCTAAACATGCCTTCCTGATGTTAATTCCTGCCATGTTAGTATTTTCACTAAGTCTGTGAACCTGATATTTTGAGCACTTTCTCCATGTTTGTTTGAACATGTTATGATGTGATTTAGCCGTAGCTCAGTGTTCCTCTATTGTTAAGCATCTCCTGTAGTTTGTTGCCATGTGCTTTGTTTTTATGTTGGGGTGCTGTAGCATAGCTTTGTGTTGCGTGCTAAGTAGCATCGGGCTGTTAAAAACGCAGATTTGCGTCATTCTTGTTTTGCTTGTCATTTGCAAACCGTGCATCCGATTCCGGTGATCTTTATATCGATTTCAACCGAAATCACTCCATCTTTCCAGTGGCATACTTGGTTTGCCAAGTTGATGCCCGGTTCATCATTTTCCTTCCGGAGCATACATATGCATAGCATGTCACATCTCGCATAGCATGTCATGTATTGCATCATATTGCTTGTGCATATGTTCCTTGTTTGATTGTGGTTCCGTTGCTTGTGTTCTTGCTTTGGGTAGAGCCGGGAGACGAGTACGTGAACGAGGAGCCTGTTGAGAACGACTACGAGGATCCAGCCTTCGACAACTCGAGAACCTTACAGCAAGATGACCATACCTTCAAATCACTTCTATCTTTGCTTGCTAGATGCTCGCTTTTTGCTATGCCTATGCTGCGATACCTACCACTTGCTATATCATGCCACCCATATTGCCATGTCAACCTCTAACCACCCATGTCCTAGCAAACCGTTGTTTGGCTATGTTACCGCTTTGCTCAGCCCTCTTATAGCGTTGCTAGTTGCAGTGAAGATGAAGTTTGTTCCTTGTTGAACACGGATATTTTGGGATATCACAATATCTATTGTTTTAATTAACGATCTATATACTTGGTAAAGGGTGGAAGGCTCGGCCTTATGCCCGTGTTTTGTTCCACTCTTGCCACCCTAGTTTCCGCCATACCGTGTTATGTTCCTTGATTTTATGCTCCTTACACGGTCGGGTGATTTATGGGACCCCTTGACAGTTCGCTTTGAATAAAACTCCTCCAAAGAAGGCCCAACCTTGGTTTTACCATTTGCCACCTACACCCCTTTTTCCCTTGGGTTTTCGCGAGCCCGAGGGTCATCTTTATTTTAGCCCCCGCCGCTGCTCCTTCGAGTGTTGGTCCGAACCGGCAGATCATGGGCCACCTCGGGCAACTCGAGGGCTGGTTTTACTCGTAGGTCGACCCATCCGTTGTGCCCCGAGAACGAGATATGTGCAGCTCCTATCGGGATTTGTCGGCACATCGGGCGGCTTTGCTGGTTTAGTTTTACCATTGTCGAAATGTCTTGATGTACCGGATACCGAGTCCGATCGGTGTGTCTTGGGTGAAGGTTTATTCCTTCGATGACCGTGAGAGCTTGTGATGGGCTTGTTGGGACACCCTGCAGGTATTATCTTTCAAAGCCGTGCCATGCGGTTATGAGGCAGATGGGAATTTGTTAATGTCCGTTGTAGAAAACCCGGTTGACCTTAATTAAAATACATCAACCGTGTATGTAACCGTGATGGTCTCTTCTCGGCGGAGTCCGGGAAGTGAACACGGTGTTGGAGTTATGCTTGACGTAAGTAGTCAGGATCACTTCTTGATCGCTAATAGTTTCACGACCGCGCCTTGCTTCTCTTCTCGCTCTCTTTTGCGAAGTAGCCACCATATATGCTAGTCGCTTGCAGCAGCTCCTCCTTTTTGACACCAGCCTTCCCTTAAGCTTAAATAGTCTTGATCTCGCGGGTGTGAGATTGCTGAGTCCCTGTGGCTCACAGATTCTACCAAAACAGATGCAGGTACCGGTGATGCCAGCGCAGATGGCGCAACTGAGCTGAAGTGGGAATACGATGAGGCACTTGGTCGTTACTATGTTTCCTTTCCAGACGATTAGTAGTGGAGCCCAGTTGGGGCGATCGGGGATTTGTGTCGCATGTGCGGTTCTCCTTTTATTTTGGTTCCGTAGTCGGACCTTGATTGTATCTGGATGATGTAATGCTTTATTCATGTAATTGTGTGAAGTGGCGACTGTAAGCCAACTATGTACCTTTTCCCTTATGTATTACATGGATTGTGCGAAGATTACCTCACTTGCGACATTGCTTTCAATGCGGTTATGTCTCTAAGTCGTGCTTCGACACGTGGGAGCTATAGCCGCATCGAGGGCGCTAAGTTGGTATCGAGCCGACCGCGCGATTACACGGATGGTTGCGACAGGTGCGCCGGTCATGTTGTTCATGACGCTTGTGACCCGTCAGGGCACGGCATGGCACATGTACCGGACTGGATGCACGACGGTTGTGCCAAGAGGGAACGTTTCGTGGCCCGACGAGGACGCCGGTTCCTCCGAGTGGGGTGTATGTAATAGCCTCGCTTATTAGGGATGATAGACTACTCATATCAATAAGGAATTCCTTCTTTCCGGATCCCATTCGACGTAACTCCAAAGTTAAGCGTGCTCAGCTTGGAGTAGTCTCAGATGGGTGACCGACCGAAGTTGCTCCGGAGTGCGCGCACGAGTGAGGACAAAGTGCGCAGAAAAGACTAGTATTGATCTGTGGGGCGATCTAGATCCCGCCAGAGTAACGACTCACCACCGGCGGTGTGTCCGGGCGCATAAAGAGAAGTACTACAAAATGCTTGTTTCATATTTCGACGCTCCAATGTATGTGCGTAATTAATTATCACATTGAGAAATGTGCAACCCCGGGAATTTGGAGCGACTGGGTACAAATAATTGCGGTTGATTATATCAGCAGTTAGATAATACATCAACCCTCGCTTCAATTGGCATTCCTCTTCTCTGCATACCCCGCTTAAGTGTCCACCATCTTCATCGTCCCTGGAAGGCCGCGCTACACACTTGCACACACTCTGCAATCTCGGTTTCTTGCGGTTTTATACGAACGCAGCCATGTCGAGCAACAGCGATGATGACAGTTCTGCCAGCAGTCTGGCACCCAATGATAGGTCAACATCGGAATCATCCCGCTTGTTGGATATCGGGTTCCGGCAAAACCCTCATGGTTCGAACTCTGGGGTGTGCACGAAGATCTTCTCCCTTCCGATCCACGCCCCAAAACCTCGCCGTGAATCTAAGCTAGCATGATGAACAACGCATGGAACACGAGATTTATACTAGTTCGGGCCACCGTTGTGGTGTAATATCCTAATCTAGTGTGTGGTGTGGTGGATTGCATCTGGGCTAGTGATGAACAGTACAGAGGAAGAACAGCCTCGCGAGGGGTGTTCTTGAGCCGGTGCGGTGTTCTACTAGGGAAGGATTCGATCCCTTCTACTCTGGTGGCTATCTCTATATAAGAGGACCTGCTCCTCTTCCCAAATATTGAGCGGGAAGGGAGCCAACAACGGCCATTTTGAAGGGGGACAGCTAGTACAAGCTATCCCGACTAAAGGTGGTCTTCGACTGGTAAAGGCACTGGCGATGACGCCGTCTTGGGCTCCACGGTGATCTTCGTCCTGCCGCTCTGCTAGTCTTGGTCTCGTTGCACTCGTATGGAAACCTTTGCTTGATGCCTCGGTACTCCGTGCCTACGCTTTCCCCCCTTCGAACCAAAGAGGAAACGAGGACACTGTGCTGGCTGGCGCCCGCCTGGTCTTGATCGTCATGGCTTGCGTCATGAGCACCTCATGAGGTACTCCTTGCCTTGATCTCTCCGCCTCCTCACGAGCCTGCCTGGTGAGGCCGCCCCTGAGGAAGCCTTGTGTCGCCCGCCCCGCGAGGCTTGTCCCCACGCTAGGGTCTTGAACTTGGGTTGATGAAGACGAGCCGCATCGCCATCGCCGAGCCACGCTGCAGGCCGCAGCAGCAAGTCTGAGACCCCATTTCAGAACGACAAGAGCCCCCAGGCCAAAGGCGCGCTCGGACTTGGCTTAGCAGCGAAGTCAAAGGGCAGGTGCGGAGTGCCGCGGGCCCCAACAGCCTGCGGCCTTTGTCGCCGTGTAGCGGTTGATTGGACGTGGGCGTCTCCACTTCCCCACGCTGCCTCGGCAACTGCTCGATTTGACGAGTCCCTGCTGCATGCAAAATGAGTCATGATTACCTGCGATCATGGAGGCCGGCGGTTGGCCTCCCTTGGGCTATAAATGGGGAGGGGCAGAAGCCCCCGTTGTCCATCTCTTCTCGCTCCGCCCGCTTCTTCTTCTTCCTCGCTCCGGTTGCTTGCAACATCCCATGGCGCCCGTGAAGAGGTTCTCGGCCGCAGAAAAGGGGAAGGCTCACCAGGAAGGGCCTGGCTCTCCTCCGCCCAAGCGCGGCCGTGGTCGTCCCCGCAAGTATCCCGCGACTCCCGTCGCGGTTCCTCGTGGTCGAAGTGGTGGCCCTTCACTTGGTGGTGGCCGCTCGTGTCGGTGCAGCCCAGTTCGTGGAGGAAGGCATGTCGTGGCTGTGCGGCCTCCCGGGCCACGCTTCCATTCGGCGGAGGTGCTGCCGGAGTTTGTTGTGTGGTCGAACAACCCGGCCGGCAACTGGCTCCAGCTCTCTCGTTTCTTTGCCAGTGAACTGCCGGCCGCTAGCCCTGGCCGGCTCTAGCTGCAGGCGGACGGCTGCTGCAGCTGGGCCTCTGTCAGTGTCAAAACCGGCGGATCTCGGGTAGGGGGTCCCGAACTGTGCGTCTAGGCGGATGGTAACAGGAGACGAGGGACACGATGTTTTTACCCAGGTTCGGGCCCTCTCGATGGAGGTAAAACCCTACGCCCCGCTTGATTAATATTGATGATATGGGTAGTACAAGAGTGGATCTACCACGAGATCAAGGAGGCTAACCCTAGAAGCTAGCCTATGGTATGATTGTTGTAATGTATGTTGTCCTACGGACTAAAGCCCTCCGGTTTATATAGACACCGGAGGAGGCTAGGGTTACACAGAGTCGGTTACAATGGTAGGAGATGTACATATCCATATCGCCAAGCTTGCCTTCCACGCCAAGGAAAGTCCCATCCGGACACAGGCCGGAGTCTTCAATCTTGTATCTTCGTATTCTTGGAGTCCGGCGAATAATGATAGTCCGGCTGTCCGGACACCCCCTAGTCCAGACTCCTCAAGAGACCCTCAACCAAAGCTTCAATGACGATAAGTCCGGCGCAAGATAATGTCCGGCATTGCAAGGCGGGTTCCTCCCTTGAATAATCCAGAGAAGATCATGAACACCGTGATAGTGTCCAGCTCGCAAAATAAATTCCACATTCCACCATAGAGAGAATAAAATGTACACTAGCTCAATCTGGCCGACGATATGCGTCGTGACATCACACCGCTACCAAGCCACTGCTTGCATCATTTTTACTATACCACCTCAAAGACGCTTAGCGGCGGTTTCTTGGCACGCCTTGTCGGGCAGAGATCGTGTTCCCCTTATTCCGGATTCTCATCAATACGTGCGGGGTAACCCAACTGCTCCTGCCGCCACGCCTCTATCGAAGGTGAATCCCAAACGGTCATGGAGACGGCTCTTGGTATTTTTTCCCCTTTATAAGAGGACCAAGGCCTGTCCTTGTTCTTCAATCTCTGGCTCCCAGCTCCAACACCCAGAGCCTCAGATTCGAGCGCTGGATTCTCAACCATGTCCGCCCGACCTCCGGGGCGGTGGATGCCCTCCTCCGCCACGGAGGAGGACATATTGAAGTTACGTGAGGCCAAGCACCGCCTATGAGGTTTCAAGACAGTTGCCCGCCAAGGGCAGGCCGTGCCCGCCCGAGCCCGTTAGTTCGTTGTCTTCAGATCCCACCTCCGCCGGGGTTTAGGCTTCCCGACGGACCCCTTCATGAGAGGACTCATGTTCTACTATGGGCTGGACTTTCACGACTTGGCTCGAGTCCATCCTCAACATCTCCGCATTCATTATCGTCATGGGCCTTCCTCCGCTACTCCCCACTTCGCCTGTGGCTCAAGACCTTCAAGGTGGAGCCAAGATGATCGGGGCGCTGCGGAGTGCGGCAGGCGCCCATAAGCAAAAGGCCGATGCCCGTGGCCCGAGGGTTCCTTTCAAGAGGAACTCGGATCAGGCCGCAGGAGTGGTTCTATATCACCGCTCCGGCGGCAGCAGCAAAAGCCGCCGCCTTCATTCCGCCGGACCTCCACGCCAACCGATGTCATGGGTCAACCAAGGGCTCAATTAGGGGCCGTCCGAATACGTGCCCTCACCGCAGGCCGGATTCGAGACCTCCAAGCGAGGGAGATCGACCGATCGTGGTGATGCAAAGTTATGCTAATCGTGCATCTTCGCCTGCAAACACCGCCCTCTCCGCCTATGGGAGTTCAACCCGAGGGACCTCGGATTCTCCAACACTTTATGGGTGCGACACCCGTGGAGATGTACAAGTTGTTCTTCTGACCGCAGGTGGCGGTCCGAATTAGCTAAGGACGCAGGCCTAAGCCGCAATCGCCGGATACTGTGTAAATAGCTCGAGTCCGACATTATGTTTATATGCCTTCTCGAGTTCGCCTCTGACCCATTACTCTTTACAGAATGGGTGGCGCGATCAAGGCCGATAAGGTGTCCGCCCTCCCAGAGACCGTGACCGAGCCCGTGGCTGGTCGAATGTTGGAGGTCGCGCCTACGTAAGGGAACAAAGGGGAAAATAGAGGAGCTAATATTTCGCCCAAGGGGGTGTCTGAAGAGGGGGGAATCAAGAACCCCTCCCTTCGGGGGGAGAAGAGGACCGCCTCCAAAGATCCGGAGGCCAAAGCCCCTAAGCGTGGGAAGAGATCATCACCGGGGGTCCGCGTCCGAGAGAATCCGGACGCACAACCATCGCCAAAGGATCAGCCTCCAGCGAGCCGTGAGTATGAAAAAAAGGAGTTAATTAGTAAGGAAATACCTTCATTTGTGCTTCGTGGGTAACCAAATATTTATGTTGCAGCTCGGATCTGCAGCCTTCGCAGATGAGTTCATCTTCGAGGACCTTCTTCCGAGATGATGGAGAGTGAACGCCTCCATCTGTGGCGCGTCTGCCTAAGGCAAAGCGAGCCTGAAGTATCGTCACGGAGGGTATCCCCGAGTCCGGAGGGGCCAGAGAGTTCGGCACCCGCTAGTATCCGGCCGGGAGAACTGAAGAATCTGCTTAAGAGGGCATCCATTTCAGAAGATCATCGTGCGTTGATGCGCATGGTGATTGGAAGGATTTCGTCCGCTGAGAGCGGATTGCACAATGCCGCCATGAGTTTAATGGCGGGATTTGAGGTACGCGAGAATGACACACCCTTCTTCCTTTTAACAGTTTTGCATATAAAAATGCGCCCTGTATAGATAGTAGCCCCTGAGACTCGGTAGGTTGTCGAAAACGACAGCGTGCCGAGGATCGAAATCGGAAGTAATGAATTCCGCTGCCTTATGCAGGTGGCGGATAGTCCGAGGGCTAGCCGGACTAGTGGGTTTGCCGAGTTAAATCGGCAACTTGACTTGGCGGATGCGACATCGCTTGTCAACCGCCACTTGACGAGTCGCAAGGTAAATGAGTTCTCTGCGCCGCTTATTAAGGGGGTCGAAGCCCTCCTCTGATAAATTATATGCTGTTGTACAGACGGTGCTGCTGGTGTGGAGAGCCTTTGGGCCAAACTTGTTCGAGCTAAGGAGCAAGCCCGAAGGAGTGACGCGGCTGCCTTAAGGGCGGCCGAGGAGCTAAAGTCGAAGGGCGCGACCGCCTTGCTAGGCGTAGGTGGCCGAATTGGCCATGAAAGTAAAGGATGCTGCCGACCGCAATGAGGCTCTTGAAAAGGAGCGCTTATCGGAGCGGGAAGACATGAAGAAGGCCACCGCCGAAGCCAAGGATGCCCGCTCGCAATGTGGGCTATGAAGGAGGAACCGCGCCAGCCGAGATATCGTGGTCGGCAAGCCTTTTTCGCTGCGTCGCCGTTTATGGATCAAAAGTATGCTCAATTTGAGCGGGCCGGAGTCCGGAGGATCCGTGATATGGACTTAGCTGCAAGTGCGGCCGATGCCGCTGAGCATTTCGAGCCGGAGGATCATAAGACTAAGAGCTATATTGGTCTCAATTCCACAGTCCGGATCGCCACTTCCATTGACAGACCGTCAGTCGAATGGGCCGAGCTAAATAGATTGTCCGGACTTGCCATGATCGACATCGTGGCCTCATGTCCGCCGTAGAGGCCCAAGGCAATGAGCTACTTCGCCATCGCAGCAATTCCATGGAGCGTGCCGCATAAAGGAGATGAAGCGGTCGGCTCGCATCGAGGGCGCGCGATGGCTCTTGCCCGTGAAGGCGCATTGTCCGGAGATGGATGCCATCGCTGTTGCCGCCAGGGGTCGGATGAAAGCCGGCCCCGCTGAGCACTATTTCGGGAAGTTATGCGTGGCGCCAGGTAATAGAGTCGCAGGTTTCAAAAATGTCATGTTCAAATGAACGCTTTAGCTTGTAAAACAATGATTATGCTATAACTGCTTTTATACTTGTGCGCCCCAAGTAGTAAAACTTCCCTGGCGGCCGCTTATGTATACATTTGTATAACTTGAAAGATTGCAGTCTTGACTTTCAGCTCCCACGCACAGTGGTGCGGGGTGTTCGCAAAAATAGCGATTTTCACACTTAATCCGACGCCTCGGTCCCGCTAAGGAGGTGGTTGCGAGCTTAACGAGGCAATCCGACTATGATGCTTTATCACTTTCACTTAGCCTGGAGCTCGAGGGTGGGGCTACGATATAGCCCCGGTGGCACCGCATTCTCCGATTCGGGCGCCAGATGTACCGACCGAAACGGTCCTTCGTGAAAGTGGGGAATTCTAAACATTCCGTAGTCGATCGAGTGGTTGACCTGTCTCTCATCAGATCATGACGATCGGCTGACTTTCATCGACGTGCTCGCCACCAAACTGGGGCACAATCGCAGAGTTCTCCGGTGCTGCGTAGCCGATGATACGGAACGAAGGCAGCAAAACACAGGAGCCGAGCAAACCCAGCATTTGACCAAAGACATGATTCGGAGCTGATGCATATAATGCCTAACTCGAGATGCCGAACACTCCCTAAGGTGTTCGGACTTTATAATAATGGGCAGAACGATGCCCTAAGCCCCTAGTGTCCAAGTACGGGCATGGTCTTCTGACACGGCCGATGCCAAAACGTCAGGCTCCACTTTGGCTATAGGAAGCAATCAAGGGAGAATAACAACAAGAGACTGTAAAAAAGGTTTATGCAGGGTCTTAATCTGAAAAGAATGCTCACAACGGGTCCCTATTGCACGCTCGCGCCAGGTCTCCGCAGCAGCCGTTATCCCGACGGTATGCACGTTGTTCATCTCAGAAAAGAGAGGAACATTTAGTTTGAAAGCAATTTGTGCGAAAAATATGTGTAAAAGAAGAAATATAAATAATTAAAGTGGGGTTGTATGAACTCATGGTTGTTTAGCGCCGCAGCCCCTCGTGAAGAGGTATGTGGCTAGGGAGCCCTAGCCTCGCTGAAGCCGGACTCTCTATTCGAGTCCGGTCTTTAAGTGACCAAGATCAAATGACGCCAGGGACCGGCATCTTGAGTGTAAGAGACGCCAGAATGCGGTATGGCGTTGAAGCGGACGAAAGCCTTTCATCCCAAGAGTGCTTGATATCCACTTTCAAATGGGACGATGTGAAAAATTAATTTTTCGGGTCGAAAATTGTTCGGCGATCCAAACACGACTTCTAGTAATATAGAGCCTGTGCACTTGGCGTAAGGGCTCAAGCGCCACCCTTTGAAGGAAGTGCGGCTGTGTCGGATTTTGGTAGGGTTTATCCCCATGCTGCGGATTGTGTTTGAATACAGCAGGTTTAAGTCGCTGCCTCCGTCCATTAGGACGTTAGTAAATTGTAATCCGTCTATTATGGGATTCAATATCGTGAGTCCGTCCCGTGTTTCAACGCTTCGAATAGTCCAGTGGTCGAAAGTGATTGGTTTTGATATCCAATCTCTATGGTCTCTTGGGTTGGACCGCACGAAGCTCTTTTTTAGAAAGTGCCGCACTATTTTTCCATATTATCACATGAAGTGAGTTTATCGCTTTGATTCTTGTGGGAAAGTCTTTTGTTTTCCGTGATCTACTGGTGGGGTTTATCTTCTTCGCTGACGCGCCGAGCCCCTTTGTGTTCGGCATTTAGTCGGCCGGACTGTTTAAAACCCAACAATCCTCGTGGGTGTGATTTGTGCCTTCCGGGTACCGTGGATTTGACATATCCGACCTAGAATCTTGTTTGTTGGACAATTCGTCGCAGTCATCCTTAAGGGGCTGTGTTTTGTTGTTGGGCAGAGCTTTTGAATCAGCGCCGACCGCCGTGTTTTGGGCTTTTCTCTTTATTCCGGCGCTGCTTTTTTTCTCGCTGTGATTTTTTCGCTTCCATCTCTTATCTCGATGTACTTGGGTCGCTAGTGTCTGATCTTGCTAGCCAGCTATCCTCTCCCGCACGTAAGCGGGTCATGAGGCTTGTTAGTGCGGACATTGTCCTCGGTTTCTCTTGACCAAGGTGCTCGGCAAGCCATTCGTCTCGGACATTGTGCTTGAAAGCTGCTAAGGCTTCGCGTCCTGGACAATGACTATTTGGTTCTTTTGGTAAGAAACCTGTTCCTGCACTTCCGCTGACTCTCCGGCTGTTGAGTTATATGACTTAGATCATCTCAGATCTGGAGGGCGGACATAAGTCCCTTGAAAATTTGCTCTAAACGCGCCCTCGAGCTCTTCCCAACTTCCAACAAGAGTTTTCTGGGAGGCTTTTATGCCAATGACGGGCTGGCCCTTTGAGCTTGAGGGGTAGGTATTTTATGGCATGGAG